>OX451735.1:839798341-840440085 GCA_948472305.1 Vicia faba | reverse complement strand
ACAAAAATAATACATTTTTTTTAATATAAATAATAAATAATACTATTTATTTGAGAAATTAGGGATTTTGTCCTAAAAACAAAAATAATTAAAATTGACTTTTTATTTATTTACATTTCACATTAAAAAATACTTTTTACATACATAAAAACTTTTTTTATATAATACATTTTATTTAATATTTATTTATTGTATTTATTTAAATATTATACATTTAATTGTTATGCCTTACACATTCAATTTGGTTGTAATAATTTAGAATTTAATTTCTTGTCTAATAATCCCCAATTCAAATTTGTACCCCCCCTGCCTAATCATGTTGTAATAGTGTAGAATTTAAATTCTCGCACCTTTAAATGTTTTCAAATATGCCATGATTAGACTTAGAGTTTGTATGCAAAATCAAATTAATAAATAGTTTGACTTAATCCAAGATAAAAATGCATGAAAAACAAACACAATGCACACTTGCACCCCTAGGGTTACACTCCACTTGTTGCCTTCAAAAATGGGCCATGATATGCATGTCAAGTACTTTGGCAAAACAAAAACAAAACAAAGATCATAGTCCCTCGATGACGCTATCTGAGTTGCCTAAACAAAATGATCAAGTCCCTCAAGAAAATTTCCAAAAATACTTGACACTATTGCTATCATGGTCTATACGATGACCCGCGCCTGTCCCGTTTAATATCCTAACACAAGGTTTTTCACCAAACATAATGGTGAAACAACATTGTTAAAAGGGTTAAAAACATAAGAAAGATCTTTGAGTAAAATAGGGTAGACAACTCTTAGTTACTTGATCAAAACTTGCATAAAAAACATCCTTGCTATCTTCAAAACACACTTCACCACACAATTTCAAAACCATACTTTCAAACATTGAAAACTTTTCAAAAGACAAAAACACCTTTGTATACATTCAAACAAGAATCATTACAAAGGTTGCCACAACGATGGTCTCTTTTCAAAACATCTTTCAAAACCACACACAAAGCACCATTTAAAACAATTGAAGAGCACCATTTCAAACAGTTAAAAGCAAAGCAAGTGATCTAAGCAAGTAACTAAGAGCCCATGGATAACCATGGATAGAAAGGGTGCTAATATCTTCCCTTTCTATAATCTACTCCCCGAACCCAAGAAAACATCTCAAAGGTCTTTCCTGTGCTTTTTGACCTTTCCTTAGGATAAAATAAAAAGTCGGTGGCGACTCTTGCTAAACCGAAACATTTGCAAACACAAACGCAAAATCCCAAGTCAGTTCTCCCACCGTATCACAGTCGCTCTATAACTTCCAGTTGAATTCCCGTTCTGCCATTTTTCCTCTATTCCAATAGCTTCACGTCCTTCCTTTCAAACCCTTATTCTCTTACCGCTTCTTCTTTCTTGTTATTTCCACAATAATAAAATAACCTATTATTCTCTTTATTCCTTAATGGGCTCAAAACTAATACACCCCCTTATTACTTCTATTACTTTAAAACAAGCCCACATCAAATAATATTATACTTCTAATATTATTTCACCACTTAATAAAATAATTAAATCCAATTAATCACAACACATCTTCACAAATATTCCAAAAGTAATTTAATTATATAATTAATTAAATTCTTTGGACTTGCAAGCCTTTGAGGAAATTGTGGCTCTCCTCATCTATGAGATGGTTTTGTTTCCAAACCCTGACCAACTCATGGACGTGAACCCCGTCAAAATCTTCATGTCCCGCAATCCGATGCCTGCTTTTCTAGGAGACATCCTACACTCTTTTCACACTCGCACTATGAGGAAAAGAGGTGTCCTTATGTGTTGCACTCCTCTCTTGGAAAGATAGTTTATTTCGCATCTTCCCCAATGTGTATTGAAAAACGAGCAAGGTTCAAGGTGGTCATAAAGGTTGATGATGCTGAAACATTCAAACATTCATTGGTGCTCCTGATCCATAGAGAATGTTACTATTGTCGACCGTTGTGGAGAATTTCCTAATGTCCCTTTACTTGGCATTAGGGGAGGTATCACCTACAACCCCTACTTATCCTTAAGACAGTTTGGTTACGCCCGAAGGGATGACCCTCATGAGATGCTGAGTCAAGTTTTGTTTTTAACACCTTTAAATGTTTTCAAATATGCCATGATTAGACTTAGAGTTTGTATGCAAAATCAAATTAATAAATAGTTTGACCTAATCCAAGATAAAAATGCATGAAAAACAAACACAATGCACACTTGCACCCCTAGGGTTACACTCCACTTGTTGCCTTCAAAAATGGGCCATGATATGCATGTCAAGTACTTTGGCAAAACAAAAACAAAACAAAGATCATAGTCCCTCGATGACGCTATCTGAGTTGCCTAAACAAAATGATCAAGTCCCTCATGAAAATTTCCAAAAATACTTGACACTATTGCTATCATGGTCTATACGATGACCCGCGCCTGTCCCGTTTAACATCCTAACACAAGGTTTTTCACCAAACATAATGGTGAAACAACATTGTTAAAAGGGTTAAAAACATAAGAAAGATCTTTGAGTAAAATAGGGTAGACAACTCTTAGTTACTTGATCAAAACTTGCATAAAAAACATCCTTGCTATCTTCAAAACACACTTCACCACACAATTTCAAAACCATACTTTCAAACATTGAAAACTTTTCAAAAGACAAAAACACCTTTGTATACATTCAAACAAGAATCATTACAAAGGTTGCCACAACGATGGTCTCTTTTCAAAACATCTTTCAAAACCACACACAAAGCACCATTTAAAACAATTGAAGAGCACCATTTCAAACAGTTAAAAAGCAAAGCAAGTGATCTAAGCAAGTAACTAAGAGCCCATGGATAACCATGGATAGAAAGGGTGCTAATATCTTCCCTTTCTATAATCTACTCCCCGAACCCAAGAAAACATCTCAAAGGTCTTTCCTGTGCTTTTTGACCTTTCCTTAGGATAAAATAAAAAGTCGGTGGCGACTCTTGCTAAACCGAAACATTTGCAAACACAAACGCAAAATCCCAAGTCAGTTCTCCCACCGTATCACAGTCGCTCTATAACTTCCAGTTGAATTCCCGTTCAGCCATTTTTCCTCTATTCCAATAGCTTCACGTCCTTCCTTTCAAACCCTTATTCTCTTACCGCTTCTTCTTTCTTGTTATTTCCACAATAATAAAATAACCTATTATTCTCTTTATTCCTTAATGGGCTCAAAACTAATACACCCCCTTATTACTTCTATTACTTTAAAACAAGCCCACATCAAATAATATTATACTTCTAATATTATTTCACCACTTAATAAAATAATTAAATCAAATTAATCACAACACATCTTCACAAATATTCCAAAAGTAATTTAATTATATAATTAATTAAATTCTTTGGACTTGCAAGCCTTTGAGGAAATTGTGGCTCTCCTCATCTATGAGATGGTTTTGTTTCCAAACCCTGACCAACTCATGGACGTGAACCCCGTCAAAATCTTCATGTCCCGCAATCCGATGCCTGCTTTTCTAGGAGACATCCTACACTCTTTTCACACTCGCACTATGAGGAAAAGAGGTGTCCTTATGTGTTGCACTCCTCTCTTGGAAAGATAGTTTATTTCGCATCTTCCCCAACGTGTATTGAAAAACGAGCAAGGTTCAAGGTGGTCATAAAGGTTGATGATGCTGAAACATTCAAACATTCATTGGTGCTCCTGATCCATAGAGAATGTTACTATTGTCGACCGTTGTGGAGAATTTCCTAATGTCCCTTTACTTGGCATTAGGGGAGGTATCACCTACAACCCCTACTTATCCTTAAGACAGTTTGGTTACGCCCGAAGGGATGACCCTCATGAGATGCTGAGTCAAGTTTTGTTTTTAACACCTTTAAATGTTTTCAAATATGCCATGATTAGACTTAGAGTTTGTATGCAAAATCAAATTAATAAATAGTTTGACCTAATCCAAGATAAAAATGCATGAAAAACAAACACAATGCACACTTGCACCCCTAGGGTTACACTCCACTTGTTGCCTTCAAAAATGGGCCATGATATGCATGTCAAGTACTTTGGCAAAACAAAAACAAAACAAAGATCATAGTCCCTCGATGACACTATCTGAGTTGCCTAAACAAAATGATCAAGTCCCTCAAGAAAATTTCCAAAAATACTTGACACTATTGCTATCATGGTCTATACGATGACCCGCGCCTGTCCCGTTTAACATCCTAACACAAGGTTTTTCACCAAACATAATGGTGAAACAACATTGTTAAAAGGGTTAAAAACATAAGAAAGATCTTTGAGTAAAATAGGGTAGACAACTCTTAGTTACTTGATCAAAACTTGCATAAAAAACATCCTTGCTATCTTCAAAACACACTTCACCACACAATTTCAAAACCATACTTTCAAACATTGAAAACTTTTCAAAAGACAAAAACACCTTTGTATACATTCAAACAAGAATCATTACAAAGGTTGCCACAACGATGGTCTCTTTTCAAAACATCTTTCAAAACCACACACAAAGCACCATTTAAAACAATTGAAGAGCACCATTTCAAACAGTTAAAAAGCAAAGCAAGTGATCTAAGCAAGTAACTAAGAGCCCATGGATAACCATGGATAGAAAGGGTGCTAATATCTTCCCTTTCTATAATCTACTCCCCGAACCCAAGAAAACATCTCAAAGGTCTTTCCTGTGCTTTTTGACCTTTCCTTAGGATAAAATAAAAAGTCGGTGGCGACTCTTGCTAAACCGAAACATTTGCAAACACAAACGCAAAATCCCAAGTCAGTTCTCCCACCGTATCACAGTCGCTCTATAACTTCCAGTTGAATTCCCGTTCTGCCATTTTTCCTCTATTCCAATAGCTTCACGTCCTTCCTTTCAAACCCTTATTCTCTTACCGCTTCTTCTTTCTTGTTATTTCCACAATAATAAAATAACCTATTATTCTCTTTATTCCTTAATGGGCTCAAAACTAATACACCCCCTTATTACTTCTATTACTTTAAAACAAGCCCACATCAAATAATATTATACTTCTAATATTATTTCACCACTTAATAAAATAATTAAATCCAATTAATCACAACACATCTTCACAAATATTCCAAAAGTAATTTAATTATATAATTAATTAAATTCTTTGGACTTGCAAGCCTTTGAGGAAATTGTGGCTCTCCTCATCTATGAGATGGTTTTGTTTCCAAACCCTGACCAACTCATGGACGTGAACCCCATCAAAATCTTCATGTCCCGCAATCCGATGCCTGCTTTTCTAGGAGACATCCTACACTCTTTTCACACTCGCACTATGAGGAAAAGAGGTGTCCTTATGTGTTGCACTCCTCTCTTGGAAAGATAGTTTATTTCGCATCTTCCCCAATGTGTATTGAAAAACGAGCAAGGTTCAAGGTGGTCATAAAGGTTGATGATGCTGAAACATTCAAACATTCATTGGTGCTCCTGATCCATAGAGAATGTTACTATTGTCGACCGTTGTGGAGAATTTCCCAATGTCCCTTTACTTGGCATTAGGGGAGGTATCACCTACAACCCCTACTTATCCTTAAGACAGTTTGGTTACGCCCGAAGGGATGACCCTCATGAGATGCTGAGTCAAGTTTTGTTTTTAACACCTTTAAATGTTTTCAAATATGCCATGATTAGACTTAGAGTTTGTATGCAAAATCAAATTAATAAATAGTTTGACCTAATCCAAGATAAAAATGCATGAAAAACAAACACAATGCACACTTGCACCCCTAGGGTTACACTCCACTTGTTGCCTTCAAAAATGGGCCATGATATGCATGTCAAGTACTTTGGCAAAACAAAAACAAAACAAAGATCATAGTCCCTCGATGACGCTATCTGAGTTGCCTAAACAAAATGATCAAGTCCCTCATGAAAATTTCCAAAAATACTTGACACTATTGCTATCATGGTCTATACGATGACCCGCGCCTGTCCCGTTTAACATCCTAACACAAGGTTTTTCACCAAACATAATGGTGAAACAACATTGTTAAAAGGGTTAAAAACATAAGAAAGATCTTTGAGTAAAATAGGGTAGACAACTCTTAGTTACTTGATCAAAACTTGCATAAAAAACATCCTTGCTATCTTCAAAACACACTTCACCACACAATTTCAAAACCATACTTTCAAACATTGAAAACTTTTCAAAAGACAAAAACACCTTTGTATACATTCAAACAAGAATCATTACAAAGGTTGCCACAACGATGGTCTCTTTTCAAAACATCTTTCAAAACCACACACAAAGCACCATTTAAAACAATTGAAGAGCACCATTTCAAACAGTTAAAAAGCAAAGCAAGTGATCTAAGCAAGTAACTAAGAGCCCATGGATAACCATGGATAGAAAGGGTGCTAATATCTTCCCTTTCTATAATCTACTCCCCGAACCCAAGAAAACATCTCAAAGGTCTTTCCTGTGCTTTTTGACCTTTCCTTAGGATAAAATAAAAAGTCGGTGGCGACTCTTGCTAAACCGAAACATTTGCAAACACAAACGCAAAATCCCAAGTCAGTTCTCCCACCGTATCACAGTCGCTCTATAACTTCCAGTTGAATTCCCGTTCTGCCATTTTTCCTCTATTCCAATAGCTTCACGTCCTTCCTTTCAAACCCTTATTCTCTTACCGCTTCTTCTTTCTTGTTATTTCCACAATAATAAAATAACCTATTATTCTCTTTATTCCTTAATGGGCTCAAAACTAATACACCCCCTTATTACTTCTATTACTTTAAAACAAGCCCACATCAAATAATATTATACTTCTAATATTATTTCACCACTTAATAAAATAATTAAATCCAATTAATCACAACACATCTTCACAAATATTCCAAAAGTAATTTAATTATATAATTAATTAAATTCTTTGGACTTGCAAGCCTTTGAGGAAATTGTGGCTCTCCTCATCTATGAGATGGTTTTGTTTCCAAACCCTGACCAACTCATGGACGTGAACCCCGTCAAAATCTTCATGTCCCGCAATCCGATGCCTGCTTTTCTAGGAGACATCCTACACTCTTTTCACACTCGCACTATGAGGAAAAGAGGTGTCCTTATGTGTTGCACTCCTCTCTTGGAAAGATAGTTTATTTCGCATCTTCCCCAATGTGTATTGAAAAACGAGCAAGGTTCAAGGTGGTCATAAAGGTTGATGATGCTGAAACATTCAAACATTCATTGGTGCTCCTGATCTATAGAGAATGTTACTATTGTCGACCGTTGTGGAGAATTTCCTAATGTCCCTTTACTTGGCATTAGGGTAGGTATCACCTACAACCCCTACTTATCCTTAAGACAGTTTGGTTACGCCCGAAGGGATGACCCTCATGAGATGCTGATTCAAGGTTTGGTATTTGACTACGAGAACGACGATCAAGGTCTTCGCCAAAGATTTATTCAAGCTTGGAGGATGTTGAACAAGGTAGATAGCAAGACATTGGGGCATAATAATTTCATCCCTCTTTAGCCTTACCTCAAATGGGTACGAACTCGTGCTCATAGTCTTATGATGCCTTATCCCTCCATTCTCCCGGTAATCATTGAGCCTGTCATGGAAGGAGATGTTCCATACACTATCCTACATCCTGACATGCCCACCTCTATTTAAGACCTACAAAGAGATTGGATACAACTCAAGGGGGAGCGAGACACTTTCAAAGCCCAATTTTACGCTAGCGAGAAGAAGGTTTTGGAGCTCACTAAGCAACTTCATAAGGAGCAGACTCTGAATGCCTACATCACACCAAAGAGGATGCATACAACCTTCCTATCTTAGAGTTTTTCGTATTTGTTTTTCCCAAGGAGGCATTGATATACTCAAGTTTTAATTTATTAATACAACGTGTGTTTCCTTTTTGTCTAAAAACAAATTTGAATCTTTAAAATCCTTGAAATGATTGCATATGCATTTACCATTCATCATAACATAAGCATGTTTCTTGCAACAAGTCTCCTCATCTCTCTACTGTTTGTTTCAGTAAGATGGATCTCGAGCAAACCGTAAAGGACCTCCAAGCTCAGAATGCACAGTTTCAACAGTTGTTCTTAACTTTATCCAAAGGACAAGAAGAGTTGAAGAACTTTCTGGTTGAAGAGAAGAAAAATAAGACGAAGAAAATAACCGAAGTTCTAAACATGGGAAGAAGACTCCAATGGCAGACAAGAAGGACCTTATACTTTGCAACGACATCCGGTGAGAAATACAATCAAGATGGGAAGGGCAAAGAAACAGTTGTCCAGTCAGAATCAGAAGAGGAAGAGGAAGAAGAAGACTATTCTGAAGAACAATACATTCCAGCCGACGACAAGTATAAGCATCTAGAAGAACCATTGAGTGCAATGGAAATCCAAAAAGTGTCTGGCTTGGTCTTGGAGGAGTTGGGGTTAGTATCGGGGATTGCCATTCCTCCAAAATTCAAAGCACCCGTGTTCACCAAATATGATGGAGTCTCATGTCCTAAAATGCATCTCCGGTCCTATGTGAGGAAAATCCAGCCTCATACCGCTGATAAGGATTTATGGGTACACTTATTCAAAGACAGTTTGTCTGAAACTCAACTTGATTGGTTTTATCAGTTAGAAAGAGCCAATGTTCATAACTGGGAAGATCTGGCCGCCGCCTTTTACAAACAATACCAATACAACGCTGATCTTGCACCTACACATACTCAACTACTAAGTATGGCCATGGTTTCAAGTGAAGGCTTCAAGGACTATGCACAAAAATGGAGGGACTTAGCAGGAAGGGTCCAACCTCCCTTATCTGAAAGAGAATTAGTAGACATGTTCTTGGGCACCTTGTCTGGTCCCTTCTTTAATCACTTGATTGAGAGTTCATCGGCAGGTTTTACTGAATTGATATTGACCGGAGAAAGGGTGGAAGCCGGGATAAAGAACGAGAAGATTCAAAAAGATGCATCCTCTGCTACTGTAAGGAAACCATTCATCGGAAAGAAGGAAATGGTTGTTGTTTATCCTCAGAGAAATCAAGATAAGGTTGAATGTCGTCCAATGGTAGGGGCTGTCATGATTCCTAAACCAGAGCATGCTCAGCAAAGAAGCAACCAGCCAAGAATGGAAAGACCAGTCATACAATTCACCAGAATTAACATGACCTTATATCAAGTATTACCATATTTGTTAAGGTCCAACCTAGTGACTTTGAAAGAATCTCCAAAGAACCCTAACACAACCTCTCCTCACTATCATCCTAATGCCTGCTGTGCATACCATTTTGAGAGTCCCGACCATGACACTAACAACTGTTGGGCTCTAAAGAACAAAGTACAAGACCTCCTTGAAGCCAAAGAGATTGAATTCGATGCGCCAGAAAAGCCCATTGTCATTTCTGCCCCTATGCCCAAACACAGCCATAATACCAACGCCATTGAGGAAGATATGTTTGTTACTTCAGTTGATGAACTTATGACCCCACTCATGACTATCAAAAAGAATTTGTTGATTTCTGGTGTATTCCCAGGCTGTGATGAAAGCTGTCATCTATGTTTTTCCTCACCAACCAACTGTCCTTTGTTAAAAGCAGGCGTTCAGTGCCTAATAGATAACACAAATTTTATTTGAGAAGACTTCTATTCCAACTGTTTCTTATAATGATGTTTCCATCGTTACCATTTCCGACAATTCTTCCAGGGTCTCCACCAAAAGACCCGTTAGAATTACATCAGTTCCAAAAGTAGCTCCTTTGATAATTACAATGCCTGGACCAATCCCGTATTCATCAGACAAAACCGTACCATGGAATTATGGAGGGGATGTCTACTACCAGGATATCAAGCAAGATTGGCCAGCTGCTGAATATTCAAGTTTTGAGAAAGTTAACTCCGATATCAGTAATATTGCAGGGACTAACAAGATTACCCGAAGCAGAAGGATATTCTCTCCAGAAATTGCTCCCCCAAAAGCAGTTTCTGGACCCATAATCATTCCTGTTGTTGTTGCTCCTCCAAAGGTTATTCCCAGTCCTGCAAATACTCCTGCTAACAAAGTTGTTACAATCCCTGTTATCACTCCTACTGACACTCCTGCTGCCGAGTCAACCGAGACTCGAGGTAAAGGAATTCTGATTGAGCATGTCCGGATGAAGGCATAATCATTGGCTATCCCTGAAACCTCCCGGAAAGATATGGAGGAAATTCTAAAGATCATAAAAAGAAGAGACTAAAATGTAGTCGAGAAACTGGGGAAAACTCCATCAAAAATTTCCATGCTGGCTTTATTTCTATGTTCTGAGGCTCATGCAAATGCCTTGGTAAAATTCCTGAAAACTGCCCATGTACCCCAAGAAACATCTGCTGATCAGTTCCAAGACTGCGTAGCCAGCTTGACTGCAGATAATGGTTTAGGTTTTTCAGATGCTGATTTAACGCCAAGAGGGAGGAAGCATAATGAGGCATTGCACGTCTCAGTTGAATGCAGGGGCACGACCTTAGCTCATGGTTTGGTGGACACCGGTTCGTCTCTGAATATGGTGTTTAAAAAGGCTCTTGATAGGCTTGACTGTGAGGGATTGACATTGAAACCAAGTAACATAGTAGTGAAGGCCTTTGATGACTCATAAAGGATGATGCATGGGGAAGTGGATATCCCCATAAAGGCTGGAACCCAAACATTTGATTCAACCTTTTATGTAATGGATATTCGCCCTTCATATTCGTGCATGCTAGGCCGACCGTGGATCCACAATGCTGGCGCTGTTACCTCCATGTTGCATCATATGTTGAAATATCCAATTCAAGGGAAGATCATCACTGTTCATGGAGAAGAAGAGTATATGATCAGCCACCTAAATTCCTTCAGATATATGGAACTAGATGGTGAATTTATTGAAACTCCATTCCAGCACTTTGAAGAAGTCTCGCAAGATGTGGCAGTGACCAAGGCTGTGTCTCAAGTTCCCAAGATCACAAGGCCTCCACTCAAGATGTCATCTTTAAAGGATGCCAAGGCAGTGATAAAAGAAGGTGGGTCCACTATTTTGGGACAACTCCCAGATATCCCATATAAATCTGACAAATTTGGTTTGGGTTTAACTTCAGGTGCCCCAAAAGTTGTACGCCACGCTCGTGCCTGAGGACCACCCTTGAAGATCAACAACCACCAAGTCAGCACCGTGGAGGATGATGAAGACAACTGCAACCTGGAGGATTGGATTTTCCCAACTGTCAGTGGAGGGCTCAACAACTGGGAGGCTAGAGATTTCGTCCCAATCACTTTTATCCCACAGTAATTTGTCTTTACATTTTGTTGGATCTGTAATATTAAAACAATTCAGACTCTTCAAACCTTGTGTCTTACCCGAGGAACAATGGTCCATTTGTAAGGGTTATTATCTCATTTCCATATGACATCAATGAATTATGGACGTTTTTGCATACAAACTTTGTGCCCATTGTTCTTTTTCTTTTTACATTTTCATTTCTTTCAAAGATAGTTATACTCTTACACACACTCACACTCACAATGCAGGTCTACATCCAATCGGAATCCCATGGGTAAAGGTTCTGTTATGGCCTTGTGTCACTCTGAAAATCTAATCTACCAAGCCGAAGACGAAGGTGAGGAAGATTGTGAAGTGCCAGAGGAACTCGCCAGGTTATTACAACAAGAAGAAAGGACCATTCATCCCCATGAGGAACCCGTGGACACAATTAATCTAGGTACCGAAGAAGACAAAAGTGAAGTCAAGGTGGGTGCCAATCTGGAACCCAGTGTCAAAGAGCGTCTGATTCAGTTGCTACACGAGTATGTTGAGGTCTTTTCCTGGTCGTATGAAGACATGCCGGGACATGATGCAGATATTGTGGTACATTGTTTACCAACAAAAGAAGATTATCCACCGGTGAAACAAAAAGTCTGTTGTATGCGACCAGATATGTCGGAGAAGATTAAAGTAGAAGTCATGAAACAATTCAATGCTGGATTCTTTGCCGTCACCTCCTATCCATAATGGGTTGCGAATGTTGTTCCCGTGCCCAAAAAGGACGACAAAGTACGAATGTGCGTGGACTACAGAGATTTGAATAGGGCAAGCCCTAAGGATAATTTCCCACTTCCCCATATCGATGTTCTAGTTGATAATACGGTGCAACATAAAGTGTTTTCCTTCATGGAAGGTTTCTCAGGCTACAACCAAATTAAAATGGAGCCTGAGGACATGGAGAAAACAACCTTTGTCACACAATGGGGCATATTCTGCTACAAGGTTATGCCATTTGGACTGAAGAATGCTGGGGCAACCTATCAGCGTGCCATGGGTGCCTTATTTCATGAAATGATACATCACAAAATAGAGGTCTATGTGGATGACATGATAGCTAGATCTCAAGTAGAAGAATAACATCTTGATCATTTACAAAAGCTGTTTGAGAGACTAAAGAAATACAAGCTGAGAAACTCCTAGGCTTTGTTGTCAGCAATAAAGGTATCAAAGTGGATCCTGCCAAGGTAAAAGTGATACAAGAGATGCCTGCTCCTCGTACTGAGAAGGAAGTCAGAGGATTCTTGGGACGTTTGAACTACATTTCCATATTCATTTCTCACCTGACAGCTACTTGTGAACCAATCTTCAAATTACTGAAGAAAGAACAAGTAGTCAGATGGATTGATGAGTGCCAAACTGCTTTTGACAAGATCAAAGAGTACTTACAAGAGACTCTGTTTTAATGCCACCGGTTGAGGGAAGACCATTGATCATGTATCTAACCGTTTTGGAAAATTCAATGGGGTGTGTGCTGGGGCAGCATGACGAGTCTGGCCGAAAAGAGCATGCTATTTATTACCTGAGCAAAAAGTTTACCGACTGTGAAACAAGATATTCACTGCTCGAGAAAACTTGATGCACTCTGGCATGGGCTGCTCGCCGACTAAGACAGTATATGCTGACCTATACTACCTTATTGATATCTAAATGGATCCAATAAAATACATATTTGAGAAACCTGCTCTCTCTGGGAGAATAGCGAGATGGCAGATGATCCTGACAAAATATGACATACAATATACTACCCAGAAAGCAATAAAGGGCAGTGTACTGGCTGATCACCTTGCTCACTAAGCTGTGGAACACTACCAGTCCTTGAAGTTCGAATTCCCAGATGAAGACATCATGATGGTAAACAACTGTGAAGAATTCAGACCATATGACAGACCTGAACAAGGATCCCGATGGACCCTGGTTTTTAATGGGGCATCTAACGCACTCGGAAATGGTATTGGTGTTGTATTCATATCTCCTGAAGGGTGTCATACTCCCTTTACTGCAAGACTCTACTTCAACTGTACAAACAACATGGCAGAATATGAAGCATGCATCTTTGGTCTCAAGGCTGCCTTAGATTTGGGGATCAAGTCTTTAAGTGTATTCGGAGATTCAGCTTTGGTCATCAGCCAAATCAAAGGGGAATGAGACACCCAACACCCTAACCTTATCCCTTACAAAGAACATGTGCTGACATTGCTCCCACATTTTAAGAAGATTACCTTCTAGCATTTCTCGCGAGAAGAAAATCAGCTAGCAAACGCACTAGCCACAATGTCATCCATGTTTAAACTTAAATGGGACAACCCAGATCACCATTGAACGAAGGGATGAACCAACTCACTGTCACGAGATTAATATTGAAGAAGTAGTGGACAAGCATTGGTTTCACGAAGTCAAGAGGTATCTCGAGGTTCAAGAATATCCTGAAGGAGCTCCAGTCAATGATAAGAAGTTCTTAAGGAGATTCTCTGCTAAATTCTTCCTTAGTAATGGTATTCTTTACAAACGCAATCATGACTCCGTGTTACTTCGGTGCGTAGACAAGGTTGAAGCAGAAAAGATCATGGCTGATCTACATGATGGAACTTTTAGCACCCATTCCAGTGGGCATACAATGGCAAAGAAAATCCTATGAGTAGGCTATTACTGGTCTACCATGGAAGCAGATTTCTATCAACACTCTCGAACTTTCCATAAGTGTCAGATCTATGCTGACAAGGTGCACGTACCTCCGGTTCCTCTGAATGTCTTAACGACTCCTTGGCCCTTTGCTATGTGGGGCATCAATATGATTGGGGAAATCAAACCAACAGCTGCCAATGGACACCACTTCATCTTAGTGGCCATTGACTATTTTACAAAGTGGGTTGAGGCAGCCTCCTTCGCTTCCGTCATCAAGCAGAATCTCATCTATCGTTACGGTATTCCGGAGAGGATCATCGCAGACAATGGTACGAACCTGAACAATACTATGATCACTGCCCTGTGCGAGCAATTTAAGATCCAGCGTCACAATTCTTCCCCTTACCGGCCGAAGATGAATGGTGTTGTCGAAGCCACAAATAGGAACATTAAAAAGATCATACAGAAAATGACAATCACATACAAAGACTGGCATGAGATTCTACCATTCGCTCACCACGGGTATCGTACCACAATTCGCACATCAACCGGGGCAACACCCTATTCTCTGGTATATGGCATGGAGGTTGTCTTGCCTATTGAGGTCTAAATTCCCTCTCTGAGAATCATGAATGATGCAGGATTGAATGAAGATGACTGGACCCAAACTCGACTTGATCAAATGAATTTGATTGATGAGAAAAGACTTACTGCTGTCTGCCATGGTCAAATCTATCAAAAATGGAACAAAAAGGTCAGACGCCAAGTGTATCAAGTCGGGGATCTAGTGATCAAGCGCATCATACTGCCGCAAGGTGATCCCAGGGGAAAATGTACTTCTACATATGAAGGACCATTTGTAGTTAAAAGCATATTCTCTGGTGGAGCAATGATCTTGACCACCATGGATGGTGACGACCTGCCGCACCCTGTGAACGCAGACATAGTCAAAAGATACTACGCATAAGAGACCCGCTAGGTTGACACACCTAGGCAAAACAAGGGCATCCCGGCGAAAAAAAATCTGTACACTCGGAAATCTGAAAACCCGAAAGGGCGGCTTGGGCAAAAAAGGGTATCCCGGTGGACTGGAAACCCGAAAGGGTGGTCCAGGCAAAAGTTAGGGAATTAAAGTGTACGCCTATGTCTTGTAGGATCACCTTATGGACAACCTGACAAACTCGGAGGTTCTGATCAATCCAATCAGCTTCGGACAAGGCAACAAACAGACAAGATTCTCAGAGACACGAAGGCTATAGAAGAATGGGAACCCCATGGGTTTATTGCACATAACTATCTTTTCTTTGTATCAAAATTTTCATTTTTATGACAACATTCTCTTACTAGAATGTTTGTCTCATTGTACAAAAATACTTACTCAAAGTCAATACAAAGACATCCCTTTGAAAGTGAAAAACTATCTATTTTTCTTTACTCTTGTGTTTTGTTTACAAAAACGTCCAATGATTTATTGTTAAACATATGCATTTGAATATAATTACTGTTTACAAATAAACAAAATAGAAAGACAAATCACTGATGGCTTTAAGAGATAAGGAAATATCTCTAAGCCATTTCCATGAAATCCCCCACAGTGTGTAGTTTATTCCTCAGCGAAATAAAAATTTCAGTTATCACTCCCCGGTAGAAGTCGCCAAATTTCTCAGAATTCCCCAACAAGATGTTACAAGCAGTACACGACATTTCCCTTACAACAAAGTTTATTTCTCTAAGCAGAAATCCATCAACACTTCAAATTTAAAACATGAAGACTTATACTCCATATCCTCAGCAGCAGTCAGGGATTTATTTTCCCCAATCCAACAGCAGTGCAGCAGATTAGCTCACAAACACATACATCGTATCCATATATCATAAACATTGATAACACGAATGCATGTATCACAATTTCATTACACCATACATTTCATACAACATGACATTGCATATTAGATAACATTTTACCCTTTTCAGGATAAGGTTAATCAATAGCTACCATTAACAATGATTCAAGCTTTCAGATACAATTCAGATACGCTCCAGACACAGACGCCATTCTGATACTCATTCAGATTCAATCTGCAGATACATTTCAAATACGCTCCAGACACGGATACCATTCTGATACTCATTCAGATTCAATCTTCAGATACAGTTCAGATACAGTTCAGACACACTCCAGACACAGATGCCATCTTGATACTCATTCAGATTTAACTCTCAGATACAGTTCAGATACGCTCCAGACACGGATGTCGTCCTGATACTCATTCAGATTCAACTCTCAGATACAGTTCAGATACGCTCTAGACACAGACGCCATTCTGATACTCATTCAGATTCAACTCTCAGATACAGTTCAAATATGCTCCAGACATGGACGCCATTCTGAAAATCATTCAGATTCAACATTCAGACTCAACTCAGATACGCTTTAGACACGGACACTATTTTGACACTTATTCAGTTTCAGCTTACAAATACGATTCAACAATCATCTCAGGATGGAATATACAAGCCCATCTCCAACAAATTTCTATCACATATCCAAATAGTATCTTTAATCCCATTCCCTCAACCCTCACATCACCGAGTGCAAATTTCTGGGCACTCTAATGTCCAATCATCTTCCACCTTCGAGTCACGAATGACAAAACTCGCCAATCTAACTCTTCAAGATTAAGAAGATTGAACATGGGCAGCTGTTGCACCCCAAAATTTTCCCTATCACTTATCAAGGATTTGCTCACAAGAGCTCCTTGGGATCAAGACTTCACTAGGGTTTGATCAGCTCAAGACACCTCCTTAAACACTGATGACCAAAATTAGGGTTTGAGATTGAACAAGGATATTTTAACTTCCAATTCCCCATAATAATTTCATGTATCATCATCGACCCCCAGGATTACTCATGTCAAGTTTCAAGCCTTGGATCACACTTTTGCTCAGTCAATTGAACAGTTGACCTAAAAATCAACTATATTAAGGAAAAAGTCAACCATGGACAATTTACACTCAAACTTCATAATTTTTGATCCAAATCAACCATTTAAACTCACATGTATCATTTGATCAAGTTTGGACCACAACTTCTCAAGAAATTTGATCAAATCTCCAAAAGGGCAAAATGGTCAAAATTAGGGTTTTGACTGGGAAAGGGCAATTTTAGATTTTTGACCTAGAAAATGATCAATTGATTTAAGGCATGATCTCAAGAGTCCAATTGCATAATTTTTACCTATTAACATGGCTCAAAATATTACTCAAGTTCAAAGGATTGACAGATGAATTTTCAATCAACTGATCAAAAGTCAATTGTATACTGAAAAGTCAAACTTTGACTTTTTGGTTAAATTCAAATCCCAAAGATCACAATTCATCTAAACATGTCAAAATATTAATCTTATTCATCAAGAAATCAAAAAGTCAAGATTTCATTTTGAAAAGTCAAAATTTCTAAACTTCGAAAATTTTCTAAGTGTTGGAAATTTCTTATTTTTTTTCATAACTTTGAGCAAAATTTTCACCATGATGCAAGATGATTCAAGAGAAACTTCCAACATGAAAGTTGTAGATATCCATGAAATATAAAAATTTTCTTTACACAACTACTTCCAAAAGTGCTTGGATCTCAAGGTATAATTTTATGAACACGTGGTCATGAAACAAAACACTTAGTGAAATTTTGCCCTAATTTGGTTAGGATTTTGACCCAACTTCATGGCACTTTTTCATATAGTTCCAAGGGGAATCTTCAAAAGCAATTCAAATATGGGTTGTAGAGCACATTTCATGCTTTCCAAAATGTCCAAGAGCTCCTTGAGATCATTCTTGAGTAAGGAGAGTCGAAGAGATGAAGTTAGGGTTTTATCACTTTAATTACAAGTCATTTTTATGATGAACCAAATTCAAAATTCAAACTATGCTGAATAAACACTACTTTGCAGGACTCAAACTTGTTAGGCACTCCATAATTAATGGTTTACACAACTGTTAGAGGTCTCACTTCAAGCATTCAATGCATGGACATGCTTTATATCCATTTTTGGAAGAAAGGTTACATTGCCATTTTGATAAAGTGACTTTTTGTACAAAACTTGTTCTTGAGCCTTGCACTTGTTCTCTTCTGATAAAACAAGTCCTATAACTCTTGAGAAATGGGTTAGACACTTACAATCACCCAGCCCATGCTTGTACCTCCTCTTGAAACTTGTTTCCCTCTTTTCTTCAAAATCAAGTAACCTAGCCAAAAGGCTTGAAACTTGTACTTCTGACTTGCCAATGCACTCCAATCCTTTTGATTATAGATACACAAACTATTTGCACCAAACACACGGATGCTCATGCCCTGAAAAGACCTAGAACTCAGAATCACATTCCATACCTCCATTTTCACACAAACTGACCAAAAACTTGAAACTCATAATCTACTCGTGCGTTTCTTGGACTTTTGGTTTCTAATGCTTCTAAACATCATATATAAATGATCCCACACCCTGTTACAGAACTGTAACACCATTAACACCATCCTCTATATTCAAAAACATAGCTCTGCACATTGACTTCTCCAGACCATTTCAGCCATCCATTGCTCCAGCTAATCATTGCATTAGCTTCCTGGGACCTCAAGGAAGCTAACCTGATCATCACCATCACTTGAAACAAGCCCAAACTCAAAACACGATTTCCTATTTTGAGGTAAGTTTTATTAACTTTGAACTCTTCATACAAGCATCATTAATGATTTATTTTTGAATAAAACTTATAGATATCATTGCCCTGAAGCTAACCATGTCCATAGTTTCCATTAATTTTGTTTGAGCTTAGAGAATTTTGAGACTGAAATTTATGAGATTTTTAGGGTTTAGATTAGAGCCATTAAAATTCATGCTTATCTTTGATCTATAGTTTTAATGATTTACATTTATGAAACCGTGAGGAAATTTGTTACAAGTTTCATGTTTACAGTTTTCATTTTTGATGAGAAATGAGCAAGTTACAGTTGGTCTGGCTGGAGGTTAAAGATGAAGTCATCAGGGCGCGTTTTGCATCATATATTTATTGTTTTGCTTATGTTAACGTATGTATAGCCACCCCAGTGGTAGAAGCGCGCGCCTGTAATCTTTGGGACCTGGGTTCGAGTCCCAGTGGTACCCTTTTGATTTTTCATACGTTTTTACATTCTGACTTCCTCTTTTTTGCAGGGCGCTGGGCCTCCTTGGGCCCTTTTTTGTTTTTATTTTTACTTGTTAACCCCCTATTTCACTTATACGCCCGTGACCCAGGTTGCTTTACATAGACTTCTTCATTTATGAATCCGTTGAGAAATGCGTTTTTTTACATCCATTTGAAAAAGTTCAAAGTCCAATGAGCATGCATATGCAAGTAATAGTCTTATTGCTTCTAAACGTGCTACCGGAGCAAAAGTTTCTTCAAAATCAATTCCTTCCTCTTGGTTGTATCCTTGAGCAACTAGTCTTGCCTTGTTTCGAGTGATTATACCATTTTCATCCATCTTGTTTTTGAATACCCATTTGGTTCCAATGATACGTTTATTTCCTGGATTAGGAACAAGTTCCCAAACTTCGTTCAGCTCGAATTGGTTTAGCTCCTCTTGCATGGCAAGGATCCATTGATCATCTTCTAGTGCTTGAGCCACTTTGGTAGGTTCAACTTGAGATACAAAAGCCATATTTAAGCATGCATCCTTAAGATTTAGCCGTGTAGATACCCCTTTTCTAATATCTCCAATTATGTTGTCAATTGGATGATCACGATGAGTTCTCCATTCTTGAGGAAGACCATCATCATTTCCATTTTGATGTGAAAGTTCATGTGTTTGTTCTGGGTTGACAATTTTGCCACCTTCGCATGAATTCTCATGAGGTAAATCTATAGAATCATCATCATCACAAATAACAACTTCCTCCTCGGAGGTGTTAGATTCATCAAAAGAAACATGCATTGATTCTTCTATAGTTAAAGTTCTTTTATTGTAAATTCTAAAAGCTTTGCTAGAAAGGGAGTAACCAAGAAAAATACCTTCATCTGATTTTTCATCGAACTTACCGAGATTGTCTTTGTCGTTGTTAAGGACAAAACATTTGCACCCGAAAATGTGAAAGTGAGAGATATTTGGTTTTCTTCCTTTGTAAATCTCATATGGAGTTTTCTTTAGTATAGGTATTATGATCACGCGATTGCTTACGTAACATGCCGTGCTTACCGCATCCGCCCAAAAATATTTAGGCAAACTTGAGTCACTTAGCATGGTTCTTGCAAGTTCTATCAAAGACCTATTTTTCCTTTCAACTACTCCATTTTGTTGTGGAGTTATTGGTGCTGAAAAATTGTGGAAGATCCCATTTTCTTCACAAAATTCTTCAAACAGACTATTTTGGAACTCTCCACCATGATCACTTCGGATTGATGTTATCTTTAATGACTTCTCATTTTGAACTTGTTTTGCATATCTCTTGAATGCCTTGAATGCATCATCTTTGTGCACTAAAAACAAAGTCCAAGTAAAACGGGAAAAGTCATCTACAATAACTAAAGTATAAATGTTACCTCTGAAGCTTCTTGTTCTAGATGGACAAAAAAGATCCATGTGCAACAATTGAAGTGGTCTTGTTGTTGAAACCACATTCTTTGGTTTGAAAGTTGATTTGGTTTGTTTTCCCTTTTGGCATGCACTACATAATTTGTCTTTGATGAATTTCATCTTTGGTAGACCAATAACTAAGTCATGCTTAACTAATTTGTTCAAGTGCTCCATGTGTATGTGAGCAATCCTCTTGTGCCATAACCAAGCGTCATTGTTGTTTACCATGAGACATTGTACCTTCATAGACAAATAATCTAAAGTAATCATAAAAATATTGTTAGATCTTATACCTTTGAGTTTTACCTCATTGGTTGCCTCATCCATAATTAGGCATTCTTCTTTGTTGAATTTGATTTTGAACCCTCTATCGCAAAGTTGACTTATGCTAATAAGGTTGTGCTTTAATCCTTCAACATAGAGAACATCCTCAATTTGAATGGATGGAGGTGTGCCAACTATTCCAACGCAAAGAATCTTTCCTTTGGTGTTGTCTCCATAGGTGACATACCCTTTGGCTTTATGTACTAGATATGAAAATTGGTGTACATCTCCTGTCATATGCTTTGAACATCCACTGTCAAGATACCAAAGGTTTGATGTGGATTTCAAGCATACCTACAAAAAATAATTATTTCTTGTTAGGTACCCAAGTGGCCTTGGGTCCTTCATAGTTAGTTCCCCTTTTCACCCATGCATAGTGTCCACTAGCCATACTGAAATTTCTAATATAGCATGCATTAGGTGTGTGTCCAATAATACCACAGTAAAAACAGTTTGGAACAAATTTGCTCTTGTATCTAGGAATTTGTTTTCTTTTAGATACATTAGGCTTTTTCTTTTGATGATTACGAACAACTTGCTTCTTTTCTACTATCTTGGGATTGGAACTATTACTAGCCTTTACAAAAACAGTGGGATTGTTACTTGGTTTCTTAGTATTCACATAACCAAGACCTCTTTTATCATTTGGATAACGTTGTTGGCTTAGTAATCCTTCCAATCTTATTTGTCCTTTTTCATATCGTTCAATGACTCTTTTCAATTGAACAATTTGAAAGTCATTTGATTCAGACTTGGTGCATGCAAAGTTTTCCTTTTCTTTTATAAAATTCTGTTTTTGAAGATCAAAATCTTTAGTCATGGTGTCAATTTTTTCGAGACAAATTAGAAGTTCTTTTTCTTGGCTTGACACCTTTTTGTATAAACTTTTGCATTCTTTCAAGAGTTCATCAATGGCACCTTGAACATCATCATCAAAAAGATTAAATTCATTACTAACCTCTTCTTCGTCGTCGGAGTGATGCGATGCCATTAAGGCTAAATTTGCACATTCGTCGCTTTCTGATTCCGATGTACTACTCATATCATTATCTTCCCATGCTATGTAGGCTTTCTTGTGTTTTGAGTCCTTTCCTTTGAATCCGTTTTTCTTTGGGAGATTTGGACAGTTTGGCTTGATATGTCCTTGCTTTCCACATTCATAACATGAGACATCTTGTGTTGATGTGGAGGCTTCTCTTTTCTTGAAGTGCTTTCTTTTATTTGCATGAGATCCGCCCTTGTCATTTCTGCCAAAAAACTTCCCAAGTATTTTAACAAGAAGCATGAAATTTTCATCTTCTTCCGGATTGTCTTCTTTTACTACTTCCTTTGTATCAATTTTTAAAGAAATGTTTTTGGATTCCTTTTCTAGATTCTCATGTTTTTCAAGTCTACCGAGTTCCGTTTCCTATTCTTGAAGTTTGCCAAATAATGTAGCGGAAGTCATTACGGAGAGACACTTCTTTTCCGAGATTGCCGTTACCTTTGGTTGCCATTCCCTAGTCAATGATCTAAGGACTTTCAAGTTGAGTTCATCATTTGTCAAGGTTTTACCAAGAGCACTTAAGTGATTTGTCAAGTGCACAAATCTCTTTTGTAAGTCAAGAATGGATTCTCCGGGCTGCATTCGAAATAGTTCGTATTATTGACTTAGGGTATTTAGCCTTGATCTTTTTACTTCAGCCGTTCCTTCATGAGTTTGTACCAAGGTATCCCATATTTCCTTTGTTGTTTTGCATGTCGAGACACGGAAAAATTCGTCCATACTAAGTGCACCTTGAAGAAGGTTTATTGCCTTTTTGTCATAGAGAACTTTCTTTTTATCATCGTCGTCCCATGCAGCTTTAGGATTTGAAGAGCCAACGCCATTGATTACCGTTACCGGGATAAATGGACCATTTTCAACGGCATCCCATATTTCCTCTCCTTGCGCTTCTAGATGCGCCGTCAAGCGTATTTTCCATAAGTCAAAATATTCACCACAGAATAGAGGAGACTTGTTGTTACTACCACCATCTCTGAAAACGGGTTGTTGATTTGCGGAAGCCATTCTGGATCTCTAGGAGCAGGTTACCTATAACCTTCTCTGATACCAATTGTAAGTTTAAGATTGCACCTAAGAGGGGGGGGGGGGGGGGTGAATTAGGTGGTGGTCGATTTTTGATTTATTTTACACTTTCTGGTTTTGTTTTAATGCTATGGAAAATGGTAAAGTGCAGAAATTAAAGAGACACGAAGATTTATCCTGGTTCCTTCCACACCCCAGAAGTACGTCAAGTCCCCTTGCAAACAGGCAAGAGATTTCACTATTTTGTTAGAACTTTTACAAGACTCTTCCTAGTCTTATCAACTAAAGACACTAACAAATACCAAGAGCACCCTCTTGGATTTCCAATAAGTCTCTTGAGAACAATCCTCTCAAAAGATACCTCTTGTTTCCAACAATGGACAACAAGGTACAAAAGTATTCTAACACTTAATTCCAACAATTCTGGAAATAAGTTACACATTAGTATAATTCTATGAAATATGATTTCTTGAAAGATGTTGATCACATATAGTGACTTCAATGAAGTTTCTTCTTTCTTCTCTTGTAAGCAATTCAAACTGTAACACAATGGTTAGAAAATGCTCAAAGATTTATGTTCTTATATGTGTGAAAGTGCAGAAAATCTTTGTTCTCAAAAATTAAGAAATATGAAGTTTGAATCTTTTACAAAGTTCAGAATTATTGCATGAGAGAAGAGTTGTTTTATAATTTGAAAGATTTAGTATTTAAAGCAATCAAGATACCTTTCCAAATGGATACCACTTTTCTATTTGTAAAACTTGAGAAGATGCAATGTATGACCATGCAACCATTGGAGAAAAGGTGTGAAGGATATCTTGAATCAAGTTCAGATTTTTCAAAAATTACAACATGTAAATCGATTAGCATTAGATGTAAATCGATTGCACGGGTTTGTAACGTTCTTGTTTTCAAATTTTTTAAAGTGTAAATCGATTTACATGATATGTTAATCGATTTACTAGTGTTAAAAAATTAACTCAGTTCAGTAATCAATCGATTTACACTCCATGTAAATCGATTGCTGCCAGGGGCAATCAGATTTTGAAAAAACATGTGTAAATCGATTTACATGATGTGTTAATCGATTTACATTAGTGAAAAACTTAGAATTTGCTTTAAACTTTAAGTGAAGTGTTGTGGTAAGTGTGTATATAATTTTTGAGCATTTCTAATCAATTTAGTTCAAATGAGAATTGATATACTTGTTTGCTTGCCATGATCCTTGAAGCTTTGAGTGAATGATGCTACAAGCTAATTCCACTTCTTTTCCTTCTTGTCATAATGCTTGTTTGTCTTTCATCAAAACTAAAGTTGAGTTGAGGCTTGAGATTACATTCTCCCCCTTTTTGATGATGACAAACCATCTTTCTTCTTTCTTTACGAGTTGTTCAGAATTGGAGCAAAAGGAGTTTTCTCCCCCCAAGATAGATTTCTCCCCCTATGGAGAAAAAGATTTGAAAACTTGCCCTGAAAAGAAAACTGAAACAAACAACCATAAATTGCTATCACATCCTTCTCCCCCTTTTACATTATCAAAAAGAAGGGAAAGATGTAACATAAGATGATACTTATAACAATTTGAAACAGATATGAACATAAACTAAAACGCAAATTTCTAAAAATATCGTACGAAGTTCAAATACACATAATACAAAACTAATACTTGAAGCAATTATCAAACAAAAAAACATAATGATAAAGAACAGGAATTTAATAATATTGGCCAGGAAAATATTAGAAGGGTCCTTGATATGGAAACTGTTGTTGAAGAGGTGGTTCGGTGTATTGAGGAGGCGGAGGTGCTGGATTGTTTGGATCGTATAGAGGAATATGGAGATGTGAGTAGAGGTATGAAAACTGTTGGTTCACATCGTTCTGAAAAGCATTGATGCGAGAGGAGGTAGAATCATTTATCGCCGTCCATTGAGCATTGATGTTAGTGTTGAGAGATGCAAATTGTTGAGTCATATAATCCATAACATCTTGGTTGGTTGGACCAGAAGAGGCAGCAGGAGGAGGAACTTCATTTTCTTCTTCATCCGCATTATTGCCTTCATCACCTACAACATCCTCGCCAATATATGTGATGGTTTTTGCTTCAGAATCGAAATGAACACCCATCCGAGAATCAACATTTTTGATGGAGATCCTATTGCTGATTGGGTCCATTTCAACCCTCTCAAAACCAGTAAAATCAATATCAAATGCTTCCAAGATCCTTGTGATGAAGTATGCATATGGCAGAAAAGTAGCCCTTGTGGCAACTCCTAGCATATGCACCACAATCAGTTTAGCCCAGTTTACCGAAATGCCATTTTTCCTTGCATAGAGAATTTGCAATTCTAGATCGGTCACATTACAGTGATTTCCTGCTCTAGGAAATAAAATATATACCAGAAAATAATGGAACAATCTATCATCAATGTGAAAATTACCAGCACTCCAAGTGTCCCGAGCCGGAATAACACCGCCAAGACTGTAGATCCGCTTTGCACGGTATTCTTCTTCTGACAACCGGCCAATTATGTAAAAGAATTCTCTCTTCCTATAATTTTCCCAGTCAGCATCCTCTAGATCATAGAGAGAACTTCCAATATATGGGATGTTCAAAATTCTGCCTATTGTTTTTGAATGCAGAGGAATTATTGTTCCGAGCACATGGGTATTAGCATTTGTTGTTATCATAATGCATGTTGCTGTAAAATACTCGAACTAGATCCGGATAATAGTAACCACGTGATCATATTAACGGTTCTAATCCATAAGAAATCAAATCCCTTTGAAAAGTGAAGCATTCATCGGGACAGGTAGATAACATACCGAATTTGGGAGCTGAGATTATTTTCTTTTGAAAGTGCTTGATGAATCTTTCATGTTGTGTATCCGAGAGGTACTCGAGCAATGAGTTTTCAGAGTCTACAACATTTTTCTTCTTTCCTTTTTCAGAGGCTATTGCTTTTCTTTTGGGAGCCATGGCGATGGTTAGGGTTTTGAGTAAGGAAGATAGAGATTTTTGGTGTTGTTATGAGATAGTGAGTGAGTTTTGGTGTTATGAGATAGTGAGGGAGTTTTGGTGAGATTAAATAGTAGAGTAGAGTAAGTGAGGTCTTTATGAGACTTAATTGAGTGGGATTGGTCAAGGTTACATGATTGGTCAAAAAGAAGGTGGGAGGTTGAAAGACAAGGTAAGGTTGACCAATATATTAAAGACTCATAAAATATCACATGCTGAACAGATGTAAAAATTAAATAAAAATGCTTCAGTTTCAGTGGTAAATCGATTTACATACTTGGTAAATCGATTTACACAAACAAAATTTTATTAAAATTGATTTTGGTTCAGTGGTAAATCGATTTACTTTTAAAAAAAATTTTAAAACAGTATTTGAAACATTTTCTAAGCCCATATATATGTACATTTATGTATAGTTAAGGATAGAGTTCACCTTATATATCTTGTTCATCTAGGATTCCGAGTTCACGACGAATTTTGAAGAATGCATCCTTTGCAAGTGGTTTTGTGAAAATGTCCGCGAGTTGATTTTGAGTGTCCACAAAAGTAATCTCGATATCTCCTTTGAGTACGTGATCTCTGATGAAATGGTGTCTGATGTCAATGTGTTTTTTCCGGGAATGCATAACTGGACTTTTTGTAATATTGATCGCGCTTGTGTTATCACATCGAAGTGGAATGCATCCAAGGTTTACTCCATAGTCAAGTAACTATTGTTTTAGCCAAAGAATTTGAGCGCATCCACTTCCAGCCGCAATGTATTCTGCTTCGGCAGTGCTGAGAGCGACGCTTGATTGCTTTTTGCATGACCAAGAAACCAAGGCATTTCCTAGAATGTGACATGTTCCACTTGTACTTTTGCGATCAGTCTTACAACCTGCATAGTCAGCATCAGAATAACCAACTAGATTGCACATACTAATTTTTGGATACCATAATCCGACGTTGGTTGTTCCTTTGAGATATTTTATTATGCGCTTGACTGCTACAAGGTGAGACTCTTTAGGATTGGCTTGATATCTTGCACATAGGAAAATGCTGAACATGATGTCAGGTCTACTTGCTGTTAAATAGAGAAGAGAGCCAATCATTCCACGATACTTAGTTATGTTAATAGAGTTCCCTGATTCATCTGGATCAAGATAGGTGCCGGATCCCATAGGAATTGCACTTTCTTTGCTACTTTCCATCTCAAACTTCTTTATAAGGTCTTTGAAATATTTTGATTGGTTTATGAAGATACAGTGTTTGAGTTGCTTAATTTGAAGACCGAGAAAGAAATTCAATCTTCCCATCATAGACATCTCAAACTCTCCTTGCATCATAGATGAAAATTCCTTTCACATATTTTGGTTAGTTGAACCGAAAACAATATCATCTACATATATTTGTACAAGTAAAGTATGATTATTAACATTTTTTATGAAGAGAGTGGTATCAACTTTACCCTTTACAAACCCTTTTTCACATAGGAATACGATTAGTCTATCATACCATGCCCTTGGTGCTTGCTTCATCCCATAGAGAGCATTCTTCAATTTGAAGACATGATTAGGATGTTTGAAGTCTTCAAAACCGGGAGGTTGCTTTACATAGACTTCTTCATTTATGAATCCGTTGAGAAATGCGCTTTTTACATCCATTTGAAAAAGTTCAAACTCCAATGAGCATGCATATGCAAGTAATAGTCTTATTGCTTCTAAACGTGCTACCGGAGCAAAAGTTTCTCCAAAATCAATTCCTTCCTCTTGGTTGTATCCCTGAGCAACTAGTCTTGCCTTGTTTCGAGTGATTATACCATTTTCATCCATCTTGTTTTTGAATACCCATTTGGTTCCAATGATACGTTTATTTCCTGGATTAGGAACAAGTTCCCAAACTTCATTCCGCTCGAATTGGTTTAGCTCCTCTTGCATGGCAAGGATCCATTGATCATCTTCTAGTTCTTGAGCCACTTTGGTAGGTTCAACTTGAGATACAAAAGCCATATTTAAGCATGCATCCTTAAGATTTAGCCGTGTAGATACCCCTTTTCTAATATCTCCAATTATGTTGTCAATTGGATGATCACGATGAGTTCTCCATTCTTGAGGAAGACCATCATCATTTCCATTTTGATGTGAAAGTTCATGTGTTTGTTCCGGGTTGACAATTTTGCCACCTTCACATGAATTCTCATGAGGTAAATCTATAGAATCATCATCATCACAAATAACAACTTCCTCCTTGGAGGTGTTAGATTCATCAAAAGAAACATGCATTGATTCTTCTATAGTTAAAGTTATTTTATTGTAAATTCTAAAAGCTTTGCTAGAAAGGGAGTAACCAAGAAAAATACCTTCATCCGATTTTTCATCGAACTTACCGAGATTGTCTTTGTCGTTGTTAAGGACAAACCATTTGCACCCGAAAATGTGAAAGTGAGAGATATTTGGTTTTCTTCCTTTGTAAATCTCATATGGAGTTTTCTTTAGTATAGGTCTTATGATCACGCGATTGCTTACGTAACATGCCGTGCTTACCGCATCCGCCCAAAAATATTTAGGCAAACTTGAGTCACTTAGCATGGTTCTTTTAAGTTCTATCAAAGACCTATTTTTCCTTTCAACTACTCCATTTTGTTGTGGAGTTCTTGATGCTGAAAAATTGTGGAAGATCCCATTTTCTTCACAAAATTCTTCAAACAGACTATTTTGGAACTCTCCACCATGATCACTTCGGATTGATGTTATCTTTAATGACTTCTCATTTTGAACTTATTTTGCATATCTCTTGAATGCCTTGAATGCGTCATTTTTGTGCACTAAAAACAAAGTCCAAGTAAAACGGGAAAAGTCATCTACAATAACTAAAGCATAAATGTTACCTCCGAAGCTTCTTGTTCTAGATGGACCAAAAAGATCCATGTGCAACAATTGAAGTGGTCTTGTTGTTGAAACCATATTCTTTGGTTTGAAAGTTGATTTGGTTTGTTTGCCCTTTTGGCATGCACTACATAATTTGTCTTTGATGAATTTCATCTTTGGTAGACCAATAACTAAGTCATGCTTAACTAATTTGTTGAAGTGCTCCATGTGTATGTGAGCAATCCTCTTGTGCCATAACCAAGCGTCATTGTTGTTTACCATGAGACATTGTACCTTCATAGACAAATAATCTAAAGTAATCATAAAAATATTGTTAGATCTTATACCTTTGAGTTTTACCTCATTGGTTGCCTCATCCATAATTAGGCATTCTTCTTTGTTGAATTTGATTTTGAACCCTCTATCGCAAAGTTGACTTATGCTAAGAAGGTTGTGCTTTAATCCTTCAACATAGAGAACATCCTCAATTTGAATGGATGGAGGTGTGCCAACTATTCCAACGCCAAGAATCTTTCCTTTGGTGTTGTCTCCATAGGTGACATACCCTTTGGCTTTATGTACTAGATATGAAAATTGGTGTACATCTCCTGTCATATGCTTTGAACATCCACTGTCAAGATACCAAAGGTTTGATGTGGATTTCAAGCATACCTACAAAAACAAATTATTTCTTGTTAGGTACCTAAGTGGCCTTGGGTCCTTCATAGTTAGTTCCCTTTTTCACCCATTCATATTGTCCACTAGCCATACTGAAATTTCTAATATAGCATGCATTAGGTGTGTGTCCAATAATACCACAGTAAAAACAGTTTAGAACAAATTTGCTCTTGTATCTAGGAATTTGTTTTCTTTTAGATACATTAGGCTTTTTCTTTTGATGATTATGAATAACTTGCTTCTTTTCTACTATCTTGGGATTGGAACTATTACTAGCCTTTACAAAAACAGTGGGATTGTTACTTGGTTTCTTAGTATTCACATAACCAAGACCTCTTTTATCATTTGGATAACGTTGTTGGCTTAGTAATCCTTCCAATCCTATTTGTCCCTTTTCATATAGTTCAATGACTCTTTTCAATTGAACAATTTGAAAGACATTTGATTCAGACTTGGTGCATGCAAAGTTTTCCTTTTCTTTTATAAAATTCTGTTTTTGAAGATCAAAATCTTTAGTCATGGTGTCAATTTTTTCGAGACAAATTAGAAGTTCTTTTTCTTGGCTTGACACCTTTTTGTATAAACTTTTGCATTCTTTCAAGAGTTCATCAATGGCACCTTGAACATCATCATCAAAAAGATTAAATTCATTACTAACCTCTTCTTCGTCGTCGGAGTGATGCGATGCCATTAAGGCTAAATTTGCACATTCGTCGCTTTCCGATTCCGATGTACTACTCATATCATTATCTTCCCATGCTATGTAGGCTTTCTTGTGTTTTGAGTCCTTTCCTTTGAATCCGTTTTTCTTTGGGAGATTTGGACAGTTTGGCTTGATATGTCCTTGCTTTCCACATTCATAACATGAGACATCTTGTGTTGATATGGAGGCTTCTCTTTTCTTGAAGTGCTTTCTCTTATTTGCATGAGATCCGCCCTTGTCATTTCTTCCAAAAAACTTCCCAAGTCTTTTAACAAGAAGCATGAAATTTTCATCTTCTTCCGGATTGTCTTCTTTGACTACTTCCTTTGAATCAATTTTTAAATCAATGTTTTTGGATTTCTTTTCTAGATTCTCATGTTTTTCAAGTCTACCGAGTTCTGTTTCGTATTCTTGAAGTTTACCAAATAATGTAGCGGAAGTCATTGCAGAGAGACTCTTCTTTTCCGAGATTGCCGTTACCTTTGGTTGCCATTCCCTAGTCAATGATCTAAGGACTTTCAAGTTGAGTTCATCATTTGTCAAGGTTTTACCAAGAGCACTTAAGTGATTTGTCAAGTGCACAAATCTCTTTTGTAAGTCAAGAATGGATTCTCTGGGCTGCATTTGAAATAGTTCGTATTCTTGACTTAGGGTATTTAGTCTTGATCTTTTTACTTCAGCCGTTCCTTCATGAGTTTGTACCAAGGTATCCCATATTTCCTTTGCTGTTTTGCATGTAGAGACACGGAAAAATTCGTCCATACTAAGTGCACCTTGAAGAAGGTTTATTGCCATTTTGTCATAGCGAACTTTCTTTTTATCATCTTCGTCCCATGCAGCTTTAGGCTTTGAAGAGCCAACGCCATTGATTACCGTTACCGGGATAAATGGACCATTTTCAACGACATCACATATTTCCTCTCCTTGCGCTTCTAGATGCGCCTTCATGCGTATTTTCCAGAAGTCAAAATATTCACCACATAATAGAGGAGGCTTGTTGTTACTACCACCATCTCTGAAAACGGGTTGTTGATTTGCGGAAGCCATTCTGGATCTCTAGGAGAAGGTTACCAATAACCTGCTCTGATACCAATTGTAAGTTTAAGATTGCGCCTAAGAGGGCGGGGGGGGGGGGGGGTGAATTAGGTGGTGGTCGATTTTTGATTTATTTTACACTTTTTGGTTTTGTTTTAGTGCTATGGAAAACGGTAAAGTGCAGAAAGTAAAGAGACACAGAGATTTATCCTGGTTCCTTCCACATCCCGGAAGTACGTCCAGTCCCCTTGCAAACACGCAAGAGATTTCACTATTTTGTTAGAAATTTTACAAGTCTCTTCCTAGTCTTATCAACTAAAGACACTAACAAATACCAAGAACACCCTCTTGGATTTCCAATAAGTCTCTTGAGAACAATCCTCTCAAAAGATACCTCTTGTTTCCAACAATGGACAACAAGGTACAAAAGTATTCTAATACTTAATTCCAACAATCCTGGAAATAAGTTACACTTTAGTATAATTCTATGAAATATGATTTCTTGAAAGATGTTGATCACATAGAGTGACTTCAATGAAGTTTCTTCTTTCTTCTCTTGTAAGCAATTCAAACTGTAACACAATGGTTAGAAAATGCTCAAAGATTTCTGTTCTTATATGTGTGAAAGTGCAGAAAATCTTTGTTCTTAAAAATTAAGAAATATGAAGTTTGAATCTTTTACAAAGTTCAGAATTATTGCATGAGAGAAGAGTTGTTTTATAATTTGAAACTTTTAGTATTTAAAGCAATCAAGATACCTTTCCAAATGGATACCACTTTTCTGTTTGTAAAACTTGAGAAGATGCAATGTATGACCATGCAACCATTGGAGAAAAGGTGTGAAGGATATCTTGAATCAAGTTCAGATTTTTCAAAAATTACAACGTGTAAATCGATTAGCATTAGATGTAAATCGATTGCACGGGTTTGTAACGTTCTTGTTTTCAAAAATTTTGAAGTGTAAATCGATTTACATGATATGTTAATCGATTTACTAGTGTTAAAAAATTAACTCAGTTCAGTAATCAATCGATTTACACTCCATGTAAATCGATTGCTGCTAGGGGAAATCAGATTTTGAAAAAACATGTGTAAATCGATTTACATGATGTGTTAATTGATTTACATTAGTGAAAAACTTAGAATTTGCTTTAAACTTTAAGTGAAGTGTTGTGGTAAGTGTGTATATCATTTTTGATCATTTCTAATCAATTTAGTTCAAATGAGAATTGATATACTTGTTTGCTTGCCATGATCCTTAAAGCTTTGAGTGAATGATGCTATAAGCTAATTCCACTTCTTTTCCTTCTTGTCATAGTGCTTGTTTGTCTTTCATCAAAACTAAAGTTGAGTTGAGGCTTGAGATTACAAAAACAAAACATCCTTTCTATTTTCAAAACAAACACTTACACTTTCAAAACATCTTACAAAACTTGAAAACATTTTCGAAAGATCAACATCTTTGTATACATTCTTACAAATGAGAATCATTACAAAGATTTCCTAAACAATGACCTCTTTACAAAATACTTTCAAAAAACCACACAAAGCACAATTTCAAACAAAAGCAAGTGATCTAGCAAGTAACTAAGAGCCCATGGAAAACCATGGATGAAAAGGGTGCTAATACTTTCCCTTTTCATGATCTACCCCCCTAACTCAAGAAATAATCTCAAAGGTCTTTCCTGTGCTTTTTCAACTTTCCTTTTGGATAAAAGAAAAGTCGGTGGCGACTCTTGCTAACCGCAACATTTGCAGTCAAACACAAAACCCTCAAGTCAGTTCTCCCACTGTATCACACTCACCAAGTTGAGAATGAAAAAATATGGAGACATCCATAGAAGGTTTTTAGAGCCCAATAGAAACTTGAAGCTCTTAATAGATTGCCTTCTACCTAATGGAACTTCCAAGACATTTTAGAGGCTGAAAACGGCCTGGATAACCTCCTCAAAATGTAGAAAACTTGGTGGAGCCAAATAGCAAAAAAATTTATTGTCTTCTTAAAGGTGATAAAGACACTAAATATTATTATCATAAAGCTACTCAAAAGAAGAAAATAAATCAGAATAATCAGATCAAGAACCCCAATGGTGTTGTTCATCATAAGGAAGATGACATATTCCATGTCTTTACTAAATTTTTTTAGAGTATGTTAATCTATTGATGTTACAGATTACCAAAACATTCATGAAGGCGTTATAACATAATTTATTGGGCCATGCGGGAGCATATTCAAAAGGAATTCACATCATAAAAGGTTAGGGAATTCTATTTTTGAAATGAGAGATGTATTGGATAAAAGTACAATGATCCTAACGACCCCAAATGGATTAAGTTTGTCTGAGGCTTAGGGTTTAATGGGGGTTATATCTAGATCACATGCGATGATATGAGAAGTTATGTATGGTGATTTTTATTTGTGTATAATATACCTCCCTTAAGTATTAAAGTAGTTGTGTATTTATAGCCTCCCGAGGGCCTTGGGTCGAGTGAACCAAATCTTCCCTTCCCCTTGTTATTGCGGTAAAGCAGCAAGCAAAAGTAAGTATTTTTAGTTTTTTATCGTCTCCACAGGGATTAGTGCGAGGGAAAGAATGACATTAAATATTTTCTACTTTTATAAGCTTGGTTTTGAATGGTTTAGAAGTGTAAAGTGCAAAAAGTAAACATATGAGCAAGAAAGTAAACGCATCTTTAGAGAAAAGAGAACTCTTTTGGATTTGGATTTCATCTACCCATAAAATACTTAAACTTATCACTCAGTTGTAATCAAACTAAACTACTCATCAATATCACCATGTATCACTCACAACAAAGTTTATGTCTAACGCAAAGTTGAGATATCAACCATTTTGCTCTCATCGGTGATGTCTCGCGCAACTCAAACAACACAAAGGCATTAAGAGTCGATACCCATTATGATTACTAAGCCTAAATCTATTTCTATAGTATAGAACCTAGCAAATATTCATCCAAGAACATGATTGGAGGAGTATATATCTATAACAACTCAAATCCAAGCACAAAGCAAAAACAAGGATAAACATCAATATTTATTTGTAAAATAGACTTTATACAATACCTTGAGCAATAAATATACATAAGATTTGAGTAAAATTACATAGAAACCCAAACAAAAAGAAACTACAAAGGGAAGAAATGAGAATAACCAAAATATCTCGCAGTGTCAATCACTATCAAAGAAGCTTCAACCCCGGATCATCCATTTGTAACCTCCAATTGTTGTTGTCTAAGCTCTCAAATCAAAAGAATGAAGGTGATGGAGTTAGGAGAAAAAAATACCTAAACCATAACCTAAAAAATGAATGAATTTTATTTATATAAAACTAAAACCCGCTTACCTCGCTAAACGCAGAAAAGCTCACTTAGCGCAGTCACACTTATTTATACTTAAACTGCCTTAATACGCTAAGTGCGATGCTAAGTGGAGAAAAGGAGGGAAGCTACTTCCAAGCCTCTGCAAGCGCGCTAGGCCGCGCTTAGCACGACCTGAGACACTTTATTCCCTAAAAAATGCATCTTTGAAGTTGTGCCTCTGACTCTTATTACTTGATGCCCCAACCATGCAAAGAATCCTACAAAAGAGATGAATGTTCCCTAACTTTCTAAGGCAAGGGCAAAAATTCAAACCACAAGATATGGTTGAGGGTTCAAGAAAAATTTCAGAAGCCAATCTAAAATCAACAATGAGTTAATTAGTTATTTACAAGTTACAAGAGCTAATCATCAAAAAGGATCCTGACAAAAGGCTCAAAAGGGGATACAAATTCTCGCTCACTCACCAGGTAAATTACTTTTGGTTAAGTGGTTATACTCAATTTCAAAAAATGTCTTGATAATCTTTATGCTTACATACACATCAATAAAAATACAAGACTAAACAAAATAAACCAAATTAAATAAAAATGTTGGTCTCCTGTATATAGTAAACAATGGAAAGCTCAATCACATTTGAACTAAGATCTAAAGTGATTCAAAATTCAACAAGTAATGCAAAAGAGTACATGGCAAGAAATTTCTACAAAGTTTAAGTTCATAATCATGCTATGTTATAAAAAGCAATAAACACGTACCTTGAAAAGTACTAACTTTTCAAATACTATCATTACCATACATTTACAAGTTGAAACAATCAAACTTGAACAATTACTCCATGTGGCTTCAAACCAATAGACCAATTTGAAGACAAACAACAAACAAAAAATATTAAAAATTAATATTACTATTTACTACACTAAATGGCCTTGGTGAAAGTGGGAAAATGGGCCGAGTGAAACAAAATTTCCACTGGCACGCAGCAGAGCATGCTTAGTGCCACCAGAGCTGTACTTAGCACAACCATAGATACAAAGTGCACTTAGCGCTATCAGACCTCACTCAGCGACAATAAGTTTTCGCAGAAAAATCAGAATTGCATTTGAATTTCATGATAAACATCCACTATCACTTACACTACATCAACTACAAAATTGTACATAATTTATAAATGTTGCGGTGTCTTCCAACAAGCGCTTGTTTTACATCGTTAGCTCGTGTTGTAACTGTTTTTAAATCAGAGTTGCTACCCTTAATTTTTATCCTAAGGAATGGAATATAAAGGAATAACCCTATAAAGTTAAGAGATTCTAGATTTGGACTCGGTTCTAGATGAGGGGAAGGTGTTAGGCACCCCTTATCTATCTTGTTCTCAAGGATACTAGGTTTAGAAGCGTTTTTTTTTAAATAAATAGGGTTTTAAGTTTTATTAGGGGAAAGGGTTTTAATTTTAATCAGGGGGACTCGCCACGATTTTTGATCGTATGTCTATGTATCCTCTTAGGAGGAATCAAAGTCCCATTTCGTAGTTCACGGTTTGGTTGGTGTTTATTACGGATTGCAAAATATATTTGAATCTCCCGTATATGTAGTCTAAGAGCGTGAATAACAGAGTTTGTTAGACCAAGTACGCATTTGACTCAACTATATTCATATCCCTTTCTTCAAAAACTAATGTGGAATTAATTTATTACAAAAAATAAATTGGTGTTTGTTTGAGTATTTTTTTTATACGTAGAGCAAAGGAGTCTGATATAGCCTCCTCGTCACGTGGCCAAATATTAGCCATGTGTCGCTTATGAATGTAGTAATTCAGTGAATCATGGGGATTTTAATATTTTGATGCAAAATATTAAGTTAATTTATATGATGAGAAATGTTTTTAAATACGTGGCTAAATGATATGATTTATTGGAAATAAGCAATACTATATTTTTAAGTAGGTTTAAAAATAAATCAATAAATGATAATATAATATTATAAAAAAACAATAAATATATAACTGTATGTAACTATATATATATATATATATATATATATATATATATATATATATATATATATATATATATATATATATATATATATATATATATATATATATATATAGAAAAAAGATAAATAAATTAATATATAAATGAAATTATAAAGAAAATAAATAAATAAAATAATTTCGCTGGGTGCAGATTATATTAAGGTAGTAAAACTAGGGGGTTCTAATAACATGGACCTAAATTCAGATATTGAATTCAGGCCCAGGAGGCAGGGGGTGCACGTTTTGTGTATAGTAGAAAAATGGGGGTTGTGAGAAGCGAACGGGCCAGGCCCAACACAAGGTTTTGAAGAGTATGTATGGTTCACATGTGGAGGGTACATAGTAATATAGTGGGGTTCATATGGAGGGTCGTTTGATTCAAATCGCATGGGTGACGGTGAGGGCATACGATGGTCATTATGGAATCCTGCTTTAGATTATAAAAAACAAAAAAAAACATTATATTTGAAACAAAACAAAACGAATTTGTCATTCTCTCACCCTCTCAGATTCACTTTCTCTCTTCTCCCTGACTTCCCATCCTCCTTCAACAACACCAAAACCCTAGCCCCCAAAATCCACCGCGGCGATGCTTCCTCTATATATCTTGTTTGTCTCTCACCTATCTCCTTCAAAACTTCAACCCTTATACTACAATAAACACAAACAATTGTTGTAGAAACAAAAGCTAGTTTTTTCTTCCCTTTTACGAATCAGTTTGTCTCCCTTCCATTTCGTCAACCTTTAACCCTTCCTCCTCATGTTTCAAGTAGAACATCGGTTGCGGTGATGGTGGAGACGTGATGGCATGATGGATGGTGTTTCGAGGGTTTCAGATACTGAAACCCCAGATCAGAGCGACGATGGAAGATATGGATTGAACGGAAATTCTTCCATGTTTCACACCCCCTGTAGAAATAAACATTAAACCATACAATTTATAAAAAGAACCCTAAATATAATATAAGTGTGATACGGTGGCAGAACTGACTGTTTTGAAAATGCTGGTTTGCATTTTGCATTTTTTATTCGCAAAATGTCGCGGTAAGCAAGAGTCTCCACCAACTTTTATTTTATCCAACTGGAAAGGAAAAAAACACAGAAAAATTCCTTTTTCGAGATTTTGAGTACGAGGGGTAGATTATAGAAAGGGAAGGTGTTAGTACCCTTTCTATCCATGGTTTTCCATGGGCTCTTAGGTATTTGCTCATCTTTTAAAATTGCTTGTGTATGTTTGTTTTGAAAAGTTTTGTTTTACTTCGTTTTAACCCTTGTTTCTGTCCTCAAGAGTGTTACGAAGTTGTTTTGAAAACTTTGTTTGAAAAGTGTTGGGTGTGAAAAAATTTTGTTTTGAGCAAGTACCTACTAGCATCTACCTACTTGAAAAAGGATTGTTCCTGTTCTTGTTTCCTTTAGACAATGCTATTCCACTATTGAGAAATAGGTAGCACCATCGTTGGAGTTGTAAGGTTCAATTTGTAAGGGACGTATGATCACTAAAGCAATGTTAGGACGTCTAAGTAATAACCCTAGAGTCTTAAGATCATATTCGAGGTAACATTTCCGAGGCAACCTTTTCCGAGGCAACATTTCTGAATGGGACATTTGATCTTTGTTTAGACAGAAGGGCATCCACTAAGATACCCTATACTTAATGATCGTTTACCTAAGGCAACCGAAGTGAGAGTATACCCTAGGAGTGCGCATGTGCGAGTGATTTGATTTCAGTTATTATCTTTGCACATTAGGGTTTTCTAGCCATTTTAAATTATCATGCAATCTTATCATACAATCCTATTATCATACATCTAACAGTTAATATTTGCAAGAATTAAAATGCGAGAAATAAAACATACGCTATTACAAGGCTTCGGGGTAGGGATTAATTACATAGCCAAAAAAACCCGTAAGAAACGATAAATAAAGAAAATCCTAATTTAAACTATTACGTACTGTGAGCAGTTACATTAATATTGCAAAAATAATAAGCGCGCATGACAAATCGAAAACGAGAGATTTAGGGTTTTGACCCCAACTACCTAATTGCAATTTAAAAGAAAAATCATTTTTTGTTGTTTTTGATTATTTGAGAAAACAAAGTTCAATTGAATAAAAATAACCCTAATTACTAATTAATTTAATTTTAAGAAAAATAATTAAATTAACTTATCTTTGTATTTTTTTATTTTTTGAGAAATAAATACAAATTAAATCAAAAGTTAACCCTAATTTTTCTAATTGATTTTAATTATATAAAAAGTTAGAATTGCCCTAAATTAAATTAAGCTAATATTAAGTTAAATTTGATGAAAATCAAAAAAACCTACTTCTAAATTTTGTGAAACTTGATTTTATGATTTTTTGTTGGTTATTTAAAAAAAGGTAATTTTGGTGTTGATAAAAAAAGCAGAATAACTAAAGCAAGGAAAATTAAAGAAAAATAAGAAATAACCCAAGGGCTTGCTGTCAGCGGCTCTGATCAGAGGATGATGGTCCAGAGGATGGTGGTCCAGAGGATGATGGTCCAGAGGATGATGGTCCAGAGGATGATGGTCCAGAGGATGATGATACTGGGCCTGCTCCTGGCTGGTGGATCCAACAGATCATGATCAAAGGATGCTTGATCTGGTCCTGGTTGATGGGTCCAGAAGATGACCAGAGCATGCTTAATCTGGTCCTGGTTGATGTGTCCAAAAGATGACCCTCAGAAAGTGCAGGCGCTGGATCTGGTGAACACAAAGGGGAAAAATGCCAAAAGCTCACGCCTGGGATCGAATCCAGAATCACGAGCTTATGACTTCATTCTTCTAACCAACTGCGTTGGGTGTTAGTTTATCAATACAATAGAAACAAACAAATAGATCAGAACTAGAGGCTTCTGGCCAGAATAAACGCGCCAGAATTTAAACTAACCAGTAAAGTTGTGACACGCCATCATCTTCTTCCCTGGATCTGTCGTTTAAAACTCTGAACCTTTACCTACAAACATGGTGTTGTAGCTATAACCCTGTGCATTTCAGAAATTGCATACAAACAATATAAATAAAATTCAAGACCATGGATCAACTGGGTTTGACCCTCTGATCACAATGGTCTCCTCCATTAGGGCCAATTGTTCATGTATGAAAAATCCCTAAAAGCAAAGCACGAACCCTAGCCATGGAATCTTGGTATATAGTCAATAAAAATGCAATTAAATACCACCATTAGCTTGCAAATAACTCAAGGATCATGAATATACCAATCAAACATGCTAAATATGTCAAAATTAATGTATTCGAATTCAAAAAAAGAGAAGAACTGTATGACTCTTACAGCGTGATTCTGAGTGTATGGAAGCTTGCTAGTGGTTGCAACATGATCCAGGGATGTCCAGCAAGCGATTGTGATGGTTATAATGGCTTGAGATGGCCTGAAACTTAGAAATTGATTTATAACTTTTTCTTGAATTTTTACAGCTTTGTTTTCTGTTTTGCACGCCTCCAACCCCCTTGTCTTTGATCTAAACTTGTTCCTTATGTACCCAAGAATGAATTAGGGTTACCATTTGTTTCAAATCTTCTCCAATTATGATTATTGATGCATGATTTGATCCTTGTGCAAAATCTTTCCAAATCAAGAAAAATGCAATCTTTTTGTATCCATATGAGCCTTGCACAATTTGATCTCACTTCCAGTTGTATAGTGAACCTAAACATGCATAAAATCTCAAGATTTAATTAGCTTTTGATATTTTCATTATTTTATTTTGATTTTATTTGACTTAAATGAAATAAAATCAAAATAAATGACAAAAATAAAAGGATGACAAGTGAAATGGATCATGGGTCGTGGGTCACATTAGAAACTCAGTTCAAGCATAAAAAGTTGGACCCATTTAGCAAAAAATGTAATTTTGGACACTTTTGACTTTTGGCAATTTTGTAAAAAAGGTCAACTTTACCAATGCATAACTCCCTCAATTTTGACCCTAGAGATGTGTTCTTGGACTTTTTAGAAAGCTTAAGATGTCCTCTAAGCAAACTTTTTGGTCTCATCTAAATTGAGTCTTCCATGTTCATGTATGAAGCTTTGACCCAAAAGGTGTTTTTGTTGACTTTTCAAAATGACCTATAATATCCAAATTCATATCTTCTTGTGAGTGCATATTTTGAACTTTGGGATCTGAAGATGAATTGTAGGGAATTACATCCTCTTCAAAATGAGCTTTGAATGAGTCATTTTTGATAAAGTATGAGAAAGTTATGCTTGGTCAAAGTTGAGTTGACTTTTCCTACAAAACCCTAATTTAGCAACTTTTGGGTTTTGATGAATTGTGAGAAATCCTTGAGGAATCATGATCAACCCTTGATCAAATGATGAATAATACTACAAAATGATAATGTTGACCAAAAATCTTGAAGTTTGACTGTATGTGGGCCACAGTTGACTTTTGCCCTAGCATAGTCGATTTTCAGGCCTTTGAGCAATTGACTGAGCAAATTTCCTCTGCAAGGCTTGAAACTTGACATGGATGACCTTGAGAACTTTTTAGGACAATGGTGAGAATTTTGGATCCTTTGGACTCAAGCATCTTGATGCAAACTGAAACCCTAATTTGGGGTAGATTGCCTTAGGAGAGAGTTTGTCTGGTCAACCCTTGGACTTCCTTGAGCAACTTGAGGATCTCTCTTGACATGTATTGAGAAATATGGGAGGGAAAATTTTGGGGTACAACAACTGCTCCTATTCAATCTTCTTAAACCTGAGGATGTAGATTGGCTTGCCTGCCTTTCATGATCTGAAGGTTGAAGATGATTGAACACTAGAGTGCCCAGAAATTTGCACTCGCATGAAGTGGTACTGGTCTTGCGATATCGGGAATAGGCTTATAGATGCCATTCAAAAGTCAATGACGGAAGATGGGCTTAAAGATGCCATCCGAAGAAGTGTCGATCACATAAGAGATTCCTTTGCGAGAACCCGTATACCTGTTGTTGAGGAAGATTTCGCTAGGGAATGCTGGTCTCTGTCTTGGGAGAAATAGAATTTTAGGAGCTTCGGTTGTCTGTTATTCTACCGGGGAATCATCTCTTAGTCGAGGAGGTGAAAATGAACTGCTATCTGGTCGTGCTCCAGGCTTTACAGTGATTTGCTGAGGAAAATAAGACCGACTGCTATCTGGTCGTGCTCCAGGATTTATAGTGACTTACTGGGGAGATGAGATTAGGCTTGCTATCTGGTCGTCTTCCAGGCTTTGAAATTTCTTAATTCTTATCTGGTCGTGCTCCAGGCTTCAGAAGGAATTAAGTGGTTATCCGGTCGCATCCAGGCTTCAACTTGAATTTAAGGTATACTAATATCTGGTCGATTTCCGAGCTTCATAGTAATTGGCCGAGTAAACTGCTATTTGGTCGAGTTCCAAGCTTCGTAGTACCTTATACTATTATCTGGTCGTGTCCCAGGCTTCAGTGTTCTATACCGTTATCTGGTCGATTCCAGGCTTCATGGTATCTTGTATTGCTATCTGGTCAATTTCCAGGCTTCACAATAACTTGCTGAGGGTTAAGCTATTTTCCGGTTGATTTTCGGGCTTTATAGCTTAAATTTAAGATATACCACTATCTGGTCGATTCCCGGCTTCATAGTATTTTGGAGAGATCAAGATACTATCCGGTCGATTTCCGGGCTTCATAGCTTGTATTTAAGGTATACCACTATCTGGTCGATTCCAGGCTTCATAGTATTTTGGAGAGATCAAGATATTATCCGGTTGATTCCCGGGCTTCATAGCTTGAACTGGAATAGAAATCTTAGTATCAATTTGATTGAACCAGAGAAAACTTGTGAGAACTTGATTGCGTCTTTCCCTGAAAGGTAAAGAGTTAGTCATATGTAATGTCATGATGTATGAAATGTATTGAGTAATGATGTTCTCAAAATAAATGAGATTGTGCTGTATGATGCATATGTGCATGCCATGATGTATGGATATGCAATGTTCTTGTGATATTCTTCGGCTGGGGAGAATAAATCCTGGACTGTTGTTGGAGAGTATAAAGAGTTCAGTTCTTCGTTCTTGATGGGGATAGTGACCGAAGATGATTAGCTGGAGACTTGCGTCTGTTCTGCTCGAGAATAATCCACCGGGAGAGACTCTGTTTGAGAATAAACCTGTAGGAGAATGACTCTGTGGGAGAGAGAGATACTCTGTTGGACGATCTGCCGATTTGGAGAAATAAACTCAGCCGGGGATGAACTTATAGTGTTGGTGATAAATGAACTTTGCTTGGGGAGAATTTTGCCGACTCATTTGCAATTATGAACCTTGGCTGGGGAGAACTAACACCATTGTCTTTGGATACTTCTTACTCTTCGGGGAGTGTATGTACCTTCAGTTATATTCTCAAGCTGGCTCTATCCCTGTACCTGGTGGGTAGAGCAACTGTAAAGTTTGGACACTTCTTGTTTGCCCCTGTTCCTGGAATTACGAGTAATTGTCTTTTGTTTCACATGTAAATATTTATGAGCAACAATTATTTTCAAATGCATATATCAAAAATGAATCATTGGATGTTCTTGCAAAACAAAACAGAAAAAGAGAAAACAAATTGAAATTTATTGTGAAAATGAATTGTATTGATTTTGAAGTTGGCGTGTAATAGGCGTTTTTGTACAAGAGGCTGACGTTCTAGTAAGAGAACGCCGCCGAAGGAAATTATACAATTTGTGAAAAAGAAATAAAAATAGCTATATGAAACAATCCCATTGGGTTCCAACTCTGCTATTGCCCTTATATCTTCGAGCGTCTCATCACTTTGCTACTTGACCGAAGGTAGATCAGATTGATTAGCGTCGTCCGAGCTTGATAGTTGATGCCGAAGTCTGGTTGCGAGGTGATCCAATGAGACATAGTGTTACACTTTGATCCCTAATTTTTGCCTGGACTGCCCTTTCGGGTTTTCAGTCCACGGGGATACCCTTTTTTGCCAAAGCCGCCTTTTCAGGTTTTCGACTTGTTGGGTGTACGGTTTTTCATTTTCATCCCTTACTTTTGCCCGAACCCTTTTGGTTCGTCGGGAAGCCCTTATTTTTTCCTAGGCTAGTCAACCTAGCGGGTCTTTAATTAGGCGTAGTATTTTTTCACTATGTCTTCATTGACGGGATGAGGAAGGTCGTCACCATCCATAGTGGTTAGAATCATATCTCCTCCCGAGAAAATGTTCTTAACCACAAATGGCCCTTCGTATGTGGGGGTCCATTTGCCCCTGGGATCACCTTGCGACAGTATGATGCGTTTGATCACCAGATCCCCCACTCGATATTCTTGACGTCTGACTTTCTTGTTAAAAGCCTTGATCATTCGCTTTTGATACGTCTGACCATGACAAATAGCAGTAAGTCTTTTTTCACCGATTAGGTTCAGCTGGTCAAGTCGGGTCTGGATCCAATCATCTTCGCTCAAACCTGCATCCTTCATAATCTTGAGAGAGGGTATCTGGACCTTAATGGGTAAGACTGCCTCCATGCCATACACCAAAGAATAGGGTATTGCCCCTGTCGATGTCCGTGCTGAGGTACGATACCCATGAAGAGAGAATGGTAACATCTCGTGCCAGTCTTTGTATGTCACTGTCATCTTCTGCACAATCTTCTTGATGTTCTTGTTAGTCGCTTCAACATCCTCATTCATCTTCGGCCGGTAGGGAGAAGAGTTATGATGCTGTATCTTAAACTGTTTTCAGAGCTCAGTGATCATTGTATTGTTGAGAGTTGTACCATTGTCTGTAATAATCCTCTCTGGTACACCATATCGACATATCAGATTGTGTCGGATAAACCGCGCCATGACGTTCTTGGTTACTGTAGCAAAGGAAGCTGCCTCAACCTACTTCATAAAGTAATCAATAGCCACCAGAATGAAATGATGCCCGTTAGACGCAGTAGGTCTGATCTCGCCGATCATGTCGATACCCCACATTGCAAAAGGCCAAGGAGCTGTCAAGACATTCAGAGTAACCAGAGGTACATGCACCTTATCAGCATAGACTTGACACTTATGACAGGTCCGAGAATGCTGATAACAACTGGCTTCCATAATGGACCAATAATATCCTGCCCGTAGGATCTTCTTTTCCGTGGTATGTCCACTGGAATGAGTTCCGAAGGTACCTTCATGTAACTCTTCCATAATCCTTTTTGCCTCGCTTTTGTCCATACATCGCAGTAAGGTCGTATCATGGTTACGCTTGTAGAGGATACCATTACTGGTGAAGAACTTCGCAGCGAACCTTCTTAATAACTTCTTATCATTAACAGATGCACCCTCGGGGTATTCCTGAGTCTCAAGATACCTCTTTACTTCGTGAAACCAGGGTTTATCTGCTACCTCTTCGGTCTCAATGTCACAACAATGTGCGGGTTCGTCCAACCTCTCGATGGTAATCTGGGGAGCTTCATTGTCCCACCTGACCTTGAACATAGAAGACATGGTAGCTAGCGCATCCGCTAACTGATTCTCCTCTCTTGGGAAGTGTTCAAAAGTTATCTCCTCGAAGTGTGGGAGCAATGTCAGTATATACTCTTTGTAAGGAATAAGATTTGGGTGCTTCATATCCCACTCGCCTTTGATTTGACTGATAACTAAAGCGGAATCTTCGAATACACTCAAGAACTTAATCCTTAGGTCAATAGCAGCTCGAAGACCCAGGATACATGCTTCACACTCCGCCATATTGTTGGTGCAGTTAAAACATAATTGGGAGGTGAACAGAGTATGACAGACCTCATGAGATATAATTACAGCACCGATGCCATTACCCAATGCGTTTGATGCTCCATTAAAATACATAGACCATCGGGATCCTTCCTCAGGTCCTTCATCTGGTCCAGGTTCTTCACAATCGGTCACCAACATGATGTTCTCATCTGGGAACTCGAAATTCATGGATTGGTAGTCATCCACGGCCTGATGTGCCAAATGATCCGCCAATACACTCCCCTTGATTGATTTTTGGGTTGTGTATTGGATGTCATACTCGGTGAGGATCATCTGTCATCTTGCTATTCTTCCGGACAGGGCGGGCTTTTCGAAGATATACTTGATTGGATCCATCTTTGATATCAATAGGGTAGTGTGATTCAGCATATACTGTCTCAGCCGACGAGCAGCCCATGCCAAAGCGCAACAAGTTTTCTCGAGCAATGAGTATCAGGTCTCACAGTCGGTAAATTTTTTGCTAAGGTAGTAAATAGCATGCTCTTTTCGGCCAGACTCGTCATGCTTCCCCAGCACACACCCCATTGAACTATCCAGTACTGTCAAGTATAAGATCAAAGGTCTTCCTTTAACTGGAGGCATCAGAATTGGTGGCTCTTGGAGGTACTCTTTGATTCTTTCGAAAGCAGTCTGGCATTCGTCATTCCACTTTACCACTTGATCTTTCTTCAGCAGCTTGAAGATTGGCTCACAAGTAGTAGTCAGATGAGAAATGAATCGGGCGATGTAGTTCAGACGTCCCAAAAAACCTCTAACTTCCTTTTCTATGCGAGGAGCCGGTATTTCCTGTATGGCCTTTACTTTGGCAGGATCCACCTGAATACCCTTATCACTGACGACGAAACCTAGCAGCTTACCAGACCTCACCCCGAAGGTGAACTTGTTCGGGTTCAACCTTAGCTTATACGTCTTCAACCTGTCGAACAATTTCTGGAGATGGTCAAGGTGCTCTTCCTTAGTTTGGGACCTTGCTATCATGTCATCAACATAAACTTTGATCTCATGGTGAATCATGTCGTGGAACAAAGCGACCATGGCACGCTGATAAGTTGCCCCAGCATTCCTCAACCCGAAAGGCATGACCTTGTAACAGAAGGTGCCCTACTGTGTAACAAAGGTTGTCTTCTCCATGTCCTCGGGAGCCATCTTGATTTGATTGTAACCAGAAAAACCATCCATAAAGGAGAAGATCTTATGCTGCGCGGTGTTGTCGACTAAAACATCAATATGAGGAAGTGGGATATCATCCTTGGGGCTTGCCCTGTTTAGATCTCTATAGTCCATACACATCCGTACCTTACCATCCTTCTTAGGCACCAGAACCACGTTGGAAACCCACTATGGATAAGAAGTAACAGCTAAAAATTACGCGTCGAACTGCTTCATGACTTCAACTTTGATTTTCTCAAACATCTCAGGGCGCATACGACGAACCTTATGTTTTACCGGAGGACAGTCTTCTTTAGCCGGCAGGAGGTGTACCACACTATCAGTGTCCAAACCAGGCATATCTTCATAAGACCAAGCGAAGATCTCAACATAGTTGCATAGCATCTCTATCAACCGTTGTTTGACACTAGGCTCCAGATTTGTGCCTATCTTAACCTCTTTCCTGTCTTCCTCTGTACCCAAATTTACTGACTCGATTCGCTCTTCATGAGGCTGTATGGCCCTTTCTTCCTACAGTAACAATATGGCAAGTTCTCCAGGCACCTCACAATCATCCTCACCTTCGTCCTTGGCTTGGTTGATCGGATTTTCGAAGTCATAACTGGAAGTAACAGAGTTTTTATTAATGGGACCCATAGTGGATATGGATCTGCATTATGATACGTGAGTGTGTGTAAGAGAATAGCTGTTTTGATAAAGTGCGAGATAGAAAAGAAAAACAAGGAGCGCAAAATTTATGATGCAAGAAACGTCCAATGCTTTATTGATGATATATGAAAATGACAAATAATAAGCCCTCACAAGCAAAGCCAAGGTGCCTCGGGCAAGGCACTGGGCAGTAAAGTTTTAAACTGTCTATTACAACTTTCAAAACAAAAGTCAATTACTGTGGAATAAAAGAAACAGGTATGAAGTCCTTCGCCATCCAGTTGTTCAATCCACCATTGGTTGTTGGGTAGATCCAGCTGTCGATATCTGAATCTTCTTCACTGTCCTCAATTGCATTAACTCCCTGATTACTGATGTGCAGAGGAGGTCTTCCAATCCGTGTGCGCCTAACAGCCCTTTGATCCCCTGTAGTAAAGCACATACCAAATTTGTCAGTTTTATGCGTGAAATCAGGGAGCTGACCCCAATTTTCACACCCACCTTCTTCAATTACAGCGCTGGCATCCTTGAGAGAAGCCATCTTCATCGGAGGTTTGTAAGTAGCAACTTCAGTTGACTCCAAGGTCTGGGGGACCTCTTCAAAGTTCTGACAAGGGGTTTCGATGAACTCCCCGTCCATCTCCACGTAGAAGAAGGAGTTGAGATGACTCACCATGTACTTCTCTTCACCTTGTACCGTGACAATATTCCCTTTTACCGGATATTTCAGCATTTGATGGAGCATGGAAGTCACTGCCCCAGCCTTATGAATCCAAGGACGACCCATCAAGCAGGAATACGATGGCCTAATATCCATCACGTAGAAAGTGGACCCAAAGGTCTGAGAGCCAACTTTAACAGGGATGTCCACCTCCTCGTGCACCATCCTTTTTGACCCATCGAAAGCCCTGACTACAATATTGCTTGGCTTTAGAATCAAACCTTTACAGTCCAGACGGTCTAATGCCTTCTTTGGCAGAACATTCAATGAGGACCCGGTATCCACCAGTACATGGGCCATAGTGGTGCCCCTGCACTCGATTGATACATGTAGATCATCATTATGATTTCTTCCTTTAGCAGTCAGATCCGCATCTGAGAAACCTAGCCCATTGTCGGCAGTCAATCTAGCTATGCAATCTTTGAATTGATCGGCCGAAGTTTCCTGCAGCACATGCGCAGTCTTGAGGAATGCGATTAAAGCCTTTGCATGGGCTTCAGAACACAACAACAAGGACAACATGGAGATTTTTGACGGGGTTTTCCCCAGCTGCTCGACTACATTGTAGTCTCTCTTCCTGATAATCTTCAGAATCTCCTCTATCTACTGTTTTGAGGTTTCTATAATGATTTTCTTAGGTGCCTCCGTCCGGGTAGGCTCACCTATGATTTCTTTGCCCCGAGTCCCAGATGGCTCGGCAACAGGGATGATAACTGGAGTAGAAACTGGGACAGTAGCTGATGTACTAGCAGATGGAATGACAACAGGTTTGTGGACAGTCAGAGGGGAAATCTCAGGAGAAAAGAGTCTTCCACTTCTAGTGACCTTGCTAGCCCCGACAATATTGCTGATATCAACATCAACTTCCTCACTTTTTAAGTCTTATTTAACTCCATGGTCATACACATCTGCACCATAGTGCCAAGGGACAACCTTATCCGAAGTGTATGGGATAGGACCGGGGACAATAATTATTAACGGAGCAATTCTTGGAATAGGTGTAATCCTAACAGGTTTTCTCGAGGAAACCTTGCAAGGATTGGCGGAAATGGTTATGATGGCAACATCTTGAATTGGAACCAACAGAATCATAGTCTTTTCGAACAGGATCTCTTTGTTATCCATCAGGCGCTGAACACTCGGTTTCAAAAAGTGGCAGCCAACAGGCAAAATTGAACATATGTGGCAACCTTCACCACAACCCGGAAATAAACCGGCCAACAACAGATTCTTCTTAACTATCATCAAAGGAGTAGAAATTTCTTCCACGGAGGTCATAAATAAATCATCATCCACATCATTTACTCCATGACCATGTTTGGGCATGGGAGCAGTTATGACGTTGGGCTTCTCCGGAGCGTCAAACTCAATCTCTTTGGCTTCGATCAAGTCTTGCACCTTGTTCTTCAAAGCCCAACAGTTGTTTGTATCATGACCTGGACTTTCAGAGTGATAGGCGCAACGGGCATTTGGGTTATAGTGAGGAGAAGTGGTGTTGGGGTTCTTCGGGGCTTCCCTCAGAGTTACTAGGTTGGTCTTCAATAATTGTGGTAGAATTTGAGATAAGGTTATATTGAGCCGAGTGTACTTCCTCTGTGGTATTTCCACCCTTTGTTGATTTTTGCATTGTGGAGCAACTGTGGGTCTTGATATCACTACCGCATTTACTGCTTGACGGTGTTCAGGCCTGCTTTGGCCCCTCGAGCCGTAGACTGCACTAGCTTCCTTCTTACCGGTGAAAGGCTTCTTTACTGCACTTGACGAAGTATCCTTCTGTATCTTACCACTTCAGATACCAGCTTCTACTCTCTCCAGTCAAAATCAACTCAGTAAACCCAGATGATGAACTGCCGATCAGATGATTGAAAAATGGACCAGATAGCATCCCTAGAAGCATGTCAACCAACTCCCTATCAGACAAAGGGGGTTGGACTCTTCCAGCTAAGTCTCTCCACTTTTGAGCATAGTCCTTAAAACCTTCACTTGCACCCATAGACATACCCTGGAGCTGAGTACGAGTGGGAGCAAGGTCGACGTTATATTGATATTGCCTGTAAAAGGCCACAACAAGGTCTTCCCAGTTTCAAACATTGGCTCCTTCCAACTGATAAAACCATTCAAGCTGAGTCCCTGACAGACTATCTTGAAAGAAATGTACCCACAAATTTCTATTAGCAGTGTGGGGTTGGATTTTCCTAACATACGAGCGGAGATGGAGTTTTGGACAGGATACTCCATCGTACTTGGCAAAAACCGGAGCTTTGAACTTATGAGGGATCACCACTCCCGATACCAATCCCAGCTCTCCGAAATCCAAACCAGGGATCTTCTGAATCTCCATAGCACTCAGAAGGTCTTCTAGTTTCTTGTACCTATCCTCAGCAGGAGGATATTGTTCATCATCATAATCCATATCATTATCAGAAACCGCCAGACTAGGGGCCTTTGTCCTTTCTTGATTCTCCCCGTCTTTGGATGAGGAGGTCAGATCAGCTGATTGTCTTATCCTTTCTCCGAATCTTCTACCCATGTTCAGAATACCAACCTTCTTCTTCTTCTTCTTCTTCTTCTTCTTCTTCTTTTCTTTCAGAATCAGGGTCTTCAAATCTTCTTTCCCTTTAGCCAAGCTTAAGAACATTTGTTGGAATTGGGCATTTTGTGCCTGAAGATCTTTGATGGCTTGATCGGAAGACATAACTGATGAAATAAACAGCGAAGAAGATGAGAAACCTGTAATGGTACCTGTAATGGTGTGCATGATAATGTGATGCGTATGTAATGATTTCAAAGACTTTGGGAGATTTAAATTTGCAAACAAAAAATAAAACAAACTTTATTAGATTAACTCGTAAAAATTTCAACAATGCCTTTGAGGCGTTACAAAGAAATAAATGGAAAACAAATCTAAACTAGAAAAAGCAAAATCAGAAATCCCATGGAAGCTTCCTCTTTATGCTGACGTAGTCGTTGACTCATTCCTCCTCGAGCTTCCCGGTGAGCTTCAAAATATTTCTTTCTTGCTCATGGTACTTCTCCCGGTAAGTATCCCTCTCCTCTTTCAGCTGAATCTAGGATCTCTGCAATGCCCCATGATCAATGGACATGTAAGGATAAAGAACTGTGTAAGGAATGCCCTCTTTGTTGGTGGGATCCACAATCACTGGCAACACAACTTTATAAGGCATCCCAAGCTTCTGGGCACGAGCTCGAACCCACTGGAGATAAGGCTGCATAGGGAGAGAAGTCTTTGGTCCCAGCTCTTGGGGGTCAGATCTGTTCACCATGCCCCAAGCTCGTATAAACCTCCGGCAGTGCTCGTCAACATCTTCCTTGTATTCAAATGCAATATCCTCAAGAAGTAGCTCATGAGGACAATCTCTCCGAGCACGACCAAATTGTCACAGAGCTAGACAAGGATTGTAGGTTATACCCCCTCTGATTCCAAGCAACGGGACATTGGGGTAATCCCCACAACGATCAATGACAGCAGTGTCTTCCATAGCCGGAGAGCTCCAAAGAATGTATGTATGGGAAAGTGACATTATCCTGTAAGACCATCCCAAACCTTCTTCATTCTTCAACATAGACTTGAGGAGGTGCAAAATAAACCACCTCGACATCAGCGGCATGCAACACATAAGAGTCCCTCTTCTTCACATAGTACGAGTGTAGAGAGCATGCAAGATATCACCCAGTAGAGTAGGCACAGGATTACGAGAAAGGAAAATCTTGACCGTATTCACATCCACGAAGGAATCCGGATTCGGGAAGAGAACCAAACCGTAGATAAGGAGAGCCAAGATATCTTCGAAAGCCTGAAAATCCAAATTATCCCAAAACAGCTGAGCCTGATCCATCAGAAAATTGGCTAAGAAACCTTCGACCCCGCTTCGTGTTTCCCAATTGGATACTACATCAGCCCGTTTTAGATGCAGAACTAAGGCAATGTCTTCTGGTCTAGGAGTCTCTTCCATACCTATGAAGGGCACCTGCTCAAGGATGAATATGCCCAATAAGTGAGAGAACTCTTCCAAAGTAGGAACCAGCTGGTAATAAGGAAAGGTGCAGCAATGATGCATAAGATCGAAGAACTGGAAAAGCACACTCATCATCTGCTCATCAAGCTTTGAGGTGACCAGGCTAAGAAGCTGACCATGTATCTTAATGAACATGGAAGTCTCAGAAACTCTTGAGGATAACTATTTAAGTTGAGCATGTATTTGCACAAAGTTAACTCGAATGGTATTTCTGTGTACGAAAACCATAATCTGCAAAACAGAACAAAGATAAATTCCCTCGGTCTTTGAAATGGTCAGTATAATGAAGTATGCATGCCATGTTATGATGCATGATGTCATGATAAAGCAAACAACAGGTATGTTGTACCCCAAAATTTGCCCTCCCATATTCTTCAAGTTTTGTCAAGGTCAATCTTCAAATGCTTCAAGTCTACTCAAGGGTTGCACAGTCAACCATCCTCCTAAGCCAGTCAAAATTAGGGTTTTGGTTCCTTCAAGTAAGTTGAGGTTTTCAAGGGCTCAATCAAGTCACATATTCCTATACACATTGCCAAGCATCCATATGCCAAGTTTCAAGGCTCACAAAGTCAAGTTGCACAGTCAAAAACCCTAGTTGCTCTACAGTCAACTGCAGGGGAAAAATGGTCATTTGGAAGTAAAAAGTCAAAATTTTTGGTCAACATCTTATTTTGAAGCCACAATCATCATTTGATCAAGTCTTGATCATGATTCCACAAGCATGGCTCAAAAATCATCAAGATGCAAAAGTTTCCATTTTTGGACAGTTGAAAAGTCAACTGTAACTTGACCAAGGCATAACTTTTTCATGGTTCATCAGAAAAATCCCATTCAATGCTCATTTTGAAGGGGATGACATTTCCTACAACTCATCTTCACATTCCAAGTCCAAGAAATGCTCTCACAAAAAGTTATCAATTTCAACATTATAGGTCATTTTCAAAAGTCAACAAAAAGGCACTTTAAGTCAAAAATCATAACTTGAGATTGGTAAATCAAAATGACATGGGACCAAAGGGATTGGTTATAGGACTTCAAGACCTTTCCAAAATGTCCAAGAACATGTTCATATGATCAAAATTGAGTAAGATATGCATTGGAGAAGTTGGGAAATTTTTGTGAAATGGCAAAAGTCAACTATCCTTGAAACTTCAATTTTTGACAAAAGGGCCCACTTTTTTCCACTTGATTCATCCTTGTCATGCCACCCACGCGTCCCATGATCAATTTCAAGATTAAACATTAATTTTTCTATTTTTATTTAATTTTATTTGATTTAATTCATTTCAAATCCATAAAATTCAAATAAAATCAAAAAAAATTAATTCAATAACATCTTTTGATTTGAATGGCTTTCATGTGTCATAATACACCTACCAGATTCGTGCTAGGGCCATTTTGAGCATAAAATTCAAGTTTTGCTTCAAAGATGGAATGTTCTTTAATGGTGTTAAGGCAAAATCCCAAACTTAATTGCAATGGATCATTGGCTCATAATGTGACCTAATATCATTCATACATACATATGCAAGTGTACCAAGCCTCATTCACGACCTGAACATCCCTCAAACGGCCAAACCAAAATCCAAAAAAGTCAAAGAAAGTTTGAAACTGAATTCCACCTTAGAGGCCCTTTCAAGGAGATTTAGAGATTCAGACATATTGCTGGAAGCTTCAGGACCGATTTGGGATCAAAACCACTTGCTAGAACTCAGGGAATCGTCCACCACGGTCCCACGGTTTGTCCATTTTTTTCAAAATCAAAATGCACGATTCATGAACATTTGATATAATTTAAAGCTTGTTTTACATTGTTTGCATCCCCATGAAGCTGTTGGTATTACTTAATTGAATTATTATGCAGTGAAATGAAAACCACCATTAACGAATTTTAGGTTTTCTAAGCTTGAAATTTGGGGATTTAGTAAGCAGGAAAAATTGAACTCCATAACGCCCATGGTTGGATTCAGAGGATCAAGACGAGTTCAATGGACATGTCGCGCCCAATTTATATGGCATACACGCCTATTCGCTATTTTTCAATGATGCAAGTTGTGGGGGTTTAAAACCCCCGCTAATTGCTTTGTTTTTTTACAGGAAAAAGGAAAGAGACGAAGACGTGGAAGAACATCATTGGCCCGTTTAAAAATAACGCGCGTGTTTTTTTTTATTTCCAGGAATATTGCTTGTATTACATATATTAACCATTTCTTATTTTTTTATCAAATGAAGCATGTAGCTCAGCTGGCTAAGGCGTTGGTGTAGGGAGCGCTGGGACCTGGGTTCGAATCCCAGGTCCCCCAAATAATTATTTCATATTTTGCTTCATATGATCCTATGCAGGCAATACAAAGCATCTCACCATACGCCTCCAAACATCATCATGCCACGTGTCCCAATCAACAATCTGAAGGCCAAGAAAGGGGGACTACCATGCTCCTCAGTCAACTACGCCACGGACAATTCCAAAAGTCAAACGTGGCCTATGTGTTAATGGGCCAACAATTCCAGATCAAACTCCCAACCTGGCCCAAACCCCCCCTGGGTTCTTATTTTCTTTTCCTTTTTCTCTTTTTATTTTATTTTATTTTCTTTCATAATTTCCCTTTTTATTAATTATTAGTTTTATTAAGTATTTAATTAACCAATTAACATTTTTCACAATAAAACCTAAAAAACATTTTATTATTTATTAACTTATTTTGTAAATAAATTCTAATATTAATTAATTAGTTGTGTAATTAGGACAATTTTAACATTTTTTTAATAAGTAAAATTAATTTAGAATTAGGTCTTTCACTTTCAATTTTTAATTTCTTTTTCTTATTTAATTTCCATTAAAAACATAAAAATACAAAAAAACATTTTTTTCTTTAATTAATTAATTAATTAGTAATTAGGCTTAATTTCATTAATTTAATAAAAAAGGGGACAAATTCAATTCTTTCTCAAAAAAGGGTCAAAACCCTCAAGACGTTCCCGATTAAATTTCTATTCGCGCGTATTTATTTATTTTGATTATATTTATGTATCTGTACAGAGTATGTAATAGTTAAATAGGATTTTATCGCCTTATTTTAATTCTCGCACTTTATTTTCCAAAATGGGTTTTTGTTTTTGGCGATGTATAGACCCTCGCCTTGTAATAGCTAGATTTACATTTCTGCAATTTATTTTCCGCACTCCTAACTGTTAATTATGCCTGCAAGAATGTATGTAAAATAAAACCAATCCGTAGCTCACAAATAACATGTACAAGATAAACATAACATGAAAACAACACACGTGCACATGCCACTCCTAGGGTACGCCTCACTGGTTGCCTTGAACGTGGTCATCAAATATAGGGTGTCTTAGAGGTCGCCCTTCTGTCTAAGATCTAGTTGCCTCAAAACGATTGCCTCGGATAAAAAAGGATCTAGGACATTAGGGTTACCACTAAGGTATCCTACCATTGCTTTGGTGACCACATTGTCCCTTAATCGAATTGACCCGAATAAATCCAACGATGGTGCTACCTACCTCTCAATGGTGGGATAACACTATCTAAAGGACTCTTACACAGCTTAATTCCTTAGAGTAGGTAGATTCTCCTGGGTACTTGCTCTCTTAAACAAACAAAAACAACTTTTCGCACCCCACACTTTCAAAAAGTTTTCAAACAAAACACTTCATACACTCTTGAGGACTGATACAAGAGTTACTTAGAAGTTTTTCAAACGAATCTTTTTTTCAAAACCCACACACACTTGAAAAGTAAACAATCTTTTGAAAACATAAGAGCAAGTACCTAAGAGCCCGTGGATAACCACGGACATAATGGGTGCTAACACCTTCCCTTTCTATAAATCTACCTCCCGAACCGAGAAACATCTCGAATAAGGAATTTTGCTGTGCTTTTGTCCTTTCCATGTTGGAGAACATAAAAGACGGTGGCGACTCTTGCTTACCGCGACATTTTGCGAAACCAGCTAAAAAACAGTCAGTTCTATTTCCACCGATCACAGAACTGGCGACTCTGCTGGGGAAAATAATAAGTGAGGTGTACCTTAGGAATTAGACCACTCTTATGTTTTCAATTGATTGCTCTGTTTGCTTTAAATTTGTGGGCCTGTTTTGGGAGTTTCATAGATCCTAACCCGGATCTGGGGGATACCTCTTAGAAAGTAGCAACAAAACTGTGAGGGAACTGTGCGGGGTATACCGACACGGTTGAAGCAGTTTGCTACATTAATGTGGCACTTTGGTGAGTACCGGTAACCCTTGAGTCAAGTCAAGGAGAGTACGGGGCCGCCGCGTGGTGTCGTGAAGCATCAACTGACCTTAGGAACCTTACTTGACCATCCTGGCCTCTTTAGGGGTAGTGAGATGATCGACTTTGGTGCAGTCTGAAGTTGGTAGATACTCGATACTACACTCATTGAGGGTTGTTTTCTTGGAATATTTTGATCGCCAGTTCAATGGCTAAATCAAAACAATGAACATAGAAAATAACCCAATGATATTGAGCTCCTTAGAACCCGATTACTTTTGATAGGACAGGTTTTGAGCCCACCAATTTCAAGAGGGTAGTACCCAAACCCTATGCTGGCCTAAACTCTAAGGGATCTGTATGACTTGTGTGCCTTCAAACTTGAATTACTTGCACACTTGTTATCTAACAACACGAGTTCTTTGCAGGTTTTGTTTAAGGTCCTTAATTGGGACTCATTACAGGGCCTACTTACCTCACTCCATGCATAGCATAACATCATAACATCATACTATTGCATACATCCTGCATAAGGACTAACCCATTTCAAGGATCTCAAGGGTTTGTGATACAGGTCATGATGAATTAAATGTCTAGCAAGGGGCAATAGGGGATTTATTTTCCTCTGGCCAAAGTTAATGACTTGAGTCAGGGGCTATGACCCACTCGATATGGTGAGCCTTGACTCTTGAAGAAGGACTCTCAACAAAATTAAGTTCCTTCAATCAAGCTACAATCTTTCTTGTTTATCCCGCGAGGTCCTTGAAAACATTGCATGCATATCATACATATCATTGCATTACAGGTACCCTTGTTACAGGTCGCTTACCTTCTTTGCTGTTTATTTCAGCAATGGCTTCCCAACAAGATAACCAGGGTCTTCATGCTCAAGAGACTCAGTTCAGGGAGATCTTTCTAAGCCTATCCAAGGGGCAGGAAGAGTTGACGACACTCCTCATGGGGAATTTGGCCAAGAAAAGTCCCGAAGATGACAAGGACGAACGGCTGAAACGCCTGCAAGATGAGGTAGATACAATGAGAACCCAGATGCTGGGGCAAATGGCTCTCATCCAAGGCTTAGCTCGGGAGCAAGAAGAGGTGAGGGCCATGATTAGTCAGCTTCATCAAGACATATACAACATGAAGCAACCAGTCCAAGTCAGGGACCAGGTCATTGATCAGCTTCCAAGAGGACAAGAGTCTGGTATGGTGAAGAATAGACCTCTCCAAATTGCTACCACTTCACAGGTCCAACCACAACCTCGCCCAGAGCAACAGGTTGATCAGAGTAAGCCAAACAAGCCCAGGAGGCAATTCACCCAGCTCAACGTGTCGCTGTTTCAAGCTTTACAACACCTGTTGAGATTGAATCTGATTACACTAAGGGCTCCTCCCCAGAACCCCAACATCTTTGCTCCTAACTATCATCCCAACAAAAGATGTGCATACCACTCTGATAGTCCTGGACATGACACTGCTGACTACTGGGCTCTGAAGAACAAGGTCCAGGACCTGATTAATGAAGGAGCAGTGGATTTCACCCAAGAGGGTCAGGCTGAGTTCTTCTACCATCCCTGCAGGATTCACCATTTGAAGTGACAAGTCCTGAGACGAGAAGACTTTTTTTCCATTAGAATTTTCAAGTTGTAATTTTCTTTTGATTGTTCAAACAATTATTGTCATGGAAAACGTTATTACTTTATCAATGCATCGCATATGTCTGCTTTGAATCAATATATTCGCATTCGCTATATTCAAACTGCTTTCATTTTTTATGATGTTCAAACTCTCGATTAATAACTCTAAGCCTTTTGAGGGAGGATGACGAAAACGATACCACAATCTACAATATGCTTTTAAACCGACCCCGCTGATGAGGTACAGGCATTGCTTCAAATCCTAAACACTGGAGTTATAAGGAAGATAATCCCTCGTCAACCCCTTCGAGCCAAAGAAGTAGGAGTTTTTTTTCTTCTTTTTCACAAAAAAATTAAAACCCTTAATCATAACCTGGGGCAGGGTAGTTCTCTCAGTTAATCCAAGTGCATAACGAATGACGTCAAAAGAAGTCCTTACAAAACAAAAGATATGATGGTTCCGAATAATCGTAAAGACAGGCAGTCGTAATCTCTCAACTAAAAGCCCAATAAGTCTAAACCTATGAAGGAGACTTGCAAAACTGGGGCATCCCGCTGACTGTAATTACAAAAATAAACAGTTCAGGCAAAAAACAGGGATAACGAAATCAAAAAGAAAGAGGTCCTACAAACCCTCAACAAAAAAAGAAATGACTGCCTATTCAAAATAAACTATCAGTATCTGAACCATCATTGGAATGTCAGGACAAAGATTCAAACAAAGCCTAATGCACGATCATCTGAGTTTAGCATTGAAGAACGGCACGAAGAACGGGTGGGTACAAATAAATTTTGAGCCTTTATCCTTTGTTTCTCAAACCATGAACCAGGCCACGTTATAACCCTCAAAACTCCTAGCTAAAGCATGGGTTAGTTCGAAAGCATACTGTTACGAAAGGTATCCTGACTCCTTAAGGCTTGTGGTAAAATAACGAGTAGACATCACAATTTACAAAAAAATTCACTTGTTTTTATGAAAAAAATGCATTTTCAAAAACTTCAAAGACAAGCATAAGCTTTGCACTTTTAATATAACATTGCTTGCATATGACTATTCGTTTGAACGGCATAGAAGTTCGCACGACGAATGTCTAATGAACAAAAGCACCTCCAATCAAGGGGCATGGCATGACCATTGTCCATCATCTGGGGAAGTTAAGTCAAGATTCGGAGAATCTCTCAAAAGGCCAACCAGCTTGGGGCAAATCTCCATCTGGATCACTTGGGGCATTGGACAGGAATTCTAGCAGCGAATCTTGCACGATCAAACATCTTCTGGTAGCATGGCGACACAACACTACTGACAGGGGCACCTCCCTACATCCTGAGAGCGTAGACATAGTAAAAAAATATTGCGCATAATCAAAGACCCGCTAGGTTGACACACCTAGGCAAAAATAAGGGCTTCCCGGCGAACCAAAAGGGTTTGGGCAAAAATAAGGGATGAAAATAAAAAAATTGTACACCCGACAAGTCGAAAACTTGAAAAGGCGGCTTGGGCAAAAATGGGTATCCCGGTGGACTGAAAACTCGAAAGGGCGGTTCAGGCAAAAAACTAGGGATCAAAGCGTACGACTATGTCTGGCATCTCGTCACTTGCCTACCAGAAGAAGATTTGTCAATCAGCAGTTATCAAGCACCTCCGCAGATACCTTCTCCCACAGAAGCTGGGGCAATAAGAATGGTCTGAACTGTACAAAGCTGCTCTGTCATGACCGAGATACCTTCACTCCCTGCAGAGTAAGACAAGGCTCAGCAATATCCCCCCCGAGCAGAGTGGGTCTATCATCAGCCCTACAAAAGGCACAGTATCCCTAACAAGTCAGCAAGGCTCTCCCCAAGCAGAGTTAGTCTACTGTCAGCCTTAAGGAAGTTGGGTACCCCCAGAAGATCTCAATATTCCCCAGCGGAGTATACAAATGTTCCTAAGCGAGCATCCCCGACAGTCTTAATATAATATTGTTCCCCGGCGGAATACGGACACCCCAGTGGAGCCATTCCCCCAGTACAGTCCAAAAGTTTCCCCGGGAGGGTTGAATTAATCTCCCCAGTAGACTCTGGAAGCTTATCCCCAGTAGACTCTGGAAGCTTATCCCCAGTAGACTCTGGAAGCTTATCCCCAGTAGACTTTGGAAGCTTATCCCCAGTAGATTCTGGAAGCTTATCCCCCACAAAGCACGAACGCGTCTCCCCGGCTTTATTCAAAAGTTATTCCCCGCCAGGGTATAACTGGGTTATCCTCAGCTAATTATCACGGAAAGATCATCCTCGGCGAAGTTCTTCCTATCCCCGACGGAGTTCATCAAATCCTCAACATAACTTATCAACAGGAATCCCCAGCGGAGTTATCATCAAACCTCAGCGAAATATTTCTTCCCACAGAGTATTCCCCATAGAGTAATCTCTTCAACAAGTTTATTCCCCAACAGAGTCATCTTCTCCTACCGGTTTATTCTTACAACTATCATCCCCAGCGGAAACGAAGAACTCTACTCTTCAACATCAGCCCAGGATTCAACAAACTTCCCGGCAATCGTCAAGGATTTATTTTCCCATACGAAAACGCATTCATAAACATCACATACTCATGCATTATGACATGCATACGCATCATACAACACAAATCTCATTTACTCTTGAGAACATCTTAATATCATGCAGTTCATGCACCAGGACACTGCATACAACTAACGTTTTGCCTTTTCAGGAAAAGGTCAATCAAAAGATGATTACCATCTACCTCTACAGTTCCAGATCAACATTGGTAACAAGCCAGGAAAATTCTGTGGACGACTGATCGTGGGTTAATATCTGAAATAAGACAGGACAATCATCTACGTGATCATCATGAAGCAACCCCACACCGGTTCCTTCTCAACTTCAGATGTAGTTTTACACGAACTCATCATCAGGCAACCCCACACCGGTTCCTTCTCAATTTTCAGACGTAGTCTTACACGGACTTATCATCAAAGTAACCCTACACCGGTTCCTTCTCTTTCAGAAAAAGTCTTACACGGACTTATCTCAAAGTAACCTTACCCCGGTTCCTCCAGAAGTCTTACACGGACTTATCTCAAGATGACCTTACCCCGGTTCATCAAGAAGTTTTACACAAACTTACCCTGCAGTAACCTTACCCCGGTTCCTCCAGAAGTCTTACACGGACTTATCTCAAGATGGCCTTACCCCGGTTCATCAAGAAGTTTTACACGAACTTACCCTGCAGTAACCTTACCCCGGTTCCACCAGAAGTCTTACACGGACTTATCTCAAGATGGCCTTACCCCAGTTCATCAAGAAGTTTTACACGAACTTACCCTACAGTAACCTTATCCCGGTTCCTCCAGAAGTCTTACACGGACTTATCTCAAGATGGCCTTACCCCGATTCATCAAGAAGTTTTACACGAACTTACCCTGCAGTAACCTTACCCCGGTTCCTCCAGAAGTCTTACACGGACTTATCTCAAAGTAACCTTACCCCGGTTCCTCCAGAAGTCTTACACGGACTTATCTCAAGATGACCTTACCCCGGTTCATCAAGAAGTTTTACACGAACTTACCCTGCAGTGACCTTACCCCAGTTTCTCCAGAAGTCTTACACGGACTTATCTCAAGATGGCCTTACCCCGGTTCATCAGGAAGTTTTACACGAACTTACCCTGCAGTAACCTTACCCCGGTTCCTCCAGAAGTCTTACACGGACTTATCTCAAGGTAACCTTACACCGGTTCCTCCAGAAGTCTTACACGGACTTATCTCAAGGTAACCTTACACCGGTTCCTCAAGAAGTTTTACACGAACTTATCCCAAAGAAACCCTACTCAGGTTCTCTCTCTCCAGACGTAGTTTTACACGGACTCGTCATCAAAAAACCCTACACAGGTTCTCTCTTTCCAAAGATGAAGTGTTACACGGACTCGTCACCCAGAAACCCTACACAGGTTCTCCATTTCCAAGGATGCTGTTTTACACGGACTCGTCATCAGTAAACCCTACACAGGTTTTCTTCTCAGCTCCAGATGCAGTTTCACACGGGCTCATCATCAAAGTAACCCCACACAGGTTTATTCTCCATTTTAGATGCAGCTTCACACGGGCTCATCATCAGTCAACCCTACACAGCTTTCCTCCTTTCCAAGATGCAGTTTTACACGAGCTCATCATCAGGCAACCCTACACAGGTTCCCTCTTTCAACTCACAAAATTACAACTCAACAGACAGTCTCCAAATGGCATTTATAAGCCCATTCCCGACAAGGTTCTGTCACATATCCATACGGCATCTATAAGCCCATCCTCCCATCCACCAACAGTCTCCAAATGGCATCTATAAGCCCATTCCCGACATCACATTGTTGATATTCTACTATGCGAGTGCAAATTTCTGGGCACTCTAGTGTTCAATCATCTTCCACCCTCGGATCACGAAAGGCACGCAAGCCAATCTACATCCTCAGGTCTAAGAAGATTGAACAGGGGCAACTGTTGTACCCCAAAATTTGCCCTCCCATATTCTTTAAGTTTTGTCAAGGTCAATCTTCAAATGCTTCAAGTCTACTCAAGGGTTGCACAGTCAACCATCCTCCTAAGCCAGTCAAAATTAGGGTTTTGGTTCCTTCAAGGAAGTTGAGGTTTTCAAGGGCTCAATCAAGTCACATATTCCTATACACATTGCCAAGCTCCATATGCCAAGTTTCAAGGCTCACAAAGTCAAGTTGCACAGTCAAAAACCCTAGTTGCTCTACAGTCAACTGCAGGGGCATAATGGTCATTTGGAAGTCAAAAGTCAAAATTTTTGGTCAACATCTTATTTTGAAGCCACAATCATCATTTGATCAAGTCTTGATCATGATTCCACAAGCATGGCTCAAAAATCATCAAGATGCAAAAGTTTCCATTTTTGGACAGTTGAAAAGTCAACTGTAACTTGACCAAGGCATAACTTTTTCATGGTTCATCAGAAAAATCCCATTCAATGCTAATTTTGAAGGGGATGACATTTCCTACAACTCATCTTCACATTCCAAGTCCAAGAAATGCTCTCACAAAAAGTTATCAATTTCAACATTATAGGTCATTTTCAAAAGTCAACAAAAAGGCACTTTAAGTCAAAAACCATAACTTGAGATTGGTAAATCAAAATGACATGGGACCAAAGGCATTGGTTATAGGACTTCAAGACCTTTCCAAAATGTCCAAGAACATGTTCATATGATCAAAATTGAGCAAGATATGCATTGGAGAAGTTGGGAAATTTTTGTGAAATGGCAAAAGTCAACTATCCTTGAAACTTCAATTTTTGACAAAAGGGCCCCCTTTTTTCCACTTGATTCAGCCTTGTCATGCCACCCACGTGTCCCATGATCAATTTCAAGATTAAACATTAATTTTTCTATTTTTATTTAATTTTATTTGATTTAATTCATTTTAAATCCATAAAATTCAAATAAAATCAAAAAAAATTAATTCAATAACATCTTTTGATTTGAATGGCTTTCATGTGTCATAATACACCTACCAAATTCGTGCTAGGGCCATTTTGAGCATAAAATTCAAGTTTTGCTTCAAAGATGGAATGTTCTTTAATGGTGTTAAGGCAAAATCCCAAACTTAATTGCAATGGATCATTGGCTCATAATGTGACCTAATATCATTCATACATACATATGCAAGTGTACCAAGCCTCATTCACGACCTGAACATCCCTCAAACGACCAAACCAAAATACAAAAAAGTCAAAGAAAGTTTGAAACTGAATTCCACCTTAGAAGCCCTTTCAAGGAGATTTAGAGATTCAGACATATTGCTGGAAGCTTCAGGAGCGATTTGGGATCAAAACCACTTGCTAGAACTCAGGGAATCGTCCACCACAGTCCCACGGTTTGTCCATTTTTTTCAAAATTAAAATGCACGATTCATGAACATTTGATATAATTTAAAGCTTGTTTTACATTGTTTGCATCCCCATGAAGCTGTTGGTATTACTTAATTGAATTATTATGCACTGAAATGAAAACCACCATTAACGAATTTTAGGTTTTCTAAGCTTGAAATTTGGGGATTTAGTAAGCAGGAAAAATTGAACTCCATAACGCCCATGGTTGGATTCAGAGGATCAAGACGAGTTCAATGGACATGTCGCGCCCAATTTATATGGCACACACGCCTATTCGCTATTTTTCAATGATGCAGGTTGTGGGGGTTTAAAACCCCCGCTAATTGCTTTGTTTTTTTACAGGAAAAAGGAAAGAGACGAAGACGTGGAAGAACATCATTGGCCCGTTTAAAAATAACGCGCGTGTTTTTTTTATTTCCAGGAATATTGCTTGTATTACATATATTAACCATTTCTTATTTTTATATCAAATGAAGCATGTAGCTCAGCTGGCTAAGGCGTTGGTGTAGGGAGCGCTGGGACCTGGGTTCGAATCCCAGGTCCCCCAAATAATTATTTCATATTTTGCTTCATATGATCCTATGCAGGAAATACAAAGCATCTCACCATACGCCTCCAGGCATCATCATGCCATGTGTCCCATTCAACAATCTGAAGGCCAAGAAAGGGGGACTACCATGCTCCTCAGTCAACTACGCCATGGACAATTCCAAAAGTGAAACGTGGCCTATGTGTTAATGGGCCAGCAATTCCAGATCAAACTCCCATCCTGGCCCAACCCCCCCCCCCCCCCCCCCCTGGATTCTTATTTTCTTTTCCTTTTTCTCTTTTTTATTTTATTTTATTTTCTTTCATAATTTCCCTTTTTATTAATTATTAGTTTTATTAAGTATTTAATTAACCAATTAACATTTTTCACAATAAAACCTAAAAAAACATTTTATTATTTATTAACTTATTTTGTAAATAAATTCTAATATTAATTAATTAGTTGTGTAATTAGGACAATTTTAACATTTTTTTAATAAGTAAAATTAATTTAGAATTAGGTCTTTCACTTTCAATTTTTAATTTCTTTTTCTTATTTTATTTCCATTAAAAACATAAAAATACAAAAAAACATTTTTTTCTTTAATTAATTAATTAATTAGTAATTAGGCTTAATTTCATTAATTTAATAAAAAAGGGGACAAATTCAATTCTTTCTCAAAAAAGGGTCAAAACCCTCAAGACGTTCCCGATTAAATTTCTATTCGCGCGTATTTATTTATTTTGATTATATTTATGTATCTGTACAGAGTATATAATAGTTAAATAGGATTTTATCGCCTTATTTTAATTCTCGCACTTTATTTTCCAAAATGGGTTTTTGTTTTTGGCGATGTATAGACCCTCGCCTTGTAATAGCTAGATTTACATTTCTGCAATTTATTTTCCGCACTCCTAACTGTTAATTATGCCTGCAAGAATGTATGTAAAATAAAACCAATCCATAGCTCACAAATAACATGTACAAGATAAACATAACATGAAAATAACACACGTGCACATGCCACTCCTAGGGTACGCCTCACTGGTTGCCTTGAACGTGGTCATCAAGTATAGGGTGTCTTAGAGGTCGCCCTTCTGTCTAAGATCCAGTTGCCTCGAAACGATTGCCTCGGATAAAAAAGGATCTAGGACATTAGGGTTACCACTAAGGTATCCTACCATTGCTTTGGTGACCACATTGTCCCTTAATCGAATTGACCCGAATAAATCCAACGATGGTGCTACCTACCTCTCAATGGTGGGATAACACTATCTAAAGGACTCTTACACAGCTTAATTCCTTAGAGTAGGTAGATTCTCCTGGGTACTTGCTCTCTTAAACAAACAAAAACAACTTTTCGCACCCCACACTTTCAAAAAGTTTTCAAACAAAACACTTCATACACTCTTGAGGACTAATACAAGAGTTACTTAGAAGTTTTTCAAACGAATCTTTTTTTCAAAACCCACACACACTTGAAAAGTAAACAATCTTTTGAAAACATAAGAGCAAGTACCTAAGAGCCCGTGGATAACCACGGACATAAAGGGTGCTAACACCTTCCCTTTCTATAAATCTACCTCCCGAACCGAGAAACATCTCGAATAAGGAATTTTGCTATGATTTTGTCCTTTCCATGTTGGAGAACATAAAAGACGGTGGCGACTCTTGCTTACCGCGACATTTTGCGAAACCAGCTAAAAAACAGTCAGTTCTATTTCCATCGATCACAAGGTATAACAAATAACAGGCATGGCAAAGGCAAACAAGTCACACAATAGCCCTTAAGTTTAAGGCTTGCATGGGGTATAAGGTATTACCCTCTTGAAGTTCAGTTGGTTTCAACCTGTCCTAGCAAAAGTAACCGAGTTCTAGAGGTTCTCATTATCACTGACCATCCTCCATCGGCCATGGTTTCAGCTCACGCAATCTTTTCTTGCGGCCGGAACTATCTCGAGAGTATGGTCTCAATGAGTGTAGCATCGAGTATCAACCAGTTCTCAGATTTACACCGAGGCTGGCTATCTCACTACTTTCTAATGGCCAAGTTGGTCGATTAAGGGTTCTAAGGTCAGTTGATGCTTAATGATACATGTAGTGGCCCCATATTCTCCTCGTTTCTCCACTAGGGATACCAGTACCAACCAATGTGCAACATCAACGTAGCTACTGCTTCAACCGTATCGGTCTACACCGTACAGTTCCCTCACAGTTTATTTCTACTTACATAAAAGGTGTCCCCAGATCCGGGTTAGGATCTATAGTAACTCCCAAACAAAACGCTTAAAAGTAAAGCAACCAAAACAAACAAGAGAAGAAATTTTATGATGAACTAATCCTAAGGTATACCCCACTTATGATTCCCCAGCAGAGTCGCCAGTTCTGTGATACGGTGGCAGAACTGACTATTTTGAAAATGCTGATTTGTGTTTTGCGTTTTTTATTCGCAAAATGTCGCGGTAAGCAAGAGTCGCCACCGACTTTTATTTTATCTAACTGGAAAGGAAAAAGGCACAGAAAAATTCCTTTTTTGAGATTTTGAGTACGGTGGGTAGATTATAGAAAGGGAAGGTGTTAGCACCCTTTCTATCCATGGTTTTCCATGGGCTCTTAGGTACTTAATCATCTTTTAAAATTGCTTGTGTGTGTTTGTTTTGAAAAGTTTTGTTTTACTTCGTTTTAACCCTTGTTTCTATCCTCAAGAGTGTTACGAAGTTGTTTTGAAAACTTTGTTTGAAAAGTGTTGGGTGTGAAAAATTTTTGTTTTGAGCAAGTACCTACTAGCATCTACCTACTCCAAAAAGGATTGTTCCTGTTCTTGTTTCCTTTAGACAATGCTATCCCACTATTGAGAAATAGGTAGCACCTTCGTTGGAGTTGTAAGGGTCAATTCGTAAGGGACGTACGGTCACTAAAGCATTGTTAGGACGTCTTAGTAATAACCCTAGAGTCTTAAGATCATATTCGAGGCAACATTTCCGAGGTAACCTTTTCCGAGGCAACATTTCTGAACGGGATATTTGATCTTTATTTAGACAGGAGGGCAACTGTGATACGGTGGGAGAACTGACTTGAGGGTTTTGCGATCGTGTTTGCAAATGTTGCAGTTAGCAAGAGTCACCACTGACTTTTCTTTTATCCAAAAGGAAAGGTGAAAAAGCACAGGAAAGACCTTTAGAGATGTTTTTGAGTTTGGGGGGTAGATTATGAAAAGGGAAGGTATTAGCATCCTTTTCATCCATGGTTTTCCATGGGCTCTTAGTTACTTGCTTAGATCACTTGATTTTGTTTGAATGTATGCTTGTGGTGGTGATTTTTGAAAGTATTTTGAAAATGGAACTTCATAAGGTTCTCGTTTCTATGAGAACGCCTACTAAGTGTTTGTTTCGAAAATAGTTCAAAAGTGTATTTGTGAGATGTGTTTTTGAAAGTATTTTGAAAATAGAACTTCGTAATGGTTCTTGTTTCTATAATAACGCCTACAAAGTGTTTGTTTCGAAAATAGTTCAAAGATGAGAGTGTGGGTGTATAAAAATGTTTTTGTTGTGAGCAAGCGAGTAATTGACAGCGAACCTACCTACTCAAAAGGTCTTAGATGTGATTTTCCTCCTCCTTTAGATGTTGCTATCTTACCATTGATTTGGTAAGAAGCTCCATCGTTGGATGTGAAGGGACGGGCGTTGGGACGTTTATATAGTCATAGAAGGCAACATATGGGACGTTTTAGCAATATCATTTTAGGGACTAGATCATTTACCGAAGGCAACATCGAGGGTTATCGAGGGACTACGATCTTTTATCGAGGGTCTTTGCTAAAATGTCCATGTTCGAGGGACATGACTATTTTATGATAGGCAAAAAGTGGAATTACCCTAAGGGTGCGTGTGTGCAAAGTGTGTTTGATTGCATGCATTTTGTCTTGATTAGGGGTTGTCTACTTGTTGTTTTTATTTTTCCATACACACCTAATTACTAGCATTTGTATAAAGCAATAAAAATGCAAGAAATAAATACTACACTATTACAACCATATTGAAAGGCAAGAAAGTGTAAAGGCAAAATCAAAATAAAAGAAAGGAAAATGAGCTCTTCGACCCAGGTAGTAGCATCCTTCAACTTGCATTCTGTTGGCCTCCTTTGACTGGGGATAGCACCAGTGAGGTCCTGTCCTTCGATTGGCCTGGAAGTCAGTGTATGGCAAAGCCTTTTGGTTCTGCCTTGTTGTCTTCTTCGGCTAGAGGTTGAAAGTAGTGAGGGAATGCCTTTCGACTGAGCCTGGAATCAGTGAAGGCATGCTTTTCGTCTGGGCCTAGAAGTCAACATGGTTTTCCTCCTGGTTGTCTCTTTCGTTTGACCTGGAGAAAGAGGGTAGAAGCCAGAAGCTTCATTTCCTATTTCTTGTTTCCTGTTTCTTTCATTTCAAGCATTAAATGGCAATATGGCCTGAGGCCATGCTAGTATTTGTCTTGTAAACAGTTTAATAGTTAAAGTAAATTCAGGTAAACAGAAAGAAAAACAAAAGGGGTAGCTCTAAAAAATATGTTAAAAGGGTGGAAACGAAAGGAACAATGGTATGTACATGTTTCAAACGAAAGGGAAAATTACTATTCCATGAAACGAAAAGTTCAAAGGTAAGAATAACTTACCTTGCCCTCAGGCCTTGAATAGATGTGGAGCCTTGAGTGGAGGCCCTGGATGCTGGATTCAAAAGAGGGGTCAATAGTTGTGCTTGGAACACTAGATTCGAAGGAAAAGAAAAAGCAAGTGTGATGCTTCTTTGATTCGAAGGAGACTGAAGTGTGGTTGTTCTTCAGAGTCGAAGGAGATGAATGTGATTCTGGGTTTTTTGTGATTTCTCAAGAGTTGATGAACTTTGAGAGTTTTATCGTGTTTGAGAAAATTTGGGGGATTCGTTCCTCTGGTCCCAAGATCCTCCTTTAGCTTTGCAAAAATTCCTCTATTTATAGAGAAAAAGAATGGACATATTTTCAATAGCCAACCTTGTAAAATAATAAAATAATAGGTAACGTGAAAGTACATATGGGGGGCCTCTTGGCAGTTGGGGTGTAGAAGATGTGACTTATGCTCTTTGACGTTGCTTGTGCTCAGACCAAAATCAGGTTGAAAGCTGATTTTGTGACTAAAGTACTCTCTATGAAAAGAAAGAGTATGTAGCCTTTAACTAAGAATAGTAGTATCTAAAAGACAAAGTTTAAAACCCTTGTACAAGCCTCTGATTATGTAAAGATTCGGAAGCAACATAGCCTAGCAAATGAGATTTAGTCTTGAGTCGAATGCAAGAGCGAAATCGAAGCACACTTGTCCAAAGGAAGCCTTTGCCTCAGTCGAAGCTTGGGTCGAAACAAACATAAAGGAAGTCATTGCCTTTTAGCGTTAGGGAAGTTCCTGGCTTCTGAATCGAAGGGTGTTCCTTCAAGGGGAGCAAGAACTTAGTCAAATCTTGTATGAAGATATCTCTTGGCTGAAACTTGTGAGAGGCAAAGTCTGCAAGAGGCCCTTGGTGCAAGTGGAATCGAAGGATGCATGCAGGCAGTAGACTTGTCCAATCGAAGTAGGCTTGTAGGAAGTAAACTTGTCCAAGTCGAAGTAGGCTTGCAGGCAGCAGACTTGTCCAGTCGAAGGTCTGAGTTGAAGGAGACCTGTTTTCCTCCAAATTTGTCAAAATGTTATTTTTATCTGTTTTCTCCCTTTTTGATAGTTTCCTTTTAATTTTGGTACTGGAAAATCCCAACGCACTTGTTCAAGTTTGAACCTTGAAAATCCTTGTGAGAAAGGCCTTGAAGAATGAGAGGGCAAATTTTTGGGTACAACAGCTGCCCCTGTTCAATCTTCTTATACCTGAAGAGTTAGATTGGTGAGTCCACCATTCGTGACTTGAAGGTGAAAGATGATTGAACACTAGAGTGCCTAGAAATTTACACTCGGTGATGTGATAGTTGATTATGTAGGGAATGGGCTTAAAGATGCCATTGGAGAGGTGATATAATTTTGTTGGAGATGGGCTTGTAGATGCCATCCAAGAATGCTTGTTGAATTGTAATTTGTAAGTTGTAACTTAATGATCATCAGAATAACGTCCGTATATGGGGCGTATCTGGAAGGTATTTGAATGAGTGACAGAATGACATCTGAATCTGGATCGTATCCGTACTGTAACTGAAGTTGAATATCTGAATGAGTATCAAAATTCCATCCGTGTCTGGTGCGTATCTGAACTGTATCTGAAAGCTGTCTTTGAATGAGTATCAGGATGGCATCCGTATCTGGTGTGTATCTGAACTGTATCTGAAAGCTGTCTTTGAATGAGTATCAGGATGGCATCCGTATCTGGAGCATATCTGAACTGTATCTGAAATCTGAATCTGATTGAGTATCAGGATGGCATCCGTATCTGGAGCATATCTGAACTGTATCTGAAAGCTGAATCTGAATGAGTATCAGAATGACATCCGTATCTGTAGCGTATCTGAACTATATCTGAAAGCTGAATCTGAATGAGTATCAGGATGGCATCCATATCTGGAGCGTATCTGAACTGTATCTAAAAGCTGTATTTGAATGAGTATCAGGATGGCGTCCGTATCTGGGGCATATCTGAACTGTATCAGGAGGTTGTCTTTGAATGAATATCAGGATGACATCCGTATCTGGTGCGTATCTGAACTGTATCAAAAGGTGAATCTGAATGAGTATCAGGATGGCATTCGTATCTGGTGCATATCTGAACTGTATCAAAAGGTGAATCTGAATGAGTATCAGGATGGCATCCGTATCTGGTGCATATCTGAACTGTATCAAAAAGATGTCCTTGAATGAGTATCAGGATGGCATCTGTATCTGGAGCGTATCTGAACTGTATCTGAAAGCTGAATCTGAATGAGTATTAGGATGGCATCCGTATCTGGAGCGTATCTGAACTGCATCTGAAAGCTGAATCTGAATGAGTATCAGGATGGCATCCGTATCTGGAGCGTATTTGAACTGTATCTGAAAGCTGAATCTGAATGAGTATTAAGATGGCATCCGTATCTAGAGCGTATCTGAACTGTATCTGAAAGCTGTCTTTGAATGAGTATCAGGATGGCATCCGTATCTGGAGCGTATCTGAACTGTATCAGGAGGTTGTCTTTGAATGAGTATCAGGATGACATCCGTATCTGGTGCGTATCTGAAGTGTATCATAAGGTGAATCTGAATGAGTATCAGGATGGCATCCGTACCTGGTGCATATCTGAACTGTATCAAAAGGTGAATCTGAATGAGTATCAGGATGGCGTCTGTATCTGGAGCGTATCTGAACTGTATCTTGAATTTGAATGAGTATCAGAATGGCATCTGTGTCTGGAGTGTATCTGAACTGTATCTGAAAGATGAATCTGAATGAGTATCAGGACGACATCCGTATCTGGTGCGTATCTGAACTGAGAAAGAAAGATAAATTTCCTGGCTTGCTGCAAGTATTAATCTTCAATCTCTTCATGTAGATAGTCTTCCTGGCTTGTTACAGGTATTAATCTACAATCAGTCGTCCACGAATAGTTTTCCTGGCTTGCTACAAGTATTAATCTGGAACTTGAAAAGGGTTGATGGTAACCATCTGTTGATTGATCTTTCTTGAAAGAAAGCTAGAACGTTAGTGGTATGCAATGTCATGATGTATGAAATGCGTGATGTCATGATGTTCTCAAAATAAATGAGATAGTGTTGTATGCACTTATCATGTATGAGAATAGGATGTATGAAATATGAAATGTTTAATGAATGTATTTTTGTCTGGGAAAATAAATCCTTGACAAATTTCTGGGAGTCGTTAAATCCTGGATTGCTGTTGAAGAGTATGTGTGTCTTCAAACCTTGCTTAGAATGTTTCCACCGGCGATTCCTGTTTTGTTGTTTGAGGAGAACTCCGCTAGGAAATATTGGAAACTCTGTGGGGAGTACGTTTATTCCTGCTTGGGAAAAAGTTTAGGAGTCTTAGTCGTCCGTTGCTCTACTGGGGAATCGAAGTTGAACTGATATCTGGTCGAGTCCAGGTTTCACAGTAACTTGCTGGGGATTGTAGAGTAGTCTACTGGGGAAGAGGGGTTGTGGTCCTTTGATTTGTAGTAGTCGGAAAGGCTACCTCAAGCTGGAGAATCCTGTCGTTTGTTGGGGAAATAAACCATGTTTCCGGTCTGCTTGAGAGGTGATGAACTCGTTGGGGAGAGTCTTCGAGGATTCTTAAAGTTGTCTCAGCTGGGGAAAGATGTTCAGAGATTAAACTCTGGGTGGGGAGTCATCCTATGAAAAGGACTTTGGAGAGATTCGTCATTGCCCCTTGTAGCAAATGTTCGTGGCATTGCCAAAAATGTTTGATTGTACGTAACTCTTTGCTGAGATTTGACGTTTAATGCCCCAAGTGACGGAGATGGATGCCTGCCCCTGGTTACTCTGCACTGCTTGAGAGGTTTCCTAGAATCTTGACTGGACTACCCCAGGTGTGTTAGATAGTGACATGTCATGCCCCCTTGTTGATAGGAGATTTGTCAATGGAAGTGTCATCCTTTTTGAAGTGATTTTGTTCACTGAGAGGGCTTTCGTTCATCGGATATTTGTTGTGTGAATTTCTCCGCTGTCAAACAAATAGCCAAATGCAAACAATGATATTCAAGTAATGCAAAGTTTATGCTTGTCTTGAAGTTTTGAAAAATGCATTTTTTTAAGTAAAGAAGATTTGTAAGAAAAATTCAAATCAGGATTTTGAGTAAAGCCTTACAGGAGTCAGGATACCTTTTGTAACAATATGCTTTCGAACTAACCCATGCTTCAATTAGGACTTTTAAAGGGTTGTAACGTGGCTTGGTTCACGGTTTAAGAAACAAAGGATAAAGGCTCAAATGTATTTGTACCCACCCATTCTTCGTGATGTTCTTCAGTCCTAAGCTCAGTTAATTGTACGTTTGAACTCCAATTGAGTCTGAGACGACGTTTTGGTGATGGTTAAAACAAGTTAAGTTTGTTGGAAGGCGGTCATTTTTGCAACATTTTTTTTCATGTTGTTGAGGATTTGTAGTTACCTCTTTCTTTTGATTTTTTATCCCTAATTTTTGCCTGACTATTCCTGTTTTGAGATTACAGTCAGCGGGATGCCCCAGTCTTTCTTAAGTCTCCTCTGTAGGTTTTGACTTAGTGGGCTTTTCTTTTTGAGAGATAATGGCTGCCTATGTGATAGGGAACCATCACCATCTTTTGATTCCATAGGAATGTTTCTTGACATCATTCGCTGCGTTACGAGATGAGAGTTTGCGGCTAAACGCACGTTTGAATTAACTGAGAGACTACCCTGCCCCAGGTTTTGATTAAAGGTTTCAATTTGTGAAAAAGGAAAACTTCTACTTCTTTGGCTCGAAGGGGTTGACTAGGTATTTTCTTCCTTATAACTCCATTGTTTAGGATTTGAAAGAACGCCTGTACATCGTCAGCAAGGTTTGTCCCAAAGCATATTGTATGAGATTATGGCATTGTTTTCGTCATCCTCCCTCTAAAGGCTTGTAACTTTTAGCAAGAGTTGAATGTCATAAAGTGAGTAAGAAGCATAGTTTAAATGTAATGAAAATGAATGAATCAAATCAAGACAGACATATGCAATGTATTAATGAAACAAAGTTTGACATTAATAGACAATTGTTTGAACAAACAAAAGAAATTACAACTGAAAATTCAAATGAACAAAAGCCTCTTTGTCTGAACTGGTCACTTTAGGTGGTGAGCCTTTGAGGGACGGCAGAAGAATTCAGCTTGGCCATCTTGTGTGAACTCCAGCATTCCTCCGTCAATCAAGTCTTGGATTTTATTTTTCAAAGCCCAACCGTCATTCGTATCATGCCCAAGATTATTGGAGTGGTATGCGCATAATGCATTGGGATGATAGCTAAGAGCATAGGTATTTGGATTCCGAGGAGGATCCCTTAATGTGATCATCTCTGCTTTCAACAGCGACGTGTTGAGTTTGGTAAACTGTCTTTTGGGCTTGCTTTGCCTTTGCTGATTTTTCGGTTGATGTTGACGAGGCTGTTGTTGGGCCCGCAATGTGGCAGCAAATTGGGAAGGTCTTCCGTCTTCTTCTCTCATGGGAGGCTGAGCAGTGACTTGATTTCCAATCATTATTGTTTTCCCCATACGGTTGCAACCGTCTTGACGAAGTTGGTTGACAAGAACTTTCAGCTCTTCTTGTCTTTGAGCAAGATTTTGGATAAGAGCCATCTGGCCCACCAGCTGTCCCATCATTTGGACTTTCATTATGGCTATCTCAGTTTGTAGTCGCTCCAGTTGGTCATTTCTGTCGTCCCCAGAATTTCCCATGATCATGACCCCGGTGAGGAGCACCTTGACTTCTTCTTGCCCCTTGGATAGGATCAAGAACATCTCTTGAAGTTGAGCATTTTGAACCTGGATGTCCTTGATAGTTTGTTCAAGAGCCATCTCTACTGAAATAAACATTAGGAAGATAAGGAGACTTGAATGGGAGAAACCTGTCATGATATGATGCATGATATGTGGATGTATGTTTTCAAGGATCTCGCAGGGTAAACACAAGAAAATGTTAGAATTTAATTGTAGCTTGATTGAAGAAACTTCGTGTCGTGGAGAGTCCTTCTTCAAGAGTCAAGCTCACCATATCGAGTGGGTCATAGCCCTTGACTCAAGTTTGTTGTACTTGATCTTTGACGGCGTTTGGTCAGAGGAAAATAAATCCTCTTGCCCCTCGATAGACATCTGGTTCATTGTGAACCTGCATCAAAGACCCTCAAGATCCTTGAAATGGTTATTGAAAATGCTATGGTATGATGTTATGATGTTATGCACAAGTTTGCAAAGTACACAAGCTTATACAAATAATCATGTACACACAAAGCAGACAAATCCTTAGCTTTAGGCTTGCACGGGGTTTTATAGGTAAATACCCTCTTGAAGTTTAGTTGGCTTAAACCTGTCCTAGCAATAGTAGCCGGGTTCTAAGGAGCTCAATATCACCGGATTGTTTCCTCGGTCATTGTTTCAGGTCAAGCCTATTTAATGGCGACCGAAATATACCAAGAAACCAAACCTCAATGAGTGTAGTATCGAGTATCTACCAACTCCGAACTGCACCAAAGCCGGTCATCTCACTACATCCTAAAGGCCAAGTTGGTCAAGTAAAGGTTCTAAAAGTTCATTAGTGCTTCATGACATCACTCAGCGGCCCCGTATTCTCTTTGATTAACTCAAAGGCTACCGGTACCCACAAATATGTCATACTAACATAGCTATTGCTTAGACCATGTCGGTATACCCCGCACAATTTCCACAATGTATTGCTATTTACCTATAATGTTTCCTAAATCCGGGTAGAGGATTCAAACCCAAATAAAAGAACCAAAATGTAAAGCATACAAGTTAAACAATGTAAGCAAATACAAGTGATCTAGCTCTAAGGTAACCCCACTTTTAAGTAGTCCCCAACAGAGTCGCCAGTTCTGTGATATGGTGGGAGAACTGACTTGAGGGTTTTGCGATTGTGCTTGCAAATGTTGCGGTTAGCAAGAGTCTCCGCCAACTTTTCTTTTATCCAAAAGGAAAGGTGAAAAAGCACAGGAAATACCTTTAGAGATGTTTTTGAGTTCGGGGGGTAGATTATGAAAAGGGAAGGTATTAACACCCTTTTCATCCATGGTTTTCCATGGGCTCTTAGTTACTTGCTTAGATCACTTGATTTTGTTTGAATGTGTGCTTGTGGTGGTGATTTTTGAAAGTATTTTGAAAATGTAACTTCGTAACGGTTATCGTTTCTATGAGAACGCCTACAAAGTGTTTGTTTCGAAAATAGTTCAAAAGTGTATTTGTGAGATGTGTTTTTGAAAGTATTTTGAAAATAGAACTTCGTAATGGTTCTTGTTTCTATAAGAACGCATACAAAGTGTTTGTTTCGAAAGTAGTTCTAAGATGATAGTGTGGGTGTATAAAAATGTTTTTGTTGTGAGCAAGCGAGTAACTGAGAGCGAACCTACCTACTCAAAAGGTCTTAGATTTGATTTTCCTCCTCCTTTAGATGTTTCTATCTTACCATTGATTTGGTAAGAAGCTCCATCATTGGATGTGAAGGGACGGGCGTTGGGACGTTTGTATAGTCATATAAGGCAACATATGGGACGTTTTAGCAATGTTGTTTTAGGGACTAGATCGTTTACCGAAGGCAACATCGAGGGTCATTGAGGGACTACGATCTTTTATCGAGGGTCTTTGCTAAAATGCCCATGTTCGAGGGACATGACTATTTTCCGATAGGCAAAAAGTGGAATTACCCTAAGGGTGCATGTGTGTAGAGTGTGTTTGATTGCATGCATTTTGTCTTGATTAGGGGTTGTCTACTTGTTGTTTTTATTTTGCCATACACACCTAATTACTAGCATTTGTATAAAGCAATAAAAATGCAAGAAATAAATACTACACTATTACAACCATATTGAAAGGCAAGAAAATGTAAAGGCAAAAACAAAATAAAAGAAAGGAAAAAGAGCTCTTCGACCCTGGCAATAGCATCCTTCGACTTACATTATGTTGGCCTCCTTCGATTGGGGCTAGCACCAGTGAGGTCCTGTCCTTTGATTGGTCTGGAAGTCAGTGTATGGCGAAGCCTTATGGTTCTGCCTTGTTGTCTTCTTTGGCTGGAGGTTGAAAGCAGTGAGGGAATGCATTTCGACTGAGCTTGGAATCAGTGAAGGCATGCTTTTCGTCTGGGCCTAGAAGTCAATATGGTTTTCCTTCTGGTTGTCTCTTTCGTTTGACCTGGAGAAAGAGGGTAGAAGCCAGAAGCTTCGTTTCCTATTTCTTGTTTCCTGTTTCTTTCATTTCAAGCATTAAATGGCAACATGGCCTGAGGCCATGCTAGTATTTTTCTTGTAAACAGTTTAATAGTTAAAACAAATTCAGGTAAACAGAAAGCAAAACGAAAGGGGTAGCTCTAAAAAATATGTTAAAAGGGTGGAAACGAAAGGAACAATGGTATGTACATGTTTCAAACGAAAGGGAAAATTACTATGCCATGAAACAAAAAGTTCAAAGGTAAGAATAACTTACCTTGCCTCAGGCCTTGAATAGATGTGGGGCCTTGAGTGGAGGCCCTGGATGCTGGATTCAAATGAGGGGTCAATAGCTGTGCTTGAAACGCTGGATTCGAAGGAAAAGAAAAAGCAAGTGTGATGCTTCTTTGATTCGAAGGAGAATGAAGTGTGGTTGTTCTTCAGAGTTGAAGGAGATGAATGTGATTCTGGGTTTTCTGTGATTTCTCAAGTGTTGGTTAACTTTGAGAGTTTTATCTTGTTTGAGAAAATTTGGGGGATTCGTTCCTCTGGTCCCAAGATCCTCCTTTAGCTTTGCAAAAATTCCTCTATTTATAGAGAAAAAGAATGGACATGTTTTCAATAGCCAGCCTTGCAGAATAATAAAATAATAGGTAACGTGAAAGTACGTGTGGGGGGCCTCTTGGCAGTTAGGATGTAGAAGATGTGACTTATTTTCTTTGACGTTGCTTGTGCTCAGACCAAAATCAGGTTGAAAGCTGATTTTGTGACTAAAGTACTCTCTATGAAAAGAAAGAGTATGTAGCCTTTAACTAAGAATAGTAGTATCTAAAAGACAAAGTTTAAAACCCTTATACAAGCCTCTGATTATGTAAAGATTCGGAAGCAACATAGCCTGGAAAATGAGATTTAGTCTTGAGTCGAATGCAAGAGCGAAATCGAAGCGCACTTGTTCGAAGGAAGCCTTTGCCTTAGTCGAAGCTTGGGTCGAAACAAACATAAAGGAAGTCATTGCCTTTTAGCGTGAGGGAAGTTCCTGGCTTCTGAATAGAAGGGTGTTCCTTCAAGGGGAGCAAGAACTTAGTCAATTCTTGTATGAATATATCTCTTGGATGAAACTTGTGAGAGGCAAAGTCTACAAGAGGCCCTTGGTGCAAGTGGAATCGAAGGATGTTTCAAGTCCAAACGAAGGATGCATGCAGGGAGCAGACTTGTCCAGTCGAAGCAGGCTTGTAGGCAGTAAACTCGTCCAAGTCGAAGTAGGCTTGCAGGCAGCAGACTTGTCCAGTCGAAGGTCTGAGTTGAAGGAGACATGTTTTCCTCCAAATTTGTCAAAATGTTATTTTTATTTGTTTTCTCCCTTTTTGACAATTTCCTTTTAATTTTGGTATTGGAAAATCCCAATGCACTTGTTCAAGCTTGAACCTTGAAAATCCTTGTGAGAAAGGCCTTGAAGAATGAGAGGGAAAATTTTGGGGTACAACAGCTGCCCCTGTTCAATCTTCTTATACCTGAAGAGTTAGATTGGTGAGTCCACCATTCGTGACTTGAAGGTGAAAGATGATTGAACACTAGAGTGCCCAGAAATTTGCACTCGGTGATGTGATGGTTGATTATGTAGGGAATGGGTTTAAATAGGCCATTTGGAGAGGTGATAGAATCTTGTTGGAGATGGGCTTGTAGATGCCATCCAAGAATGCTTGTTGAATTGTAATTTGTAAGTTGAAACTTAATGATCATCAGAATGGCGTCCGTATATGGGGCGTATCTGGAAGGTATTTGAATGAGTGACAGAATGACATATGAATCTGGATCGTATCCGTACTGTAACTGAAGTTGAATATCTGAATGAGTATCAAAATGGCATCCATGTCTAGTGCGTATCTGAACTGTATCTGAAAGCTGTCTTTGAATGAGTATCAGGATGGCATCCGTATCTAGTGTGTATCTGAACTGTATCTGAAAGCTGTCTTTGAATGAGTATCAAGATGGCATCTGTATCTAGATCGTATCTGAACTGTATCTGAAAGCTGAATCTGAATGAGTATCAGGATGGCATCCGTATCTGGAGCGTATCTGAACTGTATCTGAAAGCTGAATCTGAATGAGTATCAGAATGGCATCTATATCTGTAGCGTATTTGAACTGTATCTGAAAGCTGAATCTGAATGAGTATCAGGATGGCATCCGTATCTGGAGTGTATCTAAACTGTATCTGAAAGCTGTCTTTGAATGAGTATCAGGACGACGTCCGTATCTGGAGCGTATCTGAAATGTATCAGGAGGTTGTCTTTGAATGAGTATCAGGATGGCATCCGTATCTGGTGCGTATATGAACTGTATCAAAAGGTGAATCTGAATGAGTATCAGGATGGCATCTGTATCTGGTGCGTATCTGAAATGTATCAAAAAGCTGTCTTTGAATGAGTATCAGGATGACATCTGTATCTGGAGCGTATCTGAACTGTATCTGAAAGCTGAATTTGAATGAGTATCAGGATGACATCCGTATCTGGAGCGTATCTGAACTGCATCTGAAAGCTGAATCTGAATGAGTATCAGGATGGCATCCGTATCTGGAGCGTATCTAAACTGTATCTGAAAGCTGAATCTGAATGAGTATCAAGATGACATATGTATCTAGAGCGTATCTGAACTGTATCTGAAATCTTTCTTTGAATGAGTATCAGGATAGCGTTCGTATCTGTAGCGTATCTGAACTGTATCAGGAGGTTGTCTTTGAATGAGTATCAGGATGGCATCCGTATCTGGTGCGTATCTAAACTGTATCAAAAGGTGAATCTGAATGAGTATCAGGATGGCATCCGTATCTGGTGCGTATCTGAATTGTATCAAAAGGTGAATCTGAATGAGTATCAGGATGGCGTCCGTATCTAGAGCGTATCTGAACTGTATCTTGAATCTGAATGAGTATCAAAGTGGCATCCATGTCTGGAGTGTATCTAAACTGTATCTGAATAAAGAATCTGAATGAGTATTAGGACAACATCCGTATCTGGTGCGTATCTGAACTGAGAAAGAAAGATAGATTTCCTGGCTTGCTACAAGTATTAATCTTCAATCTCTTCATGTAGATAATCTGCCTGGCTTATTACAGGTATTAATCTACAATCAGTCGTCCATATATAGTTTTCCTGGCTTGCTACAGGTATTAATCTGGAACTTGAAAAGGGTTGATGGTAACCATCTGTTGATTGATCTTTCTTGAAAAAAAGGTAGAACATTAGTGGTATGCAATGTAATGATGTATGAAATGCGTGATGTCATGATGTTCTCAAAATAAATGAGATGGGGTTGTATGCACTTATCATGTATGAGAATAGGATGTATGAAATGTGAAATGTTTAATGAATGTATTTTTGTCTGGGAAATTAAATCTTTGACAAATGTCAGGGAGTCGTTAAATCCTGGATTACTGTTGAAGAGTATGTGTGCCTTCAAACCTTGCTTAGAATGTTTCTACCGGAGATTCCTGTTTTGTTGTTTGAGGAGAACTCCGCTGGGAAATATTGGAAACTCTGTGGGGAGTACGTTTATTCCTGCTTGGGAAATAGTTTAGGAGTCTTAGTCGTCCGTTGCTCTACTGGGGAATCAAAGTTGAACTGATATCTGGTCGAGTCCAGGTTTCACAGTAACTTGCTGGGGATTGTAGAGTAGTCTACTGGGGAAGAGGGGTTGTGGTCCTTTGATTTGTAGTAGTCGGAAAGGCTACATCAAGCTGGAGAATCCTGTCGTTTGTTTGGGAAATAAACCATGTTGCCAGTCTGCTTGAGAGGTGATGAACTCGTTGGGGAGAGTCTTCGAGGATTCTGGAAGTTGTCTCAGTTGGGGAAAGATGTTCAGAGATTAAACTCTGGCTGGGGAGTCATCCTATGAGAAGGACTTTAGAGAGATTCGTCATTGCCCCTAGTAGCAAATGTTCGTGGCATTGCCAAAAATGTTTGATTGTACGTAACTCTTTGCTGAGATTTGACGTTTAATGCCCCAAGTGACGGAGATGGATGCCTGCCCCTTGTTACTCTGCACTTCTTGAGAGGTTTCCTGGAATCTTGACTGGACTTCCCCAGGTGTGTTGGATAGTGACATGTCATGCCCCCTTGTTGATAGGAGATTTGTCAATGGAAGTGTCATCCTTTTTGAAGTGATTTTGTTCACTGAGAGGGCTTTTGTTCATCGGATATTTGTTGTGTGAATTTCTCCGCTGTCAAACAAATAGCCAAATGAAAACAATGATATTCAAGTAATGCAAAGTTTATGCTTGTCTTGAAGTTTTGAAAAATGCATTTTTTTAAGTAAAGAAGTTTTGTAAGAAAAATTCAACTCAGGATTTTGAGTAAAGCCTTACAGGAGTCAGGATACCTTTTGTAACAATATGCTTTCGAACTAACCCATGCTTCAATTAGGACTTTTAAAGGGTTGTAACGTGGCTTGGTTCACGGTTTAAGAAACAAAGGATAAAGGCTCAAATGTATTTGTACCCACCCATTCTTTGTGATGTTCTTCAGTCCTAAGCTCAGTTAATTGTACGTTTGAACTCCAATTGAGTCTGAGACGACGTTTTGGTGAAGGTTCAAACAAGTTAAGTTTGTTGGAAGGCGGTCATTTTTGCAACATTTTTTTTCATGTTGTTGAGGATTTGTAGTGACCTCTTTCTTTTGATTTGTTATCCCTAATTTTTGCCTGACTATTCCTGTTTTGAGATTACAGTCAGCGGGATGCCCCAGTCTTTCTTAAGTCTCCTCTGTAGGTTTTGACTTAGTGGGCTTTTCTTTTTGAGAGATAATGACTACCTATGTGATATGGAACCATCACCATCTTTTGATTCCATAGGAATGTTTCTTGACATCATTCGCTGCATTACGAGATGAGAGTTTGCGGCTTAACGCACGTTTGAATTAATTGAGAGACTACCCTGCCCCAGGTTTTGATTAAAGGTTTCAATTTGTGAAAAAGGAAAACTTCTACTTCTTTGGCTCGAAGGGGTTGACTAGGGATTATCTTCCTTATAACTCCAGTGTTTAGGATTTGAAAGAACGCCAGTACATCGTCAGCAAGGTCTGTTCCAAAGCATATTGTATGAGATTATGGCATTGTTTTCGTCATCCTGCCTCTAAAGGCTTGTAACTTTTAGCAAGAGTTAAATGCCATAAAGTGAGTAAGAAGCATAGTTTAAATGTAATGAAAATGAATGAATCAAATCAAGACAGACATATGCAATGTATTAATGAAACAAAGTTTGACATTAATAGACAATTGTTTGAACAAACAAAAGAAATTACAACTGAAAATTCAAATGAACAAAAGCCTCTTTGTCTGAACTGGTCACTTTAGGTGGTGAGCCTTTGAGGGACGGCAGAAGAATTCAGCTTGGCCATCTTGTGTGAACTCCAGCATTCCTCCGTCAATCAAGTCTTGGATTTTATTTTTCAAAGCCCAACCGTCATTCGTATCATGCCCAAGATTATTGGAGTGGTATGCGCATAATGCATTGGGATGATAGCTAAGAGCATAGGTATTGGGATTCCGAGGAGGATCCCTTAATGTGATCAGCTCTGCTTTCAACAGCGACACGTTGAGTTTGGTAAACTGCCTTTTGGGCTTGCTTTGCCTTTGCTGATTTTCCGGTTGATGTTGACGAGGCTGCTGTTGGGCCCGCGATGTGGAAGCAAATTGGGAAGGTCTTCCGTCTTCTTCTCTCATGGGAGGCTGAGCAGTGACTTGATTTCCAATCCTGATTGTTTTCCCCATACGGTTGCAACCGTCTTGACGAAGTTGGTTGACAAGAACTTTCAGCTCTTCTTGTCTTTGAGCCAGATTTTGGATAAGAGCCATCTGGCCCACCAGTTGTCCCATCATTTGGACTTTCATTATGGCTATCTCAGTTTGTAGTCGCTCCAGTTGGTCATTTCTGTCGTCCCCAGGATTTCCCATGATCATGACCCCGGTGAGGAGCGCCTTGACTTTTTCTTGCCCCTTGGATAGGATCAAGAACATCTCTTGAAGTTGAGCATTTTAAACCTGGATGTCCTTGATAGTTTGTTCAAGAGCCATCTCTACTGAAATAAACAGTAGGAAGATAAGGAGACTTGAATGGGAGAAACTTGTCATGATATGATGCATGATATGTGGATGTATGTTTTCAAGGATCTCGCAGGGTAAACACAAGAAAATGTTAGAATTTGATTGTAGCTTGATTGAAGAAACTTCGTGTCGTGGAGAGTCCTTCTTCAAGAGTCAAGCTCACCATATCGAGTGGGTCATAGCCCTTGACTCAAGTTTGTTGTACTTGATCTTTGACGGCGTTTGGTCAGAGGAAAATAAATCCTCTTGCCCCTCGATAGACATCTGGTTCATTGTGAACCTGCATCAAAGACCCTCAAGATCCTTGAAATGGTTATTGAAAATGCTATGGTATGATGTTATGATGTTATGCACAAGTTTACGAAGTACACAAGCTTATACAAATAATCATGTACACACAAAGCAGACAAATCCTTAGGTTTAGGCTTGCACGGGGTTTTATAGGTAAATACCCTCTTGAAGTTTAGTTGGCTTAAACCTGTCCTAGCAATAGTAGCCGGGTTCTAAGGAGCTCAATATCACGGGATTGTTTCCTCGGTCATTGTTTCAGGTCAAGCCTCTTTAATGGCGACCGAAATATACCAAGAAACCAAACCTCAACGAGTGTAGTATCTACCAACTCCGAACTGCACCAAAGCCGGTCATCTCACTACATCCTAAAGGCCAAGTTGGTCAAGTAAAGGTTCTAAAAGTTCATTAGTGCTTCATGACATCACTCAGCGGCCCCGTATTCTCTTTGATTAACTCAAAGGCTACCGGTACCCACAAATATGTCATACTAACATAACTATTGCTTAGACCATGTCGGTATACCCCGCACAATTTCCATAATGTATTGCTATTTACCTATAATGTTTCCCAAATCCGGGTAGAGGATTCAAACCCAAACAAAAGAACCAAAATGTAAAGCATACAAGTTAAACAATGTAAGCAAATACAAGTGATCTAGCTCTAAGGTAACCCCACTTTTAAGTAGTCCCTAACAGAGTCGCCAGTTCTGTGATACAGTGGGAGAACTGACTTGAGGGTTTTGCGATTATGTTCGCAAATGTTGTGGTTAGCAAGAGTCGCCACCGACTTTTCTTTTATCCAAAAGGAAAGGTAAAAAAGCACAGGAAAGACCTTTAGAGATGTTTTTGAGTTCGGGGGGTAGATTATGAAAAGGGAAGGTATTAGCACCCTTTTCATCCATGGTTTTCCATGGGCTCTTAGTTACTTTCTTAGATCACTTGCTTTTGTTTGAATGTGTGCTTGTGGTGGTGATTTTTGAAAGTATTTTCAAAATGGAACTTCGTAACGGTTATCATTTCTATGAGAACGCCTACAAAGTGTTTGTTTCGAAAATAGTTCAAAAGTGTATTTGTGAGATGTGTTTTTGAAAGTATTTTGAAAATAGAACTTCGTAATGGTTCTTGTTTCTATAAGAACGCATACAAAGTGTTTGTTTCGAAAATAGTTCAAAGATGAGAGTGTGGGTGTATAAAAATGTTTTTGTTGTGAGCAAGCGAGTAACTGAGAGAGAACCTACCTACTAAAAAGGTCTTAGATGTGATTTTCCTCCTCCTTTAGATGTTTCTATCTTACCATTGATTTGGTAAGAAGCTCCATCATTGGATGTGAAGGGACGGGCGTTAGGACGTTTGTATAGTCATAGAAGGCAACATATGGGACGTTTTAGCAATGTCTTTTTAGGGACTAGATCATTTACCGAAGGCAACATCGAGGGTCATTGAGGGACTACGATCTTTTATCGAGGGTCTTTGCTAAAATTCCCATGTTCGAGGGACATGACTATTTTCCGATAGGCAAAAAGTGGAATTACCCTAAGGGTGCATGTGTGCAAAGTGTGTTTGATTGCATGCATTTTGTCTTGATTAGGGGTTGTCTACTTGTTGTTTTTATTTTGCCATACACACCTAATTACTAGCATTTGTATAAAGTAATAAAAATGCAAGAAATAAATACTACACTATTACAAACATATTAAAAGGCAAGAAAATGTAAAGGCAAAAACAAAATAAAAGAAAGGAAAAAGAGCTCTTCGATCCAGGCAGTAGCATCCTTTAACTTTCATTCTGTTGGCCTCCTTCGATTGGGGCTAGCACCAGTGAGGTCCTGTCCTTCGATTGGCCTAGAAGTCAGTGTATGGCGAAGCCTTCTGGTTCTGCCTTGTTGTCTTCTTCGGCTGGAAGTTGAAAGCAGTGAGGGAATGCCTTTCGACTGAGCCTGGAATCAGTGAAGGCATGCTTTTTGCTTGGGCCTAGAAGTCAACATGGTTTTCCTCCTGGTTGTCTTTTTCGTTTGACCTGGAGAAAGAGGGTAGAAGCCAGAAGCTTCGCTTCCTATGTCTTGTTTCCTATTTCTTTCATTTCAAGCATTAAATGGCAACATGGCCTGAGGCTATTCTAGTATTTGTCTTGTAAATAGTTTAATAGTTAAAGAAAATTCAGGTAAATAGAAAGCAAAACGAAAGGGGTAGCTCTAAAAAATATATTAAAAGGGTGGAAACGAAAGGAACAATGGTATGTACATGTTTCAAGCGAAAGGGAAAATTACTATGACATGAAACGAAAAGTTCAAAGGTAAGAATAACTTACCTTGCCTTAGGCCTTGAATAGATGTGGGGCCTTGAGTGGAGGCCCTGGATGCTGGATTCGAAAAAGGGGTCAATAGCTGTGCTTAGAACGCTGGATTCGAAGGAAAAGAAAAAGTGTAATGCTTCTTTGATTCGAAGGAGACTGAAGTGTGGTTGTTCTTCAGAGTCGAAGGAGATGAATGTGATTCTGGTTTTTTTGTGATTTCTCAAGTGTTGATGAACTTTGTTAGTTTTATCGTGTTTGAGAAAATTTGGGGGATTCGTTCCTCTGGTCCCAAGATCCTCCTTTAGGTTTGCAAAAATTCCTCTATTTATAGAGAAAAAGAATGGACATGTTTTCAATAGCCAGCCTTGCAAAATAATAAAATAATAGGTAACGTGAAAGTACATGTGGGGGGCCTCTTGGTAGTTGGGGTGCAGAAGATGTGACTTATGCTCTTTGACGTTGCTTGTGCTCAGACCAAAATCAGGTTGAAAGCTGATTTTGTGACTAAAGTACTCTCTATGAAAAGAAAGAGTATGTAGCCTTTAACTAAGAATAGTAGTATCTAAAAGACAAAGTTTAAAAGCCTTGTACAAGCCTCTGATTATGTAAAGATTCGGAAGCAACATAGCCTGGCAAATGAGATTTAGTCTTGAGTCAAATGCAAGAGCGAAATCGAAGCACACTTGTTCGAAGGAAGCCTTTGCCTCAGTCGAAGCTTGGGTCGAAAAAAACATAAAGGTAGTCATTGCCTTTTAGCGTGAGGGGAGTTCCTGGCTTCTGAATCGAAGGGTGTTCCTTCAAGGTGAGCAAGAACTTAGTTAAATCTTGTATGAAGATATCTCTTGGCTGAAACTTGTGAGAGGCAAAGTCTGCAAGAGGCCCTTGGTGCAAGTGGAATCGAAGGATGTTTCAAGTCCAAATGAAGGATGCATGCAGGCAGCAGACTTGTCCAGTTGAAGCAGGCTTGTAGGCAGTAAACTTGTCCAAGTCGAAGTAGGCTTGCAGGCAGCAGACTTGTCCAGTCGAAGGTCTGAGTTGAAGAGACCTGTTTTCCTCCAAATTTGTCAAAATGTTATTTTTATCTGTTTTCTCCCTTTTTGACAGTTTCCTTTTAATTTTGGTACTAGAAAATCCCAATGCACTTGTTCAAGCCTGAACCTTGAAAATCCTTATGAGAAAGGCCTTGAAGAATGAGAGGGAAAATTTTGGGGTACAACAACAACCATTAAGATACCCTTTACTTAATGATCGTTTACCGAAGGCAACCGAAGTGAGAGTATACCCTAGGAGTGCGCATGTGCGAGTGATTTGATTTCAGTTATTATCTTTGCACATTAGGGTTTTCTAGCCATTTTAAATTATCATGCAATCTTATCATACAATCCTATTATCATACATCTAACAGTTAATATTTGCGAGAATTAAAATGCGAGAAATAAAACCTACGCTATTACAAGGCTTTGGGGTAGGGATTAATTACATAGCCAAAAAACCCCGTAAGAAATGATAAATAAAGAAAAATCCTAATTTAAACTATTACATACTGTGAGCAGTTACATTAATATTGCAAAAATAATAAGCGCGCACGACAAATCGAAAATGAGAGATTTAGGGTTTTGACCCCAACCACCTAATTGCAATTTAAAAGAAAAATCAGTTTTTGTTGTTTTTGATTATTTGAGAAAACAAAGTTCTATTGAATAAAAATAACCCTAATTACTAATTAATTTAATTTTAAGAAAAATAATTAAATTAACTTATCTTTGTATTTTTTTTTATTTTTTGAGAAAGAAATAAAAATTAAATCAAAAGTTAACCCTAATTTTTCTAATTGATTTTAATTATATAAAAAGTTAGAATTACCCTAAATTAAATTAAGCTAATATTAAGTTAAATTTGATGAAAATAAAAAAACCTACTTCTAAATTTTGTGAAACTTGATTTTATGATTTTTTGTTGGTTGTTTAAAAAAAGGTAATTTTGGTGTTGATAAAAAAAGCAGAATAACTAAAGAAAGAAAAATTAAAGAAAAATAAGAAATAACCCAAGGGCCTGCTGTCAGCGCCTTTGATCAGAGGATGATGGTCCAGAGGATGGTGGTCCAGAGGATGATGGTCCAGAGGATGATCGTCCAGAGGATGATCGTCCAGAGGATGATGATACTGGGCCGACTCCTGGCTGGTGGATCCAGCAGATCATGACCAGTGGATGCTTGATCTGGTCCTGGTTGATGGGTCCAGAAGATGACCAGAGGATGCTTGATCTGGTCCTGGTTGATGGGTCCAGAAGATGACCCTCAGAAAGTGCAGGCGCTAGATATGGTGAACACAAAGGGGAAAAATGCCAAAAGCTCACGCCTGGGATCGAATCCAGAATCATGAGCTTCTGACTTCCTTCTTCTGACCAACTACGCTGGGTGTTAGTTTATCAATACAATAGAAACAAACAAATAGATCAGAACTACAGGCTTCTGGCCAGAATAAATGCGCCCGAATTTAAACCAGCCAGTAAAGTTGTGACACACCGTCGTCTTCTTCCCTGGATCTGTCATTTAAAACTCTGAACCTTTACCTACAGACATGGAGCTGTAGCTATAACTATGTGCATTTCAGAAATTGCATAGAAGCAATATAAATAAAATTCAAGACCATGGATCAACTAGATTTGACCCGCTGATCATAATGGTCTCCTCCATTAGTGCCAATTGTTCATGTATGAAAAATCCCTAAAAGCAAAGCATGAACCCTAGCCATGGCATCTTGGTATATAGTCAATAAAAATGCAATTAAATACCACCATTAGCTTGCAAATAACTCAAGGATCATGAATATACCAATCAAACATGCTAAATATGTCAAAATTAATGTATTCAAATTCAAAACAAAAAGAGAAGAACCGTTTGACTCTTACAACGTGATTCTGAGTGTATGGAAGCTTGCTAGTTGTTGCAACACGATCCAGGGATGTCCAGCAAGCGATTGGGATGGTTATAATGGCTTGAGATGGACTGAAACCTGGAAATTGATTTACAACTTTTTCTTAAATTTTTGCAGCTTTGTTTTCTGTTTTACACGCCTCTAACCCCCTTGTCTTTGATCTGAACTTGTTCCTTATGTACCCAAGAATGAATTAGGGTTGCCATTTGTTTCAAATCTTCTCCAATTATGATTATTAATGCATGATTTGATCCTTGTGAAAAATCTTTCCAAATCAAGCAAAATGCAATATTTTTGTATCCATATGAGCCTTGCACGATTTGATCTCACTTCCAGCTGTATAGTGAACCTAAACATGCATAAAATCTCAAGATTTAATTAGCTTTTGATACTTTCATTATTTTATTTTGATTTTATTTGATTTAAATGAAATAAAATCAAAATAAATTACAAAAATAAAAGAATGACAAGTGAAATGTATCATGGGTCGTGGGTCACATTACAAACTCAGTGCAAGCATAAAGAGTTGGGCCCATTTAGCAAAAAATGCAATTTTGGACACTTTTAACTTTTGGCAATTTTGAAAAAAAGGTCAACTTTACCAATGCATAAATCCCTCAATTTTGACCCTAGAGATGTGTTCTTGGACATTTTAGAAAGCTTAATATGTCCTCTAAACAACCTTTTTGGTCTCATCTGAATTGAGTCTTCCATGTTCATGTATGAAGCTTTGACCCAAAAGGTGTTTTTGTTGACTTTTCAAAATGATCTATAATATCCAAATTCATATCTTCTTGTGAGTGCATATTTTTAACTTTGGGAGCTGAAGATGAATTGTAGGGAATTACATCCTCTTCAAAATGAGATTTGGATGGGTCATTTTTTATAAAGTATGAGAAAGTTATGCTTGGTCAAAGTTGAGTTGACTTTTCCTACAAAACCCTAATTTAGCAACTTTTGGGTTTTGATGAATTGTGAGCAATCCTTGAGGAATCATGATCAACCCTTGATCAAATGATGAACAATAAATCAAAATGAGAATGTTGACCAAAAATCTTGAAGTTTGACTGTATGTGGGCCACAATTGACTTTTGCCCTAACACAATCGATTTTCAGGCCTTTGAGCAATTGGCTGAGCAAATTTCCTCTGCAAGGCTTGAAACTTGACATGGATGACCTTGAGAACTTTTTAGGACAATGGTGAGCATTTGGGTTCCTTTGGACTCAAGCATCTTGATGCAAACTGAAACCCTTATTTAGGGTAGATTGCCTTAGGAGAGAGTTTGTCTGGTCAACCCTTGGACTTCCTTGAGCAACTTGAGGACCTCTCTTGACATGTATTGAGAAATATGGGAGGGCAAATTTTAGGTTACAACAATAAGGGTAGGGAAAATTTGGGGTATGATAGCTGCCCCTATTTAATCATTTTTCAATTGAATAGTGCGAGAATACATAGGTCTCGCTTGTTTTGATCGAAAATATATTAAATATTAGAAGACCCCAAAAGTTTCCCGAAAGATTTATCAAGATACGCTGCGCAGCGTTCCCACGAGTGTGAAAAATAGCTACAGATGATGATGTATCATCTTACCAACATTTTGGACCAAAATTCATTTGAATTTGATATGACGACTGTTGTACCCCAAAATTTTCCCTCTCACTTATCAAGATTTTTGCTCACAAGATCTCCTTGGGCTCAAGACTGCACTAGGGTTTGATCAACTCAAGATACCTCCTTATGCACTGATGACCCAAAACTAGGGTTTGAGTTTGCACAAGGACATTTGAACTTCCAATGCCCCATTTGACTTTCATGGATCATTATGGACCCCCAAGATCACTCATGTCATGTTTCAAGCCTTGGATCACATTTTTGCTCAGTCAATTGAGCAGTTAACCTAAAAATCAATTGTATTGGGGAAAAAGTCAACTATGGCCAATTTACATTCAAAATTCTTAATTTTTGATCCATACCAATATTTTAAACTTATATGTATCATTTTATCAAGTTTGGACCACAACTCCTCAAGAAATTTGATCAAATCCCCAAAAGGGCAAAATGGTAAAAATTAGGGTGTTGACTGAGAAGGGGCAATTTCTGATTTTTGACCAAGCAAATGATCAATTGGTTTAAGGCATGATCTCAAGAGTCCAATTGCATCATTTTGACCTAATGGCATGGTTCAAAACATTGCAAGTCCATTGGATTGACAGATGAATTTTCCAGTCCACTGATCAAAAGTCAACTGTATACTGAAAAGTCAAACTTTGACTTTTTGGTCAAATTCAAGTTCCAAAGATCATAATTCATCAAAACATGTAAAAATATGAAACTTATTCATCAAGAAATCAAAAATTCAAGTTTTCATTTTGAAAAGTCAAAATTTCTAAACTTAGAAATTTTTCTAAGTGTTTTAAGTTTCATGTTTTTTCATAACTTTGAATAAAGTTTTCACCTTGATGCAAGATGATTCAAGAGAAACTTCCAACATGAAAGTTGTAGATAACCATGAAATCTACAACTTTTCTTTACACAACTCCTTCCAAAAATGCTTGGATCTCAAGTTATAATTTTATGAACATGTGGTCATGAAACTAAACACTTAGTGAAATTTTGCCCTAATTTGGTCAGGATTTTGACCTAACTTTATGGCACTTTTTCATATATTTCCAATTGGAATCTTCAAAATAAATTTTAATATGGGTTGTAGAGCACATTGCAAGCTTTCCAAAATGTCAAAGAACTCCTTGAGATCATTCTTGAGTAGGGAGAATCGAAGAGATGAAGTTAGGGTTTTGTCACTTGAATTACAAGTCATTTTTGATGAACACGTGAACCAAATCCATGATAGGCTGCATAATATTTTCTTTTCAGGCCTCAAACTTGTTTGTCACTCCATAATTAAATGTTTACACAACTGTTAGGGCTTTGATCCAAACAATTAAGCTATTATCCAAGTTGCATTTCCATTAATGGCAAAAAGTTAACATTGTCATTCTTGTAAAGCAAGCTTTTTGCGTAAAGTTCATTCTTGAGCCTCTAACTTGTTCCCTCTGATCAAACTTCATCCACAAAGTTAGAAGCAAGCTTGTTTAAAGCATAACCACTCTATCTTAGCAAGTACAAGGCATGGAAATTTGTTTTTTCAAAAAATCACATGTTTAACTTAAACATGTAAATTTGAATTCTGATAAACTAGAGCACTCCAAACTTGTTGCTTATAAATAGAGTCACTATTTGTGAGCTAGAGGATAAGCTTAAGCACCCTGAAATACACCAAAACTCTCTCAAATTAGAAATTGCATAAAAACTCCATTGTTGCACAGTTTTTGACCTTGAACATCAAACTCACATTTCCCTCGTGCGTTTCTTGGCCTTTTAGTTTCTAAAGCTTCCTTACATCAAGTGTAACCTATCCTTGTCCATGTTTTATTACTGTAACATCATTTACCCTATCTTCCATAACCAAAAACAGAGCATTGCACATTGACTTCTCCAAGTCATTTCAGCCACTCTCAACTCAAGCAAACCATTGCATTAGCTTCCTAGGACCTCAAGGAAGCTAACCTGATCATCACCATCACTTGAAACAAGCTCAAACTCAAAACACAATTCCAGTTTTGAGGTAAGTTTTCTCAACTTGGAACTCTTCATACATGCATCATCAATAGTTTATTTGTGTACAAAACATGTAGATATCATTTCCCTGAAGCTAACCATGTCCATAGTTTCCATTAATTTTACTTGAGCTTAGAGAATTTTGAAACTTAAATTTCTGAAATTTTTAGGGTTCAGGTTAGGGACATTAAAATTCAAGCTTATATTTGATCTATAGCTTTAATACTTTACCTTTCTGGAATCGTGAGAAAATTTGCTACAAGTTTCATGTTTACAGTTTTTATTTTTGATGAGAAATGAGCAAGTTACAGTTGATCTAGCTAGAGGTTGAAGATGAAGTCTTCAGGACGCGTTTTGCCTTACATATTTATTGTTTTACTTGTATTAACGGATGTATAGCCACCCCAGTGGTGGAAGCGCGCGTCTGTAACCTATGGGACCTAGGTTCGAGCCATAGTGGTACCCTTTTGCAATTTTTTTTTACATATTTTTGCATTTTCTGATTTTTTTGGCAGGCGCTTGGGCTTTGTTGGGCCTGTTCCCTTTTTTTATTTTTTTTTCTTACTAACCCGCTCCAGGCTTTTTGGCACCCCTAGTCCATATTTATTTATTTATTTTATTTATTTTTTTTATTTTTAAATATATTTTCTAAATTTTATTTTTCTCACAAAAAATATTTTTATTAATTATACTTTTTTTTTTACCTATTATCTTGTAAATATGAATAAAATTAGATTATTTTGTTATTTTCTTTCATACTAGTTTAAATACATTATTTTTTATTTAATAAAAAGACTAAAAATATTTTATAATACTATAAATATTTTTAAGATAAAAATACCAAAAATCCTTTTCTTAAATTTATTTTCTTTTGATTATTTAATAGAACTAGGGTTTACTTAAAATCTTTTCTTAATAAAATTCAAATTTAATTAATTATTTTCTTTATATAATTAGGTTAAGACAAAATCCCTTTTTTCATGAAAATCAAACAAAGATACATTTTCTTTATATTTTGCATTTTTTGTACAATTCATTAATTTTGTACTTTGTATTTATTTAAATTCTTGTACATTAATACCCATTCAATATGGTTGTGATAGACTAATTAGGTTTACAATTCTTGCAATCCCAATTCAATTTGTACACCCCCTTCCCACAAATATTGTAATAGCGTAGTAACTTTAGATTTCACAATTTATCACTTTTATATAACATGCTAGTAATTAGGGTTTGTATGAAAAGACTAAAACAAATACTTAGAAAACCCTAATTCAAGACAAAAAACAAGCATGAAAACAATACACTTGCACACAAGCACCCCTAGGGTTATTCCACTTGGTTGCCTTATACAAAATGGCCATATTACGTATGTAAGGTATCTTAGCCAAAACAAGCAAATACAAGATCATAGTCCCTCGATGACGCTATCTAAGTTGCCTTACAAATGATCTTAGTCCCTCAAAAAGAATGCTAAGATACCTTGAAACATTTCTAATCATGGTTATACGATGACCCACGCCCGTTCCGTTTACATCCAAAGATAGGGTTGCTTACCAAATCAATGGTAAGACAACAATGTCAAAGGAAAATAAAATGAACAAGAAATATATTTGAGTAGGTAGATTGCTCCTAATTACTTGCTCCATTTCAAAACAAACATCCTTGCTATTTTCAAAAACAAACACTTACACTTTTAAAACATCTTACAAAAGTTATAAACATTTTCGAAAGATCAACATCTTTGTATACATTCTTACGAATGAGAATCATTACAAAGATTGCCTAAACAATGGCCTCTTTACAAAATACTTTCAAAAACCACACAAAGCATAATTTCAAACAAAAGCAAGTGATCTAGCAAGTAACTAGGAGCCCATGGATAACCATGGATGAAAAGGGTGCTAATACCTTCCCTTTTCATAATCTACCCCCCGAACTCAAGAAATAATCTCAAAGGTCTTTCCTGTGCTTTTTCACCTTTCCTTTTGGATAAAAGAAAAGTCGGTGGCGACTCTTGCTAACCGCAACATTTGCGATAAAATGTAAAACCTTCAAGTCAGTTCTCCCATTGTATCACAGAACTGGCGACTCTGCTGGGGAAAATTCTAAAAGTGAGGTTACCTTAGGGTTAGATCACATTTACTTGCTTACATTGTTTGACTTGTATGCTTTACATTATGGTTCTTTATTTGGTTTTGAATCCTCTACCCATATTTGAGATACATTATAGGTAAGTAGCAATACATTGTGGAAACTGTGTGGGGTATACCGACATGGTCTAAGAAATAGCTACATTAGTGCGATATATTTGTGGGTACCAGTAGCCTTTGAGTTAATCAAAGAGAATACGGGGCCACTGAGTGATGTCATGAAGCACTAATGAACTTCTCGAAACTTTACTTGACCAACTTGGCCTTTTAGGATGTAGTGAGATGACTGGCTTTGGTGCAGTCCGAATTTGGTAGATACTCGATACTACATTCATTGAGGGTTGGTTCCTTGGAATATTCCGGTCACCAGTAAAGAGGCTTGAATTGAAACAATGAACAAGGAAACAATCCATTGATATTGAGCTCCTTAGAACCCGGTTACTATTGCTAGGACAAGTTTGAGCCAACTAAACTTCAAGAGGGTACTTACCTATGAAACTCCATGCAAGCCTAAACATAAGAACTTGTTTGCTTTGTTTGTATATATATACTTGTACATAACATCATGAACATCATAACATCATACACATTCACTAACCATTTCAAGGATTTTTGGATTCATCTTTGTTCTTGTTTTGTAGGATATGGATTCTCTTCGCAGAAAGACTATTAAAGTGAACCTTGTGAGGATCCCTCCATAACTGAAGGAGCTAGCTTTAAGGATTTCCGAAAACTCTCCATTCACTGAGAGACATGGTCGCCTACTCAACTTGGTCACCTCCAACACAGATGAGGACATGATGAAGGTACTTTTTCAGTTCTTTGATCCTTTACACCATTGCTTCACATTTCCCGACTATCAACTTGTGCCTACTTAGGAAGAATTCTCCCGACTCTTGAGGATTCCTATTCTCAATTAACTACCTTTCAACAGTACATAAAGAGATTCAAAGCCAGAAGAGATTGCTCAAGCTCTACACTTGCACTCATCTGATGTCACAACTCATTTGGAAACAAGGAGTGGTGTCAAGGGTTTCCTAGAAAAGTTCTTGTTTGAGAAAGCCCAAAACTGTTGGAATTCCTTCGATTTGCAAGCCTTTGAGGAAATTGTGGCTCTCCTCATCTATGGGATGGTTTTGTTTCCAAATCCTGACAAACTCATAGATGTGAACACCGTCAAAATCTTCATATCCCGCAACCCGGTGCCTACATTGCTAGGGGATATCCTACACTCTTTTCACACTCGCACAATGAGGAAAATAGGTGTTCTTATGTGTTGCACTCCTCTCTTGGCAAGATGGTTTATTTTGCATCTTCCCCAATTTGTATTGAAGAATGAGCAAGGTTCAAGTTGGTCACAAAGGTTGATGATGCTCAAACATTCATACATTCATTGGTGCTCTCGATCAATAGAGAATGTTACTATTGTCGACAGTTGTGGAGAATTTCCTAATGTCCCTTTACTTGGAAATAGGGGAGGTATCACTTATAATCCCTGTTTAGCTTTAAAACAGTTTGGTTACGCCCGAAGGGATGGCCTGCATGAGATATTGATTCAAGGTTTGGTATTTGACTACGAGAATGACGATCAAGGTCTTCGCCAGAGATTTATCTGATCTTGGAGGGTGTTGAACAAGGTAGATAGAAAGACTTTGAGGCACAAAAATTCCATCCCTTTTGAGCCTTACCTCAAATGGGTACGAACTCGTGCTCAGAGTCTTATGATGCCTTACCCCTCCATTCTCCCGGTAATCATTGAGCCTGTCATGGAAGGAGATGTTCCATATACTATCCTATATCCTGACATGCCCGCCTCTCTTGAGGACCTACAAAGAGATTGGATACAACTCAAGGGGGAGCGAGATACTTTCGAAGCCCAATTCTACGCAAGCGTGAAGAAGGTTTTGGAACTCACTAGGCTACTCCATGAGGAGCAGACTCTGAATGCCTACATTGGACCAAAGAGGATGCGAACTACATTTTTATCTTAAAGTTTTTTGTATTATTTTGCCCAAGAAGGCATTGATGTACTCAAACTTTAATTTATTAATACAACGTGTGTTTCCTTTTTGTCTAAAACAAATTTGAATCTTAAGATCCTTGAAATCATTGCATATGAATTTATCATTCATCATAACATAAGCAGGTTTCTTGCAAACAAGTCTCCTCATCTCTCTACTGTTTATTTCAGTAAGATGGATCTTGAGAAAACGGTGAAGGACCTCCAAGCTCAGAATGCACAGTTTCAACAGTTGTTCTTAACTTTGGCCAAAAGACAAGAAGAGTTGAAGACCTTGCTGGTTGAGGAGAAGAAAAAAAAGACGAAGAAGATAACTGGAATTATGAACATGGGAAGAAGATTCCAAGGGCAGACAAGAAGGGCCTTAGACTTTACAACGACATCCGGCGAGAAAGACAATCAAGACGGGAAGGGCAAGGAAACAATTATTCAGTCTAATTCAGAAGAGGAAGAGGAAGAAGAAGACTATTCTGAAGAACAATATCCTCCAGCCGATGACAAGTATAAGAATCTAGAAGAACGGTTAAGTGCGATGAAAATCCAAAAAGTGCTTGGATTGGACTTTGAGGAGTTGGGCTTAGTGTCGGTGATTGTCATTCCTCTAAAATTCAAATCACCTGTGTTCTCCAAATATGACGAAGTCTCATGCCCCAAAATGCATCTCCGGTCTTATGTGAGGAAAATCCAGCCCCATATCGCTGACAAGGATTTATGGGTACACTTCTTCCAATATAGTCTGTCAGGAACTCAACTTGATTGGTTTTATCAGTTAGAAAGAGCCAATGTTCATAACTGGGAAGATCTTGCTGCTGCCTTTTACAAACAATACCAATACACTGCTGATCTCGCGCCTACTCGTACTCAACTTCAGAGTATGGCCATGGTTTCAAGTGAAGTCTTCAAGGACTATGCACAAAAATGGAGGGATTTGGCTGGAAGAGTTCAACCTCCTCTATCTGAAAGAGAGTTGGTAGACATGTTTTTGGGCACCTTGTCTTGTCCCTTTTTCAATCACTTAATTGGGAGTTCATCAGAAGGTTTTACCGAACTGATATTGATCGGAGAAAGGGTATAAGTCGGGATAAAGAATGGAAAGATTAAAAAAGATGCATCCTCTGCTGCTGTAAGGAAACCATTCATCGGAAAGAAAGAAGTGGTTGCTGTATATCCTTAGAGAAATCAAGATAGGGCTGAACACCGTCCAATAGTGGGGGCTGTTGTGATTCCTAAACCTGCGCCTGATCAGCAAAAAAACAACCAACCAAGAATGGAAAGACCAACCCGATAATTCACTATAATTAACATTACCCTGTCTCAAGTATTGCCGCATTTGTTAAGATCCAACCTAGTGACCTTGAAAGAAGCTCCAAAGAACCCGAACACAACATCTCCTCACTATCATCCTAATTCCCGTTGCGCATACCATTCTGAGAGTCCCGACCATGACACTAGCAACTGTTGGGCTCTAAAGAACAAAGTACAAGAACTCCTTGAAGCCAAAGAGATTGAATTCGATGTGCCAGAAAAGCCCAATGTCATTTCTGCCCCTATGCCCAAGCACGTCCATAATGCCAACGCCATTGAAGAGGATATGTTTGTTACTTCAATTGATGAACTTATGACCCCACTCCTGACTATCAAAAAGAACTTATTGAATGCTAGTGTTTTCTCGGGATGTGATGAAAGCTGTCATTTCTGTTTGTCCTCACCAACCAGCTGTCTTTTGTTGAAAGCAGGCGTTCAGTGCCTAATAGATAACAAGGAGATTTTGTTCGAAAAATCTTTTGTTCCACCTTTTTCTTATAACGATGTTTCCATTGTGACCATTTCCGACAATTCTTACAGGGTCTCCACCAAAAGACCCGTTAGAGTTACATCAGTTCCAAAAGTAGCTCCTTTGATAATTACAATGCTTGGACCAATCCCGTATTTGTCAGACAAAACCGTACCATGGAATTATGGAGGGGATGTCTACTACCATGGTATCAAGCAAGATTGGCCAGCTGCCGAAGATTCAAGTTCTGAGAAGATTGACTCCAATGTCAGTAATATTGCAGGGACTAGCAAGAATACCCGAAACGGAAGGATATTCTCTCTAGAAATTGCTTCCCCAAAAGTAGTTTTTGGACCCGTAATTATTCCTGTTGTTGTTACTCCTTCGAAGGCTATTCCCAGTCCTACAATCATCTCCACCAATACTCCAACTGACAAAGCTGTTACAATCCCTGTTGTCACTCCTACTGACATTCCTGCTACCGAGTTCACCGAGACTCAAGGTAAAAGTATTCTTATTGAGCCTGCCCGGATGAAGGCACAATCATTGGCTATCCCTGAGACCTCCCAGAAAGAGATGGAGGAAATTCTAAAGATCATAAAAAGAAGCGACTACAATGTAGTTTAGCAACTGGGGAAAACTCCATCTAAAATTTCCATGCTGGCTTTAATACTATGTTCTGAGGCGCATGCAAAAGGCTTGGTAAAATTCCTGAAAACTGCCCATGTACCCCAAGAAATATCTGCCGATCAGTTCCAAGACTGCGTAGCCATCTTGACTGCAGATAATGGTCTAGGTTTTTTGGATGCTGATTAAACACCAAGAGGAAGGAAGCATAATGAGGCATTGCATGTCTCAGTTGAATGTTGGGGCACAACCTTGACTCATGTTTTGGTGGACACTGGCTCATATGTGAATGTATTGCCTAAAAAGCTCTTGATAGGCTTGACTGCGAGGGATTGACATTAAAGTCAAGCAATATAGTAGTGAGGGCTGTTGACGGCTCAAAAAGGATGGTACATGAGGAAATGGATATCCCCATAAAGGTTGGAACCCAAATATTTGATTCAACTTTTTATGTATTGGATATCCACCCTTCATATTCCTGCTTGCTAGGCAGACCGTGGATTCACAATGCTGGCGCTGTCACTTCTACGTTGCACCAAATGCTGACGTATCCAATTCAAGGGAAGATTATCACCGTTCATGGAGAAGAAAAGTATATGATTATCCATATCAATTCCTTCAGATATGTGGAATTAGATGTTGAATTTATTGAAACTCCATTCCAACACTTTGAAGAAGTCCCGCAAGATGTGGCAGTGGCCAAGGCTGTTCCCAAGATCACAAGGCCTCCACTCAGGATGTCATCTTTGAAGGATGAAAAAGAAGTGATAGAAGAAGGTGGGTGCACTATTTGGAGACAACTCCTAGATATCCCATACAAGTAAGACAAGTTTGGCATGGGTTTCACTTTAGGTGCTCAGAAGACAGTACGCCGCGCGCGTGCTGGAGGACCACCCCTGAAGATCAACAACCGTGAAGTCAACGCGATAGAGGATGATGAAGATGGATGCAACCTGGAGGATTAGATTTTCCCAACTGTCAGTGGAGGGCTCAGCAACTGGGAGGCTAGAGATTTCGTCCCAATAACTTTTATCCCACAGTAATTTGTCTTTATATTTTGTTGGATCTGTAATATTAAAACAATTCAGACTCTTAAAACCTTGTGTCTTAGCCGAGGCACAATGGTCCATTTGTAAGGGTTATCATCTCATTTCCCTATGACATCAATGAATAATGGACGTTTTTGCATACAAACTTTGTGCTCATTGTTTTTCTTTTTACATTTTCATTTCTTTCAAAGATAGCTATACCCTTACACACACTCATACTCATAGTGCAGGTCTACATCCATTCGGAATCCCATGGATAATGGTTCTGCTATGGCCTTTTATGACTCTAAAAATCTAATCTACCAAGCCGAAGACAAAGGTGAGGAAGATTATAAAGTACTAGGGGAACTTGCCATATTATTACAACATGAAGAGAGAACCATTCAGCCCCACGAGGAACCGGTGGACACCATCAATCTAGGTACCGAAGAAGACAAAAGAGAGGTCAAGGTGGGTGCTAATCTGGAACCCAGTGTCAAGGAACCTCTGATTCAGTTTCTACACGAGTATGTTGAGGTCTTTGCCTGGTCGTATGAAGACATGCCAGGACTTGATGGAGATATTGTGGTACATCGCCTACCTACAAAAGAGGATTACCCACCAGTAAAACAAAAGGTCCGTCGAATGCGACCAGATATTTCGGAGAAGATTAAAGCAGAAGTCATGAAGCAATTCAACATTGGATTCTTGGCCGTCAACTCTTATCCACAATGGGTTGCCAATGTTGTTCCCGTGCCCAAAAAGGACGGAAAGGTACGAATGTGCATGGACTACAGAGATTTAAATAGGGCAAGCCCTAAGGATGATTTCCCACTCCCCCACATTGACATTCTAGTTGACAATACGGCACAACACAAGGTGTTTTCCTTCATGGACGGTTTCTCAGGCTACAACCAAATCAAAATGGCGTCTGAGGACATGGAGAAGACAACCTTTGTCACACAATGGGGCAAATTCTGTTACAAGGTGATTCCATTCGGACTGAAGAATGCTGGGGCAACCTATCAGCATGCCATGGTAGCTCTATTTCACGACATGATACATCACGAAATAGAGGTCTATGTGGATGACATGATAGCTAGATCTCAAATAGAAGAAGAGCATCTTGATCATTTACAGAAACTGTTTGAGAGATTAAAGAAGTACAAGCTGAGGTTGAACCTAAATAAATTCACATTTGGGGTGAGGTCTGGTAAGCTCTTAGGTTTTGTCGTCAGCAATAAAGGTATTGAAGTAGATCCTGCCAAGGTGAAAGTGATACAAGAGATGCATGCTCCTCATATTGAGAAGGAAGTCAGAGGATTCTTGGGACGTTTAAACTACATTTCCAGATTCATTTCTCACCTGACAACTACATGTGAACCAATCTTCAAACTACTGAAGAAAGATCAAGTAGTCAAGTTGAATGATGAGTGCCAATTTGCTTTTGAAAAAATCAAAGAGTACCTGCAAGATCCTCCTGTGTTGATGCCACCAGTCGAGGGAAGGCAATTAATCATGTATCTAACTATTTTGGAAAATTCAATGGGGTGTGTGCTGGGGCAGCATGACGAGTCTGGCCGAAAAGAGCACCCCATTTATTACCTGACCAAAACGTTTATCGATTGTGAAACAAGATATTCATTGCTCGAGAAAACTTGCTGCGCTCTGGCATGGGCTGCTCGTCGGCTAAGACAGTATATGCTGACTCATACTACTTTGTTGATATCTAAAATGAATCCAATAAAATACATCTTTGAGAAACCTGCTCTCTATGGGAGAATATCAAGATGGCAGATGATCCTGATGGAATATGACATACAATATACTACCCAGAAAGCAATAAAGGGCAGTGTACTAGCTGATCACCTTGCTCACCAAGCTGTAGAAGACTACCAGTCCATGAAGTTCGAATTCTCAGATGAAGACATCATGATGGTAAACAACTATGAAGAATTCAGGCCATATAACAGACCTGAACAAGGATCCCGATGGACCATGGTTTTTGATGGGGAATCTAACGCACTCGACAATGGTATTGGTGTTGTACTCATATCTCCGGAAGGATGTCACACTCCCTTTACGGCAAGACTCTGCTTCCATTGTACAAATAACATGGTGGAACACGAAGCGTGCATCTTTGGTCTCAAAGCTGCCATATACTTGGGGATCAAATCTTTGAATGTATTCAGAGATTCAACTTTGGTTATCAGCCAAATCAAAGGGGAATGGTACACCAAACACCCTTACCTTATCCCTTACAAAGAACATGTTTTGACATTGCTCCCACACTTTGAGAAGATTACCTTCGAACATTTCCCGCGAGAAAAAAATCAGCTAGCATACGCACTAGCCACAATATCATCTATGTTTAAACTTAAATGGGATAACAAGGCTCCCTAGATCACCATTGAACGAATGGATGAACCATCACACTATCACGATATTAATACTGAAGAAGTAGTGGACCAGCCTTGGTTTCACGAAGTCAAGAGGTATCTCGAGACTCAAAAATATCCAGAAGGAGCTTTAGTCAATGATAAGAAGTTCTTAAGGAGACTCTCTGCTAAATTCTTCCTTAGTAATGGCATTCTTTACAAACGCAACCATGACTCTGTGTTAATTCGGTGCGTAGACAAGGTTGAAGTTGAAAGGATCATGGCTGAGTTACATGAAGGCACTTTTGGCACCCATTCTAGTGGATATACGATGGCAAAGAAAATCCTACGGGCAGGCTATTACTGGTCTACCATGGAAGAAGATTGCTATCAACACTCTCGAACCTGCCATAAGTGTCAGATCTACACTGATAAGGTGCACGTACCTCCAGTTCCTCTGAATGTTTTGACGGCTCCTTGGCCCTTTGCTATGTGGGTGATTGATATGATTGGGGAAATCAAGCCAACAGCCTCCAATGGACTCCACTTCATCCTAGTGGCCATTGACTATTTTACCAAGTGGGTTGAAGCATCCTCCTTTGCTTCCGTCACCAAGAATGTTGTTTCTCGGTTCATCAAGTAAAATCTCGTCTACCGATACGGTATCCTGGAGAGGATCATTACAGACAATGGTACGAACCTGAATAATACTATGATCACCGCCTTGTGCGAGAAATTAAAGATCCAGTATCACAATTCTTCCCCTTACCGGCCAAAGATGAATGGTGTTGTCAAAGCCGCAAATAAGAACATTAAAAAGATCATACAGAAAATGACAGTCACATATAAAGACTGGCATGAGATGCTACCATTTGCTCTCCACGGTTACCGTACCACGACACGAACATCAACCGGGGAAACACCCTATTCTCTGGTATACAACATGGAGGATGTATTGCCTATTGAGGTCCATATCCCCTCTTTAAGAATTATGAAGAATGCAGGGTCAAATGAAGACGATTGGATCCAGACTCGACTTGATCAACTAAACTTGATTGATGAGAAAAGGCTTACTGCTGTCTGTCATGGTCAAATGTATCAAAAACGAATGATCAAGGCTTTCAATAAAAAGGTCAGACGCCAAGTGTATCAAGTCGAGGATTTGGTGATCAAACGTATCATACTGCCGCAAGGTGATCCCAGGGGCAAATGGACTCCTACTTATGAAGGACCGTTTGTAATCAAAAACATTTTCTCTGGTGGAGAAATGATCCTGACCACCATGGATGGTGACGACTTGCCACACCCTGCGAACGTAGACATAGTCAAAAGATACTATGCATAAGAGACCCACTAGGTTGACACCCCTAGGAAAAACAAGGGCATCCCAGCGGACCAAAAAGGTTCGAGAAAAATTAGGGATAAAACAAAAAAATTTGTACACCCGACAAGTTGAAAACTCGAAAGGGCGGCTTGGGCAAAAAAGGGTTTCCCGGTGGACTGAAAACTCGAAAGGGCGGTCCAGGAAAAAGTTAGGGAATTAAAGCGTATGATTATGTCCCGTTGGATCACCTTATGGATAACCTTTGGCTTCAACTGGAAAACTCAGAGGTTATGATCAATTCAATCATCTTCAGACAAGGCAATAAATAGACAAGATGCTCAGAGATATGAAGGCTATAGCAGAGTGGGAACCCCATGGGATTATTGCACACAACTATCTTTTCTTTGTATCAAAATTGACATTTTTACGACAATATTCTCTTACTAGAATGTTTGTCTCATTGTAAATAAATACTTACTCAAAGTCAATACAAAGATATCCCTTTGAAAGTGCAAAATTATTTGTTTTTTCTTTTATTCTTGTGTTTTGTTTACAAAAACGTCCAATGATTTATTTTTGAACATATGCATTTGAACATAATTACTGTTTACAAATAAACAAAATAGAAAGACAATCACTTATGGCTTTAAGAGGTAGGGAAATCTCTCTATGCTATTTACATAAACCCCCGCAGTGTGCAGTTCAATCCCCAGTGGAACAGTTATCAATCCCCAATAGAGGTTGTCAAATTCCTCCGAATTCCCCAGGCAGGATTTTCCAAGCAGTACACGGCATTTCCCTTACAACAAAGTTTATTTCTCCAAGAAGAAATTCATCAACACTTAGAATTCACAACATGAAGACTTATACTCCATATCCTCAGTGTTGCACCCCAAAATTTTCCCTCTCATTTATCAAGGAATCACCCTGGATCCTCAAATTTCCTCTCATCCAATTCCAAGCCTTGAGTTATCAATTTTTCCAAGCAGACCATTCACAAGGGCAAAATGGTCATTTGCACACTAGAAGTCTAACTTTGACTTTTTGGATCAAAATAAAATCTCAAAAATCATATTTCATCAAGACATGTTGGAATATGAAGTTTGCTTCATCAAGAGTCTCAAAAGTCAAATTTTACTTTGGAAGAATCAAATCCTAAAGACTTAGAAATTTTTCTAAATATTTAAGAAATATGGCAATTTCAGAACTTCTGGGCCAGTGTTCACACTCAGCAAATTCTAGATATTCTCAAGACAGAGCTTGGTTAGAACTTCTGGGCCAGTATTCACGAAGGTTCAGTCAGAGTTTGCAAGGGTTAAATCAAAGAAGGTAACAAAGCATGCTGTAAGTATACTGGAAGTTCTGAAGGATCCCTCAAAACATGCTAAAGTCAAAAGATAAGAGGATCAGAAGATGAGATGCTACACTGAAGCAGAACTTCTAATCCAGAGTTAAGAAAAGATGCAGAGTTTCACATGGGAACCCATTTAATGCTCACAACCGCCTCTGAGTCTTTATCCAAGGGATTCACACCACGTGTATCCCTACTGCCTTGGGAAGACAAATTTTTGTGCAAAAGTATGCTAGACCCACGCGCTGTCTCTACTTTTCATTAATTCACGCTGCCAGATCCAGCTGAGGCGCTGTTAACCATCCAACCTGAATACGTTGAACCCCACTTGTTTAAGCTTACTTCAAGAGTAAGTCAGCATCTGGCATATGATGTTGGTGCCACTTTACCGCCCAAATGCAAAACTTTGCCTATAAATAGAACACCATTTGCACACTGAAAAAACCTAGAGAAAAATTTGTGAAAGAGGCGAGAGAATTGAGAAAGAAAGCTTTAAATCACTGCAAAATTCCAAGAACCCAGGAACTATAAACACAAGAATACCAAAAATCTTAGCATTGATTCCTTATATTTAAGCTCCATTTTTTCTCAAGTGTTCTTGATTAAAGCCATCCCAAAATCTGTAGTCAAACAGTAACATATTCTCCTCCAAAATCCGTTTCAAAAGGATAAGAACTTCACCCTTTGGACTGTTCCAGAAATTACAAATTCCCCTCATGCTGAGTATGTGAAGAAGCTACTCAAAACGTCACCAGAATTCAAGAACACCCTTCAGTTCACAGAATCCTTTCCAGCAGCAAGGTAAGTCTTCTGCTGACTCTCATCATACTGATTAAGCATTGTCAGATTTTTGCATACTTAGCACAATGTAGATATTCTGATCCTAATGATGTACATATTCTGAAAATTCATGCATCTGCTTGCGTAAGTAGAAGAAATCCCTATTCAGAGCTTCATAAAGAAATTAGGACTCAGAATTAGAATTAGCAAATACATGTTCTTTCTGATTTGTGCTTCTGATATTTCATGAAATTTGTCATAATTATTATGTATGCAACTTCTGTTCTATAAATGACTAAGCTGCAGATGTTCTGACTGGCATGGAGAGAGGAAAAGTTCTGACAGTTGCGTCAGAACTTCTGAAAACTTCTGAGTTCTCAGAAGATCCAGAACTTCTGAACTTCCATATTTTTCTTTGTGCAGCAAGTCAGAGTCAGAACTTCTGACCTCTTCTATTTTCATCACTTTGCGCTGATCATGTTTTCTTTCTCTTTTATTATTTTGCCCTCATATTATTCTATTATTAATCAAAAAATACCAAAATATTTTATATTTGCATGTTATATTTTCTTTTAACATAAAAACCCAAAAAAATATTTTCTTAAACAAAGGTTATTTCCCTTTTTAAACAGACAAACATTTTACATTTCCTGTACATTCTTATCTATTTCAATTTGGTTGTAATAGTAACCTAGAATTTTAATTTGCAATCCCCATTTGAAATATGTACACCCATCCCCCTAAATATTGTAATAGCATAAGACTTTACATTTCCGCACTGTTATTGCTTTCAATATATGCTAGTAAATAGGGTGTGTATGACAAGGTATGAAAATTGACAAATAGATCACCCTAATCAAGATAAATTATGCATGCAATCAAATACACTCACACACTTACACCCTTAAGGTAATTCCACTTGTTGCCTTATAAAAATGGCCATGTTATGCATGTGGGATGTCTTAACACAAACAAATCTAAAAAAGATCATAGTCCCTCGATGACGCTATCAAAGTTGTCTTTCAAAATGATCTTAGTCCCTAAAAGAAAAGTGTTAAGTCATCTCACGACATTTCTATCACGGTCATACGATGGCCCATGCTTGTCCCTTCACATCCAACGATGGGGCTTCTTATCAAATCAATGGTAAGATAGAAACATCTAAAGGAGGAGGAAAAACACATATAAAGACCTTTTGAGTAGGTAGATTACTTTTAGTTACTTGCTCAATTTCAAAACAACTATCCTTGCTATTTTCGAAAACAATGACATACACTTTCAAAACATCTTCAAAAAAAATCTTTCCAAAAATTGAAATATTTTCAAAGGCTCAACACTTTGCATATATCTCTTACGAACGGGAATCATTGCAAAGTTTGCCTAAACGATGACACCTTTCCAAAATACTTTCAAAACTACACAAAAGCACAATTTTCAAACAAAAAGCAAGTGATCTAGCAAGTAACTAAGAGCCCATGGAAAACCATGGATGAAAAGGGTGCTAATACCTTCCCTTTTCATAATGTATCCCCCGAAATCAAGAAAACATCTCTAAAGGTCTTTCCTGTGCTTTTTCACCTTTCCTTATTGGATAAAAGAAAAGCCGGTGGCGACTCTTGCTAAACCGCAACATTTGCAAACACAAACGCAAACCCTCAAGTCAGTTCTCCTACCGTATCACACTCAGCAGCAGTCAGGGATTTATTTTCCCCAATCCAACAACAGTGCAGCAAATTAGCTCACTTACGTATACATCGCATCCATATATCATAAACATTGATAACACGAATGCATTATACTATGAATTTCATACAACATAACATTGCATATTAGCTAACATTTGATCTTTTTCAGGATAAGATTAATAAAATAGCTACCATTAACAATGTTCAAAGTCTTCAGATACAATTCAAATACACTCCAGACACGGATTCCATCTGATACTCATTCAGATTCAACTTCTCAGATACAGTTCAGATACACTCCAGACATGGATGCCATTCTGATACTCATTCAGATTCAACTTCTCAGATACAGTTCAGATACGCTCCACACACGGCTGCCATTCTGATACTCATTCAGTTCTCAACTTCCAGACACAGTACAAATACGCTCCATACACGGATGCCATTCTAATACTCATTCAAAAATCAAGCTCCAGATATGGTACAAATACACTCCAGATACAGATGCCACTCTGATGCTCATTCAGTTTTAGTTTACAAATATGATTCAACAATCACTTTGGATGGCATCTATAAGGCCATCTCCAACAACTTTCTATTATTTCTCTAAATCCCATCTTTAAGCCCATTCCCTCTACCATCACATCACCGAGTGCAAATTTCTGGGCACTCTAGTGTCCAATCATCTTCTACCTTCGAGTTACGAATGGAAAAACTAGCCAATCTAACTCTTCAAGTTTTAGAAGATTGAACAGGGGAAACTGTTGTACCCCAAAATTTTCCCTCTCACTTATCAAGATTTTTGCTCACAAGATCTCCTTGGGCTCAAGACTGCACTAGGGTTTGATTAACTCAAGACACCTCCTTATGCACTGATGACCCAAAACTAGGGTTTGAGTTTGCACAAGGAAATTTGAACTTCCAATGCCCCATATGACTTTAATGGATCATTATGGACCCCCAATATCACTCATTTCAAGTTTCAAGCCTTGGATCACATTTTTGCTCAGTCAATTGAGCAATTAACCTAAAGATCAGTTGTATTGGGGAAAAAGTCAACTATGGCCAATTTACAGTCAAACTTATTAATTTTTGATCCATACAACCATTTTAAACTTATATTTATCATTTTATCAAGTTTAGACCACAACTCCTCAAGAAATTTGATCAAATCCCCAAAAGGGTAAAATGGTCAAAATTAGGATTTTGACTGAGAAGGGGCAATTTCTGATTTTTGACCAAGAAAATGATTAATTGGTTTAAGGAATGACCTCAAGAGTCCAATTGAATCATTTTTACCTAATGGCATGGTTCAAAACAATGTAAGTCCATTGGATTGACAGATGAATTTTTTAGTCAACTGTATACTGAAAAGTCAAACTTTGACTTTTTGGTCAAATTCAAGTGCCAAAGATCATAATTCATCAAAACATTTCAAAATATGAACTTATTCATCAAGAAATAAAAAAGTCAAGATATCATTTTGAAAAGTCAAAATTTCTAAACTTAGAAATTTTTCTAAGTGTTGGAAATTTCATATTTTTTCATAACTTGAACAAAGTTTTCACCATGATGCAAGATGATTCAAGAGAAACTTCCAACATGAAAGTTGTAGATCTCCATGAAATGTACAAATTTTCTTTACACAACTCCTTCCAAAAATTCTTGGATCTCAAGTTATAATTTTATGAACATGTGGTCATGAAACTAAACACTTAGTGAAATTTTGCCTTAATTTGGTCAGGATTTTGACCTAACTTCATAACACTTTTTCATATAGTTCCAATGGGAATCTTCAAAATAAATTAAAAGATGGATTGTAGAGCACATTTCAAGTTTTCCAACATGTCCAACAACTCCTTGATATCATTCTTGAGTAGGAAGAATCGAAGAGATGAAGTTAGCGTTTTGTCACTTGAATTACAAGTCATTTGTGATGAACACGTGAACCAAATCCATGCTAGGCTGCATAATCTTTGCTTTGCAGGCCTTAAACTTGTTTGTCACTCCATAATTAAATGTTTATACAACTGTTAGGGCTTTGATCTAAGCAATTAAGCTATTATCCAAGTTGCATTTCCATTAATGGCACAAAGTTAACATTTCCATTCTTGTAAAGCAAGCTTTTTACATAAAGTTCATTTTGGAGCCTCTAACATGTTCCCTCTGATCACACTTCATCCACAAAGTCAAAAACAAGCTTTTTTAAAGCATAACCACTCTATCTTAGCAAGTACAAGGCATGGAAACTTGTTTTGTCAAAAAATCACATGTTTAACTTAAACATGTAAATTTGAATTCTGATCAACTAGAGTACTTCAAACTTGTTGCTTATAAATAGAGTCACTATTTGTGAGCTAGAGGACGAGCTTAAGCACCCTGAAATACACCAAAACTCTCTCAAATTAGAAATTGCACAAAAACTCCATTGTTACATAGTTTCTGACCTTGAACATCAAACTCACATTTCCCTCGTGCGTTTCTTGGCCTTTTAGTTTCTAAAGCTTCCTTACATCAAGTGTAACCTATCCGTGTCCCTATTTCATTACTGTAACGTCAGTTACCCTATCTTCCATAACCAAAAACAGAGCATTGCACATTGACTTCTCCAAGTCATTTAAGCCACTCTCAACTCAAGCAAACCATTGCATTAGCTTCCTAGGACCTCAAGGAAGCTAACCTGATCATCACCATCACTTGAAACAAGCTCAAACTTAAAACACGATTTCCAGTTTTGAGGTAAGTTTTCTCAACTTGGAACTCTTCATACATGCATCATCAATAGTTTATTTATGAACAAAATATGTAGATATCATTGCCCTGAAGCTAACCATGTCCATAGTTTCCATTAATTTTACTCGAGCTTAGAGAATTTTGAAACTGAAATTTTTGAAATTTTTAGAGTTTAGGTTAGGGCCATTAAAATTAATGCTTATCTTTGATCTATAGTTTTAATACTTTACATTTCTAGAATCGTGAGAAAATTTGCTACAAGTTTCATGTTTACAATTTTTATTTTTGATGAGAAATGAGCAAGTTACAGTTGGTCTGGCTGGAGGTTGAAGATGAAGTCTTTAGGGCGCGTTTTGCCTTACATATTTATTGTTTTACTTGTATTAACGGATGTATAGCCACCCCAGTGGTAGAAGCGCGTGCCTGTAACCTATGGGACCAGGGATCGAGTCCTAGTGACACCCTTTTGGATTTTTTCATACCTATTTTTGCATTTTCTGATTTTTTGGCAGGCGCTTGGGCTTTGTTGGGCCTGTTCCTTTTTTTTTAATTTTTTTTGCTTACTAACCCATTGCAAGCTTTTTTGCACCCCTAGTCCAGGTTTATTTATTTTCTTTTTTTATTTTATTTTTATTTTTAAATATATTTTCTAAATACTAAAAAAAATCATAAAAAATACAAAAAATGATATATTTATATTTTGACTTAGTTTATTTTATTTTTCTCGCATAAAATATTTTTATTAATTATACTTTATTTATTTATTTACTTATTATCTTGTAAATATAAATAAAATTAGATTATTTCGTTATTTTCTTTCACACTAATTCAAATACAATATTTTTGCTATAATAAAAAGACTAAAAATATTTTATAATACTATAAATATTTTTAAGATAAAAATACCAAAAATCCTTTTCTTAAATTTATTTTCTTTTGATTAATTAATAGAACTAGGGCTTACTTAAAATCTTTTCTTAATAAAATTCAAATTTAATTAATTTTTTTTATTTAATTAGGTTAAGACAAAATCCATTTTTTCATGAAAATCAAATAAAGATGCATTTTCTTTACATTTTGCATTTTTTGTACAATTCATTCATTTTGTACTTTGTATTTATTTAAATTCTTGTACATTAATACCCATTCAATATGGTTGTAATAGGCTAATTAGGTTTACAATTATTGCAATCCTCATTCAATTTGTAAACCCCCCCTCCCCACAAATGTTGTAATAGTATAGTAACTTTAAATTTCGCAATTTATCACTTTTATATAACATGCTAGTAATTAGGGTTTGTATGAAAAGACTAAAACCAATACTTAGAAAACCCTAATTCAAGACAAAAACAAGCATGAAAATAATACACTTGCACACAAGCACCCCTAGGGTTATTCCACTTGGTTGCCTTATACAAAATGGCCATATTACGCATGTAAGGTATCTTAGCCAAAACAAGCAAATACAAGATCATAGTCCCTCGATGACGCTATCTAAGTTGCCTTACAAATGATCTTAGTCCCTAAAAAAGAATGCTAAGATACCTTGCAACATTTCTAATCATGGTTATAGGATGACCCACTCCCGTCCCGTTTACATCCAAAGATAGGTTTTCTTACCAAATCAATGGTAAGACAACAATGTCAAAGGAAAAGAAAATGAACAAGAAAGACATTTGAGTAGGTAGATTGCTCCTAATTACTTGCTCCATTTCAAAACAAACATCCTTGCTATTTTCAAAAACAAACACTTACACTTTCAAAACATCTTACAAAACTTGAAAACATTTTCAAAAGATCAACATCTTTGTATACATTCTTACGAACAAGAATCATTACAAAGATTTCCTAAACAATGGCCTCTTTACAAAATACTTTCAAAAACCACACAAAACACAATTTCAAACAAAAGCAAGTGATCTAGCAAGTAACTAAGAGCTCATGGATAACCATGGATGAAAAGGGTGCTAATACCTTCCCTTTTCATAATCTACCCCCCGAACTCAAGAAATAATCTCAAAGGTCTTTCCTGTGCTTTTTCACCTTTCCTTTTGGATAAAAGAAAAGTCGGTGGAGACTCTTGCTAACCGCAACATTTGCGATAAAACGCAAAACCTTCAAGTCAGTTCTCCCACCGTATCTCAACGACGTAGATAACCCGTCAGTATCTAAGAGAGATTGTAAGTTTTGCATATTTACCATAACCTAGGAGGTAAATGATACAAGTTTTGCAACGTTGAATTACTAACGCTTGAAGACTAATATAGTAAGTTTGTGATGCAGATCATATTCATCGTAACCCAAGGGATGAATAACATGAAGCTTGATAATGCATTGCTTCTTAGAGACTAACACAATGAGTCAAAGATTTTTCACATACCTACCATAGCTTAGAGGATAGATAATACGGGCTTGAAACTAGATATTTAGAATTTGGAAAGTATATGTTGGTTGTGTCAGCCCTCAACCAAAACTCGATAACCAAATGAAATAAGCTAGATTTGAAGTGATGGAACCCAAAATTCCCTGATGGTTTCAGTTGTGTCGTCCTCAACCATGACCATTAATGAGAAGAAAATAAAACCCAAAATCCATCGATGATGTCGATTGTGTCGACCTCAACCATAACTATCAACGTGAAGAACACCAAATTCATGATGAAGTCAGTTGTGTCATCCGCAACCACAACTATCAACATGAGAAAGATAAGCACCAAATTCACGATGAAGTCAGTTATGTCGCCCTCAACCATAACTATCAACGTGAAGAACACCAAATTTATGATGAATTCGGTTGTGTCGTCCTCAACCATAACTATCAACATGAGAAAAAATAAGCACCAAATTCACGATGAAGTCAGTTGTGTCGACTTCAACCATAACTATCAACATGAAGAACACCAAATTCATGATGAAGTCGGTTGTGTCATCCTCAACCACAACTATCAACATGAGAAAAATAAGCACCAAATTCACGATGAAGTCGGTTGTGTTTCCCTCTACCACAACTATCAACGTGAAGAACACCAAATTCATGATGAAGTCGGTTGCGTCATCCTCAACCACAACTATCAACATGATGAAAACACCAAATTCATGATGATGTCAGTTGCATCGTCTTCAACCACAACTATTAACATGAAGAACACCAAATTCACGATGATGTCAGTTGTGTCACCCTCAACCACAACTATCAACATGAGAAAAATAAGCACCAAATTCACGATGAAGTCGGTTGTGTCGCCCTCAACCATAACTATCAACGTGAAGAACACCAAATTCATGATGAAGTCGGTTGTGTCGTCCTCAACCATAACTATCAACATGATAAAAATAAGCACCAAATTCACGATGAAGTCGATTGTGTCGCCCTCAACCATAACTATCAACATGAAGAACACCAAATTTGCTTAATGTTTGAACTATAAAATTTGCACAAATAAGCTTGATAACGATGAATAATGCTCTAAATTGATGTGCTATCCAAGTGTGATATATGACCCAAATTACAAGAAATGCTTATGTGTGTATGTGCCCCAAACCTATGTGTATGCCCCAAGTGCTTGTATATGCCCCAAATGCTTTTGATGATTCTCCTTTATTAAACCGTCGGGTTCTTGCAGTCACCAACTCCCCAACATTGTTTGTTGCCAATTGTTGTATCTCCAAGTTAATTTGAATTCGGTGAAAAGTGTCAGCAAGATCTTGATGTCTGTATCATAGGCGTATGCGTAGGTATGGACATAAACGTGTATTTTGGCGTGGACATTGACATAGTCGTAGACATAGGAATCAGCGTAGAGATAGGCATGGACGTGGACACGGGCATGGATTTTCTTTCAATGTTTTCCTAACCAAAATGCTTATTAATGTTTTCATAACCAGGATTAACCTTTGATGCTTTATCAAATGCTCCCTGGTGTTTTTGTGTGTTAGATGCACCAAATGCGTTGAATGACCTTGAGATTTTGATATGGTTATGTGTACGTCATTCTTGATATTAGGCTTTTAGTGGGAAATCCACTACTGAGATTTATGAGGAATTTAATGCCGAGATTTGATTAAGGACTACCTTCCGCCGAGGTATTTTAGATAATCAACTGTCGTGATTAACCAGGTGAATCTAATGCTGAGATTCTGTTGAGAAATACTGTGATACGGTGGCAGAACTGACTGTTATACTGGTTTTGCATTTGTGTTCTCAAATGTTGCGGTAAGCAAGAGTCGCCATCGACTTTTCTTTTATCTAAATTAAGGAAAGGGTGAAAATAGCACAAAAAGACCTTTTCGAGAATTTTCTGAGTAAGGGGGGTAGATTATGGAAAGGGAAGGTGTTAACACCCTTTCCATCCGTAGTTATCTACGGGCTCTTAGATACTTAGCTCATTTTTTAAATACCTTGTGCTTTGTGTTTTGAAAAAGTATTTGAAAATGCCTTAGTGCAGCGATTCACTTTATGATAACTCTTGTATCAGTCCTTAAGAGTGTAGACAAAGTGAATGTTTTTGAAAGTGTTTTTGAAATGTTTTTGTGTAAGTGCACAAGATTGTTTTGAGCAAGCATCTAACAACTATCTACTTGTACTCGAAAAGGTTCTTTCTTTTCCTCCTATCCTTTAGACAATGCCATCCTACTATTAGTGAGCAGGTAGCCCTATCGTTGGATGTATGAGGGACATTCGAAGGGATGTTTTTATAGTCACAAAGGCAACTGGGCAAGAAGCTTTAGTAACTACCCTAGGGTTATAAGATCATATTTTTACCGAGGCAACGTTGATAGGGTCATCGAGGGACTTATGATCTTTTGAACCGGAGGGTAGCCACTAAAACCTCTCACGTTTCGAGAGTTGTGACTATTTTCCGATGGCAACCGAAGTGGAGTACCCTAGAGGTGTGTATGTGCAATGTGTGTTATATTCAGTTCATTTATCTTTGTTATTAGGTTTTCTAGCACTTTGTTATTAGTATTTCCATACAAGCCTAGTTATTAACAGTTAATATTTTGCAGAAATTTAAAGTGCGAGAATCGTAAATCCTACGCTATTACAATGTTTTGGGGAGGGGGTATTTACATGTCCAAAAATTTGGGGAAAAGAAAATAAAGAAAAGAAGTAAAGTCCTAGTTAATTATATATTACATTCCATCAGCAGATACAAAAAATATGAAAAAATAAAAATAGAAAGGAAATATTGAACGCGCGCGAATTGGGAAAGATACGTCTAAAACCCTAAAAATTTCTAAGTAAACAAGAAAATCTTTTTGGTTGTTTTTGTGCTTATTAAGAAAATACTTAAAATTAAAATGAGGAAGGCTAAATTTAAACCTAATTAATTAAATGAATACAAGAAAAATAATTCTAATATTTTTGTTAAGAAAATATTTGAATCATAAGAACCTAATTCTAATTATTTTTAAATTATAAAATAATGTCAAAATAATTAAATTAATTAATTTACAAAATTAAAATTAATTAGAAAATCCTAAGTCTAATATTTTTTTATGGTTTTTGATTTTATATATTATTAAAAAAAGTGATTTTTGAAATTAATAAACAAATAAACAATAAAATAAATGAAGAAATAAAAAATAGGCCTAATTGGGAAGCAAATAGGAGGGTGAGGATTGGAAATTCGCTAGGCCCATACTAAGCTGGCCCAGAGACTGTATGGATCCAGTGTGAGGATCCCCTGAGTGTCCATGATGGGGATGCATGCTTGATGCGTTTGGGCCTGGCTGCATTGATATTGGAAGGCATGGATTTGATGGCCTATGGTGTGCGTGCATATCATGACTGCATTGAATCTGCAAGAGAATGTTAGAAAAATAAATATGCAAGAGGTAGGGTTCGAACCCCTGTCCTTACATACAACAAAGCCTTAAACACGCTGCCTCTACCGTTGGGACGGTGATACTTCCATTAACCTAAGCGCATCCATAAATATATATTATACACAAATACAATTATCTTAAATTAAAAAGTAAATGAACGCAGGTGAGACCCTAGTGTTTAGGTGGACCAGTCAGGAGTGGAGAGAGGGAACTGGTATTTTTAATCAGCCAATGGGATGCAAGGACAATGCCACGCCAGCTTGGACCACCGCCTGTGATTAGTCAAACCACCGGAGCCGGTGATTTCCACCGTCTTCTCCGGTGAGACCCCCTGAAAACGTGACCAAACATAAAAACAAAACATGTAAATCTACATAAAAACGTCTCCTGATCATGAATATGGCCTCCAAATTTACTAAACCCTCATTTATCCCTGGGTTCGAGCATGAAACCCTAATCACGGTCAAACATGGCATTATGTGTTTCTGACGTCAAAAATGGCATGTGATCATCCAAATATGCCCTAAATTCCATTACTAATGTACCTATACAATCAAAAGAAGTTAAACATTCATGCAATTTAAGATTCGAAAAAGAAAAAAAATCTTACCACCGGTGTAATGGGATGCAGTGTTCTAGGATGTTTCAGATCTTATGATGGGCAGGGATGAGTCCTGGAGGGCTCAAGGACGTGTTTGAGTCCATTGTTTGGACTGAGGAGGGCTTGAGATGTGGTTTTGGAGTTTGACAATTTTGGAGATTTTTGCAATTTTTGTAGAGTTCTTCTAGGCTGTGTATATGCGTGTGTTAGGCTTGCAAATGTGCTGCATATATAGAGGAGTGATGAGAGTAAACAAATGTGGAAAGAAATCATCCCATTGAGCCATGGTTTAAACACCAAAATTAAATTTGAAAAAAATCCAAAAATGATCATTCTTGCTCATTTTGTTTAGGGGATGAACCTGGACAGCCTTGCACAAATTTATGGGCCTAAAATCAATCCAAACCAACAACCCAAGTGTCATGATTCATCATTCACCATTTTATACAATTTATCTTGCATTTATTTAAATAAAAACAAAATAAGTATGAATAAAATAGATAAAAATTGCAAGGCAAGGTAAGAATGAGTTTATAGGTCTTCCATAAGGTTAGGAAGATGTTTGAAACCCAAAAAGTTAGGCCATTGAATTAAAGTTTAATTTTGTCCAATGCACAATTCTTGAAATTTCCAAAATTTTCCCAACTTGGGCAAGCCATAACTTTCTCAATCTTGATCTCTTGATGATGATCTTTGACTTTTTGGAAAGCCCAAGATGTCTAATTCAATCCTTATTTTTATCAATTTTGCATTTGAAGAATTTATCTTGATGTAAAAGGTCTTGGAAAAAAGTGTCTTTTGTTGACTTTCTGAAAATGACATGTAATGTATGAGCTTGTATCTTTCAAATGATGCATTTCTTGGACTTGAGGACAAAAGAGAAGTTGTATGGAATTGGATTCTCTTAAAAATTAGATTTGGTTGGGGGAAAATGGATGAAGTATGTGAAAGTTATGTCTGGTCAAAGTTCAGTTGACTTTTCCTATAGAAACCCTAATTTAACAATTTTTGACTTTTGATAGATTAGGAGCATTTCTTGAGGAAACATGATAAAACCTTGATCAAATGATGAATATCAATTCAAAATATCGATGTTGACCAAAAATCATGAAGTTTGACTGTATTTGGGCCACAATTGACTTTTTACCTAACACAGTTGATTTTTCAGCATTTGAGCAATTGACTGAGAAAACTTGTAGTGTAAGGCATGAAATTTGTCATGTACAATATTGAAGGCATATTAGGATAATGGAAAACATTTGAGGCCTTTGGAGCTCACATATCTTGGTGAAAAGTGAAACCCTAGTTAGAGGTTCATTGCTTATGAGGAGAATTAGTCTGGTCAATTCTTGGTCATCCTTGAGCAATTGGGAACCTCAATGATCATGCCTTGAGTAAAAGTGGGAGGGAAAATTTTGGGGTACAACAGATTCCCCTGTTCAATCTTCTTAGACCCTAGGATTTAGATTGGTTTGTCTGCCTTTCGTGATCTGAAGGTGGAAAATGATTGAACACTAGAGTGCCCAGAAATTTGCACTCGCATGAAGTAACACTGATGGTTGATGATATCAGGAATGGGCTTACAAATTCCATTTGAAGAAGATAACAAATATTCGTCGGAGACGGACTTAAAGATGTCATCCAAAGTAGATGATGATTTCATAAATTATCCCTTTGTGGGGGCTCCTGTTCCTGATGTCTAAGGAGGACTCCACTAAGGAATATGGGTTTCTGTTGTTCTCATTTTTGAGGAAAACTATGGGGAATAGAATCTAGGAACTTCAGTTGTCCAATGCTCTGCTGAAGAGTTATCTCTGGAGAGATGAAAGTTTGTTGTTTTCTGGTTGAAATCCAGGCTTCACAGTAACTTGTTAGGGATAATAGAATTAACTGTTACCTGGAAATGTATTAGAAAGAGCCTGTGCAGGGCTATTCCAGGATGAGTCCGTGTTAGTCTGCATCTGGAGATATATGAGAAGGAGCCTGTGTGGGGATGCTTCAGGATGAGTTCGTGTTATACTGCATCTGGATGACGAGAAGGAACCCGTGTAAGATTGCTTCAGGATGATTATGTGTTAGACTGCATATGGAGATCATGAGAAGAAACCCGTGTAAGATTGCTTCGTATGGTTATGTAGATAGTTTTCCTGTCTGGTTTCAAGTGTTAATATATAAATCAGTTGTTCACAGATAGTTGTCCTATCCGGTTTCAGGTGTTAATCTGGAACTTTAAAATTGTTAGTCGTTGAGATAGTTGTCCTGTCTGGTTTCAGGTGTTAATCTCTGACTTGAGAAAGAAAGATAGTTTTCCTGGCTTGTTACAAGTGTTAATATTCAATCTCCTCATGTAGATAGTTTTCCTGGCTTGTTACAGGTATTAATCTATAGTCGTTCGTCCACAAATAGTTGTCCTAGCTTGTTACATGTATTAATCTGGGACTTGTTTTTGTCAGTTGTCGAGATAGCTATCCTGGATGGTTTCAGGTATTAATCTCTGACCTGAGAGAGAAGGATAGTTTTCCTGGCTTGTTACAGGTATTAATCTTCAATATCCTTATGTAGATAGTTTTCCTGACTTGTTACAGGTATTAATCTATAATCAATCGTCCACAGATAGTTTTCCTGGCTTGTTACATGTATTAATCTGGAACTTGAAAATGTTGGACACATAGATAGTTTCCCCGTCTGGTTTTGGGTATTAATCTGTGGCCTGTTATATTTGTTGGTAAACCTGTCTTGCTTCGGGAGTTCATACCACTTGGTCATGTAGATAGTTTCTCCGTCTGGTTTCAGGTATTAATCTTTGACCTGCTGTATAAGTTGATAGTGTTTGTCTGTCTGCTAATTTAACCTGAAAAGGTAAAATCAGTTTCATGCGATGACATGATGTATGAATTTCATGATGCTCTCAAAATAAATGAGATTGTGATATATGCATTTGTGTTGCATATGCTATGATGTTTATAGTAATGATGTATGAATGCAATGTATGAACGCGTTAGTTGTTCTGTTGCAGTGTTGCACAATTAGAGAAAATAAATCCATGATTGTTGCTGGAGATGAAGAATGTAGGTCTTCAAATATGTTGAAGTTAAATGCTGGGAGATAGATTTCCGTTGTTAGAGACAGAAACTCTCTTAGGGAAGCAAAACTCTATGCACTGTTTGCGGATTTTGTGAAATCCTGCTGGGGAAACCTGAGAAGCTTGGCGACTTCACTAGGGAATCTTCTGTTGGAGCAGTAATTTGGAGATTTTGCTCCGCCGGGGATATGAGAACACCTTACAGCATTAGGCTGCATACTGAGAATATGGCAGTGACCTTATAGTGGGATGTCTATGCCTTTGTACCTGTTGGAGAAGGTATCTGTTGGAGGAAATATATGCGGGGATTATATGGATGGCCTTTAGATATTGTCCCGTTTCTTAAAGCCATTAGTAATTGTCTTTCTGTTTTTTTATGCACATATTTGTAAACAGTAATCACATTCAAATGCATATGTTCAAAAATAGTCACTGGACGTTTTCACAAACAAAGAAGAAAAATAAAAACAAATAGTTTTGTACTTCCAAATGAATAACTTTGTATTAATTTGAAGAAGTATTTCTGTACAAGGAGACTAACATCCTAGTAAGAGAATTCTGTCATAAGAATGGAAACTATACAAAAATAGTATACAAAGAAAAACAACTATGCGAAATAACTCCATTGGGTTCTCATTCTACTATTGCCTCTATCTCTTTGAGCTTCTCATCTCTTTCGCTGCTTGTCAGAAGCTGATTGGATCGATTAGTACCGTTTGAGCTTGATAGTTGATACTGAAGATTGGCTGTAAGGTGATCCAATGGAACATAGGTATACCCTTTAAATCTCTACCTTTTTCCTGGACCTCCCTTTTGGGTTTTCAGTCCACCAGGATATCCTTTTTTGCCCAAGCCGCCTTTTCAGGTTTTCGATTTGCCGAGTGTACAGACTTTTTTCATATGTAGATCCCTAATTTTTTCCTGAACTCTTTTGGTTCGCCGAGATGCCATTATTTTTGCTTAGGCCAGTCGACCTAGTGGGTCTTTGTTTATACGTAGTATCTTTTAACTATGTCCGTGTTTACATGATGCGAAAGGTCGTCACCCTCCATAGTGGTTAAAATCATGGCTCCACCAGAAAATATGCTCTTGATCACAAATGGCCCTTTGTAAGTGGGAGTCCATTTGCCCTTGGGATCACCTTGTGGCAGTATGATGTGCTTGATTACTAGATCGCCAGCCTGATATACTTGACATCTGACCTTCTTGTTAAAAGCTTTGATCATACACTTTTGGTACATCTGACCATGGCAGATAGTCGCGAGCCTCTTCTCATAAATCAGGTTTAATTGGTCAAGTCGAGTCTAAACCCATTCGTCTTTGCTCAAATCTGTATCCTTCATGATTCTCAAGGAATGGATCTGGACTTTAATGAGTGGGACAACTTCCATACCGTATACCAAAGAAAAATGAGTCGCCCCTGTTGATGTGCGCACTGTGGTGCGGTAACCATGGAGAGAAAATGGTAACATCTCGTGCCAGTCTTTGTATGTCACTGTCATCTTCTGTATGATATTTTTGATATTTTTATTAGCAACTTCTACAACACCATTAATCTTCGTCCGGTAAGGAGAAGAGTTATGATGTTGGATCTTGAATTGCATGCAAAGCTCAGTGATCAGAGTATTATTTAGAATGGTACCTGTGATGCGGTGGGAGAACTGACTTGAGGTTTTGCGTTTGTGTTTGCAAATGTTGCGGTTAGCAAGAGTCGCCACCGACTTTTCTTTTATCCAAAAGGAAAGGTAAAAAAGCACAGGAAAGACCTTTGAGATTGTTTTTGGGTTCGGGGGGTAGATTATAAAAAGGGAAGGTGCTCGCACCATTTTCATCCATGGTTTTCCATGGGCTCTTAGTTACTTGTTTAGATCACTTGCTTTTCTTTTGCAATTGTTTGAAATGGTGCATTGTGTGGTTTTGAAAGTATTTTGAAAAGAGGCCATCGTTTAGGCAATCTTTGTAATGATTCTCGTTCGTAATAATGTATACAAAGATGTCTGTCTTTTGAAAAATGTTTCAATGTTTGAAAGTTGTTTGGAAATTGTTTTGAAATGTGTGTGTTTGAAAATAACAAGGATGTTTTGCAAATTGATCAAGTAACTAGAAGCTTATCTACCTACTCAAAAGTCTTTCTTGTACATTTTTATTCCTTTGACATTGTTGATTTACCAGTGTTTTGGTAAACAGCCCTATCTTTGGATGTTAAACGGGACGGGCGTGGATCATCGTATGACCATGATAGCAATTTTGCCAAGTATCTTAGCAAGTTTGAGGGACTAAGATCATCTTTGTTTAGGCAACCTTTTGATAGCGCCATCGAGGGACTATGATCTTTTGTTTTGTTTGATTTTGCCAAAATACTTTGCATGCATACCATGGCCATATTGTAAGGCAACCAAGTGGGTGAAACCCTAGAGGTGCTTGTATGTAATGTGTGTCATTTTACATGCATTTGTTTGTCTTGTATTAAGTCATGTCTATTTGTTTGATTTTTGTCTTATCATACAAACCCTAATTTACTAAACATGTATATAATGCGATAAATTGCGTAAAATAAATCTAAGCTATTACAATAATATTATGGGAGGGGGGATACAAGTTTTGAATGGGGATATTTGCACAAAATAAAACCCTAATTCACTATTACAACCCAATTGAATTTATTGTACAAATAAATAAATAAACAAGTATTTAAATATGCAATAATATGTATTTATGCAAAAATGTTTTGTAATTGTTTTATGTGTGAGAAAAATAAATTATTTAAGTCCTAAAAATAAGAAAAAATAATAGTATTATTTTTGAAAGGGAAAACCCTAATTTTTTGATTTAAAAGAAAATATGTTCTATATCATTTATTTTATTCATTTTTGCACAAGAATTAAATAAATAAAAATATTTAGAAATATTAAAAATTAAAATATATGTGGAAATAATATTTTATGTGTATGAATAATAAAAATAAAAATGGATAGTATTCTTTTATTATTTATAAATTATTTTAAGAAAATGATTTCCATTTATTAAAATAAAACTATTTTATATGTGGAAAAAAGAATAAAAATAAAATAAAAATTGCAAAAAATTAAGAAAATATTTTTGTGATTTTTTAATATTCAGAAAAAAAATATTAAAGTCAATAAACATAAAAGAAATGAAAAAATATGCAAAATATAAAAATATGCAAAGGGGGGTGTGGATAGTAGCCAAGGGGGTGTGGAAAGTAGGACAAATAGGCCCAAGGCGCGCCAGGCCCAGGACTTCATCCCTGTCCTCCAGCTTCTCCAAAAACGCGCGTTTATGTGTACAATCCTGTATCTTGCTCTAGCTTGCATAAAATCAAAAACTCATAACACAAAAAATGTAACTTATAATCTCACGATTCCAGTGATATAAAGTTTGTGACCTAACACTCAAAGATCAAGGAGAATTTTATCACCCCTAATTTTTGACCTAAATTTTTCATGAACTTCAAGCTTCAAATTCTCACTACTCAGTTGATATAAATGACAACTATGCATATGTACAACTTAAGCAAGTTAAGGACTACATTTTTGCTTCACAAATCAAAGCTTAAGGATTCCTAAATAGAGAGATAGAGATTTGAAAAATACCTTGTTCAGCTGAGTTTGGATATGGCAATGTGGGGGCTTAGAGTGAGGCCTGAAGATTGTGTGAGCTTCCTTGAAGTTCCCTCAAGCTTTTCAAATCTCAGCTTGCCTTGAGGATGCTTGAAACTCCCTGCACGAGTCAACCTGCAACCTTCCAAAATGAAAATGGTGATGTCTGAAACAGGGCTCACAGTTGCAAGATGAAGGCTTGGATAGTTTAGGTAGGATGTATGTAAAGTGTTCGGAGTCTTAAAGTGACAAACGCACGAGCAAATATTAATTTGGCAAGGGTTTTGCAGAAGATGCCCTGTTTGGGCAGAAACTTGTGTTTTTGGTGTTTGAGAGTGTTTGGGATGTTAGGAAATCGTGTATTGGCTTGTGACGAGTTTCTGAAGTTGTTTAGAATGAAGCCAAGCCTTGCCTTTATCAGCTTGTACAAGTTTTTGACTTTTGGCCACTTTTATTGTTTTTGAAGAAAGGTTGAAGTGACCAAGCTCAAGACTTGTACTTGCTAGTTCTAGGTATGATAATAGTTGGTAAACATTGCCTGATATTTATGGATATTGCTTGCAACAAAAGATCAGGTCCATGGCTCAAGAATCGCAAAGTTGCAAAAAGCATGGTTTATGAAAATGGCAATGTGCACTTTTGGCCATTTATGGAATAATTCTTTGTTCAATGCTCTAAAGGTCAAAATAAAGCCAATATCCAATGAGTTTTCATTTAATTATGGAGTGTAGAAGGGATTAGGACCTGTAATACAAGGTACAAGCATGCTAGGAACTGATTTGCAACTTGAAGCATTGTAAACATGGCTTGATTAAAAGTGACAAATTGCCATTTTCTCTTCTTCGATTCTCTATAACCACAAATGATCTTAGAGAGTTATTGGACATTTTGGAAATCTTACAACGTTCTTTACAATCCATCTTTGAAATGAAACTTGAGATACCTCTTGGAACTAGGTGAAAAGTTGCCATGAAGTTAGGTAAAAAACCTGCCTAAACTAGGGCAAAATTTCACTAAGTTATTTAGTTTATGGACCCCTATTCACAAAATCATAACTTGAGATCCAAGCATCATTTGGGAAAACTTTGTGAAGAAAAGTTGTAGATTTCATGGAGGACTACAACTTTCATGTTGGGAGTTTTCTTTGAATCCAATTGCATCATGGTGAAAAAGTTGTGGAAAGTTGGAAAAAAATAAGAAAATTTCCATACTTAGAAATTTTCTAAGTTATGAAAAAATTTCAAATTAAAACCCTAATTTGCAAAATTGATTTTCTTGATCAACAAGTTTCATATTTTGACATATATTGATGAATTATGACCCTTGGCACTTGATTTTGACTAAAAAGTCAAAGTTTGACTTTTCAGTGTACAATTGACTTTTGATCAGTTGACTGCAAAATTCTTTTGTCAATCCTATGCATTTGAGATCTTTTGAACCATGTGATTTGGTCAAGATGATTCTATTGAGTCCTTGAAATCATGCTTGAACCCAATTGGCCATTGGCTAGGTTAAAAATCAGAAATTGCCCTTTCTTAGTCAAAACCCTAATTTTGACCATTTTGCCCTTTTGATGATTTGATCAAATTTCTTGAGGAGTTGTGATCCAAACTTGATAAAATGGTACATTGGAGTCTAAAATGTTGTTGTGGATAAAAAATTATGAAGTTTAACTGTAAATTGGCCATGGCTGACTTTTTCCCCAATACAACTGATTTTTAGGTCAACTATCCTATTGACTGGTCAAAAATGTGATTCAAGGCTTGAAACTTGATATGAGAAATATTAGGGGTCCCAGATGGTGTATGAAAGTAACATGAAGCATTGATGGTCCAAAAATCCTTGTGCAAACTCAAACCCTAATTTCAGGTCATCAATGCAAGATGATGTCTTGAGCTGAGCAAACCCTAATCTTGTCTTGAGTCTAAGAAGTCTTGTTAGGAAAATATTGATAAATGAGAGGGAAAATTTTGGGGTACAACAGCTGCCCCTATTCAATCTTCTTGAACCTGAAGAGTTAGATTGGCGAGTTTGCCGTTCGTAACTCGAAGGTAAAAGATGATTGGACACTAGAGTGCTCGTAAATTTGCACTGGTCAAAGTAAAGTTGAGGGAATGGGATTAAAGATGCCATTTGGAGAGGTGATAGAATCTTGTCGGAGATGGGCTTGTAGATTCCATCCAAGAATATTTGCTTAATTGTACGTTGTAAGTCAAAAGAATGAGTATCAGAATGGTGTCCTGTCTGGAACGTATCTGAGATGTATCTGGTGACTGAATCTGAATGAGCAATGGAATAGAATCCATATCTGGAGCGTATCCAAGCTATATCTGAATGTTGAATCTGAATAAATGATATGAATGATTGACAGAATGGCTTCCGTGTCTGGAGCGTATCTAAGCTAGGGAAAATCAGAATAAGTGACAGAATGGCAACCGTGTCTGGAGCATATCTGGGCTGGAGTCTGAAGTTTGAATCTGAATGAGTGATAGAATAGCATCCGCGTCTGGAGCGTATCTAAACTGTATCTGAGATCTGTGTCTGAATGAGAAACAAAATGACTTCCGTGTCTGGAGTGTATCTGTACTGTATCTGAATCGGTAAACTGAATAAGGGCCAGAATGGCATCCGTGTCTGGAGCGTATCTGAACTAGAATCTAAATAAGTAACAAAATGACTTCCGTGTCTGGAGTGCATCTGAACCGTATCTGATATCTGAATCTGAATGAGCAACAAAATGACTTCCGTGTCTGGAGTGTATCTATACTGTATCATAGATCTGAGTCTGAATGAGCAACAGAATGACTTCCATGTCTGGAGTGTAACCGTACTGTATCTGAAGTTGAGATTCGATGAGTATCAGAATGTCACCCTTTTCTGGAGCGTATCTGTACTGTATCTGCAATCTTTGAACATTGTTAATAATAGCTGTTAACCTTATCCTGAAAAGGGTAAAATGTTAGCTGAAACACAAAGTTATGTTGCATGAAATGTATGATGCAATAAATGTGTCTTATCAATGTTTATGATATATGGATGTAATATATGTGCATGTAAGCTGATTAGCTGTATTATTGAGGAAAATAAATCCTTGACAGCGGGAGATAATAAAAACCTTTGACTGCTGCCAGGGAAAATGAATCCTTGACTGCTGAGGATAAAAAAAATCCTGGACGACTGTTGGGGATTAAAAATCCTTGACAACTTCTGTGGGGATGTGAGGATCCTTCATGTCTTGAAGTCAGAGTATTGACGAAAGTTCTGTTGTGAGAGTAATGCCAAACTGCTTGAGAAATCTGCTTGGGAAATCCAGAGAATTTTGATGACTTCTACTGGGGGTTACTCACTGGGAATCCTTATTCTGCTGGGGAACAGGGGAAACTCTGATGACTCCTGCGGGGAGTTAAGAATGTGAATCTTCCATCTGTTGGGGAACAATGAAAACTTTGGTGACTTCACTGGGGAATTAAGAATGAGAATCTTCATTCTGTTGAGGAATAAAAACTTTGTGGGGAAGAAGGCTTACTGCTGAAGAGTAAGTTCAAGAGTTTTCGGTCGTCTGCCGCTCTACTGGGAAGTTATCCTAGGTTGGGGAGAGACAAAAGTTAACTGTTATCCGGTTGATTTCCAGGCTTTAAGATAAACTTGCTGGGGAGTTTTGGATTTACTGAAAGGTTTCCGCTGGGGATTGATAGTTAGAAGTTTTGGCTCCGCTGGGGAAGAAGGTTTCAGCTCCGCTGGGGATATGTAACCCAAATTTTTTGCTCCACTGGGGATTGGGAGCTTGAAGTTTTAACTCTGATGGAGATTAAGGATTTGAAATTATAACTCCGCTGGGGATATGTATTTCAAGGTTTTAGCTCCGCTAGGGATCTAGATGATGTACTGTAGGGATTGCTCCTGGAATAGCCTAAAGACGTTTTCCTATCCTTTCAGTCTGTTAGTAATTATTCTTTTCCATCCTGTTTATTTGTAAACAGTAATTATGTTCAAATGCATATGTTCATCAATGAATCATTGGACGTTTTTGCAAATAAAACACAAGTGTAAAAGAAAAAGACAAATAGTTTTTGTACTTTGAAAGAGATATCTTTGTATTAACTTTGAGTAAGTGTTTTGTACAAAGGAGACAGTCATCCTAGTAAGAGGATGGTGTCATAAAAAATAAGAAAAATTTATACAAAGAATAGCTATGTGTGTAAAAATCCCATGAGGTACCCATTCTGCTATAGCCTTCGTATCTCTGAATATCTTGTCCATCCGTTGCTTCGTCCGAAGATGATTGGATTGATCAGAAGCTTCAGGTTTGTCAGTGAAGAGATTGTCCTTAAAGTGATCTGACGAGACATAGTCATATGCTTTCATTCCCTAACTTTTTCCTGGACCGCCCTTTCGGGTTTTCAGTCCACCCGAAAACCCTTTTTTGCCCAAGTCGCCCTTTCAGGTTTTCAACTTGCCGGGTGTACATATTTTTTTTTTATTTATCCCTAATTTTTGCCTGAATCGCCCTTTTGGGTTTTCGATTCACCGGGATGCCCTTGTTTTGCCTAGGTGTGTCAACCTAGCGGGTCATTTATGTGTAGTATCTTTTGACTATGTTTGCGTTCGCAGGGTGCGACAGGTCGTCGCTGTCCATGGTGGTCAAGATCATTGCCCCACCAGAACAGATGTTCTTGATTACGAATGGTCCTTCGTAGGTAGGAGTCCATTTTCCCCTAGGATCACTTTGTGGCAAAATTATGCGCTTGATTACCAGATCTCCAACTTGATATACCTGGCGTCTGAATTTCTTGTTGAAAGCCTTGATAATCCGTTTTTGATACGTCTGACCGTGGCAAACAGTAGTAAGTCGCTTTTCATCAATCAAGTTAAGTTGATCAAGTCGGGTATGAATCCATTCGTCTTCACTCAAACCAGCATCTTTCATGATTCCCAGGGAGGGAATATGAACCTCGATAGGTAAAACAACCTCCATGCCATATACCAAGGAATAAGGTGTTGCCCCAGTTGATGTGCAAGCCGTGGTACGGTACCCGTGAAGAGAAAACGGTGGCATCTCATGCCAGTCCTTGTAGGTGACTGTCATCTTTTGTATGATCTTCTTGATATTTTTGTTAGCATCTTCAACTACACCATTCATCTTTGGCCGATAGGGAGATGAATTGTGATGTTGAATCTTGAACTGTTCGCACAAAGCCGTGATCATAGTATTGTTAAGGTTTGTACCGTTATCAATGATGATCCTTTTGGGGATACCGTACTGGAAAATAAGATTCTGCTTGATGAAGCGAGCAACAACATTCTTAGTAACGGATGCGAAGGAAGCCGCTTCGACCCACTTGGTGAAGTAGTCAATGGCCACCAGAATGAAACGGTGTCCATTGGATGTTGTAGGCTTGATCTCTCCAATCATGTTAATTCCCCACATAGCGAAGGGCCAAGGAGCTGTTAAGACATTTAGAGGAACCGGAGGCACGTGCACCTTGTCTGCATAGATTTGAGATTCATGACAAGTGCGGGAGTGTTGATTACAGTCAGCTTCCATGGTAGACCAGTAGTAGCCTGCCCTTAGAATCTTCTTAGCCATCGTATTCCCGCTAGAGTGAGTGCCGAAGGTACCTTCATGCAATTCTGCCATAATCTTTTCAGCTTCAATCTTGTCCACACAACGAAGCAAAATAGAATCGTGATTGCGCTTGTATAGGATGTGATTGCTTAGAAAGAACTTAGCTGAGAATCTCCTTAAGAACTTTTTGTCATTGACTGAAGCTCCTTCAGGGTATTCTTGTGCCTCGAGATACCTTTTGACTTCATGAAACCACGGCTGGTCCACTACTTCTTCGGTGTTAATCTCGTGACAATGTGCAGGTTCGACCATCCGTTCAATGGTGATTTAGGGAGCCTCATTATCCCAGTTAAGTTTAAACATGGATGACATTGTAGCTAGAGCATCTGCTAGCTGATTTTATTCTCGCGGGAAGTGCTCGAAGGTAATCTGCTCGAAATGTGGTAACAATGTCAAGACATGTTCTTTGTAAGGGATGAGGTTTGGATGCTTAGTATCCCACTCTCCTTTGATCTGACTGATGACCAAAGCTGAGTCCCCAAACACAATCAAAGATTTTATTCCCAAGTCTATGGCATCCTTGAGTCCAAAGATGCAAGCTTCATACTCTGCCATGTTGTTCGTACAGTTGAAGAAAAGTCTGGCGGTGAAAGGAGTATGGAAACCTTCTGGGGAAATGAGTACCGCGCCGATACCGCTTCCAAGTGCATTGGAGGCCCAATCAAAGTACAGGGTCCATCGGGATCCTTGTTCAGGTCCGTCATATGGCCTGAACTCTTCAATGTTGTCCAATGTCATGATGTCTTTGTCAGGGAAGTCGAACTTCATGGATTGATAATCTTCGACAACTTAATGAGCCAGATGGTCAGCTAGCACACTCCCTTTTATAGCTTTTTGGGTCGTGTACTATATATCGTATTCCGTTAGGATCATCTGCCATCTAGCTATTCTTCCAGATAGAGCAGGCTTCTCAAAGATGTACTTTATCGGATCCATCTTAGATATCAGCAAAATGGTATGAGTCAACATGTACTGCCTTAGCCGGTGAGCAGCCCATACCAAAGCATAACAAGTTTTCTCGAGCAATGAGTATCGGGTCTCACAGTCGGTAAACTTTTTGCTAAGGTAATAAATGGCATGCTCTTTTTGGCCAGACTCATCATGTTGGCCCAGTACACACCCCATTGAATTCTCTAAGACAGTCAGATACATGATTAGCCGTCTTCCCTCGACAGGTGGCATCAAGATATGAGGTTCTAGCAAATACTCCTTGATTTTATCGAAAGCAATTTGACAGTCATCATTCCATATGACTATCTGATCTTTCTTCAACAGCTTGAAGATGGGTTCACAAGTAGACGTTAGGTGAGAAATGAACCTAGAAATGTAGTTTAGGCGTCCGAAGAAACCTCTGACCTCCTTCTCATTGCGAGGAGCAGGCATTTCTTGTATAGCTTTGACTTTGGCAGGATCAACCTCGATGCATTTGTTGCTGACAATGAAACCTAAGAGTTTACCGGACCAGACTCTGAATGTACACTTGTTTGGGTTCAGTCTGAGCTTGTACTCCTTCAACCTGACAAACAATTTTTGCAAGTGATCAAGGTGTTCTTCTTCTGTTTGTGATCGATCTATCATGTCATCTACGTAGACCTCTATCTCATGATGTATCATATCATGAAATAAAGCTACCATGGCGCATTGGTAGGTTGCCCCGACATTCTTTAGTCCGAATGGCATCACTTTGTAGCAGAACGTACCCCACTGTGTAACAAATGTAGTTTTCTCCATGTCCTCAGGTGCCATTTTGATCTGGTTATAGCCTGAGAATCCATCCATGAAAGAAAATACTTCGTGCTGAGCTGTGTTCTCAACCAAGATGTCAATGTGCGGAAGTGGAAAGTCATATTTAGGGTTGGCCCTGTTTAAATCTCTATAATCCACACACATTCTCACTTTGCCGTCTTTCTTAGGTACGAGCATAATGTTAGCAACCCATTGAGGATAGGAAGTAACAGCCAGAAATCCAGCATTGAACTGCTTCATAACTTCTGCTTTGATCTTCTCTGACATGTCAGGTCTCATGCGGCGGACCTTTTGTTTCATTGGTGGACAATCTTTTCTTGTGGGCAGACGGTGTACCATAATGTCTGTATCGAGTCCTGGCATGTCTTCGTGTGACTAGGCAAAGATCTCAACATAATCATTCAGTAGCTGAATTAGGCGCTCCTTGACACTCAGCTCTAGGTTGGCACCTATCTTCATTTCCTTTTTGTCTTCCTCAGTTCCCAAGTTGATTGTATCCAACTGTTCTTCATGAGGCTGAATTGCTCTTTCCTCTTACTGTAATAATCTGGCCAATTCCCCTGGCACCTCACAATCTTCATCACCTTCGTATTCGGCTTGGTTGATCAGATCTTCAGAGTCACTGAAGGCTATAGCAGTATCGTTACCCATGGGTTCCGGAATGGAAGGGTACCTGCATTTGTGAGTGTGGGTGTGTGTAAGGGCATAGCCATCTTAAAACAACAAAATGTAAAAAGAAAGACAATGAGCACAAAAGGTTTAAATATGAAAAGCGTCCATGATTCATTAAAATGACATATGAAAATGAAATAAGAACCCTTACAAATAGACCAATGTGCCTCGGGTAAGACACAAGGTTGAAAAAGTACGAATTGTTTGTGAATTATTACAGATCCAATAGGAATGGAAAAGATAAATTACTGCGGTATGAAAGTAATTGGAACAAAGTCTTTTGCTTCCCAGTTGCACAGTCCTCCGCCAACAATAGGAAAAATCCAGTCTTCCAGGCTACCCTCTTATTCATTGTCCTCTAGTGCATTAACCCCTCGGTGGATGATCTTCACAGGTGGCCCTCCGGCACGGGAGCGGCGCACGACCTTCTGACCAGTCAAAGTAAATCCCAAGCCGAACTTGTCTGATTTGAAAGGAAAGTCTGGAAGCTGCCCCCAGATTGTGCTTTCGCCTTCTTCCACGACTGCCCTAGCATCCTTGAGAGACGACATCCAAGGCGGAGGTCTGGTAATCGTGGGTATAGAGGACACTGTCTTGGTCGCCTCTATCTCCTGAGCTACGTCTTCAAAATGCTGGAAAGGAGTTTCGATGAATTCGCCATCCAATTCTACATAACAGAAAGAATTTAGATGACTAATCATGTATTCCTCTTCGCCATGAACAATTATGATTTTCCCCTGGACAGGGTACTTGAGAATTTGATGCAGAGTAGAAGTGACAACTCCAGCATGGTGGATCCAAGGTCTTCCCAACAGGCAAGAATAGGAAGGACGAATGTCCATCACGTAGAATGTTGAATTGAACGTCTGGGTACCCACCTTGATCGGGATGTCCACCTCTCCATGGACCATCCTCTTAGAACCATCAAAGGCTCTGACAATTATATTGCTGGATTTCAGGGTTAAGCCTTCACAATCCAGTTTATCCAAGGATTTCTTCGGCAAGACATTTAGAGACGACCCAGTATCAAACAAGACATGAGCTAGGGTGGTTCCCCTACACTCCACCGAGACATGTAGCACGTCATTATGTTTTCTCCCTTTGGAGGTCAAGTCTGCATCGGAAAATCCCAAGCCATTGTCAGCTGTTAAACTGGCCACGCACTCTTGGAATTGATCAGCCAAAGTCTCTTACGGCACGTGCGCTGCCTTCAAAAACTTGACCAAAGCTTTAACATGTGCCTCAAAGCACAACAACATGGGCTAACATAGATATTTTTGGAGGCGGTCTGCCCCAGTTGTTCAACAACATCAAAATCACTTTTCTTAATGATCCTCAGAATTTCTCCCATCTCTTTCTGGGATGTCTCAGGAATAACAAGTGATTGAGCCTTCGTCAAGACAGACTTCTCTTGAACATTCTTTCCTTTTTACTCGACAGCGGAAGTAGGGATGGGAATTGTGTTGTCATTGTTGGCGGGTACACTTGCAGGTACAATTACTGGTATAAGTGTAATCTTCGGAATGGCTGCGGGTTCAAAGACTGCTGTTGGAGGAGCAATCTCTGGAGAAAAGATTCTCCCACTACGAGTAATTTTGCTTGTTCCGGCAATGTTACTGATGTCGGGATTATCCTCCTCAGAGTTTTCTTCTTCAATGGTCTGTTCAATCTGTTTGACACCATGATAGTAGATTTCTCCACCATAGTTCCATGGTACCATTTTATCGGTTTTGTACAGGGCTGGCCCGGGCATTGTTATCTTCAAAGGAGTAGTCATAGGAGCAGATGTAATCCTAACGAGGTTTTTAGGAACCCTGGAAGGATTGGCGTATATGGTTATTATTGAAACTTCTGGAACTGGAATGGGTGAGACAGGAGCTTTCTCAAACAAAATTTCCTTGTTATCAATCAATTGTTGAATTCATTTCTTCAATAGAGGACAGTCAAATGGGGAGGACAAGCAAGTATGGCAATCTTGGTCACAATCTGGGAAGACGCTAGCCTTCAACAAATTCAACTTGATGGTTAGGAGAGGAGTTAACAGTTCATCCACAGTAGAAACAAACAGATATTCTTCCACATCATTGGTATTATGCCCATGCCTCGGCATCAGAGCGGAGATAACATTCGGCTTTTCAGGAGCTTCAAATTCAACTTCCTTTGCGTCAATCAGATCTTGAATCTTGTTCTTAAGGGCCCAACAGTTGTTGGTGTCATGCCATGGACTTTCTGAATGGTACGCGCATCTGGCGTTGGGATGGTAATATGGAGAAGTAGTGTTAGGATTTTTAGGGGCCTCCTTTAGCATGGCCAGGTTCAACTTCAAGAGATGTGGTAAGACTTGAGCAGGAGTCATGTTTATCTTGGTGAATTGCCTTACAGGCCTTTCCACCCTTTGCTGGTTATTCCTCGGCTGATCATTTCTCGGCTGGTTGTTTCTCGGCTGGTCTGATGCAGACTTCTGAATCATAACGACCCCCACTGTTGGTCGTCGTTCGGTTATTCCCTGATTCCTCTAGGCATAGACAGCATACACTTCCTTCTTTCCAGTGAAAGGGCTTTTTTACAGCAACAGAGGTAGATGCATCTTTCTGAATTTTCCCGCTTCTAATACCGGCTTCCACCCTCTCGTCAGTTAGAATTAACTTAGTGAAACCTGCAGAGGAGCTTCCAATCAGGTGATTAAAGAAAGGACCTGACAGAGTCCCCAAGAACATGTCCACTAGCTCTCTTTCAGATAAAGGTGGTTGCACCCTTCCGGCCAAATCCCTCCATTTTTGGGCGTAGTCTTTGAAGCCCTCATTGGTAGCCATAGCCATACTCTGTAGCTGAGTACGGGTTGGCGCCAAGTCGGTGTTGTATTGATACTGTTTATAGAAGGCGGCTGCCAAATCTTCCCAATTATGCACATCATACCTCTCCAACTGGTAGAACCAATCCAGCTGTGTCCCCGACAAACTGTCCTGGAAAAAAGGACCCACAGGTCTTTGTCAGAAGAATGTGGTTGAATTTTCCTGACATAAGATCGTAGGTGCATCTTGGGACAAGACACCCCATCATACTTAGCAAATAGTGGAACTTTAAACTTAGGAGGGATTACAATTCCAGAAACCAACCCTAACTCTTCAAAGTCCAGCCCTGGTACTCTTTGTATCTCCATAGCAGCTAGACGTTCTTCCAAGTTCTTGTATTTTTCATCGGCCGAATGGTACTATTGTTCAGAATAGTCCTTATCTTCCTCTTCCTCTACTTCAAAATCTGATGGAACTGCAATTCCCTTTCCTTTTCCTTCCCCCTCTTCAAATGTTGATGGGAATTCCAAAGTACGTATGGCTTGTTCTTCAAACCTTCTGCCCATGATAGCCACACCGGCTCGCTTCTTCTTATTTTTCTCTTTATCTTTCTCTAATAGAGTCTTGAGCTCCTCCTGTCCCTTGGCTAAGGTCAAGAGTAGCTGTTGAAATTGTGAATTCCGAGCTTGCAAATCTTTGACTGTTTGTTCAATATCCATCTTGCTGAAATAAACAGCAGAGAGATGAGGAAACTTGGTGTGAAGACCTGTTTATGCATATGATGAATGATATGTATTCATGTAATGCTTTCAAGGATTCATAAATTCAAATTTTTTTTAAACAAAAAAGAAACACACGTCATATTAATAAGATAGAATTTGTTAGTACATCAATGCCCCATGGGCAAAATAATACAAAATTCTAAGGTAAAAAGATGTTGCGTATCCTCTTTGGTGCAATGTAGGTGTTGAGAGTCTTCTCTTTATGAAGTAGCCGAGTGAGTTCCAAAACCTTCTTCTCGCTTGCGTAGAATTGGGCTTCGAAAGTATCACGCTCTCCCTTAAGCTGTATCCAACTCCTTTGTAAATCTTCGAGTGATGTTGGCATGTCAGGATGTAGGAGGGTGTATGGAACCTCTCCTTCCATAACAGGCTCTATAATCACATGGAGAATGGAGGGGTAAGGCATCATAAGACTTTGGGTGCGGGTTCGTACCCACTTGAGGTAAGGCTCAAGAGGGATGGAATTCTTGTGTCCCAAGGTCTTACTGTCTACCTTGTTTGGCATCCTCAAAGCTCGGATGAACCTTTGTCGGAGTCCTTGGTCGTCGTTGTCGAAGTCAAAAACCAAACCTTGAACTAGCATATCATGTAGGCCATCCCTTCGGGCATAACCAAACTGTCTCAGAGCCAAGCAGAGGTTGTAGGTGATGCCTCCCTTAATGCCTAGTAGAGGGACATTAGGGAATTCCCCACAACAGTCAATGATGATAACATTCTCTTTAGATCGAGAACACCAATGAATGTATGAATATGTAAGAGTCATCAATCGTTGTGACCACCTCAAACCTTGCTCATTCTTCAAGATTGATTGGGGAAGATGAGAAATAAACCATCTTTCCAGGAGAGGAGTGCAACACATGAGAACACCTCTTTTCCTCATTGTACGAGTGTGAAAAGAGTGGAGGATATCCCTAAGCAATGTAGGCACCGGGTTACGAGTCATGAAGATTTTGACAGCACTCACATATATGAGTTGATCAGGGTTATGGAACAAGACCATCTCATAGATGAGAAGAGCTACAATCTCCTCAAAAGCTTGTAAGTCCAAGGAATTCCAACATCTTTGGGCCTTCTCAAACAATAACTTTGCCAAGAAGCCTTTGACACCACTTCTAGTTTCCCAATGTGTTGTGACATCAGATGAGTGCAAGTGTAGGGCTTGAGCAATCTCTTCTGGCTTTGGATCTCTTTTCATACCGTTGAAGGGTAGTTGATTGAGAATAGGAATCCTCAAGAGTTGATAAAATTCCTCCAAAGTGGGCACAAGTTGGTAGTCAGGAAATGTGAAGCAATGATGCAAAGGGTCAAAGAACTGGAAGAGAACTTTCAGCATATCCTCCTCTGTGTTGGTAGTGACCAAGTTGAGTAGACGACCATGTCTCTCGGTGAATGGATAATTCTCAATAATCCTTGAAGCTAGCTCCTTGAGTTGTGGAGGAATTCTTACAAGGTTGATTTGGATAGTTTTCCTGCGAAGTGAATCCATAACCTACAAAACAGGAACAAAGATGAAATTCCAAAATCCTTGAAATGGTTAGTGGATGCATATGATGCTTCATGATGTCCATGATGTTATGTACAAGTATATATGTACAAGCAAATCACACAAGTTCCTAGTTTAGGCTTGCATGGGGTTTCAAAGGTAGTACCCTCTTGAAGTTTAGTTGGCTCAACCTGTCCTAGAAATAGTAACCGGGTTCTAAGGAGCTCAATATCACTGGATTGTTTCCTTGTTCATTGTTTCAATTCAGCCTCTTTATTGGCGACCGAAATATTCCAAGGAACCAACCCTAAATGAGTGTAGTATTGAGTATCTACCAACTTCAGACTGCACCAAAGTCGGTCATCTCACTACATCCTAAAAGGCCAAGTTGGTCAAGTAAAGGTTCTAAAAGTCCATTAGTGCTTCATGACATCACTCAGCGGCCCCGTATTCTCTTTGATTGACTCAAAGGCTACCGGTACCCACAAATATGTCACACTAACATAGCTTTTGCTTAGACCATGTCGGTATACCCCGCACAGTTTCCACAACGTATTGCTATTTACCTATGAATGTTTCCCAAATCCGGGTAGAGGATTCAAACCCAAACAATAGAACCAAAGTGTAAAGCAAATAAGTCAAGCAAGATAAGCATGTAAAGGTGATCTAAAACCCTAAGGTAACCCCAATTTTATAATTATCCCCAGCAGAGTCGCCAGTTCTGTGATGTAGTGGGAGAACTGACTTGAGGTTTTGCGTTTGTGTTTGCAAATGTTGCGGTTAGCAAGAGTCGCCACCGACTTTTCTTTTATCCAAAAGGAAAGGTAAAAAAGCACATGAAAGACCTTTGAGATTGTTTTTGGGTTCGGGGGGTAGATAATAAAAACGGAAGGTGCTAGCACCCTTTTCATCCATGGTTTTCCACGGGCTCTTAGTTACTTGTTTAGATCACTTGCTTTGCTTTTGAAATTGTTTGAAATGGCGCTTTGTGTGGTTTTGAAAGTATTTTGAAAAGAGGCCATCATTTAGGCAATCTTTGTAATGATTCTCGTTCGTAAGAATGTATAAAAAGAGTTTGTCTTTTGAAAAATGTTTCAATGTTTGGAAGTTGTTTGGAAATTGTTTTGAAATGTGTGTGTTTGAAAATAGAAAGGATTGTTTGCAAATTGATCAAGTAACTAGAAGCTTAACTACCTACTCAAAAGTCTTTCTTGTACATTTTTATTCCTTTGATATTGTTGATTTACCATTGTTTTGGTAAATAACCCTACCTTTGGATGTTAAACGGGACGGGCGTGGATCATCGTATAACCATGATAGCAATATTGCCAAGTATCTTAGCAAGTTTGAGGGACTAAGATCATATTTGTTTAGGCAACCTTTTGATATCATCATCGAGGGACTATGATTTTTGTTTTGTTTGATTTTGCCAAAATACTTTGCATGCATACCATGGCCATTTTGTAAGGCAACCAAGTGGGTGAAACCCTTGAGGTGCTTGTGTGCAATGTGTGTCATTTTACATGAATTTGTTTGTCTTGTATTAGGTCATGTCTATTTGTTTGATTTTCGTCTTATCATACAAACCCTAATTTACTAAACATGTATATAATGTGATAAATTGCGTAAAATAAATCTAAGCTATTACAACAATATTATGGGAGGGGGGATACAAGTTTTGAATGGGGGAAATTTGCACAAAATACAACCCTAATTCACTATTACAACCCAATTGAATTTATTGTACAAATAAATAAATAAACAAGTATTTAAATATGCAATATTATGTATTTATGCAAAAATGTTTTGTAATTGTTTTATGTATGAGAAAAATAAATTATTTAAGTCCTAAAAAAAAGAAAAAATAATATTATTATTTTTGAAAGGAAAAACCCTAATTTTTTGATTTAAAAGAAAATATGTTCTATATCATTTATTTTATTCATTTATGTACAAGAAATAAATAAATAAAAATATTTACAAATATTAAAAATTAAAATATATGTCGAAATAATATTTTATGTGTATGAATAATAAAAATAAAAATGGATAGTATTATTTTATTATTTACAAATTATTTTAACAAAATGATTTCCATTTATTAAAATAAAACTATTTTATATGTGGAAAAAATAATAAAAATAAAATAAAAATTGCAAAAAATTAAGAAAATATTTTTGTGATTTTTTAATATTCAGAAAAAAAATATTAAAGTCAATAAACATAAAAGAAATGAAAAAATATGCAAAATATAAAAATATGCAAAGGGGGGTGTGGATAGTAGCCAGGAGGGTGTGGAAAGTAGGACAAACAGGCTCAAGGCGCACCAGACCCAGGACTTCATCCCTGTCCTCCAGCTTCTCCAAAAATGCGCGTTTCTGTGTACAATCCTGTATCTTGCTCTAGCTTGCATAAAATCAAAAACTCATATCACAAAAAATGTAGCTTATGATCTCACGATTCCAGTGATATAAAGTTTGTGACCTAACACTCAAAGATCAAGGAGAATTTTATCACCCCTAATTTCTGACCTAAACTTTTCATGAACTTCAAGCTTCAAATTCTCACTACTCAGTTAATATAAATGACAATTATGCATATGTACAGCTTAAGCAAGTTAAGGACTACATTTTTGCTTCACAAATCAAAGCTTAAGGATTCCTAAATAGAGAGATAGAGATTTGAAAAATACCTTGTTCAGCTGAGTTTGGATATGGCAATGTGGGGGCTTTGAGTGAGGCCTGAAGATTGTGTGAGCTTCCTTGAAGTTCCCTCAAGCTTTTCAAATGCACAGCTTGCCTTGAGGATGCTTGAAACTCCCTGCACGAGTCAACCTGCAACCTTCCAAAATGAAAATGGTGATGTCTGAAACAGGGCTCACAGTTGCAAGATGAAGGCTTGGATAGTTTAGGTAGGATGTATGTAAAGTGTTTGAAGTCTTAAAGTGAGAAACCCACGAGCCAATATTGATTTGGCAAGGGTTCTGCAGAAAATACCCTGTTTGGGCAGAAACTTATGTTTTTGGTGTTTGAGAGTGTTTGGGATGTTAGGCAATCGTGTATTGGCTTGTGACAAGTTTCTAAAGTTGTTTAGAATGAAGCCAAGCCTTGCCTTTATTAGCTTGTACAAGTTTTTGACTTTTGGCCACTTTTCTTGTTTTTGAAGAAAGGTTGAAGTGACCAAGCTCAAGACCTGTACTTGCTAGTTCTAGGTCTGATAATAGTTGGTCAACATTTCCTGATATTTGTGGATATTTCTTGCAACAAAAGATCAGGTCCATGGCTCAAGAATTGCAAAGTTGCAAAAAGCATGCTTTATGAAAATGGCAATGTGCACTTTTGGCCATTTATGGAATAATTCTTTGTACAATGCTCTAAAGGTAAAAATAAAGCCAATATCTAATGAGTTTGCATTTAATTATAGAGTGTAGAAGGGATTATGACCTGTAATACATGGTACAAGCATGCTAGGAACTGATTTGCAACTTGAAGCATTGTAAACATGGCTTGAATAAAAGTGACAAATTGCCATTTTCTCTTCTTCGATTCTCCCTAACCACAAATGATCTTGGAGAGTTCTTGGACATTTTGGAAAGCTTGCAACATTCTCTACAATCCATATTTGAAATGAAACTTGAGATACCTCTTGGAACTAGGTGAAAAGTTGTCATGAAGTTAGGTCAAAAACCTGCCTAAGCTAGGGCAAAATTTCACTAAGTTATTTACTTTATGGACCCCTATTCACAAAATCATAACTTGAGATCCAAGCATCATTTTGGAAAACTTTGTGAAGAAAAGTTGTAGATTTCATGGAGGACTACAACTTTCATGTTGGAAGTTTTCTTTGAATCCAATTGCATCATCGTGAAAAAGTTGTGGAAAGTTGGGAAAAAATAAGAAAATTTCCATACTTAGAAATTTTCTAAGTTATGAAAAATTTTCAAATTAAAACCCTAATTTGCAAAATTGATTTTCTTGATCAACAAGTTTCATATTTTGGCATATCTTGATGAATTGTGACCCTTGGCACTTGATTTTGACCAAAAAGTCAAAGTTTGACTTTTCAGTGTACAATTGACTTTTGATCAGTTGACTGCAAAATTCTTCTGTCAATCCTATGAATTTGAGATATTTTGAACCATGTGATTAGGTGAAGATGATGCTATTGAGTCCTTGAAATCATGCTTGAACCCAATAGGCCATTGGCTAGGTTAAAAATAAGAAATTTCCCTTTCTCAGTCAAAACCCTAATTTTGACCATTTTGCCGTTGTGATCCAGACTTGATCAAATGGTACATAGGAGTCTAAAATGTTGTTGTGGATCAAAGATTATAAATTTTGACTGTAAATTGGCCAAGGTTGACTTTTTCCCCAATACAACTGATTTTTAGGTCAGCTGTCCAATTGACTGGTCAAAAATGTGATTCAAGGCTTGGAACTTGATATGAGCAATATTAGGGGTTCAAGATGGTGTATTAAAGTCACATGAAGCATTGATGGTCCAAAAATCCTTGTGCAAACTCAAACCCTAATTTTAGGTCATCAGTGCAAGATGATGTCTTGAGCTGAGCAAACCTTAATCTTGTCTTGAGTCCAAGAAGTCTTGTGAGGAAAATCTTGATAAATGAGAGGGAAAATTTTGGGGTACAACAGTACCATTATCTGTGATGATTCTTTCTGGAATACCATACCGATAGATAAGGTTATGTTTGATGAATCAGGCTACAACGTTCTTGGTAACAAAAGTAAACGAAGCTGGCTCGACCCACTTTGTGAAATAATCAATGGCAACCAGGATGAAGCGGTGCCCATTAGAAGCTGTAAGCCTAATATCTCCAATCATATTGATGCCCCACATTGTGAATGTCCAGGGAGCAGTCAAGACCTTTAGACGAACTGGAGGTACATGTACTTTATTAGCATAGATCTGGCATTTCTGATAAGTTCACGAATGCTGATAACAATCTTCTTCCATAGTGGACCAATAGTATCCTGCCCGTAGGATATTTTTAGCCATCGTGTGCCCACTAGAATGGGTGCCAAAAGTACCTTCTTGCAAATCAACCATAATCTTTTCTGCCTCAACCTTGTCTACACACCGAAGCAAGGTAGAGTCGTGGTTGCGCTTGTAGAGGATTCTGTTACTGAGGAAGAACTTGGCAGAGAACCTTCTTAGGAACTCCTTATCATTGATTGAAGCTCCTTCAGGATACTCTTGGGTCTCGAGATATCTTTTGACTTCATGGAACCAAGGCTTGTCCACAACTTCTTCAGTACCAATCTCATGACAGTATGCTGGTTCATCCATTCTCTCAATAGTGATCTAAGGAGCCTCATCATCCCACATGAATTTGAACATGGATGACATAGTAGTTAGCGCGTCCACTAGTTGATTTTTCTCTCGTGGAAAATTCTCAAAGGCAGTTTCTTCAAAGTATGGAATCAATGTCAACACATGTTCTTTGTAAGGGATGAGATTATGATGCTTTGTGTCCCATTCTCCTTTGATCTGACTGATTAATAAAGTCGAGTCTCTAAATACACTCAAGAATTTTATCCTCAAGTCGATAGTAGCTTTGAGGCCCATAATTCATGCTTCATATTCAGCCATGTTGTTGGTACAGTTGAAGCATAATCTGGCAGCGAAAGGAGTATGACAGCCTTCAAGAGATATGATCACAACGCCGATGCCATTGCCAAGAGCCTTGGAAGCTCTGTAAAAAACCATAGTCCATTGGGATCCTCTTTCAGGTCCTTCATCCGGTCCAAGTTCTTCACAACCAGTTACTAACATGATGTTCTCATCCGGGAACTCAAAATTCATGTACTGGTAGTCATCCATAGCCTGTTGAGCTAAATGTTCAGCTAGTACACTTCCCTTAATTGCTTTCTGGGTTGTATACTGAATGTCGTATTCGGCCAGGATCATTTTCCATCTTGCTATTCTCCCAGAGAGAGCGGGCTTCTTAAAAATGTACTTGATAGGATCCATTTTAGATATCAACAAAGTAGTGTGAGTCAACATATACTGTCTTAGTCGGTGAGCAGCCCATGCCAAAGCGCAACAAGTTTTCTCGAGCAGTGAGTATCTTGTTTCACAGTCGGTAAACTTTTTGTTAAGGTAGTATATTGCATGTTCTTTTCGACCAGACTCGTCATACTTCCCCAACACACACCCCATTGAGTTCTCTAACACTGTTAAGTACATGATCATAGGTCTTACTTCAACTGGAGGCATCAATATTGGAGGCTTTTGAAGATATTCCTTGATTTTTTCAAAGGCGTTCTTGTATTTGTCAGTCCACTTCACTACTTGATCTTTCTTCAGTAATTTGAAGATAGGCTCACAAGTAGCGGTCAGATGTGAAATGAATCTAGAAATGTAGTTCAGACGTCCCAAGAATCCCCTAACTTCCTTCTCCGTGTGAGGAGTTGGCATTTCTTGTATAGCTTTGACCTTTTCAGGGTCAACTTCAATGCCTTTGTTGCTGACAATGAAACCCAAGAGCTTACCAGATCTTACTCCAAAGGTGCACTTATTCGGATTCAGCCTCAGTTTGTACTTCTTCAACCTTTCAAATAGCTCTTGTAGGTGATCAAGGTGCTTTTCTTCAGTCTGAGACCTGGCTATCATATCATCAACGTAGACCTTTATCTTGTTATGGATCATATCATGAAAGAAAGCTACCATGGCACGCTGATAGGTTGCCCCGACGTTCTTTAATCCAAATGGCATAACTTTGTAACAAAAAGTGTCCCACTGTGTGACAAAGGTCGTCTTCTCCATGTCCTCAGGTGCCATTTTGATCTGATTATACCTGGAGAAACCATCCATGAAGGAGAATACCTTATGTTTTGCAGTTTTGTCAACCAAAACATCAATATAGGGAAGCAAGAAGTCATCCTTAGGGCTTGCCCTATTCAGGTCTCTGTAATCCACACACATACGTACCTTACCGTCCTTCTTCGGTACTAGAACCACGTTAGCAACCCATTATGGATAAGAGGTAACAGTTAAGAAACCAGCAATGAATTGTTTCATGAATTTGGCTTTGATCTTTTCTGACATCTTTGGCCGCATACGATGAACCTTCTGTTTCACTGGAGGATAGTCCTCTTTTGTCGGCAGACGATGAACCACGACATCAGTGTCAAGTCCTGGCATGTCTTCGTATGACCAGGAAAAAAACTCAACATAGTCATGTAGCATCTAAATTAACCACTCCTTGACACTATGCTCCAGATCGACACCTATCTTGACTTCTTTCTTGTCCTCTTCAGTACCCAAGTTTACTTTCTCAACTGGCTCTTTGTGAGGCTGTATTGCCCTTTCTTCCTATTGTAACAGTCTGGCAAGTTCTCCTGGTACTTCACAATCTTCCTCACCTCCGTCTTCGGCTTGGTAGATCGGATTTTCAAAGTCATAATTGGCAATAGCAGAACCGTTATCAATGGGATCCAGAGTGGACGTGGATCCGCAGTTTGATATGTGGGTGTGTGTAAGAGCATAGTTGTATATTTTTTGATAAAGTAAAGAGGCAGAAAAGAAAAACAAAGAGCGCAAAATTTGTATGCAAAACATCCAATGTTTTATTAATGACATATGGGAATGAAGTAATGACCCTCACAAATAGACCATTGTGCCTCGGGTAAGACACAAGGCTTTAAATTTTCAATTGTTCAAATATTACATTTCCTCAAAAACAAAAAGACAAATTACTCTTGAATAAAAGTAACGGGTATAAAGTCTTTAGCCTCCTAATTGCCGAGTCCACCGCTGACGGTTAGGAAGATCCACTTGTCCAGGTCATAATCACTATCACTATCTTCCAGAGAATTGACTCCATGGTTTCTGATCCGCAAAGGTGGTACCCCGGTGTGAGCACGACAAACAACTCTTTGGGATCCTGAAGTAAAACCAAAACCAAATTTGTTAGATTTGTAGGGAATATCCGGAAGTTGGCCCCAAATTGTACACCCAACTTCTTCAACTACTACTTTGGTATCCTTCAGAGAAGCCATCTTCAATGGCGGTCTGGAAATCTTTGGGACTTTGGAAGCAGTCTTGGTTGCAGCAACGGTCCATGGAACCTCCTCAAAGTTCTAACAGGGGGGTTCTCAATGAACTCGCCTTCCATTTCGATGTACCTGAAAGATTTCAGGTGGCTCACCATGTATTCCTCCTCCCCATGGACTATGATGATTTTCCCATTGACTGGGTACTTCAGCATCTGATGTAGGGTGGAAGTAACAGTACCAGCCCCATGGATTCAGGGTCAACCCAGTAAAAAGGAGTAGGACGGGCGGATGTACGTCACATAGAAGGTAGAATTAAAGGTCTGAGTACCAACTTTGATAGGGATATCCACCTCCCCGTGCACCATTCTTTTAGAACCGTCGAAGGCCCTCACTACAATGTTACTGGGCTTTAGTGTGAGTCCTTCACAATCTAACTGATCAAGAGCATTCTTGGGTAAGGCATTTAGCGATGAACCTGTATCCACCAGAACATGGGCTAATATGGTGTCGTTGCACTCAATGGAGACATGTAGGGCATCATTGTGTTTCCTTCATTTAGGAGTTAGGTCTGCATCAGAGAATCCCAAGCTATTTTCAACTGTCAAACTAGCCACGCAATTCTCGAATTGATCAGCGGAGGTCTCCTAAGGCACATGGGAAGACTTTAGGAATTTTACTAAAGCCTTGGCATGGGCTTCAGAGCATAGCAGTAGGGCCAACATTGAGATCTTTGAAGGGGTCTTCCCCAATTGCTCTACGATATTATAATCACTTTTCTTGATTATCTGTAATATTTCTTCCATCTCCTTTTTAGAAGCCTCATGGATGACTTCTTTGTTCGCCTTCGTCTGGACAGGCTCAACCAATACCTCTTTGCCCCTAGTCTCGGTTGACTCAGTAGTAGGTGTGATACGATGGAAGAACCGACTGTTATATTGGTTTGTGTTTTTTATTCGGAAATGTCGCGGTAATCAAGAGTCGCCACCGACTTTTATTTCATCCAATAAAGGAAAAGGAAAAAGAACAGAAAAAACCTTTTTTCGAGAGTTTCTGAGTACAGGGGGTAGATTATAGAAAGGGAAGGTGTTAGCACCCTTTCTATCCGTGGTTTTCCACGGGCTCTTAGGTACTTGCTCATTTTAAAATTGCTTGTGTGTGCTTGTTTTGAAAATTTTTGTTTACTTCGTGATAACCCTTGTATCTGTCCTTAAGAGTGTGAAGAAGTTGTTTTGAAAACTGTTTTGAAAAGTGTTTGTGTGAAAGAGTTTTTGTTTTGAGTAAGTACTTAAGAGTCTTCTACCTACTCGAAAAAAAGATTGTTCGTTCTCGTTTCCTTTAGACAGCGTTATCCTACTATTAAGGAGTAGGTAACCCTATCGTTAGAGTTTTAAGGGACATTCGAAAGGGACGAAATGGTTACAACAAGTAAGGATACCTTAGCATTTCCAAGGGACTATCGTCATAAGATCATTTCTCATAGGCAACTCGATGGACAAGGAGGGACTATGATCTTTATGACGACTTTGAATTACGGGTCATTACTAAGATATCCCTACGTTCGAGGGACACGACCATTATTTCCGAGGCAATCAAGTGAGGCAAAACCCTTGGAGTGAGCATGTGCAAGTGTTTGATTTCAGTTTCATTTATCTTGCGCATTTAGGGTTTTCTACTGTTTTAAATTGATTTATCTTTTCATCTAATCCTATTATCCATACATCTAGGCAGTTTATAATTGCGGAAACTGAAGTGCGAGAAATTAAAACCCTTGCTATTACAAGGCCTTAGGGAGGGGATTACATAATCAAAAACCGGGGAAAATAATAAATGCGAAATAGTAAACCTAATTAACTATTACAAACTCCGAGCATATACAATAATTAATAAAATAGGGGAAAAAGAATGCGCGCGACAAAATTAAATACGGGGAATTAATGTCAAGTTAAGGAACAATTAATTGATGAATAAAGAAAAGATATTTTTGGACTTTTTTGAGAAAAGTAATTAATCTTGCAAATTAACCTAATTTCTATTTGATTTTAATTATGAAATAAAATTTAAGTTAACCTAATTAATTAAGGTAAATAAATATTTTATGAAAAGAACTAAACCTAATATTTTTTAGTGATTTTTGATTTTATGATTCAATTAAAAAAATATTTTTTGTAAAAAAATAATTTAAACAAGAAATTAAAATGAAATAAATAAAGAAATTAAAAAAGGAATTAAAGGAATGGGCCTGATGTAGCTAAGCAGATTGGGGGGTGTGTTGCCAATTTTGTGATAAACCCAGAATGATGGCCCAAGGATCCTGCGCCTGATCCAGTGCATCTTTCTTCTGATGGTTCCTGGTGTGCCTTCAATCCTGTGGCGCTAGATCTACATGATGATGGATCCCAAGGGTGATATCTGTGGTGTATGGTGGACGCTGGGTGCTGAAGCGCATAAAACCTGCAAAGCATTTGAAAGAAAAATAACAAATGTTAGAGGCAGGGGTCGAACCCCTAACCTCTCACTTACAACGCCTTATCCCCTTTCCTGCTTTCCACTAGTCTAGTTGGCCTTTTGTTAATATAATTAAATAAGATATAATATAATGGAAACACGTGTATGTCCAGAAGAAACACACCAATATTCAAATAGCCCAACGGGACATTGCCACACAATCGTCTTCTTCCCCAGTACCGTCGTATTAGGTTTAGACTTTTACGTACGAACAAAGTCTGTAAGTACAACCCTGCATCATTCAAAAATCCAGCACAAGCAATATAAATTACAATGAAGGCCATGAATCAACTGGGCTTGAAGCCCTGAACACCATGGTATCCACGCCTAGCCCTAATTTTTCCTGTAGAAGGAAACCCTAAAACGAGCTTGGAAACCCTAAGAATGGCAAACCATGATTCCTGCACTTAAAACTCAATCAAACGATTCATAAATCATCGAAACCTTATGATAAACAAGAATACATGATTAAACTTCATTGAAAACGCATGTGTGCATGTAATCAAAAATCAAAAAGAGTTGGATAATAGAGTTGCTGATTTTATGATTCTGAGTGTTTTGGTGCGTGCAAAGGGTGCAGTAAGCTTCAAGAGATTTCCAGAAATGGATTGTTGTCCTTGAAATGCTTTGAATCTCCCTGTAGAATAAAATTCTATGCTCACTTTTTTCTCCAAAAATTGAGTTATTTCTCTTGCAGTTTACACGTCCAACCTTTTTTCTTGTGCATTGGAATTGTTCTATATATGTAATAGACTGAATTAGGTCAAGAGAAAGCCTTCATATCTTTGCCAATTATCAAGATTTGATTTGATTTCCTCTTTGCATTATTTCTTTCTAAATCAACCAAATCATACCATTCTCATCCCAATCACCCTTGGCACGATTTGATTTTTTTTGACATCATAATTGGATTGTGATTCTATTCAAAATCAGATCAAAAACAAATCTTCATTATTTTATGTCATTTATTTGATTTAATTTGATTTTTAAATGATTTAAATCAAAATAAATTAAATAAATAAATCCAATAATATGTGGGAGAGTGTTTGGGTCGTGGACCATGCTAGAAGTAAGATGTAAGCATAAAAAGCTAGGCCCATTTGACAAAAAATTCAATTTTGGGTATTGTTGACTTTTGACAACTTTCCAAAAATGGCCAACTTTGACAATGCATATCTCTTTCAATTTTGACCCTAAGAGGGTGTTCTTTGACTTTTTAGAAAGCTTAGAATGTCCCTTAAATAACTCTTTTGGTTTCATATCAATTGGATCCTCCATGTTCATGTAAGAAGCTTTGAACCAAAAGGTGTTTTTGTTGACTTTTGAAAAGGACCTATAATGTATGAATTTATATCTTTTCATGAGTGCATTTGTTGAACTTGAGGGGTGAAGATGATTTGTAGGGAATTGGATTCTCTTCAAAATGAGCCTTGTATTAGAAATTTCTGATAAAGTATGAGAAAGTTATGCTTGGTCAAAGTTTGGTTGACTTTTCCTACGAAACCCTAATTTAGCAACTTTTGAGTTTTGATGAATTAGGAGAATTCCTTGGGGAATCATGATCAAACCTTGATCAAATTATGGATATCACTTCAAAATGTTGATGTTGACCAAAATCTTGAATTTTGACATATGTGGGCCACAGTTGACTTTTGACCTAATATAGTTGATTTTCAGACATTTGAGCAGTTGACTGAGCAAACTTCTTGTGCAAGGCATGGAACTTGGCATGGATGGTCTTGAGAGAATATTAGGACTATGGAGAGCATATGAGGCCTTTGGATCTCACCCATCTTTATGAAAATGGAAACCCTAGTTTGAAGTTCATTGTCTTAGGAGAGCATTTGCCTGATCAACCCTTGGGCATCCTTAGGCAAGTTGAGGATTTCAATGATCATATGTTGAGTAAAATGGGAGGGAAAATTTTGGGGTACAACAGCTGCCCATGTTCAATCTTCTTAAATCTGAGGATGTAGATTGGCTGGTCTGTCTTTCGTGATCTGAAGGTGGAAGATGATTGAACACTAGAGTGCTCTAAAATTTGCACTCGTCTGAAATGATACTGGTTGTGTAGGTAATATCGGGAATGAGCTTACAAATGCCATTTGGAAGAAGCTGAGGAAGGATCGTCGGAGATGAGCTTAAAGATGCCATCCAGAAAAGATATCGGTTACATAAGAGATTCCTTTTAGGGAATTCCTGTACCTGCCGTTGAGGAGGGCTTTGTTGGAGAATGTTGATTTACGTCTAGGGAAATAGAGAATAGGAGCTTCGATTGTCCATTACTCTACTGGGGAATTAACTCTTGATTGAGGAGGTGGAGAGTAAGCTGCATATCTTGTTAGGGTCCAGGTTGCACCATGACTTACTGAGGAAATGTGAGATCGACCGTATCTGGTCGGGTTCAGGTTTTACAGTGTTGTAAACTGTTGTCTGGAGATAAGGGAGAAGGAACCTGGATAGTAGGGTTGCTCCGAAATGAAATCCTAGATAGTAGGGCTATGAGAAGGAACCTGGATAATAGGGTTACTTCGAAATGAAAGTCTGGATGGTAGGGCTATGAGAAGGAACCTGGATAGTAGGATTGCTTCAAAATGAAAGCCTGGATAGTATGGCTTATGGGAAGGAACCTGGATAGTAGGGTTACTTCAAAATGAAAGCCTAGATGGTAGGGCTATGAGAAGGAACCTGGATAGTAGGGTTGCTTCGAAATGAAATCTTAGATAGTAGGGCTTAGGGGAAGGAACCTGTATAGTAGGGTTACTTTGAGATGAATGCCTGGATGGTAGGGCTATGAGAAGGAACCTGGATAGTAGGGTTGCTTCGAAATGAAAGCCTGAATAGTAGGGCTTATGGGAAGGAACCTAGATAGCAGGGTTACTTCGAGATGAGAGCCTGGATAGTAGGGCTATGAGAAGGAACCTGGATAGTAGGGTTACTTCGAAATGAAAGCCTGGATAGTAGGGCTTATGGGAAGGAACCTGGATAGTAGGGTTAGTTTGAGATGAAAGCCTGGATGGTAGGGCTATGAGAAGGAACCTGGATAATAGGTTTGCTTTGAAATGAAAGCTTGGATAGTAGGGCTTATGGTAAAGAACCTGGATAGTAGGGTTACTTTGAGATGAAAGCCTAGATGGTAGGGCTATGAGAAGGAACCTGGATAGTAGGGTTGCTTCGAAATGAAAGCCTGGATAGTAGGGCTATGAGAAGGAACCTGGATAGTCAGGTTACTTCGAAATGAAAGCCTGGATAGTAGGGATATGAGAAGGAACCTGGGTAGTAGGGTTACTTAGAAATGAAAACATGGATAGTAGGGCTATGATAAGGAACCTGGATAATAGGGTTACTTCAAAATGAAAGCCTGGATAGTAGGGCTATGAGAAGGAACCTAGATAGTAGGGTTACTTCGAGATGAAAGCCTGGATAGTAGGGCTATGAGAAAGAACCTGGGTCATAGGGTTACTTCGAAATGAAAGCCTGGATAATAGGGCTATAAGAAGGAACCTGGATAGTAGGGTTACTTCGGGATGAGAGCCTGGATAGTAGGGCTATGAGAAGGAACCTGGATAGTAGGGTTACTTCGGGATGAGAACCTGGATAGTAGGGCTATGAAAAGGAGCCTAGATAGTAGGGTTACTTTGTGATGAAAGCCTGGATAGTAGGGATATGAGAAGGAACCTGGATAGTAGGGTTACTTAGAAATGAAAGCCTGGATAGTAGGGCTATGAGAAGGAACCTGGGTAGTAGGGTTACTTCGAAATGAAAGCCTGGATAGTAGGGCTATGAGAAGGAACCTAGATAGTAGGGCTATGAGAAGGAACCTGGATAGTAGGGTTACTTCATTTGGTCGCGTAGCTTAGTTGACTCGTTTGGTTTCAGGAACTGATTTTTTATTAGTCGTCTGTAGATATGACCTGTATAACTGCTGGAATTATTGGTGATAATTGTCTTTCCTGAAAAGATAATAGGGTTGATTATATGCGATGCATGAAATGCATTGTGAGATGATGTTCTCACAAAAAATGAGATTACACTGTATGTAATATGTATGCGGTGAGAGAACTGACTTAAAGTTTTTCATTTGATCGCAAATGTTGCGGTTAGCAAGAGTCGCCACCGACTTTTCTTTTATCCAAAAGGAAAGGTGAAAAAGCACAGGAAAGACCTTTGAGATTGTTTCTTGGGTTCGGAGGGTAGATTATGAAAAGGGAAGGTATTAGCACCCTTTTCATCCATGGCGTTCCATGGGCTCTTAGTTACTTGCTAGATCACTTACTTTTGTTTGAAATTATGCTTTGTGCGGTTTTTTGAAAGTATTTTGTAAAGAGGTCATTGTTTAGGAAATCTTTGTAATGATTCTTGCTCGTAAGAATGTATACAAATATGTCGATATTTTTTGAAATTTTTTTCAAGTTTTGTAAGATATTTTGGAATGTGTAGGTGTTTGTTTTAAAAATAGCAAGGATGTTTGTTTTGAAATGGAGCAAGTAATTAGGAGCAATCTACCTACTCAAATGTATTTCTTCATCATTTTCTCTTCCTTTGACATTGTTGTCTTACCATTGATTTGGTAAGCAAGCCTATCTTTGGATGTAAACGGGACGAGCGTGGGTCATCGTATAACCATGATTAGCAATATTGCAATGTATCTTAGCATTCTTTTTTTTAGGGACTAAGATCATTTGTAAGGCAACTTTGAATAGCGTCATCGAGGGACTATGATCTTGTATTTGTTTGTTTTTGCTAAGATACCTTACATGCATAATATGACCATTTTGTATAAGGCAACCAAGTGATTTTACCCTAAGGGTGCTTGTGTGCAAGTGAGTTATTTTCATGCTTGATTTTGTCTTGAATTAGGGTTTTCTACTTGATTAATTTTATTCTTTCCATACAAACCCTAATTACTAGTATATTATGTAAAAGCGATAAATTGCAAAATTTAAAGTTACTACACTATTACAACACTTGTGGGAGAGGGGTATACAATTTATGAATGGGGGTTGCAATAATATAAACCTAATTAATCTATTACAATCAAATTGAATATTGTACGAATAATTGAAGAAATATATAAAGTACAAATGCAAATTGAAAGAAATGGTTTTTGTGTTTGGATTTTTTGTATGAAGGAGGTTTTATCCTAAACCTAATTAGAGAAAAAAGTAATTACATTAAATTAACTTAAGTTAATTAAGTAAAGAAATTAATTAAGAAAAGATTTTAATTAAGAAAAGATTTTTGAATAAAACTCTAAATCTATTTTAGTTGATTAAAAGAAAATAAGTTTAAAGAAAAAGTATTTTTTTTTTGTATTTTTGTCATGAAAATAATATGTGGTGTTATGAAATATTTTTGGTCTTTTTTATATTAAAATAAATATATTTAGATAAATAATAATCTAGTTTTATTTTAATTTACAAGGAAATTAGTAAAAGATAAATAAAGTATAATGAATAAAAATAAATTTTTTATGTGGAAAAATATTTAAATTGTGTCAAAATATAAACCTATTATTTTTATACTTTATAGGATTTTTTTTTTATTTTAGAAAATATATTTAAAAGAAAAAAGAAATAAATAAAAATAAAATGGGCCAGGGAGGTGTCACAAGTAAGAAGTTGGGGTGAGCTAGCAAAAAAAACAATGCTAGGCCCAAAGGGCCCAGCGCCTGCAAAAAAATGTGTTAGGAAATCAGAAAAATGAAAAATGCAAAAGGGGGGTTCACACTGGTTCGAACTCTCGCCCTTTAGGTAACACATGACTTAGTACGTGCGCACTTGCCACTGGGCTGGCTGTTTCAACCGGTCATATAATCAAAGCATAAATATATATTAGAAACTACTTTCTGAAGGCAACTTCATCTTCAACCTCGCACCTAGCCGGACCACCTGTATCTTCCTCATCTCTCCACAACAATGGAAAGTTCAAACATGAAAGTTGTGGTGTTTCTTCCCACGGATTCAACCATATAACTTATGTAAGCTAAAAGTCAAAGATAAAATCTAATTTTGCTGGCCCTAAATTGAAACCTAATTTCCTCAGAAATTTTAAATCCAAAATTCTCTATACACAGTCAATATAAATAGGAACTATGAACATGGTCAGCTTTAGAGCAAAGATATCTACATTTTGTCTTTATAAATCAAGATCAAATGATGCTTGTATGAAGAGAGAGAAGTTTGAGTTTTTACCTCTTGCAGCTGGAGTCGTGAATGGAGTTTGAGCAACTTTTGAGATGGCCTGAGGATCTGTTTAGCTTTCCTGGACCTCCTTGAGTGTATTCCAACTATTACTTTGCCTTGAAAGTCCCTGAATCTCTCCACTCAAGTCAACCTGCAAGCTTGATATTTTAAAATGGTGGATGGTGATGGAGGAGCTACAATCTTGAAATAGGGGCCTGGATTTCTTTGGTATGATGTATAGAAGGTGTTTGAGTGATTAGTTTTCAAAACGCACGAGTGGAAATGAAGATCATGAGTTTTGGTTTAGAACTATGTGTTAATGGTGTTCTTTGAACATGTTTATGGTTTTTGAGTGTTTGAGATAGTTTCAGGGCCCTATCATTCGTATGTCAACTTGAAAATAGTGTGTATACTTATAAGCAAAAGGTTTTGAGGCTTGTTACAACTCAGAATTTGAAAATCACATGTTATGGCTTAGTTACTTGTTTTTGAAGAAAAGATGACAAGTATAGTTTCAATGTAAGGTACAAGGCTTGTAGGGTGGCTGAAACCTTTAAGCACACTTGTTCTGATTGTGTAGAGTGTGTTTGTGCAGAAAGAACAAATGCAAGGCTCAATGCAAGCTGACTTTGCATAAAGCTTGCTTTTCTAAAATGGCAATGTTGTCTTTCTTCCCAAAATGGAATTATATTTGTGCAATGCATTGAATGCTTGGATTAAAGCTTCCAACAGCTGGGAAAACATTTAATTATGGAATGAAAGTCAAGTTAGAAGCCTGCAAAGTGATATTTGTACAACATTCTTGAAGATTGGATCCAATGTTCATCATGAAAATGGCTTGAAAAACAAGAATGGAACCCTAACTTCATCTCTTCGATTCTCACTACTCAAGAATGACATCAAGGAGTTATTGGAAATTTTCGAAAGCTTGCAATGTGCTCTATAACCCATCTTTGAATTAATTTTGAAGATTCCCCTTGGAACTATATGAAAAAGTGCCATGAAGTTAGGTCAAAATCCTGGCCAAATTAGGGCAAAATTTCACTAAGTGTTTAGTTTCATGACCCTATGTTCTTGAAATTATAACTTGAGATCCAAGCACTTTTGGAAGAAGTTGTGTGAAGAAAAGTTTTATATTTCATGGAGATCTTCAACTTTCATGTTGGAAGTTTCTCTTGAATCATCTTGCATCATGGTGAAAATTTGGCTCAAAGTTATAAAAAAACATGAAATTTCCAACACTTAGAAAGTTTAGAAATTTTGACTTTTCAAAATGAAATCTTGACCTTTTTGATTTCTTGATGAATAAGTTTCATATTTTGACATGTTTTGATGAATTATGATTTTTGGCAATTGAATTTAACCAAAAAAGTCAAAGTTTGACTTTTTAGTATACAATTGACTTTTGATCAGTTGACTGCAAAATTCATCTGTCAATCCAATGGATTTGTAATGTTTTGAATCATGTCATTAGGTCAAAATGATGCAATTGGACTCTTGAGATCATGCCTTAAACCAATTGACCATTTTCTAGGTCAAAAATCAGAAATTGCCCTTTCCCAGTCAAAACCCTAAATTTGACCATTTTGCCCTTTTGGAGATTTGATCAAATTTCTTGAGGAATTATGGTCCAGACATGATCAAATGATACATATTGGTTTAAAATGTTTATGTGGATAAAAAATTATGAAGTTTGACTGTAAATTGGCCATGGTTGACTTTTTTCCAAATACAATTGATTTTTAGGTCAACTGTTCAATTGACTGATCAAAAGTGTGATCCAAGACTTGAAACTTGACATGAGTGATCTTGGGAGTCCATAATGATCCATGAAAGCCATATGAAGAATTGATAGTTCAAAAATCCTTGTGCAAACTCAAATCCTAATTTTGGTCATCAGTGCATAAGGAGGTGTCTTGAGCAAATCAAACCCTAGTGCAGTCTTGAGCCCAATGAGATCTTGTGAGAAAATTCTTGATAAGTGAGAGGGAAAATTTTGGGGTACAACACTTTCCCTGTTCAGGTCTCTGTAGTCCACACACATCCGTACCTTTCCGTCCTTCTTAGGTACCAGAACAACGTTAGCAACCCACTACGGATAGGAGGTGACGGCTAAGAACCCAACGTCGAACTGCTTCATGACCTCTACCTTGATGTTCTCCGACATTTAAGGGCGCATACATCAGACCTTCTGTTTAACCAGAGGACAATCTTCTTTAGTCGGAAGATGGTGTACCACAATATCAGTGTCTAAACCAGGAATGTCTTCATATGACCAGACAAAGATCTCAACATAGTCGTGCAACATCTGTATCAACCGCTGTTTGATCTTAGTCTCTAGATTTGCGCTGATCTTGACTTCTTTTCTGTCTACCTCTATGCCCAAGTTTATCGTCTCAACTGGCTCTTCATGAGGCTGTATAGCTCTCTCTTCTTGATGTAACAGTCTAGCAATTTCTCCGGGTACCTCACAATCGTCCTTACCTTCGTCCTCGGCTTGGTTGATCGGATTTTCGAAGTCATGACTGGAAATAGCAAAACTGTTATCAATGGGATCCAGGGTGGATATGGATCTGCAGTTTTATACGTGAGTGTGTGTAAGAGCAAAGTTGTTTTGATAAAGTAAAAACAAAAAAGAAAAATAGAGACAGCAGAATTTGTATGCAAGGAACGTCCAATGTTTTACTGATGATATATGAAATGACATATAATAACCCTCACAGATAGGACCATTGTGCCTCGGGTAAGACACAAGGCCATAAAGTTTAAATTGTTTATTACAAACTTGGAAAACAAGTAAGACAATTACTGCGGAACAAAAGAAACTGGTATAAAATCTCTGGCCGTCCAATTACTCGGTCCACCATTGGTAGTCGGGTAGATCCAGCTGTCAATATTAGAGTTTCCCTCATTGTCTTCAATAGCATTGACCCCACGATTGCTGATGCGTAGGGGAGGTCCTCCAGCTCGAGCGGGTCGAACCACCCTTTGAGCTCCTGAAGTAAAGCCCAAACCAAATTTGTCAGTTTTGTGAGTAAAATCAGGGAGCTGTCCCCAGTTGGTATACCCACCTTCTTCGGCCACTGCTCTGGTGTCCTTGAGAGAAGCCATATTCAAAGGAGGTTTGGTGCTGGTGGTAGTTTCGGTTGACGCCAAAATCTGGGGAACCTCTTCAAAGTTTTGACAAGGAATCTCTATGAATTCCCCGTCCATCTCCACATATCTGAAGGAGTTCAGGTGGCGCACCATATACTCCTCTTTGCCATGCAAAATGACAATCTTCCCCTTCACCATATATTTCAACATTTGGTGTAGTGTAGAAGTAACGGCCCCAACTTCATCCAAGGACGACCCAACAAATAAGAGTATGATGGCCTGATGTCCATCACGTAGAAAGTGGACCCAAAGTTCTGAGAGCATACTTTAACAGGGATTTTCACCTCCCCATGCACCATTCTCTTCATCCCGTCAAAATCCCTTACCACAATGTTACTAGGCTTTAAAGTCAAGCCTTCATAATTTAGCCAATCAAGAGCCTTCTTAGGCAGAACATTCAGTGAAGACCCGGTATCCACCAACACATGAGCCATAGTGGTGCCCCTGTATTCTATCGAGACATGCAGAGCATCATTATGCTTCCTCCCTTTCGGTGTTAAGCCGACATCTGAAAAACCCAGCCCATTATCAGTAGTCAAGCTGGCCACACAGTCTTTGAATTGATCGGCTAAGGTTTTTTGTGGCACGTGTGCAGTCTTGAGGAATGCAATCAAAGCCTTTGCATGGGCCTCAGAACATAACAACAAAGACAAGATCGATATCTTCGAGGGGGTCTGCCCCAGCTGCTCGACCATATTGTAGTCGCTCTTTTTGATTATTTTTAAGATTTCCTCTATCTCTTGCTTAGAGGATTCCACAACAACTTTTCTAGGTGCCTCCGTCCAGGCAGGCTCACCTACAACTTCTTTTCCCTGAGTCCCAGATGACTCAACGGTAGGAGTAACAACTGGAGTAAGAATGGGAGTAGCAGCTGAAGTATTAGCAGGAACAGCAGATGGCATAACAACAGGCTTAGTGACAGTCTTCGGGGAGATCTCAGGAGATAAAACCCTTCCACTTCTGGTAATCTTACTGGCCCCAGCAATGTTACTGACATTGGGATCAGCCTCTTCAACCTTCAAGTCTTGTTTAACGCCATGATAGTAAACATTGGCGCCATAATTCCATGGGACAACTTTGTCCTAGGAGTACGGTACGGGACCAGGAAAAGTGATTATCAGCAGGGAGATTCTGGGAGCAGGTGTAATCCTAACAGGTCTTTTAGAGGAGAGCTTGGAAGGATTGTTGAAAATGGTTATAATGGCAATATCTTCAAACGGAACAGTCAGAATCAAAGTCTTTTCGAACAAAATTTCTCTGTTGTCTATCAGGCATTGAACACCTACTCTCATCAATTAGAAACCAGTGGACAGAGATGAACACATGTGGCAACCTTCACCACAACCCGGAAATAAACCGGCCAACAACAAATTTTCCTTAATAGTCATAAGAGGAGTATAAACTTCATCAACAGAGGTAACGAACAGGTCAGTATCAATGGCATTAACTCCACAGTTGTGCTTGTGAATGGGAGCAGTTATGACACTGGGCTTCTCCGGAGCATCGAACTCAATCTCCTTGACTTCAATCAGATCTTGTACTTTATTTCTCAGGGACCAGCAGTCATATGTATCGTGGCCAGGACTCTCAGAATGGTAAGCACATCGAGCATTTGGATTGTACCAAGGAGATATGGTGTTAGGATTCTTGGGAGCCTCTTTCAAGGTTTCCAAGTTGGATCTTAGTAGATGGGGGTAGAACCTCAGTCAATGTCATGTTAATCCGGGTAAACTACCTTTGCGGTCTTTCTACCCTTTGCTGATTGTTGCATTGTGGGGTAGCCGTAGGCCTAGGTATCATCACAGCACTTACCGTTGGACGATGTTCAACTCTACTCGGACCTCTTGGGCTATAGATAGCATGACTTCCTTCTTACCTACGAAATGCTTCTTTATTGAGCTTGAAGAGGTGTCTTTCTGTATTTTTCCGCTCTGGATCCCAACTTCTACCCTCTCTCCTGTTAATATCAGCTCGGTGAAACCAGCTGATGAACTACCAATCAAATGATTGAAGAATGGACCAGACAACATCCCAAGAAACATGTCGACCAACTCCCTATCAGAAAAAGAGGCTTGGACTCTCCTAGCCAAATCTCTCCACTTCTGCGCATAGTCCTTAAAGCCTTCACCTGCACCCACAAACATACTCTGGAGTTGAGTATAAGTAGGGGAAAGGTCAGCGTTGTATTGATACTTATTGTAAAAAGTAGCAGCCAAATCCTCCCAGTTTCGAACATTGGTTCCCTCTAGTTGATAGAACCATTCGAGCTGAGTCCCTGACAAACTGTCTTGAAAGAAGTTAACCCACAAGTTCCTATCAGCAGTGTGAGGAAAAATCTTCCTCACATAGGAACGGAGATGAAGCTTGGGACTAGACACCCCATCATACTTTACGAAAACCGGAGCTTTAAACTTTTGTGGGACGACTACCTCAGACACAATTCCCAGCTCTTCAAAATCCAGCCCTGGTATTCTCCGGATCTCCATAGCGCTCAGTCGATCCTCTAACTACTTTTATCTATCCTCAATGGGAGGATATTGCTCATCATTGTAGTCTGTATCATAGTCAGAAGCTTCAGGGCTAGGGTCCTTCTCCCTTGTCTTCCTCTCTTGATTCTCCCCCTCTTTGGACGAGGAGGTCAGATCGACTGGTTGCTTTAACGGCCCTCTGAACCTTCTGCCCAGATTCAGAACACCAGAGACCTTCTTCTTCTTCTTTTCCTTCAGGATAAGGGCCTTTAGATCCTCCTTCCCTTTTTCCAGAGTTATGAACATTTGTTGAAATTAGGCATTTTGTGCCTGAAGATCTTTGATTCTTTGTTCAGAAGACATTTTTGCTGAAATAAACAGCGAAGAAGATGAGAAACTTGCAATGGTACATGTTTATGCAATGTCATGGATGGTATGCATATGCAATGATTTCAAGGACTTGTAAAGGCTCAAGTTTATTTAACCAAAAAGAAACACCCGTTAATTGTATTAATAAGTTTAGACTATTACAAAGAATGCCCTTTAGGCTTACAATCAAACAAGCCAAACTTAAAACAAAAGAAAACTAGGTCTCCCAAGAGCGCATCCTCTTTGGTGCAATGTAGGCGTGTATGTTCCTTTCTTCATGAAGTAGCCTAGTGAGCTCCAGGACCTTCTTCTTGCTGGCATATAATTGAGCTTTGAATGTATCCCGCTCCTCTTTAAAGTTGAATCCAGGATTTATATAACTCCTCAAGATCAGTTGGCATGTCTGGATGATGAACAAGATAAGGAGTGTCTCCTTTAGCAACTGGTTCCATAATTATTGGTAGGACAGAAGGGTAAGGCATCATAAGACGTTAGGCACGGGCTCGTACCCATCTGAGATAAGGCTCAAGAGGGACGGAATTCTTGTGCCCCAGTGTATTACTATCAATTTTATGTACCATGCCCCAAGCTCTTATGAACTTTTTGCGGTAACCCTGAGCATTATTCTCATAATTGAAGGTGATTCCTTGGATAAGTGTATCATGAGGACCATCCGTTATCACATAACCAAATTGCCGCAGTTCCAAACAAGGGTTATAAGTGATTCCTCCTCTAATTCCTAAGAGAGGGACATTAGATAATTCACCATAACGATCGATGACGGTAACATCTTTCGAGGACCGTGAGCATCAATGAATGTCTGAATGTGTAAGGGACATCAGCCTATGAGACCATTTGATACCCTGCTCATTCTTCAAAATAGACCTGGGTAGGTGCAAAATAAACCACCTAGCCAATAGAGGAGTGCAACATAAGAGGGCCCCCCTTCTCTTTAGAGTGCAAGCATACAGAGAGTGTAAAACATCCCCAAGTAATGTAGGTATCGGATTATGAGACAGAAATACCTTAATAGTATTCACATCTACGAGTTGGTCCATATTAGGGAAAAGTACCATCCCGTAGATGAGGAGTGCCAATACCTCTTCGAAAGATTGTAAATCCAGGGTATCCCAAAAATAGTAAGCCTTCTCGAATAGAAATTTAATTGGGATTCCTTGGACACTTCCCCTAGTTTTCCAATTTGTCACTACATCGGACCGTTGTAAGGACATAGCTCGAGCAATCTCTTCAGGCTTTGGATGTTCTTCTGTACCTTTGAAAGGTAACTGATCAAGAATAGGTACCCCCAATAACTGAGAAAATTCCTCCATAGTAGGCACTAGCTGGTAATCCGAGAAGGTGAAGCAATGGTGCAAAGGATCAAAGAACTGAAATAGCACCTTCAACAATTCTTCATCGGGTTTTGAAGTGACCAAGTTGAGAAACCGACCATGTTTTTTAGTGAAGGGAGAGCTTTCAGGAATCCTTAATGCCAAGTCCTTTAGTTGGAGAGGCACTTTCATAAGGTTAATCTGGATAGTGTTCCTGCGAGCGGATGCCATGTCCTACAAAACAAAGCAAAGATAAGCCCTAGAAAATCCTTGAAATGGTTAGTATGATATGCCGTGCTTATGATGTCATGATTATGCTAAAAAACCACATGTATAGCAAGCAACAAACAAGTCACACCAATTCCTTAGGTTTAAGGCCTGCATGAGTTTTAAGGTCATACCCTCTTGAAGCTGGATTGGTTCAACCTGTCCTATAAATAGTAACCAGGTTCTAAGGGATCTCAATATCACCAATCTTTCCCCCAAGCTTCGTTCAATAGGCGATTGACTCACAACCAAACAAAACTCAAGAGTCAAACCTTAATGAGTGTAGCATCGAGTATCTGTCGACCTTGGGAATACACCAAAGCCGGCCATCTCGCTACGTCCTACTGGCCAAGTTGTGCAATTAAAGGTTGTAAGGTCAGTTGATGCTTTATGACACCACACAGCGGCCCCATACTCTCCCTAATTGACTCAAGGGTTACCAGTACCAACCAAAGTGCCACATCAACGTAGCTACTGCTTCAACTGTGTCGGTATACCCCGCACAATTCCCTCATAGTTTATTGCTACTTACCTAAAAGGTGTCCCCAGATCCGGGTGTAGGATCTACGTAACGCCAACAAAACCCTTGAATATAAAGCAGGCAAAGCAAAAGACAAGCAAGCAATTTTAGAAGTGACCTAGATCCTAAGGTATACCCCACTTATTAATTCCCCAGCAGAGTCGCCAGTTCTGTGATACAGTGGCAGAACCGACTGTTATACTGGTTTGCATTTTTCATTCGCAAATGTCGCGGTAAGCAAGAGTCGCCACCGACTTTTATTTCATCCAACAAAGGAAAAGGAAAAAGAACAAAAAAAACCTTTTTTCGAGAGTTTCTGAGTACTAGGGGTAGATTATAGAAAGGGAAGGTGTTAGCACCCTTTCTATCCGTGGTTTTTCACGGGCTTTTAGGTACTTGCTTATTTCGAAATTGCTTGTGTGTGCTTGTTTTGAAAAGTTTTGTTTACTTTGTGACAACCCTTGTTTCTGTCCTCAAGAGTGTGATAAAATTTTTTTGAAAACTATTTTGAAAAGTGTTTGTGTGAAATAGATTTTGTTTTGAGCAAGTACTTAAGAGTCTTCAACCTACTCGAAAAAAAGATTGTTCGTTCTCGTTTCCTTTAGACAACGCTATCCTACTATTAAGGAGTAGGTGTCCATATCGTTGGAGTTTTAAGGGACGTTCGAAAGGGACTAAATGGTCACTGAAGGCAACAAGTAAGGATACCTTAGCATTTCGAAGGGACTATCGTCATAAGATCATTTCTCGTACGTAACTTGAGGGACAAAGAGGGACTATGATCTTTATGACGACTTTGAATTACGGGTCATTGCTAAGATATACCTACGTTCGAGGACACGACCATTATTTCCGAGGAAACCAAGTGAGGCAAAACCCTAGGAGTGAGCATGTGCAAGTGTTTGATTTCAGTTTCATTTATCTTGCGCATTTAGGGTTTTCTACTGTTTTAAATTGATTTATCTTGTCATTCAATCCTATTATCCATACATCTAGGCACTTTATAATTGCAAAAAGTAAAGTGCGAGAAATTAAAACCCTAGCTATTACAAGGCCTTGGGAGGGGATTACATAATCAAAAACCGGGGAAAATAATAAATGCGAAATAGTAAACCTAATTAACTATTACAAACTCAAAGTAGATACAATAATTAATAAAATAGGGGAAAAAGAATGCACACGACAAAATTAAATACAGGGAATTAATGTCAAGTTTAGGAACAATTAATTGATGAATAAAGAAAAGATATTTTTGGACTTTTTTGAGAAAAGTAATTAATCTTGCAAATTAACCTAATTTCTATTTAATTTTAATTATGGAAAAAAATTTAAGTTAACCTAATTAACCTAATTAATTAAGGTAAATAAATATTTTATGAAAAAAACTAAACCTAATATTTTTTAGTGATTTTTGATTTTATGATTCAATTAAAAAAAGATTTTTTGTAAAAAAATAATTTAAACAAGAAATTAAAATAAAATAAATAAAGAAATTAAAAAAGGAATTAAAGGAATGATCCTGATGTAGCTAAGAAGATTGGGGGGTGTGTTGCCAATTTTGTGATAGGCCCAGGATGATGGCCCAAGGATCCTGCGCCTGATCCAGTGCATCTTTCTTCTGATGGTTCCTGGTGTGCCTTCAATCCTGTGGCGCTAGATCTACATGATGATGGATTCTAAGGGTGAGATCTGAGGTGTATGGTGGATGCTGGGTGCTGAAGCGCATAGAACCTGCAAAGCATTTGAAAGAAAAATAGCAAATGTTGGAGGCAGGGGTCGAACCCCTGACCTCTCACTTACAACGCCTTATCCCCTTTCCTGCTTGCTACTGGGCCAATTGGCCTTTTGTTAATATAAATAAACAAGATATAATATAATGGAAACACGCGCATGTCCAGAAGAAATGCGCCAATATTCAAATAGCCCAACGGGACATTGCTACGCAATCGTATTCTTCCCCAGTACCGTCGTATTAGGTTTAGACTTTTACCTACGAACAAAGTCTGTAAGTACAACCCTACATCATTCAAAAATCCAGCACAAGCAATATAAATTACAATAAAGGCCATGACTCAACCGGGCTTGAAGCCCTGAACACCATGGTATCCACGCCTAGCCCTAATTTTGCCTGTAGAAGGAAACCCTAAAATGAGATTGAAAACCCTAAGAATGGCAAACTATGATTCCTGCACTTAAAACTCAATCAAACAATTCAGAAAGCATTGAAACCTTATGATAAACAAGAATACATGATTAAATTTCATTGAAAACACATGTATGCATGTAATCAAAAATCAAAAAGAGTTGGATAACAGAGTTGTGGATTTTACGATTCTGAGTGTTTTGGTGCGTGCAAAGGGTGCAATAAGCTTCAGGAGATTGCCATGAATGGATTACTGGCCTTGAAATGCTTTGAATCTCCCTGTAGAATGAAATTATATGCTCACTCTTTTTGTCCAAAAATTGAGTTCTTTCTCTTGCAGTTGTTGTACCCCAAAATTTACCCTCCCATATTCCTCAAAACATTTCAAGAAAGATCCTCAAGTTACTCAAGGTAGTCCAAGGGTTGGCCAGACAAGCTCTCTCCTAAGGTAGTCTACCTCAAATTAGGGTTTCATGTTGCATCAAGATAATTGAGTCCAAGAGACCCCAAATGCTCAACATTGTCCCAATATGTTTTCAAGAACATCCATGTCATGTTTCAAGCCCTACAGAGGAAATTTGCTCAGTCAATTGCTCAAAGGCCTGAAAATCGACTGTGTTAGGGCAAAAGTCAACGGTGGCCCACATACAGTCATACTTTAATATTTTTAGTCAACATTCTCATTTTGAAGGATATTTCATCATTTTATCAAGGTTTGATCATGATTCATCAAGGATTGCTCATAATTCATCAAGACTCAAAAGTTGCTAAATTAGGGTTTTGTAGGAATAGTCAACTCAACTTTGACCAAGCATAACATTCTCATACTTTATGATAAATGACCCATACAAATCTCATTTTTAAGAGGATGCAATTCCCTACAATCCATCTTCATCTCCAAAGTTCAAAATATGCACTCACAAGAAGTTATGAATTTGGACATTATAGGTCATTTTGAAAAGTCAACAAAAAACACCTTTTTTGTCAAAGATTCATACATGAGCATGGAATATCAACTTGAGATGATATGAAAAGGGTTGATTAGAGGACGTCTCAAGCTTTCTAAAAAGTCCAAGAACACCTCCAAAGAGTCAAAATTAAGGAAGTTATGCATTGGTGAAGTTGACCTGTTTTGCAAAATTGCCAAAAGGCAACTATGCCTAAAACATCAACTTTTGCCAAATGGGCCCAATCTTTTTCACTTGTTTTGAGTTGGCAACATGATCCACGAGCCCCAGCCTTTGCCACTTGTCATTATATTATTTTTATTATTTATTTTTATTTTTATTTGAATTAAATCATTTTAAATCAAAACAAATTATAGAAAATCCAAAATATTGAAAACAAAAGATTTTGTGCTTGTTTCAGGTTTTAAATTACAGCTAGCATCAAATCAAACTCGTGTAAAGGCTTGGTGTGCATAAATAGATTGGATTTAGGCCATTTTTGGAAAGATTTTAAGGTGAATCAAATCAAGATCAAACTCATTGATGGAGGAAGATTGAGTGCATTCTTTCAACCCTGATTCACTCCTCAATACATAAGGAGTGTGTGCAGACCAAAAGAGGCTAGAGAAGGAGGCGCAACATCAAGTACAGAACTTAAAAAAATAAAGAAAAAGTGCAAACACGATTTCATTGTTCCAGGACAATTGAAGACTCTTTGCCCATTCCAATCGATTCCTGGGAGTGTAGGCAACCAGAAGCAATCAAGAACAAAGCCTTTCCAGTACCAAAAAGCGTTGTAAGTCATCCACGACATCCATGAATTTTTGAATTCGGTTTACATGATTTAGGCATTGTTAGCATGAATTAACCATATATTGTTGATCCATAAAACATTTGCAAGCTCTCTGTATCATTTGATTGCATTTTCTTGGCTTGTACTGGATTTCACCATGGCTAGGGTTTACAACTTCGATTTATGAGTTTTTTGTGCAAGAGAAATTAGGCCATGAAAGGGCCACCATTACACTCAGGAGGTCCAGACGAATCGATTGGTGGCCCTAGTTTGCATTTATCTTGCTCATGGTTAATTTTGAAGAATGATAGGGATATAGCGACGGACAAACGTCTGTAGGTAAAAGTTTCCAACTTTTACCAACGGAACAAGGTCAGGGATGACCTGCGTGCCACCTTTCCATTGGCACATTCAAACCCTGGCGCGCGTTTTTTTGTTATCCTCCACTAATTCTTGTTTTTTGTATATTATTATTATTATTTATTTCATGTACAACAAAGACAAATAGCTCAGCTGGTTGCCAAGCGCTGGAACGTGCCTCAGGACCTGGGTTCGAATCCCAGGACCCCCACTTTTCTCATATTATTTTCTTTCAGGCAATCTCATGTGCATACAAAGCCAAGAAGCACCATGCTCCCTCAAGATCCAACCGTTCAGGAATCCAAGAAGCCAGATCTGATGGCTATAATATGATGACCATGGTGTGCCTCAGTCAAGGCAATACGCTGGAAACATTTTGACAAAGCCAAAAAACATTTTCTTTTAATTAGGTCAGAAAGGGTCAAAACCCTAGTTCGCACTCGTCCTAATTTTCATCGCGCTTTATTATTATTATTATTATTATTATTATTTTTATCCATATTATTGTAACTGTTCACAAAGTTGTAATAGTTTAAATTAGGATTTTTACTTTTCATTTATCGCTTTATTTTCAAAGGGTTTGTTTTTGGCTATGTAAATACCCGAAGCCTTGTAATAGCTTAGTTTAATTTTCGCACTTTAAATTCCGCAAATATAAACTGTTAGATGTATGATATAGGGATGCATGACAAGAATGTATGTTAAACTTTAAAACAGTTAGATAACCCTAAAATGTGCAAAGATAATAAATCTGAAACTGAATCACTCGCACATGCGCACTCCTAGGGTACACTCCCACTTGGTTGCCTTCGATAAACGATCATTGAGTATAGGATGTTTTAGTGGTCGTCCTTTTGTCCAAAGATCAAAGTTGCCTCAAAAAGGTTGCCTCAGATATTGTTTCCTCGGATAATTTATCTAAGACATTAGGGTTACTACTAAGACGTCCTAACATTGCTTTAGTGACCGTACGTCCCTTTCAAATTGACCCTCAAAATTCCAATGACGGTGCTACCTACTCACTAATAGTGGGATAGCGCTGTCTAAAGGAAACGAACATAGAACGATTGTTTTTTCGAGTAGGTAGATTAGTTCTTAAGTACTTGCTCAATCAAAACAAACTTTTTTCTCACACTTACACTCCTTTACAAACAAAGTTTTCAAAAACACTTCATTACACTCTTGAAGACAGAAGCAAGAGTTAAATCGAAGTCAAAACAAAAACATTTCAAAACACACAAGCACACAAAGAAGCAATTTTTAAAATGATGAGCAAGTACCTAAGAGCCCGTAGATAACTACAGATAGAAAGGGTGCTAATACCTTCCCTTTCTATAATCTACCCCCCGTACTCAGAAATATCTCGAAAAAGGAATTTTTATGTGCTTTTTTCCTTTCCTTGTTGGATAAAATAAAAGTCGGTGGCGACTCTTGCTTACCGCGACATTTTGCAAACACAAACGCAAAATGCAAACCAGCAATTCCTTAAAAAAGGGGAAACACGTCCCGGTTCTGGCCACCGTATCACAATAGTTTACACATCCAACCTTTTTTCTTGTGCATTGGAATTGTTCTATATATGTAATAGATTGAATTAGGTCAACAAAAAGCCTTCATATATTTTCCAATTATCAAGATTTGATTTGATTTCCTCTTTGCATTATTTCTTTCTAAATCAAGCCAAATCATACCATTCTCATCCAAATCACCCTTGGCAAGATTTGATTTTGTTTGACAGCATAATTGGATTGTGATTCTATTCAAAATCAGATCAAAGACAAATCTTCATTATTTTATATCATTTATTTTATTTAATTTGATTTTTAAATGATTAAAATAAAAATAAATTAAATAAATAAAGACAATAATATGTGGGAGAGTGTTCGGGTCGTGGACCATGCTAGAAGTAACATGCAAGCATAAAAATCTAGGCCCATTTGACAAAAAATGCAATTTTGGGTATTGTTGACTTTTGACAACTTTCCAAAAATGGCCAACTTTGACAATGCATATCTCTTTCAAGTTTGACCCTAAGAGGGTGTTCTTTGACTTTTTAGAAAGCTTAGGATGTCCCCTAAACAACCCTTTTTGGTTTCATCTCAATTGGATCATCCATGTTCATGTAAGAAGCTTTGACCCAAAAGGTGTTTTTGTTGACTTTTGAAAATGACCTATAATGTATGAATTTATATCTTTTCATGAGTGCATTTCTTGAAATTGAGGGATGAAGATGAGTTGTAGGGAATTGGATTCTCTTCAAAATGAGCCTTGGATGAGAAATTTATGATAAAGTATGAGAAATGTATGCTTGGTAAAACTTTGGTTGACTTTTCCTATGAAACCCTAATTTAGCAACTTTTGAGTTTTGATGAATTAGGAGCATTCCTTGGGGAATCATGAACAACCCTTGATCAAATGCTGGATATCACTTCAAAATGTTGATGTTGACCAAAATCTTGAAGTTTGACTATATGTGGGCCACATTTGACGTTTGACCTAATACAGTTGATTTTCAGGCATTTGAGCAGTTGACTGAGCAAACTTCTTGTGCAACGCATGAAACATGGAATGGATGGTCTTGAGAGAATATTAGGACTATGGAGAGAATATGAGACCTTTGGAGATCACCCATATTGATGAAAATGGAAACCCTAGTTTGAGGTTCATTGTCTTATGAGAGCATTTGCCTGATCAATCCTTGGGCATCCTTAGGCAAGTTGAGAATTTCAATGAACATATGTTGAGTAAAATGGGAGGGAAAAATTTTGGGGTACAATAGCAGGGATAACAGCAGGACTAACAGTAGGAGTAGAAATGCGAATACTGACAGGAGAAGCAGCAGGCATAATCACAGGTGTAGCAATGGAAGTATTAGCAGGAGTAGCGGTAGGAATGATCACAGGAGTATCAATAGTTTTTGGAGAGATCTAGGGAGAGAAAACTCTTCCGCTTATCTTTATTTTACTGGTCCCAACAATATTGTCGATGTTGGGATCAGTACCTTCAGCAACTCTGTCTTCAACAACCAATAGGTCTTGCTTGACGCCATGGTAATAGACGCCAGCCCCATAATTCTAGGGAACTGTTTTATCCTAAGAATATGGTATTGGTCCAGGAAGGGTGATGATCAAGGGAGAAAACTTAGGAACATATGTAATCCTGACGGGTCTTTTGGTGGAGACCCTGGGAGGATTGTCGGAAATGGTGATTATTGAGACATCTTCACAATAACTTCTTGTAAGGGGAACTTTTTAGAACAAAATTTCTTTGTTAACCATCATGCGCTGGACGCCCATCTTCAATAACAAAAAACCATCTGGTAGAGACATACATAAGTGGTAACCTTCACCACAGCCCAGAAATAAACCGACACTCAATAGATTCTCTTTAACAGTTAGAAGAGGAGTAGTTAATTCATCCATAGAGGAAACAAAATGATCATCCTCAACAGCATTGACACCTTGGCCATGTTTGGGCATGGGTGAAGTTATTACATTAGGCGTCTATGGAAGGTCAAACTCAATCTACTTCGCCTCGATGAGATCCTGTACCTTATTCTTTAAAGCCCAACAATCATTCGTGTCATGCCCCGGAGTTTCAGAATGGTAGGCACATCAAGCATTAGGGTTATAGCGGGAAGAGGCAGTATTAGGATTCTTCGAGGCCTCCTTTAGGGTTACCAGGTTAGACTTCAGTAGGTGTGGTAAAACCTGGGATAGGGTTATGTTGATCCAAGTAAACTGTCTTCTGGGTGCATCTGGTATGCGTTGATTTCTTCATTGTTGGTTTGAGGCAGGATTGGAAATCATAACAGCCCCTATCGTCGAACGACGTTCATTTTTGTTGTGATTTCTTTGTCCATAAGCAGCATTGACCTCCTTCTTTCCTGTGAATGGTTTCTTTATTGTACTGGAGGATGCTTCTCTCTAGATGTTACCACTTTTGATGCCAACCTCTACCCGTTCACCAGTCAGTATCATTTCAGTGAACCCAGCAAACGAACTTCCCATCAGATGGTTAAAGAATGGACCAGACAATGTGCCTAAGAACATGTCGACCAGCTCTCTATCAGACAACAGAGGGTGGACTCTTCCTGCAAGGTCTCTCCATTTTTGGGCATAATCTTTAAAACCTTCGCCGGAACCCATAGACATACTTTGAAATTGCATACTAGTTGGGGCGAGGTTAGCATTATATCGGTACTGCTTGTAGAAAGCAGCAGCCAGATCTTCCCAATTACGAATATTGGTTATTTCCAGTTGATATAACCATTCCAGCTGAGTCCCTGACAAACTCTCCTGGAAGAAATGTACCCAAAGATCCCTATCAGTAGTGTGGGGTTGAATATTCCTGACATACGACCTTAAATGCAGCTTAGGACGGGACACACCGTCGTACTTAGCAAAAGTGGGGACCTTGAATTTCTGCGGGATGGCCATCCCTGAGACCAGTCCTAACTCTTCAAAATCCAGCCTGGGTACCCTTTGGATCTCCATAGCATTGAGCTGATCCTCCATCTGTTTGTATTTATCACCAGCAGGAGGATACTGCTCCTCAGAATAATCAGGTTCATCCTCCTAAGACCATGAGTTGTTGTATTCTTCCGTGGGCTTTTCTCCTTGATTGTCCCCCTCATCTGACGTAGTTGTGAAATCTAGAGCTCACCTAGCTGGCCCTTTGAGTATTCTACCCAAATTCAAGACACCAACTGGTTTCTTTGGCTTCTTGGTCTTCTCTTTGATGATTAAAGCTTTCAGATCTTCTTGCCCTTTGGCCAGAGCTATGAACATTTACTGAAACTGAGCATTTTGAGCTTGGAGATCCTTCACTGTCTGTTCAAGAGCCATTTCTTTTTTTGAAATAAACAGCGAAAAGATAAGAAATTTGTCTTGAAATACCTGTTTATGCAATGAAATGCATGATAATGTTTATACAATGTTTTCAAGAACTTTTAAGATCTTAAATTTTCTTAGTTAAGGAGATAACAAACATTAATTGCATTCATAAGTTTAAATGATTACAATGATGCCTCTTGGGATTACAATGGAAGAAACAAAGATAAACAAAACTCCTAAATCAAACAGGACTCAAACTTCCCATGAGCGCATCCTCTTTGGTGCAATATAGGCATTCAAACTTTGTTCTTCATGCTGTAGTCTTGTAAGTTCCAAAACCTTTTTCTCGCTTGCAGAGAACCGGGCTTCAAAGGCATCTCATTCTTTTTGAGTTGAATCCAAGACCTTCGTAATTCCTCGAGAGTAGTTGGCATGTCAGGATGAAGAATGGTATAAGGTACATCTGCGTCTGCAATGGGTTCCATGATGATGGGTAGAATGACGGGGTAAGGCATCATGAGATTTTGAGTGCGAGCTTGCACCCATTTAAGATAAGGCTCCAAAGGGATGTAGTTCTTATGCCCCAGTGTCTTGCTATCCACTTTGTTTACCATGCCCCAAGCTCGGATGAACCTCTGAAAGTACTGTTGTACCCCAAAATTTTCCCTCTCATTTTTCAAGGCCTTTCTCACAAGGATTCTCAAGGTTCAAGCTTGCACAAGTACATTGGGATTTTCCAGTACCAAGATTAAAAGGAAACTGTCAAAAAGGGAGAAAACAGATAAAAATAATATTTTAACAAAATTTGGAGAAAAAATGTTCTTCAATTCAGCTCCTTCGATTGGCCTTTTGGCCTCTTTCGATGCAAGTTTGGATTGCATCCTTCGATTGGGCGTGGGCCTCTGGCACGTTGGTTTGGATTCACAAGGCACAAATCCCCATGTAGTCTCCTTCAATTCCAAGGCAAAAGGCTCCCTTTTAGAATTCTTCGATTTGCACTTTTTTCCTCCTATATGCCTCTTTTGAATCTGGACATTTTGGCCTCCTACTTGCACCTTTCGTTTGGGCATGTGGTTCCTTCCGTACAAGCTATTGGTCACACCTTTCGTTTGGGCATGTGGTTCCTTCAGTACAAACTACTGGTCACACCTTTAGTTTTGGCATGTGGTTCCTTCAGTACAAGCTACTGGTCACACCTTTCATTTGGGCATGTTGGTTCCCTTCATGCAAGTTTCATTCGAACATAGATCTTTTGCATGTTGGCATGAAGTCACAAGGAAAAAAGCCTCCTGTAGCCTCCTTCAATTCCAAGGAAAAAATCCTCCTTTTGGCATCCTTCGATTGCACATTTAAACTTCTTGCATGCATCTTTCGTTTGGCTTTGTGGCCTCCTTCGAATGAAAGCTAGGGGTACGTACTTTATTTGGGCAGGAAATCACCTTCGATGCAAGTTTGATCCATAAGCTTCGTTTGGGCATTTTGCTCCCTTCGAAGAAGTCTTCTTTGGTAAATTTCTAGAAACCTTCGACACAAGTGGAAAATAGGATTCTAAAATAACACTGATCAAATCTTTGGGCCATACTACACGATCTTACTTTGCAGGCATTAATTCTTGTATTTCACTCCATAATTAATTGCTTACATTTTGGATTAAGTTATTGTCCAGGTGATTAAGCCTTTGTCCAGAAGTTTTTTTATGAAAGTGAACTTGCTAGTACAAATCCTGTCCTAAGCCCATGCTTTGCTTAAATCCTGCTTGTACTTCACCATAAGTCAGGGAAGTCAGCCTCTTTTAACCAACAACTTTAGTACTTCACCTTGGGATCTTGGAAAATCTGACATAGCTCAATATTCACGTTTCAGCCAAGCCACATTTTTGTTTAAACTCCCAAACCTTTTCTCTATAAATAGAGAAACCATTGACAAAGAAAGAGGCCATATTTTTGCTAGAGAGAAAAATAATAAAAATCTTCAGGCACTCAAACTCTCCAATATTCTCAAACTCTCCAATATTCTCAAACTCTCCAACATTCTCAAACCTTCAAAACTCTAAGATTTTTTTTCACAAAAAAACCTCAGTAATGTACCTTTCAATTCACTTCCCCTAAACTATAGCGTAATAACCTTCGATTCACTCATCACCATCATATACTCTCTTTCAATTCAGTGACTGCCCAAACCAAGCAGTAACTGAACTAGCTTTAGGAAGATTCCAACGAAGCTCCCTCCACCACCAAAGAAGTCACCTACAACTTTTTCGATTAAGCACTTCAAGGGGTAAGTTCTCTCTAAACTTGGAACTCTTTCATTTAAATATCACGTGAACATGCCAATAAAGAAAAATGTAGATATTTCTAGACCATGTTTGAGCTTTCGATTCTGACAACCCATATGCTGAAAACTCAACCTTAATTAGTTATGCTTTGGACTTTGAGACCCTTTGGTTTTTGTGCTGACCCCTGGACTGTAATTATGTTTGAATGTTGCATTTTAAGAACTTAAGACATGTTTGTTATACCCTTAGATTGGCTAGATGCACAAGCCTTTCGAATCACAATCTGAGGGCCTAATATGCTTACAAGGAGTCAACAAGGAGCCTGTGGCAAAGCCAGAACCTTGTTGTTTCTAGGCCTCAGACGAAAGATAAAACCTTGCTGCCTTCAAGCCTCAAACGAAAGACAAAACTATGCTGACTTCCAGGCCCAGACGAAAGGTGTGCCCACACTGATTTAAACTCCCAGTCGAAGGAGACAGAAAGGAAAATCGAAGGGCATGACTCCACTGACTCCAGACCCCAAATGGAAGGAAGCCAAAAAATGCAGAATCGGAGGGCGTTTCTGGCTGAATCGAAAGACCAATTTTTCTTGCTTTTATTTTATTTTTGCCTTTATATTTTCATTCTATTTAATATGGTTGTAATAATGTAGGATTTTATCTTTTCACATTTTATTACTTTTGTATGCTTGCTAGTAAAATAGGGAATGTATGGAAAGATAAAATCAACAAGCAGACAACCCCTAAATCAAAGACTAAATGCATGCAAATCAAACACACTATTCACACATTCACCCCTAGGGTTAACCCTATTTATTGCCTAAAAATGGTCATGTTATGCATGTGAGACGTCTTAGCAAAACAACCAGAAATACTAGATCATAGTCCCTCGATGACGCTTCGAATGTTACCTTACAAATGATCTTAGTCCCTCAAGAGAAATGCTAAGATATCTCACAACATTGATATCATGACTATACAATGACCCACGCCATTCCCTTTACATCCAAAGATAAGGCTTCTAACCAATCAATGGTAAGATAGTAACATCTAAAGGAGGAGGAGAATAACAAAAGACTTTTGAGTAGGTAGAAACGTTCTTAGTTGCTTGCTCATCTTAAAAAAAACATCTTTTCAAGAACACTAAACACTTTCCAAACATGAAATATTTTCAAAAGTCCAACACTTTGTATACATTCTTGTAAAGACAAGAATCATTACAAAGTTTGCCTAAACGAAGGAGCTTTTTAAAAATACTTTCAAAACCACCACAAAGCACATTTTCAAACAAAAGTAATGATCTAGCAAGCAACTAAGAGCCCATAGATAACTATGAATGAAAAGGGTGCTAACACCTTCCCTTTCCATAATCTACCCCCCAAACTCAAGAAAAAAATCTCAAAGGTCTTTCTTGTTCTTTTCACCCTTTCCTTTATTGGATAAAAGAAAAGTCGGTGGAGACTTTTTCTATCCGCAACAATGGCGATCAAACACAAAACCTCCGAACCAGTTCTCCTACCGCGTTACAGAACTGGCGACTCTGCTGGGGAAATTTTAAAATTAGGGTTACCTTAGGGCTAGATCACCTTTACTTGCTTGACTTGTTTGCTTTACATTTTGGTTCCTTGTTTGGGCTTGTTTTGATCCTCTACCCGGATCTGAGACAACTTATAGGTAAGTAGCAACAAGTTATGGAAACTGTGCGGGGTATACCGACATGGTCTAAGCAATAGATACATTAGTGTGACACATTTGTTGGTACCGGTAGCCCTTGAGTAGTCAAGGAGAATACGGGGCTGCTGTGTGGTGTCATGGAGCACTAACTGACTTTAGAACCCTTACTTGACCAACTTGGCCATTATTAAGTAGTGAGGTAGCCGACTTTTGTGCAGTCCAAAGTTGGTTGATACTCGATACTACAATCATTGAGATCGGACTTTCAGGATATTTCAGTCCCTGTTAAAGAGGCTTGCGCTGAAATAATTCCCGGTGAAGAAAGATCAGTGATATTGAGATCCCCTAAAACTCAGTTACTATTTCTAGGACAGGTTTGAGCCAACTAAACTTCAAGGGGGTATTTTCCTATGAACTCCATGCAAGCCTAAACCTAAGGACTTGTTTGCCTTGTGTGTATATGCTTACTTATACATAACATCATAACATCATACCATGACATTTTTGCACTAACCATTTCAAGGATTATTGGGATTATCTTTGTTTTGTTTTGTAGGACATGGCTGCCACCCGCAAGAATACTATCCAAGTCAATCTTATAAGAATTCCTTCTCAACTTAAAGATTTAGCATCGAGGGTTCCTGAGAGTTCTTCATTCACAAAAAGACATGGTCGACTCCTAAACTTGGTTACCTCGAACATTGATGAAGACATGATGGAAGTGCTTTTCCATTTCTTTGACCCTTTACACCATTGCTTCACCTTTCCCGGTTACTAGCTTGTACCTATTATGGAAGAATTCTCTTAACTCTTGAGGATTCCTATTCTTAATTAACTACCTTTCAACAGTACGGAAAGAGATCCAAGCCATGAAGAGATTTCCCAAGTGCTACACTTGCAACAATCCGACGTCACGACCAATTGGGAAATAAGAAGTGGTGTCAAAGGGTTCCTAGCCAAGTTCTTGTTGGAGAAATCTCAAGATTGTTGGAACACTCTGGATTCACAAGATTTTGAAGAAATCTTGTCCCTTCTCATCTATGGGATGGTTTTATTTCCAAACCCTTACCAACTTATAGATGTAAATGTTGTCAAAATCTTCATGTCTCGCAATCGGTGCCTACTTTGTTGGGAGATATCCTACATTCTCTCCACTCTCACACTATGAGGAAAAGAGAGACCCTCATGTGTTGCACTCCTATATTTTCTAGGTGGTTTGTTTCGCATCTCCCCCGATCCTTATTGAAGAATGAGCAAGGTTTGAGGTGGTCTAATAGGTTGATGTCACTCAGGCATTTAGATATTCACTGATGTTCTCGATCCTTAGAGAACATTATTATCATCGACCGTTGTGGGGAATTCCCTAATGTCCTTTTGCTTGGCATTAGGGGAGGTATCACATACAACCCTTGTTTAGGTTTGCGACAGTTTGGGTATGCTCGAAGAGATAATCCTCATCATATGCTCATCCAAGGAGTGGTATTAGACTACGAGAACGACGATCAAGGCTACCGTCAGAGGTTTGTTCGAGCTTGGAGGATGGTAAAAAAGGTGGATAGTAAGACGCTGGGACGCAAGAATTATATTCCCCTTGAGCCTTACATTAGGTGGGTACAAGCTCGTGCTCAGAAGCTGGTAATGCCTAGCCCCTCCATCCTACCAGTTTTCATGGAGCTAGTTGCTGAAGGAGATGTCCCGTATACCGTCCTCTATCCCAACATGCCTACTTCTCTTGAAGACTTGCAAAAGGGTTGGATTCAGCTAAAGGAAGAACAAGACACATTCGAGGCTCAATTCTACGCAAGCGAGAAAATGGTTTTGGAGCTTAAAAAGCAACTACATGAAGATAGAGCTTGAATGCCTACCTTGCACCAAAGAGGATGCGTTCGACCTTTTTATCTTAGAAATTTACTTTGTAAGCCTAAGAGGCACGTTGTAACCATTTCGAACTAATTAATGCAATTTGACATTTGTTAATTCTTTGTCTAGACAAATTTAAATTTCATAAATCCTTGAAATCATTTGCATGCACATATTCCATGCATCATATCATAACATGTTTTCCATGACAAGTTTCCTTATATTTTTGCTATTTATTTCAGCAAGATGGATATCGAGAAAATAGTGAAAGACCTATAAGCACAAAACTCCCAGTTTCAAGAGACTCTGATGACCCTGGCCAAGGGGAAACAAGAGTTGATGACGTTGCTGGCATCCAAAAAGAAACCAAATAGGAAAGCCCTAGTCAACATGGGTAAAAGATTCAGAGAGCCGATCCGTCAGATACCGGTAGTCAGAGGAAGATGAAAATCAAATTAAATAAATAAGGAGTACTCAGACTGGGTGTATCAATGATCAAGGGTCCGATGATGAAGACTATTTTGATGAGCAGTATCCTCCTGCCGATGTTAAGTACAAGCAGCTAGAGGATAGATTGAAGGTCGTGGAGATTCAAGCCATCCCTGGTTTGGATTTTGATGATTTGGGTTTAATATTTGGGGTTGTCATTCCCCATAAATTCAAGATACCAGTCTTCGTTAAATATCATGGGGTTTCCTGCCCAAAGCTTCACCTAAAGTCTTATGTGCACAAAATACAACCACACCCTGCTAACAAGAAACTATGGGTTCACTTCTTTCAAGAAAGCTTGGCCGGGACTCAACTAGAGTGGTTTTACCAATTGGAGAGTTCCCATATCCATACATGGGAAGACTTGGCCACCGCTTTCTATCACTAATACCAATACAATACCGACCTGGCACCGACTAGGGTTCAACTACAAGACATGACAATGGGTAAAAATGAAGGGTTTAAAGAGTACGCCCAAAAGTGGAGGGATCTTGCCAGTATGGTTCAACCACCATTAACTGATAGGGAACACACTTATATGTTTATGGGCACTTTATCTGGTCCATTTTTCAACTTATTGGTTGGTTGTTCTCCACCCGGTTTTACTGAGCTGATCTTAACCGGTGAAAGAGTTGAAAGTGGTATAAAGAGCGGGAAGATTCCCATAGCATCTGCTTCCACCTCCAACCCCATAAATAAACCCTTCCCTAGGAAGAAATAAACTAATGTTGTGTACAGGGCAAGGGTCCGTACCAAGAAAGATGACCGTCCTTCCGTTAATGTTGTTCGGATTTCAAACCTAAATCCTATTCAAAGACAATCTTCCAATCATCAACGATTTGAGGCTCCGCGAAGACAATACACAAGGATAGGCATGTCACTATCCCAAGCCTTACAACACCTGTTAAAGGCTAATTTTGTGACACTGTGTGATCCTCCGACCAATCCAGATACCTCATCACCTAAATACAATCTGAATACCAAGTGTGCATATCATTCGAATAGTCCCGGGCATGACACCGACCAATGCTGGGAACTGAAGAATAAATTTTAAGACTTAATAGACAACAAGACGATCAAATTTGATCCGCCTCCAATTCCCAATGTCATAATGGCACCAATTCCAAACCATGTCAAGGGTGTCAATGCAATTGGAGACACCATTTTTGTTTCCTCCGTCGAAGACTTGACTACTTCGTTAACCATTATCTAAAAGAATATGCTGAAAGTCGGGGTTTTTCCTGGCTGTTTAAAAAACTGTGATTGTTGCGCCAAAAAACTCAATGGATGCAAATGGCTGAAGGAAGGCATTCAACACTTGATGAATAGCCATGAGATCCTATTTGAGAAGACTTCATCCGCCAAAAATTTGACCAATAAGGTTGAAGACCTCTCCATCATAACAATTTCAAACAAGCCTCTTAGGATCTCGTCAAAGGGTCCTATCAGGATTTCGAATGAACCGACTATTGCTCTTCTGATAATTACTTCCCTCAGGCCAATTCCGTACTCTTCCAACAAAGCAGTGCCGTGGAACTACGGTGCTGAAGTGTTTTACCATGGAATAAAGTAAGATGCTTGGATTGCAAAAAGCAAGGCTGATGACATTGGTAACATTACTAGCTCTTGTAAAGTGACCAGAATTTTCACCCCCAATTACTACAACGACACCTGTCCGTATCACTGGTGCTAAGCCTAGCGCTGACACAAGGGGAAAAGAGAAAGTAGTTGAGCCTGCTGAGACAAAAATACCCGCAAAAGACATTGCTACTGAGGAACCTTCCGCTCAAGAAATGGATGAGATCTTGAAAATTATAAAGAGGATGATTTCAAGATAGTGGAGCAGCTGGGGAAAAGCCCTTCTGTGATACGGTGGAAGAACTGACTTGGGATTTTGCGTTTATATTCGCACTTGTTCGGTTTAGCAAGAGTCTCCACCGACTTTTTATTTTATCCAAAGGAAAGGTCAAAAAGCATAGGAAAGACCTTTGAGATGTTTTCTTGGGTTTGGGGGGTAGATTATGAAAAGGGAAGGTGCTAGCACCCTTTTAATCCATGGTTTTCCATGGGCTCTTAGTTACTTGTTTTGGATCACTTGCCTTTGCTTTTCAATTGTTTGAAATGGTGCTTGGTGTGTACGGTTTTGAAAATGTTTTGAAAAAGATGCCTTGTCTAGGCAACCTTTGTAATAATTCTTGTTTGAATATATACAAAGGTGTGTGTCTTTTTGAAAAGATATTTCAATGTTTTGAAGTTGTGTTATGAAGTGTGTTTGAAAATGGCAAGGATGTTTTGCAAGATTTTTGATCAAGTAACTAAGAGTTGTCTACCCTATTTTACTCAAAGATCTTTCTCATGTTTTTAACCCTTTTTAACAGTGTTGTTTCACCATTGTATTTGGTGAACAACCTTGAGTTAGGATGTTAAATGGGACAGGCGCGGGTCATCGCATACAATCATTGAAATCAACTTGTGAGACACTCTAGCAATTTTGTAAGGGAAGATATCATTTTATCGAAGGCAACATCGAGGGTCATCGAGGGACTACGATCTTTGTTTATCGAAGGGGAATTTGCTAGAGTGTCTCATATTCGAGGGACATGATTGCATTTTTCGAGGCAACAAGCGAGGTTACCCTAGAGGTGCAAGTGTGAATTGTATATTGATTTTCATGCATTTATCTTATATTAACTCATCTAGCGATTGATTTTGAATCTTCGCATACAAACCCTAATTACTATACAGTATATTGAAAGCGATAAATTGCGGGAATTTAAAGTCTAAGTTATTACAAATGAGTATCCGGGGATGGGGGTACAATTGTTTACAAATGGGGATGAGTCTTATCAGAATAATAATGTCCAAATATGTGTTACAACCAAATCGAACTGTCGCAATTCAATGTAAAAAATTATAACAAATTGTAAGATAAAAAAATCAAAGAAATATGGGATGCATGTATTTATTTACAAATAAACAAATAAAAATTAACCTAATTAAGAAATATTAAAAATTACATTATTATTATTGTGTTTTATGTTTTTATGAAAAAAAGTTTTAAATAAAATTATTTAAATTAATGTTTCTTTTATTTATGTATTTATTAAATGTAACGAATATTAAAGAAAATTATATTGAAAAGAACGAATAAAAATTAAGATATTATTTGTTTCTTATTATTTAACAAAAATAAATATTTTAGAAAAGAAAATAATTGAAATTGTATTGGTTTTAAGAAAGAAAAGAGTTAAAATAAAAAAAAGGTGGGCTTAAGAATATATTTTTGGATGGCCCAAAGGAAGAAGAACAAACAGGCTAGAAGGGGGGAAAATAAGGGGGGGGGGGGGCTTGTTATTAAGAATGAAGTGGGCTCAGCAGTTGGGGCGCACAGGCCCAAATGAAATATTGTGACAAATTTTTAGGGTTGATGTTGTATTCTGAAACTAGGGTTTGCAGTTTTGGCACACAGCGGCGCCTCCTCTCATCTCTTCTTCTTCTTCTCTGTGGATTGTTTCTCTTCTCAGGCGAATACGTTGATTCTTACCTCCATGCCTAGCCACCGGAGCGTTGCCTCCCACCTCTCTCATCTTCACAGCGGTCCATATTGTTTGTGCTTGAACGGTACGGATTGCTTCATTTGCGTTTTAAGGTTTTTTACAGTTATGTTTTCATTTCGCTTGATTGTTACATGCATGTTTAATCTTTGGCCTTTTTTATGTTTCCATGTAGTAAAAGCTTGAGGGTTTGAGAGACGTACCTTGAACGTCTTGTTTCTGAAAAACGATGGAGGGAGAGGAACGTGAGACTGGTGGCGCTCTCAGGAGGCTAGGCGGAGGGAAGATGAAGATGGCAGCGTTTTTGGTATTTTGTTTCTTTGAACGTTTGATGATGATTTTGTTCTGAGAACCCTATGTTGTTTGGACTTTTATTGATGTTTGATGATGATTTTGTTCTGAGAACTATGCTTGCTCTCGTGGATTCTCTTCCATTGAGTGCTTGAATACTGATTGTTTGATGATGAGATTATTCTGAGAATTATGCTTGCTCTTTGTTTTTGTTGATGATGAACAAATGTTCTGAGACCTGTTCTTGTTTTGATTTTTCACTTCTGAACCTCTTCCTCTTCTTTGTTAAGTTAATGTTGATCACCCCTGAAACTATTTTGTTTTGGTTTTTGTTGATGAACACAACCTGGAACTTGTTTGCTTGCTTTGGCAAAACTTGGTGATTTTGTTATAGGATGCGTGTTTCAGTTTAGTTTTGACAGGTTTTAACTGTTGTACCTTTGGCTTTGCAGTTTGAGATGCAAGTTTGCATTTTGTAAGGCAAGCTTGCTAATTGTTGTTTTGGAAGTGTTTACAGGTTCTTGTAATTTGGCCTGTGAGCAGGTTTTGGAATTTGGCTTGTAGTTTTGTTTGTGTAGTTGGGCAGGTTGTGACTAAGTTGTAGTTTATGGCTTGAATTGCATGTTTGTTGAACTTGAGAAGCAGTTTTTTTTTCCAGATTTGTGAGTTTACAGGTCTGTTGTGTTTGTAAGGTAGGCTTGAACTGAGTGTTTGAGTTTTAGCTTGCAGTTTATGCAGGTTTGAGCTTACAGGTTTGTTGTGTTTGTAAGGCAGGCTTGAACTGAGTGTTTGAGTTTTAGCTTGCAGTTTATGCAGGTTTGAGCTTACAGGTTTGTTGTGTTTGTAAGGCAGGCTTGAACTGAGTGTTTGAGTTTTGGAAGTAGGCTTTAGGTTTTGGTTTTTGATTTGCAGTGATATAGTACAGGCAAGTTTTTGCTCGCTTGTTTGTGTTTACAAACAGCTTTAGCAGTTTTGCTCTCTATCTTCCTCTCTGCTCTCTGCTGGATTGTTAGACTGTTATATATTTTCTTTTTTTCTTTTTTTTACTGTCTTGAAATCAGCCTGCCAAAACTGCAAACTCTCACTTCACTAGGTCTTCTCTTTCTCTCTCTCTCCCAAAAGCACTTTTAATTTATTATTATATTATAATTCTGAAAAGCTTGTTGGGCCATAAAATGATGATGAAATTGACAAGTCCCTTTGGCTTGTAACTTTGGTTTATCTCTGCATTGTGTACTTGTTTCCATATTTCCTGCATTGTATACTTTCTTTGACAGCTTTGCAACTTTCTGCTTTGTATACTTCTGCATTGTACTTACTGTGACAGTTTGGCAACTCAGTTTAACATTTGGTTAATTCATTTTGAAACTCAGTTTGCAGTTCAGTTTACTTGGTTAATGCAGCTTCGTACCTTTGTATTTGAACCATGTGCATGCTTTCAATTTATTTATTTTTACTTTTCTCTTTGTGAACCAAGAAGAGAAATCTTCTTGTGATTTGCAAAGAGAAAAAGTAAAACATGATGAATCCAATAGCATTCTGATTCCGGCCAACAAGCTTTAATGATGACTTTTCTTTCTTCCTTTTCTGCTTGAAAATTCTTATACTAATTTCTTTTTCTCTGTCTTTTGCAGGTAAGTACCAATTGGATGATAGAGGAAGCAGTAGAAGTCAAAGACCTTAGGAGATTAGGCTTATATTTACTTTTTCCATTTATTGTAAACAAATATTATTGTAAATACTATAAGTTGTAATCTTACAATATTCGAATAAAATTTGTAACAACATTTTAAGTAAATAAAAAGTCTTTGTCAAAAAAGAATTCTCTACTGTCAAATATTCCAATCTTTCCTTGTATTGTTTATTTAATTATTTAAGACTCTTAAATTAAAATAACTGGAAATTTATCCCAATAACTTTAGTCCAGATGAAATAAATAATCAACAAACTTTGCCGTCTCGTAACCTTGCATTAATCACAATACGCCTGGTATTCCAATTAACATATGCGTTGTATAGTTAAACAAACAAGAATTCCATAAACCTTTCACTCCACTCATCAAACCAATGCTTCAAAGTTCCAAACAAAAGTATTAGCTCCTATCCCAAATATTTAGGTTTTGAGAAACAACCAGTAATCCTGAACAAGCATAAAAATAATGTAACAGTTAACTGAATTTCTGAGGATTCTATTTCTTCTGGGAAATGCGAGCGCAAACCCTAATCCTGGATTACTGCCAAAGAAGGATCTGTTTGATCGATTCCTGAGTCAATCTTAACAAATCAGAGAAACCCTAATTCTGGATTGACTGATAAAGAAAAGTCTGTTTGACCAATTCTCGGTCCAATCTCAACAAAATCAATGGAAACCCTAATTCTGGATTAACTAATAAAGAAAAGTTTGTTTGACCGATTCTTGAGCCGATCTGAAAAATCAGAGAAAGCCCTGGGGTTGTGATTTCTTGTGAAAACGGGAGGGAAAATTTTGGGGTACAATAGTCGCCCCTGTTCAATCTTCTTGAACCTGAAGAGTTAGATTGGCAATTTTGCCTTTCGTGACTCGAAGGTAAAAGATGATTGGACACTAGAGTGCCCATAAATTTGCACTCGTCAAAGCATAGATGAGGGAATGGGCTTAAAGATGCCATTTGGAGATGTGACAGAATCTTGTCGGAGATGGGCTTAAAGATGCCATCCAAGAATGTTTGGTGAACTGTATGTTGTAGGTGAGTGGGTGAGTATCAGAAAGGTATCCATGTTTGGAATGTCTATGAGCTGGGGGTCTGAATAAGCAACAGATTAGCATCCGTGTCGGGAGGCATCCGTAAACTGTTTTCAAAAATCCTTGAAGTTTGAAACTTGCTAAACTTATCCTGCGAAGGGTAAAATATTAGATGAAACACAAAGTTATGTTGTATGATGCAATGTATGTGTTATATGAATGTAATGAATGTGCATGTAAGCTGATTATCCGTCTTGCTGAGGAAGATAAATCCTGGATAGCTGGAGATAATAAAATCTTTGACCGCTGTTGGGGAAAATAAATCCTTGACTGCCGCTGGGGATTGAAAATCTTTTGATCATTGAAAAAGAGAAGTCCTGGGACCACCGTTGGGGAAATCAGGAGTTTGGGTTGTATGCCAATCTACTGGGGATTCCTGTTTTGAGGAGATCTTCATCGGGGAATATCTGAAAACTCTGTGAGGATTTGAGAATGAGAGTCTTCATTCTGCTTGGGGAATTAGTGTTGAGGAGTCAAGAACGAGAATCTTCGATCTGTAGGGGATTAAAAACTCTGACAAATTCATGCTGAGAGTAAAGACTACTCCGGAGAATCAAGAATAAGAATCTTGATTTTGTTAGGGAGTAAGAACTCTGGGGAATAGCCATACTGTTGGAGAGTAGCTATCCTGCTGGAGAGTAAGCTCAGGGCTCTGGAAAAAGCTTATTCCTGTCTGGAAGAAGTTCAGGTTTAGGTTGTACGCCACTTTGAGAATGAGAATCTTCATTCTGTCGGGAATATCAAAAATTCAGATGTTATATGCCACTTTGAGAATGAGAATATTCATTCAGTCGGGACTATCAGGAGATTGGGAGTATGCCAATCTACCGGGGAAGCAAAAATGAGAATCTTCATTCAGGCGTTTGGGTCGGGAGGTTGGGAGTATGCCAATCTCTTGAGGTTTCAGGGATGAGAATCTTCATTCTGTTAACGGTATCAGGAGCTTGGGAGTATACCAATCTTCTGAGGTTTCAAGGATGAGAATCTTCATTCTGTTAATGGTATCAGGAGCTTGGGAGTATACCAATCTCTTGAGGTTTCAAGGATGAGAATCTTCATTCTGTTAACGGTATCAGGAGCTTGGGAGTATACCAATCTCTTGAGGTTTCAAGGATGAGAATCTTCATTCTGTTAAGGGTATCAGGAGCTTGGAAGTATACCAATCTCTTGAGGTTTCAAGGATGAGAATCTTCATTCTGTTAACGGTATCAGGAGCTTGGGAGTATACCAATCTCTTGAGGTTTCAAGGATGAGAATCTTCATTCTGTTAAGGGTCAGGAGGTTGGGAGTATACCAATCTTCTGAGGTTTCAAGGATGAGAATCTTCATTCTATTAACGATATCAGGAGCTTGGGAGTATACTAATCTCTTGAGGTTTCAAGGATGAGAATCTTCAAGCTGTTAACGGTATCAGGAGCTTGGGAGTATACTAATCTTCTGAGGTTTCAAGGATGAGAATCTTCATTCTGTTAAGGGTATCAGGAGCTTGGGAGTATACCAATCTTCTGAGGTTTCAAGGATGAGAATCTTCATTCTTGAGAGAAACAGAATTTTAGGAGCTTCATTTGTCCATTATTCTGCTGGTGAGTTGTTTCCATTTGAGGTTTAGGAACTTGTCCGAAATTCAACTGGAGTAAAAGCTTTGTCGCTTGAATTTGATTGTACCTTTCCTGAAAGGTAAAGGTTAGTGGCATATATCAAACAATGATGTTCTCAAAATAAATGAGAGCGCGTTGCATGATGTCCTGATGCACGGAGGTGTAATATTTTTCAAGACGACCTTTCGCTGGGGAAAATAAATCCCGAGCTGATGAAGGAAAAAAGAGTTGGATTCTTCATCTCTGGTAGTGAAGAAAACCCGAATAAATCGCTGGGAGATTTATCTGAAATATCAAAAACCCGGAAGATCTTCCATTGGTATAAGAATTAGGGAGATCTTAGTGTTTATCTGACCAAAACAAAGAGGGTCTTGGATTAATTTTGACTCAACCAGATGATGGAGGAATCTCTAACGACCGTAACTTCCAACAGGTGATGAAGGAATTTTTGACGACCGATCAATCTGTGTACGTTATGAATGTTGTTGAAATGTAATTTTGTTTTGGAGAATAATTCCTTGACAAATGTTGGGGAAATAAACCCATGACTGCTGGTCTGCTAGAGAGGTGATGAACTTCTCGAGGACGCTTGAATTTCTTTTCAGAAAGATTTTGGAGAGATTCGTCACTGCCCCTAGTATCAAGTGCTTGTGGCACTACCATGAAACTTGGACTATACATAACCCTTTAATGAGATTGACGTTTAAATTCCCCAAGTGATGGTGAGGGAGACTTGCCCCAGGTTAACTTGCAATTGAGAGATTTCTTGAAATCTTGACTGGGCTGCCCCAGGTTTACTGAACTTGAGTGATTTGTTAGAATCTTGACTGGACTCCCCCATGTCTACTGGATCATATCAGGCCCCCTTTTGTTGATGGCAAATTTTTGCAACGGGAGTGTCATCCCACTTGAAGTGATTTTGTTCACTGAGAGAGCTTTCGTTCCTCCGAACATTCACTGTATGAATTTCTTCGCTGTCAAACAAATAACCATGTGCAAACAACGATATTCAAATAATGCAAAGTTTATGTTTGTCTTGAAGTTTTGAAAAATGCGTTTTTTAGCAGAAAACTTTTTATAAGACAAATTCAAAACAAGATTTAGAGCAAAGCCTTATAGGAGTCAGGATACCTTTTGTAACAGTATGCTTTCGAACTAACCCATGCTTCAATTACGACTTTTGAAGGGTTATAACGTGGCCTGGTTCACGGTTTAAGAAACAAAAGATAAAGGCCCAAAGTATATTTGTACCCACCCGCTCTTCATGATGTTCTTCAATCCTAAACTCAGTTAATTGTGCATCGAACTCTATTCAAATTTGGAATGACGTTTTGGTGATGGTCCACACAAGCTGAAATTGTTGGATGGAAGTCATTTTTGCAACATTTTTCATGTTGTTGAAGATTTATAATGACCTCTTTCTTTTGATTCATTATCCCTAACTTTTGCCTGACTGTTCCTGTTTTCGAGATTACAGTCAGCGGGATGCCCCAGCTTTCTTAAGCCTCCTTTGTAGGTTTTGGCTCAATGGGCTTTTCTCTTTGAGAAATAATGACTTCCTATGAGATAAGGAACCATCACTGTCTTTTGGTTCAAAAGGAATGTTTTTGATGTCATTCGTTGTATTACGAACTGAGAGTTTGCGACTTCAATGCGCATCTTTTGAATTAACTAAGAGACTACCCTGCCCCAGGTTTGATTAAAGGTTTCAACTTGTGTTTAAAACAGAAAAATTCTACTTCTTTGGCTCGAAGGGGTTGACTAGGAATTATCTTCCTTATAACTCCAGTGTTTAGGGTTTGAAAGAAACACCTGTACATCGTCAGCAAGGTCTGTCCAAAAGCATATTGTATGAGATTATGGTATTGTTTCGTCATCCTCCCTCTAACGGCTTGTAACTTTTATCAGGAGTTAAATATCATAGAGAAAGTAGGAAGCATAATTCAAGAATAGTGAAAACGAATGGATGAATTCAAGACAAACATATGCAATGCATTAATGAAACAAAGTTTGTCATCAACAGATAATTGTTTGAATAAGAAATTACAACTTGAAAATTCAAATGAAACAAAAGTCTCTTAGTTCGAACTTTGTCATTTCAGGTGGAGAACCCTCAGCGGAAGATTTTCATCTTGCCATCCGGCATGAATTTCAACACTCCATTGTCAACTAAATCTTGAATTTTGTTTTTCAAATCCCAACAGTCGTTGGTAGCATGTCCAGGACTATAGGAGTGGTATACACAAAATGCATCGGGGTGATAGCTAGGAGCAGAGATATTGGGCTTCCGAATAGGGTCCCTTAAAGCAGTCGGATTTACCTCCAACAAGTGTTCCAATATTAGAGATGATGGTATGTCGGTCTCAGTGAACTGTCTTCCAGACGTATTTTGCTTACGCTGATTACCCTGTTGACGCTGGCGAGGTTGTTGTTGGGCTTGTGACCCTGAAGCAAGTTGGGGAGCCTTTTCCTTGTCTTCTTGTCTCAAAGGAGGTTGAATGATGACTTGATCTTCAACCCTAGTTGTTTTCCCCACTTATTTATCTTGAAGTAGTTTGTTGACGAGAACCCTGAGCTCTTCTTGTCTTTGAGCCAGGTCTTGAATGAGAGTCATCTGGCCTACCAGTTGTCCCATCATCTAGATCTTCATTGTTGCCAGCTCAAACTGTAGCTCTTCCAATTGATCATTCCTGACGCCTCCTGGATTCCCTAGGACCATGCCCCTTGTGAGGAGAGCTTTCACTTCTTCTTGCCCCTGGGACAGGTTCAAGAACATTACTTGAAGTTGAGCGTTTTGAGCCTGGATATCTTCGATAGTCCTCTCTAAAGCCATCTATACTGAAATAAACAGTAGGAGAATAAGGAAACCTGAAAAGGAAAACCTTTTAGGATACAATGCATGATATGTGGATGCATGTTTTCAAGAATCTCTCGGGGTAAACACAAGAAAATGTTAGAGGTTGAACTTTGATTAGCATCTTTGACTGGAGAAATTTATATTGGTGGATGTCTTTCCACGATAATCAAGCTCACCATGTCAAGTGGGTCATAGCCCCCGATTCAAGTTGTTGTACTTGATCTTCAATGACGTTCGTTTAGAGGAAAATGAATCCTCTTTCCCTTTGGTAGACGTCTGGTTCAACGTGACCTTGCATCAAAGAACCTTGAGATCCTTGAAATGGTTATTGAAAATGCTATGGTATGATGTTATGATGTTATGTACAGGTATGCAAAAGTAAGCAAGTGTATATACAGACAATCACATTCACACAAAGCAGACAAGTCCTTAGGTTTAGGCTTGCATAAGGTTGGTAGGTAAGTACCCTCTTGAAGTTAGTTGGCTCAACCTGTCCTATAAATAGTAACCGGGTTCTAAGGAGCTCAATATCACTGGATTATTTTCTGTGTTCATGGTTTCAGTTTATCCACTTTACTGGCGACCAAAATATTCCAAGAAAACAACCCTCAATGAGTGTAGTATCGAGTATCTACCAACTTCGGACTGCACCAAAGTCGGTCATCTCACTACCCCTAAAAAGGCCAAGATGGTCAAATAAGGTTCTAAGAGTTCGTTAGTGCTTCATGACATCACTCAGCGGCCCCGTATTCTCTTTGATTAACTCAAAGGCTACCGGTACCCACATATATGTCGCACTAACATAGCCACTGCTTCAACCATGTCGGTATACCCCACACAGTTCCCTCACAGTTTATTGCTACTTACCTAAAAGATGCCCCCAAATCCGGGTGTAGGATTTAAAACAAACCCAAACAAGGAACCCAAAAAGTAAAGCAATCAAAGAAATCAAGGTAAGCATGTAAAGGTGATCTAAAAACCTAAGGTAACCCCACTTTTAGAAAATTCCCCAGCAGAGTCGCCAGTTCTGTGATACGGTGGGAGAACTGACTTGGGATTTTGCGTTTGTATTCGCACTTGTTCGGTTTAGCAAGAGTCGCCACCGACTTTTTATTTTATCCAAAGGAAAGGTCAAAAAGCACAGGAAGACCTTTGAGATGTTTTCTTGGGTTCGGGGGGTAGATTATGAAAAGGGAATATGCTAACACCCTTTTCATCCATGGTTTTCCATGGGCTCTTAGTTACTTGTTTTGGATCACTTGCCTTTGCTTTTCAATTGTTTGAAATGGTGCTTGGTGTGTGCGGTTTTGAAAATGTTTTGAAAAAGATGCCTTGTCTAGGTAACCTTTGTAATGATTCTTGTTTGAATATATACAAAGGTGTGTGTCTTTTTGAAAAGATATTTCAATGTTTTGAAAGTTGTTTTGAAATTGTTTTGAAATTGTTTTGAAGTTGTGTTGTGAAGTGTGTTTGAAAATGGCAAGGATGTTTTGCAAGATTTTTGATCAAGTAACTAAGAGTTGTCTACCCTATTTTACTCAAAGATCTTTCTCATGTTTTTAACCCTTTTTAACAGTGTTGTTTCACCATTGTATTTGGTGAACAACCTTGTGTTAGGATGTTAAACGGGACAGGAGCAGGTCATCGCATACAATCATTGAAAGCAACTTGTGACACGCTCTAGCAATTTTGTAAGGGACGAGATCGTTTTATCGAAGGAAACATCGAGGGTCATCGAGGGACTACGATCTTTGTTTATCGAAGGGGCATTTGCTAGAGTGTCTCGTATTCGAGGGACATGATTGCATTTTCCGAGGCAACAAGCGAGGTTACCCTAGAGGTTCAAGTATGAATTGTATATTGATTTTCATGCATTTATCTTGTATTAAGTCATCTAGCGATTGATTTTGAATCTTCACATACAAACCCTAATTACTATACAGTATATTGAAAGCGATAAATTGCGGGAATTTAAAGTCTAAGTTATTACAAATGAGTATCCGGGGATGGGGGTACAATTGTTTACAAATGGGGATGAGTCTTATCAGAATAATAATGTCCAAACACGTGTTACAACCAAATCGAACTGTCGCAATTCAATGTAAAAAATTATAACAAATTGTAAGATAAAAAAAATCAAAGAAATATGGGATGCATGTATTTATTTACAAATAAACAAATAAAATTTAACCTAATTAAGAAATATTAAAAATTACATTATTATTATTGTGTTTTATGTTTTTATGAAAAAAAGTTTTAAATAAAATTATTTAAATTAATGTTTCTTTTATTTATGTATTTATTAAATGTAATGAATATTAAAGAAAATTATATTGAAAAGAACGAATAAAAATTAAGATATTATTTGTTTCTTATTATTTAACAAAAATAAATATTTTAGAAAAGAAAATAATTGAAATTGTATTGGTTTTAAGAAAGAAAAGAGTTAAAATAAAAAAAAGGTGGGCTTAAGAATATATTTTTGGATGGCCCAAAGGAAGAAGAACAAACAGGCCAGAAGAGGGGAAAAGAAGGGGGGCGTGTTAGTAAGAATGAAGTGGGCTCAGTAGTTGGGGCGCACAGGCCCAAATGAAATGTTATGACAAATTTTTAGGGTTGATGTTGTATTCTGAAACTAGGGTTTGCAGTTTTGGCACACAGCGACGCCTCCTCTCATCTCTTCTTCTTCTTCTCTGTGGATTGTTTCTCTTCTCAGGCGAATACGTTGATTCTTACCTCCATGCCTAGCCACCGGAGCGTCGCCTCCCACCTCTCTCGTCTTCACAGCGGTCCACGTTGTTTGTGCTTGAACGGTACGAATTACTTCATTTGCGTTTTAAGGTTTTTTACAGTTATGTTTTCGTTTCACTTGATTGTTACATGCATGTTTAATCTTTGGCCTTTTTCATGTTTCCATGTAGTAAAAGCTTGAGGGTTTGAGAGACGTACCTTTAACATCTTGCTTCTGAAAAACGATGGAGGGAGAGGAACGTGAGACTGGTGGCGCTCTCAGGAGGCTAGGCAGAGGGAAGATGAAAATGATGGTGTTTCTGGTATTTTGTTTCTTTGAACGTTTGATGATGATTTTGTTCTGAGAACCCTATATTGTTTGAACTTTTATTGATGTTTGATGATGATTTTGTTTTGAGAACTATGCTTGCTCTTGTGGATTCTCTTCCTCTGAGTGCTTGAATACTGATTGTTTGATGATGAGATTATTTTGAGAATTATGCTTTCTCTTTGTTTTGGTTGATGATGAACAAATGTTCCGAGACCTGTTCTTGTTTTGATTTTTCACTTCTGGACCTCTTCCTCTTCTTTGTTATGTTAATGATGATCACCCCTGAAACTATTTTGTTTTGGTTTTTGTTGATGAACACAACCTGGAACTTGTTTTCTTGCTTTGGAAAAACTTGGTGATTTTGTTACAGGCTGCGTGTTTCAGTTTAGCTTTGACAGGTTTTAACTGTTGTACCTTTGGCTTTGCAGTTTGAGATGCAAGTTTGCATTTTGTAAGGCAAGCTTGCTGATTGTTGTTTTGGAAGTGTTTACAGGTTCTTGTAATTTGGCCTGTGAACAGGTCTTAGAATTTGGCTTGTAGTTTTGTTTGTGTAGTTGGGCAGGCTGTGACTAAGTTGCAGTTTATGGTTTGAACTGCATCTTTGTTGAACTTGAGAAGCAGTTTTTTTTGCAGATTTGTGAGTTTACAGGTTTGTTGTGTTTGTAAGGCAGGCTTGAACTGAGTGTTTGAGTTTTAGCTTGCAGTTTATGCAGGTTTGAGCTTACAGGTTTGTTGTGTTTGTAAGGCAGGCTTGAACTGAGTGTTTGAGTTTTAGCTTGCAGTTTATGCAGGTTTGAGCTTACAGGTTTGTTATGTTTGTAAGGCATGCTTGAACTGAGTGTTTGATTTTTGGAAGCAGGCTTTAGGTTTTGGTTTTTGATTTGCAGTGATATAGTACAGGCAGGTTTTTGCTCGCTTGTTTGTGTTTACAAACAGGTTTAGCAGTTTTGCTCTCTATCTTCCTCTCTGCTCTCTGCTAGACTGTTAGACTGTTATATATTTTCTTTTTTTCTTTTTTTTACTGTCTTGAAATCAGCCTGCCAAAACTGCAAACTCTCACTTCACTAGGTCTTCTCTTTCTCTCTCTCTCTCTCCCAAAAGCACTTTTAATTTATTATTATATTATAATTCTGAAAAGCTTGTTGGGCCAGAAAATGATGATGAAATTGACAAGTTCCTTTGGCTTGTAAATTTGGTTTATCTCTGCATTGTGTACTTGTTTCCATATTTCCTGCATTGTATACTTTCTTTGACAGCTTTGCAACTTTATGCTTTGTATACTTCTGCATTGTACTTACTGTGACAGTTTGGCAACTCATTTTGACATTTGGTTAATGCATTTTGAAACTCAGTTTGCAGTTCAGTTTACTTGTTTAATGCGACTTTGTACCTTTGTATTTGAACCATGTGCGTGCTTTCAATTTATTTATTTTTACTTTTCTCTTTGTGAACCAAGAAGAGAAATCTTCTTGTGATTTGCAAAGAGAAAAAGTAAAACATGATGAATCCAATAGCATTCTGATTCCGGCCAACAAGCTTTAATGATGACTTTTCTTTCTTCCTTTTCTGCTTGAAAATTCTTATACTAATTTCTTTTTCTCTGTCTTTTGCAGGTAAGTACCAATTGGATGATAGAGGAAGCAGTAGAAGTTAAAGACCTTAGGAGATTAGGCTTAGATTTACTTTTTCCATTTATTGTAAACAAATATTATTGTAAATACTATAAGTTGTAATCTTACAATATTCGAATAAAATTTGTAACAACATTTTAAATAAATAAAAAGTCTTTGTCAAAAAAGAATTCTCTACTGTCAAATATTCCAATCTTTCCTTGTATTGTCTATTTAATTATTTAAGACTCTTAAATTAAAATAACTGGAAATGTATCCCAATAACTTTAATCCAGATGAAATAAATAATCAACAAACTTTGCCGTCTCGCAAACTTGCATTAATCACAATACGCCCGGTATTCCAATTAACATATGCGTTGTACAGTTAAACAAACAAGCATTCCATAAACCTTTCACTCCACTGATCAAACCAATGCTTCAAAGTTCCAAACAAAAGTCTCAGCTCCTATCCCAGATATTTAGGTTTTGAGAAACAACCAGTAATCCTCAACAAGCGTAAAAATAATGTAACGGTTAACTGATTTACTAAGGATTCAGTTTCTTTTGAGAAATGCGAGCGAAAACCCTAATCCTGGATTACTGCCAAAGAAAGATCTGTCTGATCGATTCCTGAGTCAATCTTAACAAATCAGAGAAACCCTAATTCTGGATTGACTGATAAAGAAAAGTCTATTTGACCAATTCTTGGGCCAATCTCAACAAAATCAGTGGAAACCCTAATTCTGGATTAACTGATAATGAAAAGTCTGTTTGACCAATTCTTGAGCCGATTTGAAAAATCAGAGAAAACCCTGGGGTTGTGATTTCTTGTGAAAACGGGAGGGAAAATTTTGGGGTACAACACCTTCCAATATTTCCATGTTATCTTTTCTACTTTTTTCTGAAGCTCATGCTCGAGCATTAATCAAATTCTTGAAGAAAGCGCATATCCCTCATGAGACCATAACTGACCAGTTTGAAAATTGTGTGGCAAGCTTGACGGACGATAATGGTTTGGGGTTATTGGATGCTGATCTGATACCACTTAGAAAGAACCATAACAAAGCTATGCATGTTTCTGTTGAATGTAAGGGGACTACCCTAGCACATGTTCTGGTTGACACAGGCTCTTCCTTAAACGTACAACCCAAGGGCGCTTTGGACTGGTTAGACTATGAAGGACTGGTGTTGAAGCCGAGTGATATTATTGTGAGGCCTTTCGATGGGTCCAAAAGGACGGTTCATGGAGAGGTGGATCTCCCGATCAAGGTGCACTCACATATTTTCAACTCTACTTTCTACATCAGGGATATCTGTCCTGGTTACTCCTGTTTGTTTGGCCTCCCTTGGATCCACAGAGCAAGGACAATAACGTCAACCCTTCATCAAAAGCTCAAGTACCCGGTCAAGGGAAGGATGGTCACTGTTTGTGGTTAGGAGGAGTTCATGGTAAGCCACCTCAATTCTTTCAAATATGTAGAGATGGATGGAGAATTTATAGAAACCTTGTGTCAGGCTTTTGAAGTTGTTCCGCCTATGATTGCTACTGCCAAAGTCTCCTTCGACCTGCCTAAAGCTGATAGATTGGTGCCAAGGATGGATTCATTTAAAGATGCTCATGCCGCAGTCAAAGAAGGAAGATATGATACTTGGGGGAAACTCTCCGAGATCCCATTCAAAGCAGACAAATGTGGTTTGGGTTTCACTATCAAGGCTCAAAAAGAAGTGAGGCGCGCTCGTGCAGAAAAGCCCCATCTCCGTATTGGAAATCATGAAGTAAAAGTTGTGGAGGATTCTGATGATGAGTGTGCATTTGAAGAATAGGTATACCCTACTACAACAGAGCTCGACAATTGGCAAGCAAAGGACTTTGTTCCCATATCCTTCATTGATGAGTAATTACTTGTTTATTGCTTTCTATTAACTCAAGAACCTTTTGTCTGTAATATTATACAATGAATTTTAAGCCATATGCCTGGCCGGGGCACTTTATTCCATTTTTCAAGGGTTTTATTTATGTTCATTTTATCATATGATCATTCAATACAAATCATTGGACTTTTGCATTCAAATATTTGTGCTCATTGTCTTTCTTTTTCTTCAAATACGTTTTTCAAAATAGCCATGTATCTTACATGCACACACACACACACACACACACACACACACACACACACACACACATACACACACACACACACACACACACACACACACACACACACACACACACACACACACACACACTTGCATGTCCTTGTCCACTTCGGATCTCATTGCCAATGACTCTACTATTTCCAACTATGATTTTGAACATCTAATTAACCAAGCCGAAGACGAAGGCAAGGAAGATTGTTAGATACAGGGAGAACTAGCCAGACTTCTATTGCAAGAGGAAAAAGCTATTCAACCACATGAAGAGACAGTTGAAGTCATCAATCTAGGTACCCAGACATATAAGAAAGAGGTCAAGATCGGCGCTAACCTAGGAAGCAGTGTCAAAAGCAGATTGGTTCAGATGTTGCATGACTATGTGGAAATGTTTGCTTGGTCGTATGAAGATATGCCAGGGTTGGATACCGACATTTTAGTTCACCATCTTCCGACAAAGGAAGATTGTCCTCCTGTCAATCAAAAAGTTCGTCGCATGAGGCCTGACATGTCTGAAAAGATAAAAGCTGAAGTGATGAAACAATTTGTTGCAGAATTCCTAGATATGATGTCTTATCCCCAATGGGTTGCAAATGTGGTGCCAGTACCGATGAAAGACGGAAAAGTCCGTATGTGCGTAGATTATAGGGATCTGAATAGGGAAAGTCCCAAGGATGACTTCCCTCTACCACATATTGATGTCTTGGTCGATAACACCGCTCAACATAAAGTCTTCTCTTTCATGGATGGTTTCTCCGGCTATAATAAAATTAGGATGGCTCCCGAAGACATGGAGAAGACCACTTTCATTATGCAATGGGGCACCTTTTGTTACAAGGTCATGCCATTCGGATTGAAGAATGGAGGGGAAACATATCAAAGGGCTATGGTGGATTTGTTTCATGATATGATCCATCATGAAATAGAGGTCTATGTGGATGATATGATTGTAAGGTCACAAACCAAAGAGGAGCATCTCAATCTCCTATACAAACTATTCGAGAGGTTGAAAAAGTACAAGCTGAGGTTGAACCCTAATAAGTGCACATTCGGAGTATGATCTGGAAAACTTCTAGGTTTTGTTGTCAGTGGTAAATGCATCTAAGTCGATCCTGACAAGGTAAAGGCCATCCAAGAAATGCCAGTCCCCCACTCTGAAAAGGAGGTTAAAGGATTCTTGGGCCGTCTTAACTATATCGCCCGCTTCATATTTCACTTAACTGCTATTTGTGAGCCAATCTTCAAACTCTTGAAGAAAGATCAAGTAGTCAAATGGAATGATGAATGCCAAGCTGCCTTCGAAAAAATCAAAGAATATTTGCAAGAACCTCCTATCCTCATGCCTCCAGTTGAAGGAAGACCCTTGATCATGTACTTGACTGTGCTAGATAATTCTATGGGGTGTGTGTTGGGCCAACATGACGAGTCTGGCCAAAAAGTGCATGCTATTTACTACCTGAGCAAAAAGTTTACCGACTGTGAAACCAGATATTCACTGCTCGAGAAAACTTGCTGCGCTCTGGCATGGGCTGCTCGCCCGCTAAGAAAGTATATGTTGACTCATACCACTCTACTGATTTCTAAGATGGACCCTATCAAGTACATCTTCAAGAAACCCGCTCTTTCCGGATGGATAGCTAGATAGCAGATGATTTTGACTGAGTACGTTATTCAATACACAACTCAAAAGGCCATCAAAGGAAGTGTATTAGCAGATCATTTGGCCCATCAAGCTGTTGATGATTATCAGTCTATGAACTTTGACTTCCCGGATGAGAATATCATGCTAGTGACCAACTGCGTGAAACCTGGACCGTGTGACGGACCTGAACAAGGATCTTGATGGACTATGGTCTTTGATGGGGCTTCCAACGCTTTGGGTAACAGAATTGGTGCGATAATCATATCCCCTGAAGGTTGCCACACCCTTTTCACTGCTAGACTGTGCTTCGATTGTAAAAATAACATGGCTGAATATGAGGCATGCATTTAGGGTCTGAAAGCTGCCATTGATTTAAGGATCAAGCGGTTGAATATGTTAAGAGATTTCGCTCTGGTAATTAGCCAAGTGAAGGGAGATTGGGACACTAAACACCCTAATCCCATTCCTTACAAGGAGTTTGTGCTATCTCTAATTCTTTACTTAGAAGAGATCACCTTTGAGCACTTCCCTAAAGAAGAAAATCAATTAGCCGATGCTTTGGCCACAATGTCTTCTACGTTCAAGGTCAAATGGGACAACGAAGCTCCTATGATTACAATTGAGAGATTTGATGAACCTGCGCACTTTTATGAGCTTGACACTGACACAGAAAAGTCATGGTACCATGACGTGAAGAGATACCTTGAAGCATAAGAGTATCCCGAAGGAGTTTCCATCAATGACAGAAAGTTCTTACGAAGATTCTCAGCCAAATTCTTCATAAGTAATGGAATCCTGTACAAACCCAACCATGATTCTACTCTACTCCGATGTGTGGACAAGAAGGAGGCAGAGGAAATTATTGAAGACATGCATGATGGTCTCTTTGGAACTCACTCTAGCGGACATACTATGGCCAAGAAAATCCTGAGAGCTGGTTACTATTGGTCAACGATGAAGACTGATTGCCATCAACACTCAAGGACTTGCCACAAGTCCCAAATCTATGCTGACAAGGTCCATGTACCTCCTATTCCTCTAAACGTCATAACCGCTCCGTGGCCATTTGCAATGTGGGGCATTGATATGATTGGAGATATCAAACCTACCGCTTCCAATGGACATCGCTTCATTCTGCTCGCTATTGATTATTTCACCAAATGGGTCGAAGCCGCCTCATTTTCCTCAGTCACCAAGAACGTGGTAGCCATATTCATCAAACATAACCTCATATGCCACTATGGTGTCCCCAAAAGGATCATCACTGACAACGGGACCAATATCAACAATGCTATGATTACCGAACATTGCACTCAATTCAAAATCAAGCATCACAATTCTTCTCCTTATAGACCTAAGATGAATGACACAGTGGAAGCAGCCGACAAAAACATTAAGAAGATTATGTAGAAGATGGTAGTGACCTACAAAGACTGGCATGAGATGTTACCATTTTCTCTTCATGGCTACCTTACTTCAGCTAGAACATCAACTGGGGCAACTCCCTTTTCTTTGGTCTATGGCATGGAAGTTGTCCTGCCAATGGAAGTTCAGATTCCCTCTTTAAGGATTATGAATGAAGCAGGCTTAAGCGAAGACGAATGGATTCAGACAAGATTGGATCAGTTGAACTTGATCGATGAAAAGCGACTGGCTGACGTTTGTCATGGTCAGATGTACCAAAAACGTATGATCAAGGCTTTCAACAAAAATACCAGGCGTCGAGTATATCAAGCTGGTGACTTTGTAATAAAGCACATCATTCTTCCATAAGGTGACCCCAGGGGAAAATGTACTCCCACTTACGAAGGGCCATTTGTTGTCAAGAAAGTCTTCTCTGGTGGTGCCATAATGCTGACTACCATGGACGGTGAAGATTTGTCATATCCTGTGAATGCGGGCATAGTTAAAAAATAATGTGCATAAGATACCCGCTAGGTTGACACACATAGGCAAGATAAGGGCATCCCGACAAACCAAAGGTTTGGGCAAAAATTAAGGATATATGCAAAATATTATACACCCGACAAGTTGAAAACCCGAAAGGACGACTTGGGCAAAAATGGGTATCCTGGTGGGCTGAAAACTCAAAAGGGCGGTCCAAGAAAAAATTAAGGATTAAAAGTGTAAGACTATGTCCCGTAGAATCACCACAGTCGACTTTATTATGGAGATCTGGGTTCAAACCGTCCAAGATCAATCCAATCAACTACTGTCAATGGCAAAGTACGTTTGAAGACATTAGGGAAATAGTAGAGTTGGAACGCAATGAGATTGCTTCCACAGGGCTATTATCTTTGTTTTAAATTTTGTTTTCCTTTCGACGATTTCCTCTTACTAGGATCTCCGTCTCTTTGTAAAAAAATGCCTATTCATGGGCAAAATATCAATACAAATATACTTTGAAGTGCAAACTTTCGGTTTTTTGTTTTGAATGCAAAGATGTCCAATGACTAAAATTGAACGAACATATGCATGTGAACATAATTAAAACTATTTAGCACATGTGTCCTACCAAGCTGCAGCAAGCATCTCTTTAATGTATATGGGATATCCCCATAGAGTCATCTCATTATCATTATCCCCACAAAGTTCCTTTTCATAGGGTGGTCCCCAGCCAGAATTTCAATCTCTTGACAGCCCTCTCCCTAGTTGAGTTAGTCTTAAAAGAAGAAGCCTTGTGGATTTCTTCCTAAAAGAATTCACCTTGTCAGCAGTTCGTCAAATATTCCTCAACAGGGTTTATTTCCCCAACAAACAACAAACAACAAAATTCCCCAACTGAGTCTATCCTCTCCAGTTTGAGTTTGCCTCTCAGACTATTACAAATTAGAGGACCACGACCCCTGATCCCCAGTGAAGTCGCCAACAAAGTCATTGCTATCCCTGAAAGTTGTTGTAAAGCCTGGAGCCCGACCAGATAACAGTCAACTTCATTCTTTCAAACAAGTTACTATGAAGCCTGGACCCGACCAGATAATAATACAACTCTCAGTTACTATGAATCCTGGACCCGACAAGATAATAGTACAACTTTCAGTTACTATGAAGCCTGGACCCCACCAGATAATAGTATAACTTTCAGTCACTATGAAGCCTAGACCCAACCAGATAATATTGTAACTTCTCAAAATACTATGAAGCCTGGACCTGACCAGATAATAGTTTAACTGCAGTAACTATGAAGCCTGGACCAACCATATAATAGTTAACTTCTCAAGACACTATGAAGCCTAGACCCGACCAGATAATAGTTTAACTCTTCGAGATATTAAAAAACATGGACTCAAGCAAACAAGGGTTTAACTTCTTTTCCCCAATATAGTTTGCCTTTACCCCAACATGTTACTGTGAAGCCTGGACCCGACCAGATATCAGTTCAACTTTATCTTTTCAAGCGAGTTATTATGAAGCCTGGAATCTGACCAGATATCAATTAAATTTATTCCCTCTGAAATCTGTTGTGAAGCTTGGAACCCAACCAAATAACAACTAATTTCAAGCAAGTTACTGTGAAGCCTGGATCCGACCAGATATCAGTTTAACTTCATCTATTCAAGCAAGTTATTATGAAGTCTGGAGTCTGACCAAATAGAAATTAACTTCATCCACCTCAGAAAATTGTGAAGCCCGAAGTCCAACCAGATAGAAATTAACTTCATCCACCTCAGAAATCTGCGAAACCTGGAATCCGACCAGATAGCAGTTTGATGTTAGTAAGTTGCTGCGAAGCCTGGAACCCGACCAGATAACAATTTAACTTCATCCTCCCAAGAATTTTTTTGCGAAGCCTGGAATCCGACTAGATAACAGTTAATTTAATCTTCCCCAGTAAGTCACTGTGAATCCTGGAACCCAACCAAATAACAGTTCAACTTCAAGCAATCTTCTGCGAAGCCTGTATTCCGACCAAATAACTGTTAATTCATATCTCCCCCTTCAAGTCACTACGAAGCCTAGAATATGACCAAATAGCAGTCAACTTCATTATCCCCAAGAAATTACTGCGAAGCCTAGATTTCGACCAGATAACAACCAACTTTTGATGCTTTCCAGTCAGGAATAATTCCCCAGCAAGAGCATTTAACAATAAAGACTCCTAAACTATTTTCCCCAAGCAGAGATCAACACTCTCCAGAGTCTCCTTAAACAAGCCAGTATTCCCCAGCGGAGTTTCTCCTCAAACAACAGAACATGAATTCCCAGCGGAAACTGTCTAAACAAAGTTGGATACGCCTACTCTCCAACGACAGTTCAAGTCTCAGCCTCCCAAGGCTCCCCAACATGTTGTCTAGGATTTATTTTACTAGACAAAGACACGCTGCAATAAACACATCACATTCATAAACCATAACCCATACATGACAAATGCATACAACATAATCTTATTTATTTTGAGAACATCGTTGCGCCATGCATACATCTGCATGCAACTAATATTTTTCCTTGCAGGAAAATCAACAGGAAAAAGACATCTACCATTTCAGTATAAATCAACCAAATGATTTATCCTGATACCATCCATCATCCCTCCAAATGGCATCTTTAAGCCCATTCCCTACACCGTCAGCTAACATATCAGCGAGTGCAAATTTTTGGGCACTTTAGTGTTCAATCATCTCCCACCTTCAAGTCACGAATGGCAGTCTTGGCAATCTAACTCTCCAGGTTTAATAATATTGAACAGGGCCCGCTGTTGTACCCCAAAATTTACCCTCTCATTTTTTAAGGCCTTTCTCACAAGGATTCTCAAGGTTCAAGCTTGCACAAGTACATTGGGATTTTCCAATACCAAGATTAAAAAGAAACTGTCAAAAAGGGAGAAAACAGATAAAAATAATATTTTGACAAAATTTGGAGAAAACGTTTTCTTCGATTCAGCTCCTTCGATTGGCTTTTTGGCCTCTTTCGATGCAAGTTTGGCTTGCATCCTTCGACTGGGCACGGGCCTCTAGCACGTTGGTTTGGATTCACAAGGCACAAATCCCCTTGTAGTCTCCTTCGATTCTAATGCAAAAGGCTCCCTTTTAGCATCCTTCGATTTGCACTTTTTGGCTCCTATATGCCTCTTTCGAATCTGGACATTTTGGCCTCCTACATGCACCTTTCATTTGGGCATGTGGTTCCTTCAGTACAAGCTACTGGTCACACCTTTCATTTAGGCATGTGGTTCTTTCAGTACAAGCTACTGGTCACACCTTTTGTTTGGTTATGTGGTTCCTTCAGTACAAGCTACTGGTCACACCTTTCGTTTGGGCATGTGGGTTCCCTTCATGCAAGTTTCGTTCGAACATAAATCTTTTGCATGTTGGCATGAAGTCAGAAGGCAAAAAGCCTCCTGTAGCCTCCTTCGATTCCAAGTCAAAAGCCTCCTTTTGGAATCCTTCGATTGCACATTTAAACTTCCTGTATGCACCTTTCGTTTGGCTTTGTGGCCTCCTTCGAATGAAAGCTTGGGGTGCATACTTCATTTGGGCAGGAAATCTCCTTCGATGCAAGTTTAATCCATAAGCTTCGTTTGGGAATTTTGCTCCTTTGAAGCAGTATTCTTTAGTACATTTCTAAAACCTTTCGACACAAGTGGAAAATAGGATTTTGAAAGAACACTGATCAAATCTTTGGGCCATGCTACATGATCTTACTTTGCAGGCTTTAATGCTTGTATTTCACTCCATAATTAATTGCTTACATTTTGGATTAAGTTATTGTCCAGGTGATTAAGCCTATGTCCAAATTTTTTTTTATGAAAGTGAACTTGCTAGTACAAATCCCGTCCTAAGCCCATGCTTTGCTTAAATCATGTTTGTACTTCACCATAAGTTAGGGAAGTCAGCCCCTTTTAACCAACAACTTTAGTACTTCACCTTGGGATCTTGGAAAATCTGACATAGCTCAATATTCACGTTTTAGCCAAGCCATATTTTTGTTTAAACTCCCAAACCTTTTCTCTATAAATAGAGAAACCAATGACAAAGAAAGAGGCCAGATTTTTGCTAGAGAGAAAAATCATAAAAATCCTCAAGCACTCAAACTCTCCAATATTCTCAAACTCTCAAACATTCTCAAACCTTCAAAACTCTAAGTTTTTTTTTCACAAAAAAAACCTCAGTAGTGTACCTTTGGATTCACTTCCCCTAAACTGTAGCGTAATAACCTTTAATTCACTCATCACCATCATATACTCTCTTTCGATTTAGTGACTGCCCAAACCAAGCAGTAACTGAACTAGCTCTAGGAAGATTCCAACGAAGCTCCCTCCACCACCAAAGAAGTCACCTACAACTCTTTCGATTAAGCACTTCAAGAGGTAAGTTATCTCTAAACTTGGAACTCTTTCATTTAAATATCATGTGCACATGACAATAAAGAAAAATGTAGATATTTCTAGACCATGTTTGAGCTTTCGATTTTGACTGCCCATATGCTGAAAACTCAACCTTAATTAGTTATGCTTTGGACTTTGAGACCCTTTGATTTTTGTGCTCACCCCTGGAATGTAGTTATGTTTGGATGTTGCATTTTAAGAACTTAAGACAGGTTTGTTATACCCCTAGATTGGCTAGCGGCAAAAGCCTTTCGAATCACAATCTGAGGGTCTAATATGCTTACAAGGAGTCAGCAAGGAGCCTGTGGCAAATCCAGAACCTTGTTGTTTCCAGGACTCAGACGAAAGACAGAACCTTGCTGCCTCCAAGCCTCAAACGAAAGACATAACTATGATGACTTCCAGGCCTAGATGAAAGGCGTTACCACACTGATTCCAACCCCCAATCGAAGGAAACTGAAAGGTAAATCGAAGGGCATGACTCCACTGACTCCAGACCCCAAATCGAAGGAAGCCAAAAAATGTAGAACCGAAGGGCATTTCTGGCTGAATCAAAAGACCCATTTTTATTACTTTTATTTTATTTTTTCCTTTATATTTTCATGTTATTCAATATGGTTGTAATGATGTAGGATTTTATCTTTTCGCATTTTATTACTTTTGTATGCTTGCTAGTAAAATAGGGAATGTATGGCAAGATAAAATCAACAAGTAGACAACCCCTAAATCAAAGACTAAATGCATGCAAATCAAACACACTATTCACACATGCACCCCTAGGGTTAACCCCACTTGTTTCCTAAAAATGGTCATATTATGCATGTGAGACGTCTTAGCAAAACAATAAAAAATACAAGATCATAGTCCCTCGATGATGCTTCGAATGTTTCCTTACAAATGATCTTAGTCCCTCAATAGAAATGCTAAGATATCTCACAACATTGATATCATGACTATACGATGACCCACACCCGTCCCTTTACATCCAAAGATAAGGCTTCTTACCAATAAATGGTAAGATAGCAATATCTGAAGGATGAGCAGAAGAACAAAAAACTTTTGAGTAGGTAGAAACGTTCTTAGTTGCTTGCTCATCTTCAAAACAAACATCTTTCCAAGCACACACTAAACACTTTCTAAACATGAAATATTTTCAAAAGTCCAACACTTTGTATACATTCTTGTAAAGACAAGAATCATTACAAAGTTTTCCTAAATGAAGGTGCTTTTCAAAAATACTTTTAAACCCACCACAAAGCACATTTTCAAACAAAAGTAATAATTTAGCAAGTAACTGAGATCCCATAGATAAATATGGATGAAAAGGATGCTAACACCTTCCCTTTTTATAATCTACCCCCCCCCCCCCCCCCCGAACTCAAGAAAAAAATCTCAAAGGTCTTTCCTGTTCTTTTCACCCTTTCCTTTATTGGATAAAAGAAAAGTCGGTGGCGACTCTTGCTATCCGCAATAATTGCGATCAAATGCAAAATATCCCAAGTCAGTTCTCCCACCTCGTTACAGGTACCCTTGAACATCATCCTCGTGGTTGAACATAATTCCTTGAATCAATACATCACGAGGACCATCCTTCCTAGCATACCTAAATTGTCACAACACCAAACAAGGGTTATAAGTGATTCCTCCCCTAATGCCTAGGAGAGGGACATTAGGGAATTCCCTACAGCGATCAATGATGGTAACGTCTTCCACAAATCGAGGACACCAGTGAATATCTGAATGTGTGAGAGACATCATCCTGCTAGACCATCTTAAGCCTTGTTCATTCTTCACAACAGACCAGGGTAGGTGCGAAAAAAACCACCTAGCTAAAATAGGAGTGCAACACATAAGGGTCCCCCCTCTCTTTATGGTACGAGTGTGAAAAGAGTGCAAAATGTCTCCAAGAAAATTAGGCACCAGGTTAAGAGACATGAAAACTTTGACTGTATTCACGTCTATGAGTTGGTCCGGATAAGGGAACAGTACCATCCCATAAATGAGAAGGACCAACACCTCTTCAAAGGCTTGTAAGTCCAGGGTGTCCCAAAAATTGTGAGCTTTCTCAAACAAGAACTTGGATAGAAACCCTTTGATATCGTTTCTTGTTTCCCAATTTGCCATAACGCCGGACCGTTGTAAATACAGGGCTTGAGCAATCTCTTCAGGCTTTGGGTATCTTTCCATACTGTTGAAGGGTAACTGATTGAGGATAGGCACACCCAATAATTGGGAAAACTCTTCCATGGTAGGCACCAACTGGTAGTCGGGAAATGTAAAGCAGTGATGTGAAGGGTCAAAGAATTGGAAGAGAACTTTCACCATGTCTTCATCGGGGCTTAAGGTGACCAAACTGAGGAGTCGACCATGTCTTTTAGTGAATGGGGAATTCTCATGAACCCCTGATGCTAACTCTTTGAGTTGAGGAGGTACCCTTACAAGGTTGACTTGGATAGTATTTCTGCGAATGAGAGCCATGTCCTACAAAAAAGACACAAAGATAAGTCCTAAAAGTCCTTGAAATGGTTAGTGTGATATGCCAATGTCATGATTTTATGATTTTATGTACAAATATATATATATATATATATATATATATATATATATATATATATATATATATATATATATATATATATATATATATAATCACACAAACAAATCCTTAGGTTTAGGCTTGCATGAATTCCATAGATAAGTACCCTCTTGAAGTATAGTTTGTTCAACCTGTCCTATCAATAGTAACCGGGTTCTAGGGAATCTCAATATCACTGATCTTTCTTCCCCAAGCATTGTTTCAGCGCAAGCCTCTTTATTGGCGACCGAAATATCCCATAAGTCAGATCTCAATGAGCATAGTATCGAGTATCAACCAACTTCATACTGCACCAAAGCCGGCTATCTCACTACTTCCTAATGGCCAAGTTGGTTCAATTAAAGATTCTAAGGTCAACTGATTCTTCATGACACCATATAGAGGCCACGTATTCTCCTTGACTACTCAAGGGCTACCGGTACCAACAAATGTGTCACATCAACGTAGCTATCGTTTTAATCGTGTCGGTATACCCCGCACAGTCCCCATGATCTATTGCTACTTACCTAAAAGGTGCCCGCAGATCCGGGTGTTGGATATTTACAAGAAAACCCAAGCAAAAACCCTTAAAGATAAAGCAATCAAAGCATACAAGGAAAGAAAATTAAATATGACCTAAGCTCTAAGGTAACCCCACTTTTTGGATTCCCCAGCAGAGTCGCCAGTTCTGTGATACGGTGGCAGAACCGACTGTTATATTGGTTTTGCATTTTTTTTCAAAAATGTTATGGTAAGCAAGTGTCGCCACCGACTTTTCTTTTATCCAAATTAAGGAAAGGGTGGAAAAAAAAAGACCCTTTCGAGAATTTTCTGAGTAAAGGGGGTAGATTATGGAAAGGGAAGGTGTTAGCACCCTTTCCATCCATAGTTATCTACGGGCTCTTAGATACTTAGCTCATTTTTTAAATACCCTGTGCTTTGTGTTTTGAAAAAGTATTTGAAAATGCCATAGTGCGGAGATTCGCTTTATGATAACTCTTGTATCAGTCCTCAAGAGTGTTGACAAAGTGAATGTTTTTTAAAGTGTTTTTGAAATGTTTTTGTGTAAGTGCAAAAGATTGTTTTAAGCAAGCATCTACATCTATCTACTTGTACTAGAAAAGTTTTGTTCTTTTCCTCTTATTCTTTAGACAATGCTATCCTACTATTAATGAGCAGGTAGCCTTATCGTTGGATGTATGAGGGACATTCAAAGGGACGTTTTTATAGTCACAAAGGCAACTAGGCAAGAAGCTTTAGTAAATACCCTAGGGTTCTAAGATCAAATTTTTATCGAGGAAACATTGAGAGGGTCATCGAGGGACTTATGATCTTTTGAACCGAAGGGTAGCCACTAAAACCTCTCACGTCTCGAGAGTTGTGACTATTTTCCGAAGGCAACCGAAGTGGGGTACCCTAGAGGTGTATATGTGCAATGTGTGTTATATTCAGTTTATTTATCTTTGTTATTAGGTTTGATAGCGCTTTGTTATTAGTATTTCCATACAAGCCTAGTTACTAATAGTCAATATTTTGTAGAAATTTAAAGTGCAAGAATCGTAAATCCTACGCTATTACAATACTTTGAGGAGGGGGTATTTACATGTCCAAAAATTTGGGGGAAAGAAAATAAAGAAAAATAGTAAAGCCCTAGTTAATTATCTATTACATTCCATCAGCGGATACAAAAAAATATGAAAAAAGAAAAATAGAAAGGAAACATTGAACACGCGCGAATTGGGAAAGATACGTCTAAAACCCTAAAAATTTCTAAGTAAACAAGAAAATCTTTTTGATTGTTTTTGTGTTTATTAAGAAAATACTTAAAATTAAAATTAGTAAGGCTAAATTTAATCCTAATTAATTAAATGAATACAAGAAAACTAATTCTAATATTTTTGTATTTTTGTTAAGAAAATATTTGAATCATAAGAACCTAGTTCTAATTATTTTTAATTATAAAATAATGTCAAAATAATTAAATTAATTAATTTACAAAATTAAAATTAATTAGAAAATCCTAAGTCTAATATTTTTTTATGGTTTTTGATTTTATATATTATTAAAAAAAGTGATTTTTGAAATTAATAAACAAATAAACAATAAAATAAATGAAGAAATAAAAAATGGGCCTGATTGGGAAGAAAATAGGGGGGTGAGGATTGAAAATTCGCTAGGTCCATACTAAGCTGGCCCAGAGACTGTATGGACCTAGTGTGAGGATCCCCTGAGTGTCCATGATGGGGATGCATGCTTGATGCGGTTGGGCCTGGCTGCATTGATATTGGAAGGCATGGATTTGATGGCCTATGGTGTGCGTGCATAACATGGCTGCATTGAATCTGCAAGAGAATGTTAGAAAAATAAATATGCAAGAGGCAGGGTTCGAACCCCTTCCCTTACATATAACAAAGCCTTAAACGCGATGCCTTTACCATTGGGAGGGTGATACTTTCGTTAACCTAAACACATCCATAAATATATATTATACATAAATACAATTATCTTAAATTAAAAAATAAAAGAACGCAGGTGGGACCCTAGTGTTTGGGTGGACCAATCAGGAGTGGAGAGAGGGAACTGATATTTTGATTCAGCCAATGAGATGCAAGAACAACACCACGCCAGCTTGGACCACCACCTGTGATTAGTCAGACCACCGAAGCCGGTGATTTCCACCGTCTTCTTCTGTGATACCCCCTGCAAACGTGACCAAACACAAAAACAAAACATGCAGATCTACATAAAAACGTCTCCTGATCATGAATATGGCCTCCAAATTTACTAAAACCTCGTGTATCCCTGGGTTCGAGCACAAAACCCTAATCATGGTCAAACATGGCATTATGTGTTTATGACGTCAAAAATGGCATGTGATCATCTAAATATGCCATAAACTCCATTATTAATGTACCTATACAATCAAAAGAAGTTAAACATTCATGCAATTTAAGATTCGAAAAAGAAAAAAAAATCTTACCATCGGTGTAATAGGATGCAGTAGGATGTTTCAGATCTTATGATGGGCAGGGATGAGTCCTGGAGGACTCAGGGATGTGTTTTTAGTCCTTTGTTTGGACTGAGGAGGGCTTGAGATGTGGTTTTGGAGTTTGACAATTTTGGATATTTTTGCAATTTGTGTAGAGTTCTTCTAGGTTGTGTATATGCGTGTGTTAGGCTTGCAAATGTGCTGCATATATAGAGGAGTGATGAGACTAAACAAATGTGGAAAGAAATCATCCCATTAAGCCATGGTTTAAACACCAAAATCAAATTTGAAAAAAATTCCAAAAATGGTCATTCTTGCTCATTTTGTTTGGGGGATGAACCTGGACAGCCTTGCACGAATTTATGGGCCTAAAATCAATCCAAACCAACAGCCCAAGTGTCATGATCCATCATTCACCATTTTATACAATTTATCTTTCATTTATTTGAATAAAAACAAAATAAGTATGAATAGAATAGATAAAAATTGCAAGGCAAGGTAAGAATCAGTTTATAGGTCTTCCATAAGGTTAGGAAGATGTTTGAAACCCAAAAAGTTAGGCCATTGACCTAAAAGTTTAATTTTGTCCAATGCACAATTCTTGAAATTTCCAAAATTTTCCCAACTTGGGCAAGTCATAACTTGCTCAATTTTGATCTCTTGATGATGATTTTTGACTTTTTGAAAATTCCAAGATGTCTACTTCAATCCTTATTTTGATCAATTTCGCACTTGAAGACTTTATCTTGATGTAAAAGGTCTTGGAAAAAAGTGTCTTTTGTTGACTTTCTGAAAATGACATGTAATGTATGAGCTTATATCTTTCAAATGATGCATTTCTTGGACTTGAGGATAAAAGAGAAGATGTATGGAATTGGATTCTCTTCAAAATGAGCTTTGGTTGGGAAAAAATAGATGAAGTATATGAAAGTTATGCCTAGTTAAAGTTCAGTTGACTTTTCCTATAGAAACCCAAATTTAGCAAATTTTGAATTTTGATAGATTAGGAGCATTTCTTGAGGAATCATGATCAAACCTTGATCAAATGATGAATATTAATTCAGAATATTAATGTTGACCAAAAATCATGAATTTTGTCCGTATTTGGGCCACAATTGACTTTTTACCTAACATAGTTGATTTTCCAGCATTTGAGCAATTGACTGAGCAAACTTGTAGTGTAAGGCATGAAATTTGTCATGGAAAATGTTGAAGGCTTATTAGGACAATGGAAAAAATTTGAGGCCTTTAGAGCTCACATATCTTGGTGAAAAGTGAAACCCTAGTTAGAGGTTCATTGCTTAGGAGGAGAATTAGTCTAGTCAATTCTTGGTCATCCTTGAGCAATTGGGAACCTCAATGAGCATGCCTTGTGTAAAAGTGGGAGCGAAAATTTTGGGGTACAACAGCTGCCCCTGTTCAATCTTCTTAGACATGAGGATTTAGATTGGCTTGTCTACCTTTCGTGATCTGAAGGTGGGAGATGATTGAACACTAGAGTGCCCAGAAATTTTCACTCGCATGAAGTAACACTGATGGTTGATGATGTTAGGAATGGGCTTACAGATGCCATTTGAAGAAGATGACAGAGAGTCGTCGGAGATGGGCTTAAAGATGCCATCTAAAGTAGATGGTGATTTAATAAATGGTCCCTTTGTGGGGGTTCCTATTCCTGCTGTCTGAGGAGGACTCCGCTGGGGAATGTGGGTTTCTATTGTTCTCCTTTTTGAGGAAAACTTTGTGGGGAATAGAATCTAGGAAGTTCAGTTGTCCAAGGTGCTGCTGAAGAGTTATCTCTAGAGAGATGAAAGTTTGTTGTTTTCTGGTTAAAATCCAGGCTTCACAGTAACTTGCTGGGGATAATGGAATTAACTGTTACCTGAAAATGTATTAGAAAGAGCCTGTGTAGGGATGTTCCAGGATGAGTCTGTGTCAGTCTGCATCCGGAGATATATGAGAAGGAGCCTGTGTTAGACTGCATCTGGATGATGAGAAGGAACCCGTGTAAGATTTCTCCAAGATGAGTCCGTGTTAGACTGCATCTGGAGATCTTAAGAAGAAACCCGTGTAAGATTGCTTCATCTGGTTATGTAGATAGTTTTCCTATCTGGTTTCAAGTGTTAATCTACAAATCAGTTGTTCACAGATAGTTGTCCTGTCTGGTTTCAGGTGTTAATCTGGAACTTGAAAATTGTCGATCGTTGAGATAGTTGTCCTGTCTGGTTTCAGGTATTAATCTCTGACAGGAGAAAGAAAGATAATTTTATTGGCTTGTTACAGGTGTTAATCTTCAATCTCCTCATGTAGATAGTTTTCCTAGATTATTACACGTATTAATCTACAGTCGGTCATCCACATATAGTATTCTTGGCTTGTTACATGTATTAATCTAGAACTTATTTTTGTCGGTCATCAAGATAGCTGTCCTGGCTGGTTTCAGGTATTAATCGCTGACCTGAGAAAGAAGGATAGTTTTCCTGGCTTGTTACAGGTATTAATCTTCAATCTCCTTATGTAGATAGTTTTCCTGGCTTGTTACAGGTATTAATCTATAATCAGTCGTCCACAGATATTTTTCCTGGCTTGTTACAGGTATTAATCTGGAACTTGAAAATGTTGGACACATAGATAGTTTCCCTGTCTGGTTTTGGGTATTAATTTGTGGCCTTTTGTTTTTGTTGGTAAACTCGTCTTTCTTAGGGAGTTCATACCACTTGGTCGTGTAGATAGTTTCCCTGTCTGGTTTCGGGTAGTAATCTTTGACCTGTTATATAAGTTGATAGTGTTTGTATGTCTGCTAATTTAACCTAAAATGGTAAAATCAGTTTAATGCGATGACATGATGCTCTCAAAATAAATGAGATTGTGATATATGCATTTGTGTTGTATATGTTATAATGTTTGTAGAAATGATGTATGAATGCAATGTATGAGCGCGTTAGTTGTTCTGTTGCAGTGTTGCAGAATTAGAGAAAATAAATCCCTGATTGTTGCTGGAGATGAAGAATGTAGGTCTTCAAATATGTTGAAGTTAAATGCTGGGAGATAGATTTCCTTTGTTAGAGACAAGAACTCTGTTGGGGAAGGAAAACTCTGTGCACTGTTTGAGGACTTTGTGAAATCCTGTTGGGGAATCCTGAGAAGCTTGGCGACTTCACTGGGGGATCTTCTGTTGGAGCATTAATTTGGAGATTTTGCTCCGTCGGGGATATGAGAACACCTGACACCATTAGGCTTCATACTGAGAATATGGCAGTGACCTTGTAGTGGGATGTCTCTGCCTCCGTACCTGCTGGAGAAGGTATCTGCTGGAGAAAATATATGCGGGGATTATGTGGATGGCCTTTAGATATTGTCCTGTTTCTTAAAGCCATTAGTAATTGTCTCTCTATTTTTTATGCGCATATTTGTAAACAGTAATCACATTCAAATGCATATGTTCAAAAATAATCATTGGACGGTTACGCAAACAAAGCAGAAAAATAAAAACAAATAGTTTTGTACTTCCAAAGGAACATCTTTGTATTAATTTGAGGAAGTGTTTATATACAAAGAGACGGACATCCTAGTAAGAGAATGTCGTCGTAAGAATGGAAACTATACAAAAATAGTATACAAAGAAAAACAGCTATGTGAAATAATCCCATTGGGTTCCCATTCTGCTATTTCCTTTATGTCTTTGAGCTTCTCATCTATTTCGTTGCTTGTCCGAAGTTGATTGGATCGATTAGTACCATTTGAGGTTGATAGTTGATACTGAAGATTGGCTGTAAGGTGATCTAATGAGACATAGTTATATGATTTAAATCCCTAACTTTTGTCTGGATCGCCCTTTCGGGTTTTCAGTCCACCGGGATACCCTTTTTTGCCCAAGCCGCCTTTTTCAGGTTTTCGACTTGCCAGGTGTACAAATTTTTTTCATATGTATACCCCTAATTTTTCCTGAACTCTTTTGGTTCGCCGAGATGCCCTTATTTTTGCCTAGGCCAATCGACCTAGCGGGTCTTTGTTTATGCGTAGTATCTTTTAACTATGTCCGCATTTACAGGGTGCAGAAGATCGTCACTATCCATAATGGTTAAGATTATGGCTCCACCAGAAAATATACTCTTGATCACAAACGACCCTTCATATGTGGGAGTCCATTTGCCCATGGGATCACCTTGTGGCAGTATGATGCGCTTGATTACTAGATCATCATCCTGATATATTTGACGTTTGACCTTCTTGTTAAAAGCTTTGATCATACGCTTTTGGTACATGTGACCATGGCAGACAGCCGTGAGCCTCTTCTCATCAATCAGGTTTAATTGGTCAAGTTGAGTCTGAACCCACTTGTCTTTGCTCAAACCTGCATCCTTCTTGATTCTCAAGGAATGGATCTGGACTTCAATGGTTAGGAAAACTTCCATACTGTATACCGAAGAAAAAGGAGTTGCCCCTGTTGACTGTATGTGGGCCACAATTGACTTTTGACCTAGTACGGTTGATTTTCCAGCATTTGAGTAATTGACTGAGCAAACTTGTAGTGTAAGGCATGAAATTTGTCATGGACAATCTTGAAGTAATATTGGGACAATGGAAAACATTTGAGGCCTTTGGAGCTAACATTTCTTGGTGAAAAGTGAAACCCTAGTTAGAGGTTCATTGCTTAGAAGGAGAATTAGTCTGGTCAATTCTTGGTCATCCTTGAGCAATCGGTAACCTCAATGAGCATGCCTTGAGTAAAAGTGGGAGGGAAAATTTTGGGGTACAACAACTACCTTCTACCAAGGTCTTCTGGAAAACCAACTGTCGTGATCGACCAAGGGAATCTAATACCAAGATTCTGTTGAAATACCTTCTGTTGAGGTTCAATTTAAAATTACCTTCTACCGAGGTCTTCTAAATAATCAACTATCATGATCAACCAGGAGAATCTATTGCCGAGATTCAATTTGAAATACCTTATGCCGAGGTCTTCCGAATAATCAATTGTCATGTCAACCAGGAGAATCTACTTCCGAGATCTTTCGGATGATCAACTGTCGTGATCAACCAGAGGAATCTACTGCTGAGATTCAACTTGAACTACCTTTTTCCGAGGTCTTCCGAATAATCAACTGTCGTGATCAACCAAAAGAATCTACTGTCGAGACTCAACATAGAATTGTTAGATTGATTAATAATGATGATTGTCTTCATATAAAAATGAGGTTTTATGCTATGCGTGTAAATTTGACTGATGCATGAAATGCAATGATTAATTGATGCATGTAATGAATGATTGATATATGTAATGAATGATTGATTGATATATGTAATGAATGACTTGGATATCTGTAAATGGATGTTGAACTTTGAAATGCAAATATGTAATTGGGTTTTTCTTTTTTAGACATGCTCGACCCATGCTTTCGGAATTTGTGAGATGTATGGGAGGATAAGTATAGCTTGGTTTTGGATCGAAGAGTCCTAATGTGTGACTTATGATGCCTTAAGCTTTATGAATGGTGACTTAAATGTTTTTTTTAATGGTGCCCCTGTGATGGGCCATGGATGATTAGAGCATAGAGGTTTGCTTATGCAACAAGGTTGCTTGTCACATGATGGTGGAGTGTTATGCTTGCATGATTTCCCGATACTCAATTTGAACTCGAAGATTGCTGACGTAGAAGAGAGGTCCACTGGAGGATGTGAAAGTACAGAGAGCTTGCCCCTGTGTGGACTGTCTTTCCCAAATTTCTTGGTAGGGTCTTGGAGGAGATTATCATTGATATGAGGTTGGAAATAGTTTTATCACAAGACAAATAACCCCACTATTTTGTACTATGCCCCTAATTAAAAAACTCTTTAAAATGCTCGGCTTTGAAGAACTATTTTGAATCAACTCCTTTTGCTTGAGCCTTGTAGTAATTTTCCCTAATATTCAAATTTTGAAAGACATGCCCCTCAATCTCTAAGATCTGGAGGGAGCACCTTCAGAAATAAGTTTGACCTCACCATGAACTTGACATAGATTTCCTCAAGTATTCGAAGCTTGAAAAGTTTTTACTTGAAGTTGCTTGAAGGATTTGGACCCTATGTGCCGTAGGATGAACTTGATACACACTGCCCCTGCATTTGGATCTTGGAAGGTTTCCCCTGATCAACAATGCCTTGAGAAGCTTATTAACATAAGGAAACTGAGTCATACTTGGTTGTAATATGATTTGATTAAGGAATGATCTTCTGACAGGTATGCCCTTGATTGAACAATGCTTTAAAATTTGATCCAAGTTGATTGAATGTTGTTGTACCCCAAAATTTTCCCTCTCATTTTTCAAGAAAATCACCCTGGATTCGCAAAGTTTTCTCTTATAAAAATCCAAGCCTTGAATTATCATTCCTTTCCAAGCAATCCATTTACAAGGGCATAATGGTCATTTACAAGCTAAAAAGTCAAACTTTGGTTTTTTGATCAAAATCAAAACACAAAAATCATATTTCATAAAGACATGTTGGAATATGAAGTTTGTTTCATCAAGAAGCTCAAAAGTCAAATTTTACCTTGAAAAAGTTAAATTCTAAATACTTAGAATTTTTCTAAAGTATTTAAGAAAAATGACACTTCAGAACCAACCTCCAGGCAGGAGCAGTCAGAAGTTGCAAACTTGGCTCAACACATAACATTCAGTCAGAATGTGGCTCTTCAGTGACTACACCAATTCAGTCAGAATGTGGCTCTTCAGCAGCTACGCCAACTCAGTCAAAAGTTGCAAACTTGGCTCAACACATAACATTCAGTCAGAATGCAGCTCTTCAGCAGCTACGCAAGTTCAGTCAGAATCTTCCAAGGTAAGAACAGAAGATTATAAAACATGCTGGAAAGCCTGGAGAACCCTCAGAATTTACTGAGGCAGCAGGATACCAAGATCAGAACTTGGGTGCGTTGTTCTGGACTATGCTGAAGTAGGAACTGCTGGCTCAGATTTAAGTAATGATGCAAATCTCATATTATAAGATTTCTTATTCCTGACCAATCTCATCACCATTTAATGCTCATTAATGCTCACAACCACTTTTGAGCATTTGTCCAAAGGGTCTCTCCACGTGCAGCATAGCAACGCTTTTGTGCAAATTTAGGCATGGGTTCATGCGCTACTTTTCGCTCATGGGTGTCACTTTTCCTTAATCTTCGCTTACTAACCCAGCCTAGGCTAAAAGCTCTCAATCATCACAACTTTTTATGAACTTTTCTTCAAGGGTAAGTCAACATCTAGTGCATGATAATGGCGCCACTTATTGTTTTAAAAACCCACAAAGCTTTGCCTATAAATAGAACACCTTTGTCCATTGAAAAACCCCAGTCCAAGTTCAGAAAAATTTCTGAAAAGAAGCAGAAAGTTTTAGCAAGAAAACACCTTGAATCTCTGCCCAAAATTCCCAGAGTTTCAAAAAACTATGAACACAACATACCAACCATTACCTTTGAATATCCTGCTTTCAAACTCCATTTGCTCTCAAAGTATTTCTTGACTAAGAAACACCCATACAGTTTTCTGACTCATATATATACCCTCCATCCATCCATTCAAAGAACCTGTTCAGAACATCATCAGAGTTAAGGCTAACTCCAGTCCATAGATTTTTTCTAGCTGCAAGGTAAGCACTTGCTTACCCTCACCACATTTCTTAAACATCACCAGGATTGCATGCTCAAAAACACAATGTAGATATCATGCTTCTGATGTTGTTCATGTTCTGAGGTTTTCACGCATCTGTACACTTAAGTAGAGAACGAATCGATTCAGAACTTGCCTCTGATTTTTGGTTCTGACTTCTGAAACGCTATGACGCCTGCTGAAACTGTCATAGGCATGCCTTCTGTTTTATGGAAAAATAACCAAATTGCAGATGTTCTGACTAGCACGGAGGGAGACCAAGTTCTGACTTTGACGCCAGAACTTCTGGGGCCTGTTTTGTCATCAGTAATATCAGAACTTCTGAAAATTACTGTGTGCCCAACAAAGTCAGAACTTCTGACCCCATACATTTTCAGTAACAGTTTTCTGTTTTGCAGTGTACCAGGGTCAGAACTTCTGACCTATACATTTTCACTAACAGGTTGTTGTCCTACAGCACGCCAGGGTCAGAACTTCTGACTTCCTCTCAGCAACACGCTGACTCTTTTCCTTTTTCTTTCTTTCTTCCCCTTGTTATTTTCTTTATTTTTCTCGCCGGTACTCCCCATTCATAAATTTGTACCCCCACCCCCTATATATTGTAATAGCGTATGACTTTACATTTCTGCATTTTTATCGCTTTCAAGTGTAAATGTTAGTGATTAGGATATGTATGGCAAGATAAAATCAATGAAATAGAAAATCCTAATTCAAGATAAAATCATGCATGCAATCAAACACACTTTCATACAAAGACCCTTAGGGTTTCTCCACTTGGTTGCTTTATACAAAAATATCCATGTTACGCATGCAAAGTATCTTGGTAAAACAAACAAAATCAAAAGATCACAGTCCCTCGATGACGATATTCAAAGTTTCCTTATAAAATGATCTTAGTCCCTCGAAAATACTAAGACACTTTGCAACATTGCTAATCATGGTTATACGATGACCCACGCCCGTCCCGTTAACATCCAAAGATAGGGTTGCTTACCAAATCAATGGTAAGACAACAATGTCAAAGGAATAAAAAATGAACAAGAAAGACATTTGAGTAGGTAGATTACTCCTAGTTACTTGCTCTATTTTTCCAGCAAACATCCTTGATATTTTTCAAAACAAACACACGCACATTTCCAAACAACTTACAAACATTGAAAACATTTTCAAAAAGACAAATATCTTTGTATACATTCTTACGAACGAGAATCATTACAAAGATTGCCTAAACGAATGGCCTCTTTTACAAAATACTTTCAAAACCACACTAAACACATTTTCAAGCAACAAAAGCAAGTGATCTAGCAAGTAACTAAGAGCCCATGGAAAACCATGGATGAAAAGGGTGCTAATACCTTCCATTTTCATAATCTACCCCCCGAACTCAAGAAACAATCTCAAAGGTCTTTCCTGTGCTTTTTCACCTTTCCTTTTGGATAAAAGAAAAGTAGGTGGCGACTCTTGCTAACCGCAACATTTGAAAACACAAACGCAAACCCTCAAGTCAGTTCTCCCACCGTATCACAGAACTGGAAACTCTGCTGGGGAATTTAAAAAAAAAGTGGGGTTACCTTAGGGCTAGATCACATTTACTTGCTTACATTGTTTGTTTTGTCTGCTTTACATTACGGTTATTTGTTTGGGTTTAAATCCTCTACCCGGATTTGGGGATACATTGTAGGTAAATAGAAATACGTTGTGGAAACTGTGCGGAGTATACCGACATGGTCTAAGAAATAGCTATGTTAGTGTGACATATTTGTGGGTATCGGTAGCCCTTGAGTAGTCAAGGAGAATACGGGGCCGCTGAGTGATTTCGCGAAGCACTAACGAACTTTTAGAACCTTTACTTGACCACCATGGCCTTTAGGACGTAGTGAGATGACCGGCTTTGGTACAGTCTGAAGTTGGTAGATACTCGATACTACACTCATTAAGGGTTGGTTTCTTGGAATATTTCGGTCGCCATTAAAGAGGCTTGAGCTGAAACAATGAACAAGGAAACAATCCAGTGATATTGAGCTCCTTAGAACCTGGTTACTATTGCTAGGACAAGTTGAGCCAACTAAACTTCAAGAGGGTACTTACCTATAAAACCCCATGCAAGCCTAAAATAGGAACTTGATTTCTTTATTTGTATATGCATACTTGTACATAACATCATGGACATCATGAGCATCATGTGCATCCACTAACCATTTCAAGGATTTTTGGAGATTCATCTTTGTTCTTGTTTTGTAGGATATGAATTCACTCCGCAGGAAAACTATCTAAGTCAACCTTGTAAGAATTCCTCCGCAACTTAGGGAGATAGCTTCAAGGATCCCTGAGAACTCTCCATTCACCGAGAGGCATGGTCGCCTACTCAACTTGGTCACCTCCAACACGGATGAGGATATGATGAAAGTGCTCTTTCAATTCTTTGATCCTTTGCACCATTGCATCGCATTTCCCGACTACCAGCTTGTGCCTACTTTGGAAGAATTCTCTCAACTCTTGAGGATTCCCATTCTCAATCAACTACCTTTCAACGGTAACGAAAGAGACCCAAAGCCAGAAGAGATTGCTCAAGCTCTTCACTTGCACTCGTCTGATGTCACAACTCATTGGGAAACTAGGAGTTGTGTCAAAGGCTTCTTATCAAAGTTTCTATTTGAGAAAGCCTAAATCTGTTGGAATTCCTTAGACTTGCAAGCCTTTGAGGAAATTGTGGCTCTTCTTATCTATGGGATGGTCTTGTTCCCCAATCCTGACCAACTCATAGATATAAGTGTCGTCAAAATCTTCATGTCACGCAATCCGGTGCCTACATTGCTAGGGGATATCCTACACTCTTTTCACACTCACAAAATGAGGAAAAGAGATGTCCATATGTCTTGCACTCCCCTCCTTGAAAGGTGGTTTATTTCTCATCTTCCCCAATCAGTCTTAAATAATGAGCAAGGATTAAGGTGGCCACAAAGGTTAATGACGCTCAAACATTCAGATATTCATTGGTGCTCTCGATCCAAAGAGAATGTTATCATTATTAACCATTGTGGGGAATTCCCTAATTTCCCTCTACTTGAAATTAGGGGAGGCATCAATTACAACCCATGCTTAGCTCTAAGACAGTTTGGTTATGCCCGAAGGGATGGACCACATGAGATGTTGATTCAAGGCTTAGTATTCGACTACGACAATGACAATCGAGGTCTTCGCCAGAGATTCACCTGAGCCTGTAGGACGCTAAACAAGGTGGATAGAAAGACTTTGGGACACAAAAATTCCATCCCTCTTGAGCCTTACCTCAAGTGGGTATGAACCCGCGCTCAAAGTCTTATGATGCCTTATCCTTCCACCCTTCTAGTAATCATTGAGCCTGTTAAGGATGGAGAAGTTCCATACACTATCCTACATCCTGACATGCCCAAATCTCTTGAAGACTTACAAAGGGATTGGATACAGCTCAAGGGAGAGCGAGATACTTTCGAAGCCCAATTCTATGCAAGCGAGAAGAAGGTTTTGGAACTCACTAGGCTACTTCATGAGGAGCAGACTCTAAATGCCTACATGGCACCAAAGAGGATGCACACTACCTTTTTATCTTAGGGTTTTGTATTATTTTTCCCAAAGGGCATTGATGTATTCAAACTCTATCTTATTAATATAATGTGTGTTTCTTTTTTTCTAAAACAAACTTGAATCTTTTAAAATCATTGAGAACATTACATATGCACATATCATTCATCATGACATAAACAGGCCTTTTGCAACAAGATTCCTCATCTCTCTACTGTTTATTTCAGTAAGATGGATCTTGAACAGACAGTCAAAGATCTTCAAGTTTAAAACACGCAGTTTCAACAGTTACTCATGACCCTAGCCAAAGGACAAGAGGAATTGAAAACTTTGTTGGCCAAAGAGAAGAAGAAGAAAGAGAAGAAACCAACTGGTGTTGTGATTATGGGGAGAAGGTTTCAAGGACTGACTAGAAGAACCTTGGATTTTGCAACAACATATGATGAAAGAGAAGGAAAAGGAAAGGAAACAGTGGTTCCGTCAGAATATGAAGAGGAGGAAGAAGAGGAAGACTACTCCGAGGAACAGTATCCGCCAGCTGATGATAAGTACAGACATCTTGAAGAGCGTCTAAATGCTATGGAAATACAAGATACCAGGTCTAGACTTTGAAGAATTGGGACTTGTGTTGGGAATTGTGATCCCACCGAAGTTCAAAGTGCCGTTGTTTGCAAAGTATGATGGGGTGTCATGTCCTAGGATGCACCTCCGATCATATGTGAGAAAGATCCAGCCACACTCCGTCGATAAAGATCTATGGGTGCATTTTTTCCAAGATAGCCTATCTGGAACACAACTCAATTGGTTTTACCAATTGGAAAGGGCCGACGTCCACAACTGGGAAGATCTTGCCGCAGCTTTCTATAAGCAATACCAGAATAATGCAGATTTGGTGTCTACTCGTACTCAACTTCAGAGTATGGCTATGGTTTCCAATGAAGGTTTCAAGGATTACGCGCAGAAATGGAGAGATCTAGCTGGGATAGTACGACCCCCTTTGTCTGAAAGGGAATTAGTGGACATGTTCTTAGGCACTCTGTTGGGCCCTTTCTTCAACCATCTGATTTGAAGCTCATTTGCTGGATTTACTAAATTAATACTAACTGGAGAGAGGGTGGAAGCTGGCACAAAAAGTGGAAAGATTCAAAAGGATTCATCTGCCTCTACAACTGTGAGGAAGCCTTTTACTGGGAAGAAGGAGGTATCTGATGTTTACCCACAAAGGAACCAAAGGAAAGTTGAACGCCGACCAATGGTGGGAGATGTTATGATCCCAAAGCTTACATCTGATCAACCAAGAGGTAACTAACCGAGGGTGGAAAGGCCAGTCCGACAATTCACCAAAATCAATATGACTCTAGCCCAGGTTTTATCACATCTTATGAAATATAATTTGACAACTCTGAAGGAAGCTCCAAAGAACCCCAACACTACGTCTCCTTATTATCACCCAAATGCCCGCTGCGCATATCATTCCAAAAGTCCGTGTCATGACACCAACAACTGTTGGGCCCTGAAAAACAAGATTCAAAATCTTATAGATGCAAAAGAGATTGAGTTTGATGCACCCGAGAAACCAAACATCATTTATGCTTCCATGCCTAGACATGGTCACAACACCAATGCTATCGAGGAAGATTTGTTTGTTACCACAGTTGATAAACTCTTGACTCTGCTCCCAATCGTTAAGATAAACTTGTTAAAAGCCGGTATATTCCCGGGTTGTAATGAAGACTGCCATCTCTGTTTATCCTTACCAACTGACTGCCTTTTGTTGACAGCAGGCATTCAATGCTTGATAGACAACCAAGAGATTCTGTTTGAAAGTGCTAATGTTTCACCCGTTCCTGTGGAAGACGTTTCAATCATAACCATCTCCTCCATTTCTTCCAGGGTCCTCAAAAGACCCGTTAGGATTACATCGGTTCAAAAAACCACTCCTCTTATATTCACAATGCCCGGCCCGGTCCCGTATGAATCATACAAAACAGTGTCGTGGAATTACGGTGGAGACATATACTACCATGGTATCAAACAAAATGGGCTAACCATCGAGAAGATGATCCCCAAAGAAGAAAACTCTGACATTACTAATATTGCCGGAACCAGTAAGATTACACGTAGTGGTAGAATCTTCTCTCTAGAGATTGCCCCTCCAAAGGAAGTTTTGGGACCCGTGGTTGTTCCAAAGGTTACCTCCGTACCAATAATCATATCTGCAAGTAATCCTATCGACAAAGACGACACAACCCCTACTGTTATCCCTACCAATACTCCTACTGCTGAAATTCGAGGAAAAAGTATTCAAAAAGAGCCTGTCCTGAAGAAGGCTCAACCACTGACTATCCCTGAAACCTCCAAAAAGGAAATGGAGGAGATCCTGAGAATAATAAAGAAGAGTGACTACGACGTAGTTGAACAGTTGGGGCAAACTCCCTCCAAAATCTCCATGCTAGCTTTGTTACTGTGCTCGGAGGCACATGCGAAAGCTCTGGTGAAGTTTCTGAAGACAACCCATGTGCCTCAAGGGACGTCTGCTGACCAATTTCAAGATTGTGTGGCCAGCTTGACAGCTGATAACGGCCTAGGCTTCTCAGATGTTGATCTGACACCAAAGGGAAGAAAGCACAATGAGGCATTGCATGTCTCTATGGAATATAGAGGAACAACTCTGGCTCATGTCTTGGTAGATACCGGCTTATCTTTGAATGTTTTACCGAAGAAAGCTCTCGACAAACTAGATTGCGAAGGATTAACATTGAAGCCCAGTAACATAGTTGTAAGGGCATTTGATGGTTCAAAGAGGATGGTCCACGGGGAGGTGGACATCCCCATAAAGGTTAGGACTCAGACTTTCAACTCAACCTTCTATATAATGGACATCCACCTCTCTTAATCCTGTTTGCTAGGACGACCATGGATCCATAATGTCGGTGCTGTCACCTCCATATTACACCAAATGTTGAAATATTCGGTCCAGGGAAAGATTATCACTGTCCACGGAGAGGAAGAGTATATGATTAGCCACCTTAATTTGTTCCGGTATGTGGAATTGGATGGCGAGTTCATAGAAACTCCTTTTCAACATTTCAAAGAGGTTCCTCAAGAGGTAGCAATGACCAAGACAGCGTCCCATATTCCTAAGATCACAAAACCTCCACTCTGGATGTCATCTCTGAAAGACGCCAAGGCAGTAGTAGAGGACGGTGGATGCACCATCTGGGGGCAACTTCCGGACATTCCATTTAAATATGACAAGTTTGGCTTATGATTTAATTCTGGTGCTCAGAAGGTTGTGCTCTGTGCCCGTGCTGGAGGGCCACCCCTGAAGATTAGCAACCGAGAGGTCAATGCAGTGGAAGATGGTGAAAAGGATTGCAGCTTGGAGGATTGGATATTTCCTACTATAAAAGGAGGACTTCACAATTGGGAGGCCAGAGACTTTGTCCCAATAACTCTCATCCCTTGGTAATTTATCATTACATTTTTGTTGGACTTGTAATATTCACTAACAATTTGCACATTCAAAACCTTGTGTCTGGCCCGAGGCACAATGTTCCATTTGTAAGGGTTTTTATTTCATCTTCATATGACATTCAATGAATCATGGATGTTTTTCACATACAAACTTTTTGTGCTCATTGTGTTTCTTTTACATTTTATTTTTAAAAGATGGATTTACCTTTACACACACCCACACTCACAAATGCAGGTACCCCTCCATTCCGGATCCCATGGGTAACGATATTGCTATGGCCTTTTGTGACTCTGAGGATCTAATCTACCAAGCCGAAGACGAAGGTGAGAAATATTGTGATGTACCAGGGGAATTGGCCAGACTACTACAACAAGAGGAAAGAGCTATTCAACCGCATGAGGAACCGGTGGACACAATCAACTTGTGTACCGAGGATGGTAAAAAAGATATCAAGATGGGTGCCAATCTAGAGCCGAGTGTCAAGGACCGTTTGATTTAGCTGTTGCATGATTATGTTGAAATCTTTTCTTGGTCATATGAAGATATGCCGGGACTCGATGTAGATATTGTGGTACATCGTCTGCCAACAAGGGAAGACTGTCCACCAGTAAAACAAAAAGTCCACCGCATGAGACCTGACATGTCGGAGAAGATCAAAGCGGAAGTCATGAAACAATTCAATGATGGATTCTTGGTTGTCACTTCCTATCCTCAATGGGTTGCCAACATTGTTCCCGTGCCTAAAAAGGACGAAAAAGTACGAATGTGCGTGGACTATAGAGACTTGAATAGGGCCAGCCCTAAAGATGATTTTCCACTTCCCCACATAGATATCCTGGTTGACAATACGGCCCAACACAAAGTGTTTTCCTTCATGGACGAATTCTCAGGTTACAACCAAGTCAAAATGGCACCTAAGGACATGGAGAAAACTACATTTGTCACACAGTGGGGAACATTCTGCTAGAAAGTGATGCCATTCAGACTGAAGAATGTTGGGGCAACCTATAAACGCGCCATGGTAGCTTTGTTTCATGACATGATACATCATGAAATAGAGGTCTACATAGACGATATGATAGCCCGATCACAAACAGAAGAAGAGCACCTTGATCACTTGTAAAATTTGTTTGAAAGGTTGAAGAAGTATAAACTAAGGTTGAACCCAAACAAGTGCACATTCGGAGTACGGTCCGGTAAACTCCTAGGCTTTATCGTCAACAACAAAGGTATTGAGGTCGATCCCGCCAAGGTTAAAGCAATACAAAAAATTCCTGCTCCTCGTACTGAGAAGGAAGTCAGAGGATTCTTAGGACGCCTGAACTATATTTCCAGATTCATTTCTCACCTAACAGCTACTTGTCAGCCAATCTTCAAACTATTGAAGAAAGATCAAGTAGTCAAATGGAACGATGAATGCCAGACTGCTTTCGAAAAAACCAAAGAGTATTTACAAGAGCCTCATGTTTTGATTCCACCAGTCGAGGGAAGACCATTGATCATGTATCTGACCGTTTTAGAGAACTCAATGGGGTGTGCATTGGGGCAGCATGACGAGTCTGGCCGAAAAGAGCACGCTATTTACTACCTGAGCAAAAAGTTTACCGACTGTGAAATCAGATATTCACTGCTCAAGAAAACTTGCTGCGCTCTGGTATGTGATGCTCGTCAGCTAAGACAGTATATGCTGACTCATACTACCTTGTTGATATCTAAGATGGATCCGATAAAATACATCTTCTAAAAGCCTGCTCTGTCTGGGAGGATAGCTAGATGGCAGATGATCCTAACAGAATATGACATACAGTATACTACCCAGAAAGCTATAAAGGGCAGTGTGCTGGCTGATCATCTTGCTCATCAAGCTGTAGAAGACTATCAGTCCATAAAGTTTGAATTCCCGGATGAAGACATCATGATATTAGACGACTATGAAGAAATCAGGACAAATGACGAGCCTGAGCAGGGATACCGGTGTACCTTGTTCTTTGATGGAGCATCCAATTCACTTGGTAATGGTATCGATGATGTAGTCATATCTCCGAAAGGATGTCATACTCCCTTTATCGCCAGACTTTGCTTCAACTGTACGAAAAACATGGCAGAATACGAAGCATGCATCTTTGGTCTCAGAGCTGCCATAAACTTGGGAATCAAATTCTTAGATGTGTTTGGAGATTCAGATTTGGTCATCAATCAGATCAAAAGGGAATGGGACACTAAGCACCCAAACCTTATCCCTTATAAAGAACATGTTTTGACATTGCTACCACATTTCAAGAGGATTACCTTCGAGCATTTCCCGCGAGAAGAAAATCAGCTAGCAGACACCCTAGCTACAATGTCATCTATGTTTAATCTTAATTGGGATAACGAGGCCCCCCAGATCACCATCGAACGAATGGATGAACCAGCACATTGTCACGAGATTAATATTGAAGAAATAGTGGACCAGCCTTGGTTTCATGAAGTCAAAAGGTATCTCGAAGTTCAAGAATATCTAGAAGGAGCTTCCACCAATGATAAGAAGTTCTTAAGGAGATTCTCTGCTAAGTTCTTCCTTATTAATGGCATCCTGTACAAACGAAATCATGACTCCATTCTGCTTTGGTGTATGGATAAGATTGAGGCGGAAAATATCATGGCGGAATTACATGAAGGTACTTTTGGAACTCACTCCAGTGGGCATACGATGGCGAAGAAAATCCTACGGGCAGGCTATTACTGGTCTACCATGGAAGCATATTTCTATCAACACTCTAGAACCTGCCATAAATGTCAGATTTATGCTGACAAGGTGCACGTACCTCCGGTTTCTCTGAATGTCTTGACGGCTCCTTGGCCCTTTGTTATGTGGGGAATTGATATGATTGGAGATATCAAGCTGACGGCTTCCAATGGACACCGCTTCATCTTGGTGGCCATTGACTATTTTACAAAGTGGGTCGAAGCAGCTTCCTTCACTTCTGTTACTAAGAATTTTATTGCCCGCTTCATCAAGCAAAATCTCATTTGTCGGTACGGTATCCCCGAAAGGATCGTCACTGACAATGGTACAAATCTTAACAACACTATGATCACCGCCTTGTGTGAGCAATTCAAGATCCAGCATCATAATTCGTCTCCCTACCAGCTAAAGATGAATGGTGTTGTTAAAGCGTAAAATAATAACATTAAAAAGATCATACAAAAGATGACAGTCACATACAAAGACTGGCATGAGATGCTACCATTCGCTCTCCACGGGTATCGTACCACGGATCGCACATCAAATAGAGCAACACCTTATTCTTTGGTATATGGCATGGAAGCTGTTTTACCCATTGAGGTTCAGATCCCCTCTCTGAGAATTATGAAGGATGAAAGATTGAATAACGACAATTGGATCCAAACTCGACTTGATCAACTGAACTTAATTGATGAGAAGAGACTTACTGCCGTTTTCCATGGTCAAATGTATCAAAAACGGATGATCAAGGCTTTCAACAAGAAAGTCAGACTCCAAACATATCAAGTTGGGGATTTAGTGATCAAACGTATCATCTCACCACAGAGTGATCCCAGGGGAAAATGGACTCCTACCTATGAAGGACCATTTGTAATAAAAAACATATTCTCCGGTGGGGAAATGATCTTAACCACCATGGACAGCGACGACCTGCCACACCCTGCGAACGCGGACACAGTCAAAAGATACTACACATAAGAGACCCGCTAGGATGACGTACCTACGCAAAACAAGAGCATACCGACGAACCAAAAGGGGTCGGGAAAAAATTAGGGATAAAATAAAAAAATATGCACTCCGGCAAGTTGAAAACCCGAAAGGGCGACTTGGGCAAAAAAGGGTTTCTCGGTGGACTGAAAATCCGAAAGGGCGGTCAAGGCAAAAGTTAGGGAATAAAAGTGTATGACTATGTCCCGTCGGATCACTTTGAGGACAACCTCTTGACTTCCACTGACAAACACCGAGTTTCTGATCAATTCAATCATCTTCGGACGAAGCAACAAATAAACGAGATATTCGGAGATACAAGGGTTATAGCAGAATGGGAACCCCATGGGATTATTACACATAGCTATCTTTCTTTGCATAAATCTTTCTTGTTTTTATGGCGCCATTCTCTTACTAGAATGTTTGTCTCCTTTGTATGAAATACTTACTCAAAGTCAATACAAAAATGTCTCTTTGAAAGTACAAAAACTATTTGTCTTTTCTTTACAATTGTGTTTTGTTTGCAAAAAACGTCCAATGATTCATTGATGAACATATGCATTTGGACATAATTACTATTTACAAATAAATAAGATGAGAAAGACAATTAATGATAGGTTGAAAAGGAAGGAAAACGTCTCTAGACCACTCCATATTCCCCACAGAGTTTTCAATAACTCCCCTGTAGAAACAAAATTTCAAGTTTTTATCCCCAGTAGAAGTCATCGAATTTCTCAAGATTCCTCAAATAGATCTTATAAGCAATACATGGCATTGCCCTTACAACGAAATTTACTCCTCTCGACAAGAGTTCATCAAAACTTCAACTCCAAAACATGAAAATTCACATATCGCCAACAAACTACAGATCCCCTAGTTTAAATTTACCTCTCTGACTACTATAAATCAAAGGACCACAACTCCTCTTCCCCAGTAGACTATTCTACATCAAGTTACTGCGAAGCCTAGAATCCGGCCAAATAACAGTAAACTTTCTTATCCCCAACAAGTTGTTGTGAAGCCTGGAATCCGACCAGGTAAAGGCTAACTTTTGATTCTCTCCAGCCAAGGGTAACTCCCCAATAGAGTGGCAGACAACCGAGACTCCTGAACTTTTGCAAGCAAAAATCACCTTTCTCCCCACGGAGTTTTCCATCATCCCCAGCGGAACAAAATTCCCAGTTGTGAAGCTTCTAGTTTATCGAATCCCGGTAGAAATCACCCAATTTCTCCAAATTCCTCGATAGTTTGTTGTGAAGGCTGGAATCCGACCGGATAACAACTAACTTTTCAATTCTCCCCATCAGAATAAACACTCCCAATAGATAATCCTCAGTGAAAGTCGTCAAGATTTTCAGGTTGCCCCAAGCAGATCTTGCGAGCAATACATGGCATTCCCCTTACAACAAGAGCTTATTCCTCTCAACCGAAATTCATCAACGCTCCAACTTCAAGACCTGAAGACTTACATATTCTCAACAGCAGTCAGGGATTTATTTTCCCCGAGAAGATAACAATACATCAAATCAGCTCACATACACATACATTGCATCCATATATCATAAACATCGATAAAGCCAATAGATTGCATCATATATTTCATGAAACATAACTTGGTGTTTCAGCTAACATTTTAGCCTTTTCGGGATAAGGTTAACAGCTACCATTAACAATATGCAAACTTCTTGATATAGTACGGATACGATCCAAACACGGAAGCCATTTTGATACTCATTCAAAAAAAAAGCCTTCTTGATACAGTTCAGATACGCTCTAGACACGGAAGCCATTCTGATACTCATTCAAGATATCTACCCCTGATACAGTTCAGATATGCTCCAGACACGGAAGCCATTCTAGTACTCATTCAGATTCAGATTCCAACACCCCTGATACAGTTCAAATACGCTCCAGACGCGGAAGCCATTCTGGTATTCATTCAGATTCAGATTCCAACACCCCTGATACAGTTCAGATACGCTCCAGACACGAAAGCCATTCTGGTACACATTCAGATTCAGATTTCTACACCATCGATATAGTTCAGATACGCTCCAGACACGGAAGCCATTCTGGTACTCATTCAGATTCAAATTTCTACACTCCTGATACAGTTCATATACGCTCCAGACACGGAAGCCATTCTGATGTTCAAACATACAAGCTACATCTCAACAAGCATTCTTGGATGGCATCCACAAGCCCATCCCCAACAAGATCTTATTACCTCTCCAAATGGCATCTTTAAGCCCATTCCTCCTATTATCTCCGAGCGCAAATTTCTAGGCACTCTAGTGTCCAATCATCTTCCACCTTCGAGTCGCGAATGGCAAACCTCGCCAATCTAACTCCTCAGATTAAAGAAGATTGAACAGGGGCAGCTGTTGTACCCTAAAATTTGCCCTCTCATTTTTCAGGAAAATCACCCTGGATTCTCAAAGTTTTCTCTTATACAAATCCAAGCCTTGAATTATCATTCCTTTCTAAGCAAGCCATTTACAAGGGCAAAATGGTCATTTATAAGCTAAAAAGTAAAACTTTCGGTTTTTGATCAAAATCAAAACACAAAAATCATATTTCATCAAGACATGTTGGAATATGAAGTTTGTTTCATCAAGAAGCTCAAAAGTCAAATTTTACCTTGAAAAATTTAAATTCTAAATACTTAGAATTTTTCTAAAGTATTTAAGAAAAATGACACTTCAGAACTTCTGAACCAACCTCCAGGAAGGAGCAGTCAGAAGTTGCAAACTTGGCTCAGCACATAACATTCAGTTAGAATGTGGCTCTTCAGTGGCTACGCCAATTCAATCAGAATGTGGCTCTTCAGTAGCTACGCCAACTCAGTCAAAAGTTGCAAACTTGGCTCAGCACATAACATTCAGTCAGAATGCATCTCTTCAGCAGCTACACAAGTTCAGTCACAATCTGCCAAGGTAAGAATAGAAGATTATAAAACATGCTGGAAAGCCTGGAGAACCCTCAGAATTTGCCGAGGCAGCAGGATACCAAAATCAGAACTTGGGTGTGTTGTTCTGGACTATGCTGAAGTAGGAACTGCTGGCTCATATTTAAGTAATGATGCAAATCTCATATTATAAGATTTCTTATTCTTGACCAATCTCATCACCATTTAATGCTCATTAATGCTCGCAACCACTTTTGAGCATTTGTCCAAAGGGTCTCTCCACGTGCAGCATAGCAACGCTCTTGTGCAGATTTAGGTATGGGTTCATGCGCTACTTTTCGCTCATGGGTGTCACTTTTCCTTAATCTTCGTTTACTAACCCATCCTAGGCTAAAAGCTGTCAATCATCACAACTTTTTATGAACTTTTCTTCAAGAGTAAGTCGGCATCTAGTGCATGATATTGGCGCCACTTAGCGTTTTTAAAACCCACAAAGCTTTGCCTATAAATAGAACACCTTTGTCCATTGAAAAATCCTGGTCCAAGTTCAGAAAAATTGCTGAAAAGAAACAGAAAGTTTTAGCAAGAAAACACCTTGAATCTCTGCCCAAATTCCCAGAGTTTCAAAAAACTGTGAACACAACATACCAACCATTAACTTTGAATCTCCTGCTTTCAAACTCCATTTTCTCTCAAAGTATTTCTTGACTAAGAAACACCCATACAGTTTTCTGACTCATATATATACCCTCCATCCATCCATTAAAAGAACCTGTTCAGGACATCATCAGAGTTAAGGCTAACTCCAGTCCATAGATTTTTTCTATCTGCAAGGTAAGCACTGGCTGACCCTCACCACATTGCTTAAACATCACCAGAATTGCATGCTCAAAAACACAATGTAGATATCATGCTTCTGATGTTGTTCATGTTCTGAGGTTTTCATGCATCTGTACACTTAAGTAGAGAATGAATCGGTTCAGAACTTTCCTCTGATTTTTGGTTCTGACTTCTGAAACGCTATGACGCCTGCTGAAACTGTCCTAGACATGCCTTCTGTTTTATGGAAAAATAACCAAATTGCAGATGTTCTGACTAGCACGGAAGGAGACCAAGTTCTGACTTTGACGCCAGAACTTCTGGGGCCTGTTTTGTCATCAGTAATATCAGAACTTCTGAAAATTACTGTGTGCCCAGCAGAGTCAGAACTTCTGACCCCATACATTTTCACTAACAGGTTTCTGTTTTGCAGCATACAAGGGTCAGAACTTCTGACCTATACATTTTCACTAACAAGTTGCTATCCTGCAGCAGGCCAGGGTCAGAACTTCTGACTTCCTCTCAGCAACACACTGACTCTTTTCCTTTTTCTTTCTTTCTTCCCCTTGTTATTTTCTTTATTTTTCTCGCTGGTACTCCTCATTCATAAATTTGTACCCCCACCCCCCAAATATTGTAATAGCGTAGGACTTTACATTTCCGCATTTTTATCTCTTTCAAGTGTAAATGTTAGTGATTAGGATATGTATGACAAGATAAAATCAATGAAATAGAAAATCCTAATTCAAGATAAAATCATGCATGCAATCAAACACACTTGCACACAAACACCCTTAGGGTTTCTCCACTTGGTTGCTTTATACAAAAATAGCCATGTTACGCATGCAAAGTATCTTGGTAAAACAAACAAAATCAAAAGATCATAGTCCCTCGATGGTGCTATTCAAAGTTGCCTTATAAAATGATATTAGTTCCTCGAAAATACTAAGACACTTTGCAACATTGCTAATCATGGTTATATGATGACCCACGCCCGTCCCGTTAACATCCAAAGATAGGATTGCTTACCAAATCAATGGTAAGACAACAATGTCAAAGGAATAAAAAATGAACAAGAAAGACATTTGAGTAGGTAGATTACTCCTAGTTACTTGCTGTATTTTTCAAGCAAACATCCTTGCTATTTTTCAAAACAAACACACACACATTTCCAAACAACTTACAAACATTGAAAACATTTTCAAAAAGACAAACATCTTTGTATACATTCTTACGAACGAGAATCATTACAAAGATTGCCTAAACGAATGGCCTCTTTTACAAAATACTTTCAAAACCACACCAAACACATTTTCAAGCAACAAAAGCAAGTGATCTAGCAAGTAACTAAGAGCCCGTGGAAAACCATGGATGAAAAAGGTGCTAATACCTTCCCTTTTCATAATCTACCGCCCTAACTCAAGAAACAATCTCAAATGTCTTTCCTGTGCTTTTTCACCTTTCCTTTTGGATAAAAGAAAAGTCGGTGGCGACTCTTGCTAACCGCAACATTTGCAAACAAAAACGCAAACCCTCAAGTCAGTTCTCCCATTGTATCACAAATCTTGGAATGTTCACCCCATGTCAATAATACCTTCGTGTGATATACCCCTATGATCATTAGTCTTTGCCCCTGTTTATAGGGACCCCGTTAGATTCTTTTCCCCTATTTAGGAGCTTCATGGGAAGGATGGCTTTTGATCAAACCAATTTTTGAGATCTCCTTGATTCTAAGTATTGATTCGTAGATAAAATTGTACATTTTGAAAAAGTAATTCCGTTTGATGCACATGCAAGTTCTTGAAATTGAAATTAATTATTCAAAAAGAAATGGAAGATTAGAAGATGAATATTCGAAGAAGAGAAGTAATTAGAAACGATTTTAACAAACATAGAAGTCAGTTTGACACAAATTTTGCCGAGTATGCTTTCATAGTGAACCTAACTTTAATTAGGACTTTTAAAGGTTGTAACGTGGCTATGGTTTATGGTTTAAGAAACAAAAGATATAAGGCTCAAAATTTATTTAGCTCACCCTATTCTCCTTGATTTTCTCCAATCCTAAGTTCAATTAATCCAACAGATACATTTAATCCCCAAGAGAAATTTCGTAGTTGCAAAGATGATGATAAGCATTGATGGGAAGCCTTGATGATTCTTGAGGTGGCAGTCATAAGATTGTTCTCCAATTTATTTTTTTCTATCCCTTATTTTTGTATGGAACAATTATTTTGAAATTTTTTTTGATCCATCGAGATGCCCTAACTTTTTCCTAAGTCATGTTTTGATTTGATTTGACTTAGAGGGATTTTTTTATGTCCTTTTTTTTGCTTTTGATTTTGAAAATTTATGACTGCCACGCTGATTATTGTAAGCTTTATCTTCATTTTTTCTTCGAACTTGATTGATGTACCAAGGAAGAAGACGTTATGGATTTTGTATTCATTGATTCCTTAATCTTGGAGGATGAACGCGGGGAAGATAATGTGCTTCATATCTTTTCTTATATCGTTCTCTCGATGATGTATTGAGGAAAAAGATATGCTTTAACCTTTCTTAGGTAGTTTTGATTCTCCTGATATTTGAGTGCATCGTCTAATTAATTGAAATCTACCCTACCCATGGTTAAGATTAAAGGGTTGCTTAGAGAATAGAAAGAACTTCGACTTATGGCTCGAGGGGGTTAAATACTGATTAACACCTTATTTATCCACTGTTTAGGAAGTGAAACAATTCCTTACATTGTCATCCAAGCCTTACTATTAAAAAGCATACGTCAACAAAATTTTATTATTTATTTTTCGTCATTCTCCATCGAAGTTTGTTAATTTGAAAAATGGAAAAGAAGATTCAGAAATGTAAAATCATTGAATATTTGAGGAATGAATCGATTTCAAAAGCATGCATGCTTATTTTATTATAATTACTCGACCAAATAGTACAAAGTTTATAAAAAATAACACTTAGAAAGAAAGAAATTACAATGATAAAGCCTAATTATCCTGGAGATAAGCTTTTGTAGTGATCCACCAATAAGAGCGAGGGATTTTCCATCATATGTGGGCCATTTTCTTCAAAAGTTAATTGCTTATTGTCAATCAGCTCTTGTACCGCTTCTTTGAATAAGTTGCATTCTTCAATCGAATGCCCCGCTACTCCTCCATGAAACTCACATTGAACATCTGAGTCGTATCAAGGCGGAAATGAAGACTTCATGGATCTGGTTTTCCTAGGGATCAATGATGAATTTTGAACCAGATATGACCATAATTAATTTTATGTCATAGGGATCGGGTCAAACTGGCGAGTTTCCCTTTCTTGGCTCTTTGGACGCCTATGCTGATTCGGGCGCTGATGGTGATGGTTTTGATTCTGAACCTGTTGATTCTGACGTTGATGTTGAGATGAAATCTTAGCATGCTAGTTCTGTGGTATAGGCCATGGATGCTGGAGTTGAAGACCAGAGGGTGGTTATTGGTATTGAGCATCTACTGTATACGAGTATTGATGATAAGGCGCATGAGACAAAGTTTCTGGAGCTTGGTAAGTTCCCTAAATATAATTTGTTTCTTTTTCTTTTTCCTCTTGGAAATCTCTAAGGGATTCACTAGTCGAGCTACTCGAGACACTTCGAACTTTTCCGGTTTTGATGTTGTTCTCAATTTGTTCCCCAGCTATTACTAGGTTAGAGAAGCGTGTTGGTATACTGCCCAACATTTTTTCATAGTAATGACTTTGTAGGGTGCTCATGAACACGTATACCAACTCCTTATCCAATAATGGTTGTTGTACTCGAGCAACCAACTCTCTCCATCTCTGCGCGTATACTTTAAAAGATTTGTTACCCCTCTTAAATAAATCTTACAATTGCATGCGACTTGGAGCCATGTCGATGTTGTATTGATAATGTCTCTGAAATGCGAAAGCCAAGTCTTTCCAGGTGGGGACGTGGTTTATTTCCAATTGTGTATACCATTCTAATGATGTTCCACTAAGACTAACTTGAAAATAGTGAATAAGCAATTTGTCATCGCGTGGGTATGCTTCCATCTTTCTAACATACATCTTCAGATGGTTCTTAGGGCAACTAGCCCCTTTGTACTTTTTGAAATATGGAATCTTAAACTTCAGAGGAAATACCATGTCTTCAACCAAACATAAAGTAGAAACATCAAAGTTATGAGTGTCCTATCCTTCTATGGCACTGTGCCTCTTTTCCAACATGTTGTATCTTTTGGTATCCTCAACATCTTGTGGTTCTTCAGTATTCATAGTCGGGTTTTCCCGTTAGGGTTTCGGCATAGGGAATGCAAATTGATGATACTCAATAGATTCGTGGGATGGAGTATATCCATATCGAAAAATGGCGTGTTCTTGCACATCAAGGTTCTCAATTATAGCTTTTATAGGCCAGGGTCGAGCCTGGATGCTTTCTTGAGGTGTAATGATGTCCTCAGCTGTGGCTTGTTAACCTTCTTCCATTTTTGTAGCTAACAATGCATTTTCTTCGTGAGTTGTCTCGAGTTCGCTCTGAGTATCTGGGAATCACCTTGTTGGACTACAGTTGGAAGTTTTCTGTAAATGGAAGAGATATGAGTCTTATGCAAATGGATGAAGAATGAAAATGTATAAAAATGCTTGGGTATGCAAAAGTAAAAAAGGTTTCACGGATATGCAATGCAATGTAGACGTAGTATGCTTTTAGATGTTGAGGTACTCTAATCGAGTGTAATGATAGACATGATGATACACTACAATGACTCAGAGATTGAGACAGGAAAAAAATCCATGAGGACTATGGCTAATGAAAGACGATGAGGAGTCCCCACAGGATAGGGATGATAATATAGACAGAGGCCCTACGGGCTAAATATGGTAGTGGATGAAGGGATAACCCTTGCGGATTTGCAGATTGTAGTGGGATTTATGAAAGGTATCCTTAAAAGGTAGGTTCTTATTATTGGCCTATGAATATCCTGCCATCCCCATAAGGTGGCATTCTTAAGGGTATCATGAATGACACTATATGGAAATGCATAAGGGCCTCCCTTAAGTGGATTCTCTTTATAGACCTAAACTTTCGTCTCTAGGTCATGAAAGGTCTCGTCACAAGTTTTTGGTTTAAAGGTCGTACAAAGAGTTATAGGTGTCATTCTAAAGTCCTAATTTCCAAGAGGGTGTATCTCGAGAGGTATTCCTTTTATGGAATTCCCACTGACTCTAGGCGAAGTCGTCACATAAACTCATAGGGTTGATGTAACCCCTTGGCTAATAGATGAACCTTTTTCTAAGGATATTGAGAATAATTTTGCAAAATTTTAAATACCCGCCACAAACTAATAAATAAATATAATGAATTAATAAAAAATAAGCAGAAAATAAATAAATAATTAAATGAGCAAGAAAATAAAAACCCAAAAACAAGAAAACCCAAAAACCTAAAGGAAAGACTTATAAACCTAGGGTTGAGTCCCCAGTAGAGTCGCCAGTTGTTGTAACTAGTTTTTAAATCAAAGTCACCACCCTTAATTTTTATCATAAGGAAGGGAATATAAAGTAATAACCCTACAAAGTTCATAGATTCTGGATTTGGACTCGGTTCTAGATGAGGGGAAAGTGTTAGGGACCCCTTATCTACCTTGTTCGTAAGGATACTAGGTTTAGAAGTGTTATTTTTAAATAAATAGGGTTCTAAGTTTTATTAGGGTAAAGGGTTTTAATTTTAATCATGGGGACTCGCCACGATTTTTGATTGTATGCCTATGTATCCTCTTAGGAGGAATCAAAGTCTCATTTCGAGGTTCGCGGTTTGGTTGATGTTTTTTACGGATTGCAAAATATATTTGAATCTCCCGCATACGTATTCTAAGAGCTGAATAGTGGAGTTTGTTAGACCAAGTGCGCAGTTGACTCAACTATATTCGTATTCCTTTCTTCGAAAATTAACGTGGAATTAATTTATTACAAAAAAAAATTGGTGTTTGTTTGAGTTTTTTTTATAATATAGCCTCCTCGTCACGTGGCTAGGTATTGGCCACGTGTCGCTTACGGATGTAGTAATTCAGTGAATCAGGCGAGTTTTAATATTTTGATGCAAAATATTAAGTTAATTTATATGGTGAGAAATGTTTTTAAATAAGTGGCTAAAAGATATGATTTATTGGAAATAAGCAATATTATATTTTTAAGTAGGTTTAAAAATAAATCAATAAATGACAATATAATATTATAAAAAAACAATAAATATATAAATGCATGTAAATATATATATATATATATATATATATATATATATATATATATATATATATATATATATATATATATATATATATATATATATATATATATATATATATATATATATATATATGAAATTTCTGGTTTTTAAATCAGAGTCGCCACCCTTAATTTTTATCCTAAAGGAAGGGAGTATAAAGGAATAACCCTAAAGGTCAGATATTCTAGATTCGGACTCGGTTCTAGACGAGGGGAAGGTGTTAGGCATCCCTTATCTCCCTTCACAAGGATACTAGGTTTAGAAGCATGATCTTAGGAAATAGGGTTTTTAATTATTATTGGGAAAAAAGGGTTTGAATTTTTGTTAGGGGGACTCGCCACAATTTTAATCGTATGCCTATGTATCCTCTTATGAGGAATTAGAGTCCCATTTCGTAGTTCACCGTGGGTTTTTTTTTTATGTTTTGCGAAATATATTTTCAATTTCCTACATACATGATCTAAGAGCGTGAGTAAGCGGAGTTTGTTAGACTAAGTACGCAGTTAATTTAAATATATTTGTATTCCTTTTCGAAAATTAATTGTTTGAATTAACATAATAAAAAAAAGATTGGTGTTTGGTTGAATATTTTTTATACGCAGAGCGAATGAGTTTGATATAGCCTCCTCATCACGTAGCCAGATATTGGGCACGTGTCGCTCGCAAACGTGGTATTTTGGTGAATTGCACGGGTTTTAATATTCTGATATAAAATATTAAATTAAGTTATGAGGTGAGAAGTGTTTTTAGGTATATAATTTAAAGATGCGACTTAATGTAGATAAATATTGTATTTTTAAATGAATTTAAAAATAATTAATTATGTTTAACAATAATAAATAATATCATAGTTATCAATATATATATATATATATATATATATATATATATATATATATATATATATATATATATATATATATATATATATATATATATATATATATATATATATATATATATATATATATATATATATATATATACATATATATATAAATAATAAAAAAACAACAAAATAAATAAATAAATAATAACAAAATGAAATTAAAAAGAAAATAAATAAATCAAGCAATTTAGTGGGGGGTGCAAATTATTATATAAAAGTATAACTAGGGGATGATATTAGGAAGGACTTGAATTCAAATTTTGAATTCAGGCCCAGAAGGCCAGGGGGTGCACATTTGTGTTATTAAGTCAGCAAAAATGGGAGTGCGTAAGCAGCAATTCCCAATTCCATATTTTGGACTTAGCCTATTAGACCGGGGGGTGTTCCGATAGCGTGGCTAGTGAAAAAAATAAATAAAAGGGGGGTCTGATAGAAACGGTCCTAGGGGGATCTAAAGCCCAATATGCCTAAATGATAATAAAAAAACGCATAAAAAATATAATGAAGGGTGGGCCGGATCGGTTTAGGCCTAATACATTGAATTTTTACAAAAGACATAATCACTTTATGTTTCTCTTCTCTCACCCTCGCCGTCTCTCCTTCTTCTTTCTCATGTTCCATCCATTACCCTTCATCTCCCTCAAAACCCTAGTCGCGCTGTCCCCAACCTCCCGGCGATGACTTTCTCATCCAATCCTCAAAATTAAACCCATCACAGTTTGTTACATAAAAACACAAAAAAGGAGAAGCTAAGCCATTTCTTTACCTTCTAAAATTCCGTTCATCCGATTTTTGATTTCACTTCTGATATTTCTTCCTTTCCTTTCGCAGTTAGCGATGTTGGTATAGCGGTAGTGACAACAGACGTTGCCGGCGGTGCGCGATGAGGATGAAGCGTAAAGATTTTGGTTGTTTTTTTATTATTGTTTTTCTCTATTTTTCTGTGTATCTTTCTTACTGTATATCTTTCTCTTTTCTTTCATCTTCTGCAATTCCTTTGATTTATAGAAAATTAGGATTAGAAATTTAGGAAATTAGTTAAATCTATTGTCTGTAAAATTAATTTTGTCTTTAGTTAGGGTTTTTAGATAGGCAACTATTTGAAATCGTGTCTGTAGAAATTAGGAATGTTATATGAATTATGTTTCCTGTAATTGAATGTATTTCCAGATTTGGCTTTGTGATACGGTGGGAGAATTGACTTGTTAGTTTCGCATTTGGTCGCAAATATTGCGGTTAGAAAGAGTCGCCATCGACTTTTATTTTATCCAAAAGGAAAGGTGAAAAAGCATAGGAAAGACCTTTGAGATTGTTTCATACATGGTTTTCCATGGGATCTTAGTTACTTGCTAGATCACTTGCTTTTGTTTGAAAATGTGCGTTGTATGGTTTTTGAAAGTATTTTGAAAAGGGGCCATTGTTTAGGAAAACTTTGTAATGATTCTCGTTCGTAAGAATGTATACAAAGGTGTTGATCTTTTGAAATGTGTTTTGAAAGTGTAGGTGTTTGTTTTGAAAATAGCAAGGATGTTTTGTTTTGAAATTGAGCACGTAACTAGGAACTTTCTACCTACTCAAAAGTCTTTCATGTTTATTTCCTCTTTCCTTTGACATTGTTATCTTACCATTGATTTGGTAAGTAACCCTATCTTTGGATGTTAAAAGGGACGGGCAAGGGTCATCGTATAGCCATGATTAGCAATATTGTAAGATATCTTAGCATTTTATTTAGGGACTAAGATCACTTTGAAAGGCAACATGGATAGCGTCATTGAGGGACTATGATCTTGTATTTTTCCTTGTTTGTGCTAAGATACCTCACATGCATAATATGGCCATTTTTGTAAGGCAACAAAGTGGATTTACCCTAGGTGTGTATGTGTGCAAGTGTATTTATTTACATGCTTGATTTGTCTTTGAATTAGGATTTTCTAAGCATTGGTTTTATCTTTCCATACAAACCCTAATTATTGCATTTGTATATAAAGCATTAAATTCTGGAATTTAAAAATACTAAGCTATTACATCATTTAGGGGAGGGGGTGTACAAATTACAAATGGGGAATTGCAAGAATTAAAACCCTAATTATCTATTACAACCATATTGAATTTGAATAAATTTACAAAAATAAATAAGTAAGAATGCAAGAATATAAAAGTAAGTAGAAATATGATTTTTGTTTGATTTTCATGAAAAAGGGTTTTTTGACCTAAATGTACTTCATCTTCAACCTCCAGCAAGAGTCCCCGCAACTTATTCATTTCTCAACCATTTGCAAAAATGTAAACATGAAAGTTGTGTAAAATTTCATCACAATTCCAGAAATGTAAATAACTAAAAATATAGATCAAAGATGAATGAGAATTTATAATGGTACCAAATTCTGACCTAATTTTTCTAGGATGTTCAGATTCAAAATTCTAATAGCTCAAGCAATACAAATGTAATCTAAAGACATGGTAAGTTTCGGGGTTATGATATCTACATTTTATCTTCACAAATGGAAAGCAAATGATGCCTATATGAAGAGTTCAAAAGTCAGAAAATTCACCTTGGAAATGGAATTCGTGTTTTGAGTTGGAGTTTGTTTCAAGGTGCTGCAAGGATCAAGTTAGCTTCCTTGAGGTCCCAGGAAGCTAATGCAATGATTAGCTTGGTTGGAGAGTGGCTGAAATGGTCTGGAGAAGTCCAACTGTGATGCTCTGTTTTTGAACATGGAAATAGAGGAATATGGTGTTACAGTCGTGTAACAGGGACATGGATGGCTTGTGTATGATGCTTGGAAGCTTTTGGAAGCAAAAGGCCAAGAAACACACGAGTAATTTTTAATTTTGGGATTTCTGGCCAGAATATGCAACAACGGAAGTATGAGATGCAATTCTGAGTTCTTGGGAGTTTTGGGGCTTAAGCATGCGTGTGTTTTGTTGCCAAGGACTTGTGTATCTATAAGAAAAAGGTTTTATGGGTTTTGCACAAAGGATTTTTGAGTTATAGAGTTATGGCTAGGTTACTTGATTTTGAAGAAAAGTGAAAGTATGGTTCCAAGATAAAGTACAAGCATGGGATGAGTGATTGTAAGTCTTGATACAAACTTATCTTGAGTTATAGGACGTGTATGATCATAATAAAACCATTGCAAGGCTCAAGAACAAGTTTTGTGTATAAAGCTACTTTTTTAAAATGACATTGTGCACTTTCTTCCTAAAATGGATATAAAGCATGACATTGCATTGAATGCTTGAGTTGAGGCCTCTAACAACTGTGCAAGCATTTAATTATGGAGTTCCTAACAAGTTTGAGGCCTGTAAAGCAGATATTATGTAGCATATGTTTGAGATTTGAATCTGTGTTCATCACAAAATGACCTATAATTTTAGTTTGAAACCCTAATTTCCTCTCTTCAATTCTCCTTGCTAAAGAATGATCTCAAGGAGTTCTTGGACATTTTAGGAAGCTTGTAATGTGCTCTAGAAAACCTCTTTGAATCACTTTTGAAAATCCCCCTCGTAACTATAAGAAAATGTGCCATGAAGTTAGGTCAAAATCCTGCCTAAACTAGGGCAAAATTTCACTAAGTGTTTAATTTCAAGACCATGACTTCATGAATTAATAAATTAAAATCCAAGAATTTATAGGAGAAGTTGTGTAAATAAATGTTGTATATCTCATGGATATCTACAACTTTCATGTTGAAAGTTTCTTTTGAATCATCTTGCATCATGGTGAAAAATTAGCTCAAAGTTGTGAAAAAACATGAAATTTTCAACACTTAGAAAAATTTCTAAGTTTGAAAACTTTGACTTTTCAAAATGAAATCTTGACTTTTTGATTTCTTGATGAACAAGTTTCATATTTTGACATGTTTTGATGAATTGTGATCTTTGATACTTGATTTTGACCAAAAAGTCAAAGTTTGACTTTTCAGTATACAGTTGACTTTTGATCAGTTGACTGAAAATCAACTATCAATCCAATTGATCTTGAGAAATGTTTTTGAGTCATGTCATTAGGTAAAAATGATGAAATTGAACTCTTGAGATCATGCCTCAAACCAATTAACCAATTGCTAGGCTAAAAATTAGAAATTGCCCTTTCTCAGTCAAAACCCTAATTTTGACCATTTTGCCCTTTTGATGATTTGATCAAATTTCTTGAGGAATTATGGTCCAAACTTGATGAAATGACACATATGAGTTTATAATGTTTATATGGGTAAAAAATTATGAAGTTTGACTGTAAATTGGCCACAATTGACTTTTTCCAATACAGTTGACTTTTAGGTCAACTGGTCAATTGACTGGGCAAAAATGTGGTCCAAGGCTTGAAACTTGACATGAGTAATATTGGGGGTCCATAATGATCCATGAAATTCATATGAGGCATTGAAAGTTCAATTATCCTTGTGCAATCTCAAACCCTAATTTCAGTCATCAATGCTTAAGGAGGTGTCTTGAGCTGATCAATCCTTGTGCACTCTTGGACCCAAGGAGATCTTGTGAGAAAATATTTGATAAATGAGAGGGAAAATTTTGGGGTACAACAACTACCCCTGTTCAATCTTCTTAAACCTGAAGAGTTAGATTGGTGGATCCGCCATTCATGATTTGAAGGTGAAAGATGATTGGACACTAGAGTGCCCAAAAATTTGCACTCGATGATATGGTGGTTGGTGGCGTAGGGAATGGGATTAAAGATGCCATTTGGAGAGATGATGGAAATTTGTTGGATATGGGTGGAATAATATCCATAAATGGATTGTATATGAATTGTATATGAAAGCTGAAACCTGAATGAGTATCAGAATGGCGTCTGTATCTGGAGCGTATCTGAACTGTATCTGAAAGCTGAATCTGAATGAGTATCAGAATGGCGTCCGTATCTAGAGAGTATCTGAACTATATCTGAAATCTGAAACTGAATGAGTATCAGAATATCGTCCATATCTAGAGCGCATATGAACTTTATCTGAAAGCTGAATCTGAATGAGTATTAGAATGGCGTCCATATCTGGAGCGTCTCTGAACTGTATCTGAAAGCTGAATGAGAAGAAAACCATGCAAGATTGCTTCAGCTGGTCGTGTAGATAATTGTCCTGGCTTGTTTCAGGTATTAATCTATGACCTTTTGAAAATTGTTGATGATAGCCATTTACTGACTGATCTTTCCTGAAGAGATGAAATATTAGTTGTATGCAATGTCATGTTGTATGAAATGCATTATACAATGATGTTCTCAAAAAATGAATGAGATTTGTATGTATTCGTGTTGTCAATGTTATGACGTATGTGTGATACGGTGGGAGAATTGACTTGGGGTTTTTGCATTTTATGTTCGCAAAATGTTGCGGTTTAGCAAGAGTCGCCATCGAATTTTCTTTTATCCAATAAGGAAAGGTGAAAAAGCACAGAAAAGACCTTTCGAGATGTTTTCTTGAGTTCGGGGGGTAGATTATGAAAAGGGAAGGTATTAGCACCCTTTCCATCCATGGTTTTCCATGGGCTCTTAGTTACTTGTTAGATCACTTGCTTTTGTTTGAAAATTGTGCTTTTGTGTGGTTTTGAAAGTATTTTGAAAAAGGTGCCATCGTTTAGGCGAACTTTGCAATGATTCCCGTTCGTAAGAATGCATGCAAAGTGTTGAGCTTTTGAAAATATTTCATGTTTGGAAAGTGTTTTGAAAGTGTATGTGATTGTTTTGAAAATAGCAAGGATGTTTGTTTTGAAATTGAGCAAGTAACTAAAAGTAATCTACCTACTCAAAAGGTTTTAGATGTGTTTTTCCTCATCTTTTAGATGTTGCTACCTTACCATTGATTTGATGATAAGCCCCAACGTTGGATGTGAAGGAACGAGCGTTGGGTCATCGTATGACCATGATAGCAATGTTGTGAAATGACTTAGAACTTTTCTGTAGGGACTAAGATCATTTTGAAAGGAAACTTTGATAGCGTCATCGAGGGACTATGATATTTTTAGATTTGTTTGTGCTAGGACATCCCACATGCATAACATGGCCATTTTTGTAAGGCAACAAGTGGAATTTCCCTAAGGGTGCATGTGTGCAAGTGTGTTTGATTGCATGCAGCTTGTCTTTGATTTTTGGGTTGTCTACTTGTTGATTTTATCTTGCCATACACACCTAATTACTTAACATTTATATGAAGGTAATAAAAGAGTGCAAAAGATAAATCCTACACTATTACAACCATATTGAACTGCATGAAAATATAAAGGCAAAAAATAAGGTAAAAAGCAAGAAAATTGATCTTTCAACGTAGGGCAGCAACCCTTCGATTCTGCCATTTTTGGCCTTCTTCGACCTTACCTGAAAAGGGGTGAAAGAATGAGTTTCAACTGGGCCTAGAAGCCAGCATATTTTGGCTTTCGATTGGGGCCTGGAGGCCAGCATGTTGTGTCTTTCGAATGCCTCTTTAATTTGGCCTGAAGGTTAGTATGGAAGCCAGAGGCTTATTTTCTAACTTATCTTACTCCTGTTTCTTTCATTTGAGTTTGAATAGCAATATGGCCCAAGGCCATGCCAACATCACCTTAAGACTAGATTAGTTCTTTAAAGCGTATTTAAATGTACCAAGAGCAAAAGCCAAGAAGGTTGTTAACCATGACACATATTAAGAGAGTGAAAACAAAACAAAAAGAAGAAAATGGTATGTACATGTTTTAAATGAAAAAAAAAACTTACTTACATGCTATGCTGGAAACGAAGGGCCAAAGGTTAAAAATGACTTACCTTGCTAGAGGTTGGAGCGTGTTCTGGACTTTAAAGCGGTTGCTTTGAATGCTTTTGGATTCGAAGGAAAAGACCCAGGGTAGGCCTTCGACACTGGATTCGAAAGAGCAAAACAAGTGAAATATCCTTCTTTGCTGGATTCAAAGGAAAGAACAAGTGGGATGCTCCTTGAGTCGAAGGAAACTAGAATGTGTTGTTTGAAGGAGGTAACGATGATTCTGCTTTTTGATTTCACAAGTGTTGGAGTGTTTGAGAATTTTATGGTGTATGAGAATTTGAAGATACGTTCCCCTCCCCTTCACTCTCTCTTTTGTGCAAATGAACTCTCTATTTATAGAGAAAGGCTTTTGGGAAGCTTGGGGAGAAAAAATAATAAAATAAGGCTTAGTCTGGAAAGTAAGTGTCCACTTGTGCCATAAAAGCAAAATGAATGGTTCAGATGGGTTGCTTCTTTCTGAAGGAAAACAAGCTCAAGGCTCAAGACAAACTTTTCTAAAAGGTAGTATTATGCTGTTAAGTGCAAGTGGTCTTGGAAAACAAATGGGTAAAGGCCTATCTTAGCTTGCATAAACAATTAAGTATAGGGTGAGTCATAGGTTTGAGGCCTAAAAAGGGAAAACATGTAGCCTAGCCTATGGGTCTAAATGTTCAACTTGATCTTTTGAGTCGAATCCTCCATCTTTCTACACCTTTCGACCAGACTAGAACAACACATCATTCGTTTTCACCAGTTGTGTGTCCTTCGAATGAAACAACTGTGTGTTCTTCGAATGGCCCTTCTTAGCTGAATATTCCATTTTGAGTCTTCTTGCTTTTAATAACTTAGGCACAAACCTTCGACCAGACTCCAAAGTAAGAGAGTAATTATTCCCCAACTATGGCCAGTCCTTCGAATGGACCACCAAGTTGTGTGTCATAATGCAGGACTATGGCATGTCTAAGGATTTACAAATGGATTCGAAGGTGATATGAAGGTGCATTCGAATCATACATGAAGATGAATTTTAAAGTCACAGGAAGGTATCCATTCATCCAATCGAAAACTTATGAATCCAAGGCAAACATGTAAGGGGCGAATGGTGAAATAGAATGACACTTTTCAGAAGGTTGTTAACTTCTGAATCGAAGGAAGCTTTCAGAAGACCATTGACTGTTTGAATTGATGAAAACCAAAAGGAGACCTTTGCTTCCTGAGTCGAAAAACATTCCTGCGTCGAAGGACAATCTTTAGTCGAAGGACATTCCTGAGTCGAAGGACGCTGTTTCAAAGGGAAACAAAAACTCAATTGAAGCTTGTATGAAGATCTCTCTTGGCTCAAACAAAACTTGTGAGAGGCAAAGTCTGCAAGAGGCCCTTGGTGCAAGTGGATTCGAAGGATGCATAGAGATTTTTATTTTATCCCATCGAATCTTGTCCAAACGAAACAAACATGCAGGCAGCATATGCCCAATCGAATGGGCTGAATCGAAGGAGACCTATTTCCCTCCAAATTTGTCAAAATACTATTTTTATCTGTTTCTCTCTTTTTGACAGTTTCCTTTTAATTCTGGTGCTGGATAATCCCAATGTACTTGTGCAAGCTTGAACCTTGAGAATCTTTGTGAGGAAAGCTTTGAAAAATGAGAGGGTAAATTTAGGGGTACAATAGCTTCCCCTGTTCAAACTTCTTGAACGTGAAGAGTTAGATTGGCAGATCCGATATTTGTGACTTGATGATGAAAGATGTTTGAACACTAGAGTGCCCAGAAATTTGCACTCGAAGATGGATGGTGAATGGGCTTATAGATGCCATTTGGAGGTATGTTGGTAAACTCTGGAAGAAGTATCAGCACAAATCTCCTGTTGATCCATACTAGACTTGTTGTTTTACCTGTGAGAAAGGTTAGGAAAATACAGATGCTTGTATGATGCTTACCAGATGTGGTATCATGCTAAATGCATTGTTATGTACATGCTATGATGTATGAATGCGAAATGTGTGTTTTTGTCCGGGAAAATAAATCCCTGACTACTAGTGAGGAGATCTTCGGAGGTTGAATCCTTGATTGCCTGTTGGAAATGAAGAATATGCATATCTTCAAATTCTTTTGAAGAGATGCTTTTGCTGGGGAACATCACTCAAAGATCAGCTATTATCTGGTTGGATCCAGGCTTCACAATTGCTGAGGATGAAGTAGTCGGTTGCTATCTGGTTGGGTCCAGGTTTCATGGCAACTTACTAGGGAGGTGGAGGTTGACTGTGATCTGGTCGGATCCAGGCTTCACAGTAACTTGTTGGAAGTAAGGGTGAATTAACTGTTATCTGGTCGGATCCAGGCTTCACAGTAACTTCTTGAAGACTGCTATCTGGTCGGGTCTAGGCTTTATGGTATTTTGGAAAGTTGTACTATTGTCTGGTCGAATCCAGGTTTCACAGTGTCGTTCTGGGGATCAGGGTCAATTGTTATTTGGTCGGGTCCAAACTTCACAATATATTGTTCGAAAACTGTTATCTGGTCGGGTCCAGGCTTTGCAGATTTTTGATGAAGTTAGTTGTTATCTGGTCGGGTCCAGGCTTCACAATGAACTGGTTGAAAACTGTTATCTGGTCGGGTCCAGGCTTTGCAGATTTTTGATGAAGTTAATTGTTATCTGGTCGGGTCCAGGCTTCACAATGAACTGCTTGAAAACTGTTATCTGGTCGGGTCCAGGCTTTGCAGATTTCTAATGAAGTTAATTGTTATCTGGTCGGGTCCAGGCTTCACAATGAACTGCTTGGGGATTAAGTTGTTATCTGGTCGGTTTCCAGGATTCACAACGAATCTCTGAGGATGATTGCTATCTGGTCGGATCCAGGCTTCGCAATGACTTTCTTGAAAAGATGGAAATGAGGAATGATATCTGGTCGGGTCCAGGTTTCTCTGTCCTTTGTTGGGGAATGAATAGGCAACTCTACTGGGAACCAGTAGTTAAAACCTTGGTAGGATTAAGTTTAGATTCTTCTATATCTTTGAAGAGTTGGGCTGGTCGTGTTCAAGTTTTCATATCTCTTTGAGAAATGAGATCAACTGTTATCTGGTCGGGTCCAAGCTTCAGTAACTCAAGAAGTCAAATTGTTATCTGGTCGGATCTAGGCTTCAGTAATCGAATAACTTGAATAACTTGAACATTGTGCTAATATCTGGTCGGATCCATGCTTCATAGCATTTCTTGGTAATAATAAAGGCTTTGTTGAAGACTTTACTAGGGATTAGGGGTTGTGGCCCTGTGATTTGCAGTCAATTGAAGTGGAAATTCTAACTGGAGAGTATAGACTCAGCCAAGCGAGGCAGACTTATCTTGGGGAGGATATACTCAGTTGGGGATGATGGACTCATCTGGGGAGGATAGATTATGTTTGGAGAAGATAGCCTTGGTGCGAAAAGATGTACTTGGCTGGGCGATTCAGACTCAAATGGGGATTTGGGTTCCATTGAGGGATTTGTACTCCACTGGGGGAATAAAATCTTGGTTGGAAGATATACTCCGATGGGGGAATAGAATCTTGGTTGGAAGATATACTCCGCTGGGGAAGATGGACTCGGTGGGGAAATTACTCGACTGGGGAAATCAGGGTGTCTTGTACATTGAGGAATTTGCACCTGGCCCGGGGAAGTAACTCTGTTGGGGAAATAAACCCTGCTGAGGAGATGAACATCCTTTAGACAGAGACCCCTAGGCTTCAATTTGTAGAAATTGACTAGGCTAGAGAAAGTTGTCGAGAGATTGAGGCTCTGGCAGGGGGTTTATCCTTTGTGAAGCAATTTTTGTAGGCAATTCCACTGGGGAAAGGTTGCATTGGGGTTGTTCTGATAGGGGTAATGATGACGATATAACTCTGTGGGGAATAAAATCTGATGAGGAGATGGATTCCCTTTAAGAAGAGATCTCCTAGGCTTTAGCTGGAAAAAAGCTGTCAAGAGATTGGGACTCTGACCAAGGATCGTCTCGTGCAAGGATATCTTGTGGGCAACTCCGTTGGGGAAAGGTTTTACTGCCAACGCTCTGGTGGGGATAATTATGGTGAGACAACTCCGTGGGGCTATTTCACATTCATTAAAAGGATGCTTACTGCAGTTGTGAACTGATGCCCTGTTGAGGTTGCTTCTTGGCCGGACACATGTGCCAAATAGCTTTAATTATGTTCATATGCATATATTCATTCAATTTTAGTCATTGGACAAATTTGCATTCAAAACAGAGACAGACAATTTTGCACTTCAAAGTGTATTCGTATTGATATTTTGCCCATGAATAGGCGTTTTTTTGTACATATAGACGGAAATCCTAGTAAGAGGAAATTGCCGAAAAGAAAACAAATTTGAGAATGAAAAACAAATAGCCATGTGAAATGATCTCATTGCATTTCAGCTCTACTATTGCCCCAATGTCTTTGAACATCCCTTGTCATTGATCAAAGTTGATTGGATTGATCCTGGACCATTTGAACTCGGACCTTGGTGATAGTATTGACCGTGTTGATTTCACGAGACATAGTCGTACACTTTTAATCCTTAATTTTTGCCTAAACCGTCCTTTCGGGTTTTCGGCCCACCAGGATACCCTTTTTTGCCCAAGTCGCCCTTTCGGGTTTTCAACTTGTCGGGTGTACAATCTTTTGCATATATCCCTAATTTTTTCCCAAACCTCTTGGTTTTCCAGGATGCCCTGATTTTTCTTAGGTGTGTCAACCTAACGGGTCTCTTATGCATAGTATTTTTTAACTATGTCCGCGTTTATAGGATGTGGGAGATCTTCACCATCCATGGTGGTCAGTATCATGGCACTGCCAGAGAAAACTTTCTTAACAACAAACGACCCTTCATAGGTTGGAGTCCACTTTCCTCTGGGGTCACCTTGTGGTAAAATGATGTGTTTTATCACCAGGTCACCAACTTGGTATACTCGAGGCTTGACCCTTTTGTTGAAAGCTTTGATCATTCATTTTTGATACGTCTGACCATGGCAGATAGCAGCTAATCATTTTTCATCAATCAAGTTCAGTTGATCCAATCTCGTTTGAATCCATTCGTCTTTACTTAGGCCTACCTCAATCATAATCCTCAACGAGGGGATTTGAACCTCCACTAGCAAAACGGCTTCCATGCCATAGACTAGAGAGAAGGGAGTTGCCCCAGTTAATGTTCTAGCTGAAGTACGGTAACCATGTAGAGAAAATGGTAGCATCTCATGCCAATCTTTATAGGTTACTACCATTTTCTGCACAGTCTTCTTGATATTTTTGTTTGCTGCTTCGACTGCACCATTCATTTTCCGTCTATACGGAGAAGAATTGTGATGCTTGATCTTAAATTGAGTGCACATTTCTCTGATCATGGCATTGTTGAGGTTACTCCCATTATATGTGATAATCCTTTAGGGGATACCATAATGACAGATGAGATTGTGTCTGATGAATCTGGCTACCATGTTCTTGGTGACTGAGGCAAATGAGGCGGCTTCGACCTATTTGGTGAAATAGTCGATAGCAACAAGAATGAAGCGGTGTCCATTGGAAGTTGTGGGCTTGATTTCTCTGATCATGTCGATACCCCATATTGCAAATGGCCACAGAGAGGTCATGAAATTCAGAGGGATTGTAGGTACATGGATCTTGTCAGCGTAGATTTGACATTTGTGGCAAGTTCTTGAATGTTGATGGCAATCTGTCTCCATCGTTGACCAATTGTAGCCAACTCTTAATATTTTCTTAGCCATTGTATGCCCACTTGAGTGAGTACCGAAAAGGCCATCGTGCATGTCTTCCATGATTTCCTCTGCATCCCTCTTATCCACGCATCGGAGCAGAGTTGAATCGTGGTTGCACGTGTACAATATCCCATTACTTAGGAAGAATTTGGCTGCAAATCTTTGTAAGAATTTTCTGTCATTGATAGATGTTCCCTCTGGATACTCTTGTGCTTCAAGGTATCTTATTACCTCATGGTACCACGGCTTTTCCGTATTGGTGTCAAGCTCATAGCAATGCGCAAGTTCATCAAATCTGTCAATTGTAATCATAGGGGCTTCGTTGTCCCATCTGACTTTGAATATTGAGGACATGGTTTCTAGAGCGTCAGCCAATTGGTTTTCTTACCTAGGGAAATGTTCAAAAGTGATCTATTCGAAGTGAGGAATTAGGGATAACACAAGTTCCTTGTAAGGGATAAGATTAGGGTGTTTAGTGTCCCAATCCCCTTTTACTTGGCTGATCACCAAAGCGGAATCTCCAAACATATCCAAATGCTTGATCCTTAAGTCAATAGAAGTTCTTAGACCTAAGATGGATGCTTCATACTCGGCCATATTATTTGTACAATCGAAGCATAGTCTGGCGGTAAAAGGAGTGTGGCATCCTTCAAGAGAGATGATCACAACACCAATTCCGTTACCTAAGGCATTGGAAGCCCCATTGAATACCATAGTCCATCGGGATCCTTGTTCAGGTCCGTCATACAGTCTAGGTTTTGCACAGTCGGTTACCAGCATAATATTCTCGTCAGGGAAGTCGAAGTTCATTGACAGATAATGATCCACAGCTTGATAGGAAAAATGATCTGCTAGTACACTTCCTTTTATGGCTTTTTGATTTGTGTATTGAATGTCGTACTCAGTCAAGATCATTTTCCATCTGGCTATCCTTCCAGAAAGGGCAGGTTTTTCGAAGACCAACTTGATCGGATCCATCTTAGAAATCAACAAAGTGGTATGAGTCAATATGTATTGCCTTAGACGGCGAGCAGCCCACACTAAAGCACAACAAGTTTTCTCGAGCAGTGAATATCTGGTTTCACAGTCGGTAAACGTTTTGCTTAGGTAGTAAATTGCATGCTCTTTTCGGACAGACTCGTCATGTTGTCCCAAAACACAACCCATAGAATTCTATAGTACTGTCAAGTACATGATCAAAGGTCTTCCTTCAACCGGAGGCATGAGAATAGGAGGTTCTTGTAGGTATTCCTTGATTTTTTTAAAGGCAATCTGGCATTCATCGTTCCATTTGACTACCTGATCTTTCTTCAAGAGTTTGAAGAGTGGCTCACAGGTAGCAGTTAAGTGTGATATGAAACGGGCAATGTAATTGAGACGACCCAAGAATCCTTTGATTTCTTTTTCAGAACGAGGGGCTGGCATTTCTTGGATGGCCTTTATCTTGGCGGGATCAACTTCAATGCCTTTATTGCTGACAACAAATCCTTGAAGCTTTCCAGAGCGTACTCTGAATGTGCACTTGTTAGGGTTTAACCTCAGTTTATATTTCTTCAGTCTCTCAAATAGTTTGTGCAGGTGACCGAGATGTTCTTCTTCGGTTTCTGATCTGGCGATCATATCATCCACATATACCTCTATCTCATGATGAATCATGTCATGAAATAAAGCCACCATAGCCCTTTGATATGTTGCCCCTGCATTCTTTAATCCGAACGGCATGACCTTGTAGCAGAAGGTGTCCCATTGTGTAACGAAAGTAGTTTTTTCCATATCTTCGGGAGCCATCTTTATTTGATTATAGCCCGAGAAGCCGTCCATGAATGAGAAGACTTTATGCTGGGCGGTATTATCGACTAAGACGTAAATGTGTGGTAGAGGGAAATCATCCTTGGGGCTTTCCCTATTCATATCCCTATAGTCTACGCACATGCGAACTTTCCCGTCTTTCTTTGGCACCGGCACTATATTAGCCACCCATTGAGGATAGGATGTTACAGCTAGGAATCCTGCATCAAACTTTTTCATTACTTCGGCTTTGATCTTTTCAGACATGTCAGGTCTCATGCGACGAACTTTTTGTTTAACAGGAGGGCGGTATTTTTCGTTGGCAGACGATGAACCACAATGTCGGTATCCAACCCAGGCATATCTTCATACGACCAAGCAAATACTTCCACATAATCGCGCAACATCTGAACCAAACGGCTTTTGACACTGCTTTCCAAATTAGCATTGATCCTAATTTCCTTCTTATCTGGCTCAGTACCCAGGTTGATAACCTCAATTGACTCTTCATGGGGTTGAATAGCCTTTTCCTCTCGTAACAGAAGTCAAGCTAGTTCTCCTGGTATGTCACAATCTTCCTCGCCTTCGTCTTCGGCTTGGTTGACAGGATATTCAAAGTCATAGTTGGCAATAGTAGAGTTGTTGGCAATAGGATCCAGAGTGGATGTAGACCTGCAAGAGTGTGTGTGTCTGTGCATGTAAGATACATGGCTATTTGTTGAAAATGTATTTGAAAGAAAAGAAAGATAATGAACACAAATGTTTGAATGCAAAAGAGTCCAATGTACCGAATGATCATATGATTAGATGAACAAAATATAAAACCATTGGCAAAAGAACCAAAGTGCCTCATGCTAGGAACATGGCTTAAGTCTTCATGTTTTGAAGTGCTGATGAGTTGATGAGCTTCTATTTGTTTAAAGAAATAAACTCTGTTGTAAGGGAAACGTCGTGTATTTCTTGTGAAATCCTGTTGGGGAATCCTGAGAATTTTGGCGACTTTTACTGGGGAGTGATAACTGGAAGTTTTGTTCTGTCGGGGATGTGAGAGAGCTTAATATCATTAAGCTGCACACTGTGGGGGATTTTATGGAATAGTCTAAAGATATTATCCTATTTCTTAAATCCATTAGTGATTGTCTTTCTATTTTTCTGTTCCCCCTTTTTTTGCTCATTTGTACACAGTAGTTACGTTCAAATGCATATGTTCAAAATAAATCATTGGACGTTTTTGTAAAAAAAATTCAGAAATAAGGAAAAACAGATAGTTTTTCACTTTCAAAGGAATATTTTTGTATTAACTTTGAATAAGTATTTTTGTACAATGAGACGATCATTCTAGTAAGCGAATGTCGTCGTAAAAAAATGAAAATTTGATACAAAGAAAAGATAGCTATGTGAAATAATCCCATGGGGTTCCCATTCTGCTATAGCCTTTGTGTCTCTGAGTGTATTGTCCACTTTGTGATACGGTGGGAGAACTGACTTGAGGGTTTTGCGTTTGTGTTTGCAAATGTTGCGGTTTAGCAAGAGTCGCCACCGAATTTTCTTTTATCCAATAAGGAAAGGTGAAAAAGCACAGGAAAGACCTTTAGAGATGTTTTCTGAGTTAGGGGGTAGATTATGAAATGGGAAGGTATTAGCACCCTTTTCATTCGTAGTTATCTACGGGCTCTTAGTTGGTTGCTAGATCACTTGCTTTTGTTTGAATGTGCTTGTGGTATGGGTTTTGAAAGTATTTTGAAAATGTCTTTGTAATGGTTCTTGTTTCTATAAGAACGCGTACAAAGTATTGTTTCGAGAATAGTTCAAAGATGTGTTTGTGGAATGTGTTTTGGAAAGTGATTTTGAAAAGGTGTCTTCTTTGTAATGGCTCTCGTTTCTATAAGAACACGTATAAAGTGTTTGTGTTTTGAAAATGTTTCAAGATGAAAGTGTTGGTTTAAAAAATGTTTTTGTTGTGAGCAAGTGAGCAACTAGGAGCAACCTACCTACTCAAAAAGTCTTAAATGTTCTTTTCCTCCTCCTTTAGATGTTGCTACATTACCATTGATTTGGTAAGAAGACCCATCGTTGGATGTGAAGGGACGAGCGTGGGGCATATTTTATAGTCACAGAAGGCAACCCATGGGACATTTTAGCAATGTCATTTAGAGACTAGATCGTTTACCGAAGGCAACATTGAGGGTCATCGAGGGACTACGAACTTTTTTAACGAAGGGTCTTTGCTAAAACGTCCCATATTCGAGGGACATGACTATTTTCCGAAAGGCAACAAAATGAGATTACCCTAGAGATACTAGTGTGCAAGTGTGTTAGTTTGCATGCATTTTGTCTTGTATTTGAAAGGTTATCTACTTGTTGATTTTGTCTTTCCATACATCCTAATTACTAGCAATATATGAAAGTAAGTAAAAATGCGGAAAATAAATCCTAAAATATTACATCACTTTAGGGGGATAGGGGTACAAATTAACAATGGGGATGAAGTGGAAACTGAAATATTACAACCATATCGAATAATAATGAAAACATTGTAAAATAGTGCAAAATAAAGAAGAAAAAATGCATTTTGAACTGCTATGTGTCGACACATGCTGTTATGCATCGACACATAACTTTTCCTTGCCCCTGTAAAACTTGACCAACTCAGTATGAGTCGATGCATACTGAGATGTGTCGACTCATAATTCTTCTAGTATCGACACGAAACGCGTATGTGTCGACTCATGTAGCTTTCACGCTTCTGTTTTTGGAGATTTTTTACAGTATGAGTCGATGCATAAGGTTATGTGTCGACTCATACTCTGCTTTTTCACCTAGAAAGGGTCGACACATGTGGGTACGTGTCGACTCATCCTGCATTTTTCGCCCTAAACATGGTTTTTCTTGTCTGTACAAGTTAGTTTACAGCATATGACGGATGAACATAAACAACAAATGATTTGATAAGCCTAAACACTAAGCAAATGACTACTTCAAAGGGATAACAAAACACTATATGTTATCTTCAAAAGCAAATCATCAATGATGTATGAAATGATATCAAGTCGGGAAGACTTACCTTTGGGTTGCACTGACTGTTTTAGATCTGAATGCTTTTCCAAATGCTATGATAGCCCTAATGAATATTCAAAAAGTTGCTTCGGACTATTGAAACTAAGTTAGACTATACTGTAATTTTTTTGGTGTTTTAAGGGTGAAAATGGTAGCACTACAGGGACTGTTTTTATGTTTGGACCATCTTTGTATGTGATGAGGTGTTTGGTTTATGGGAGAGTTTGTATGGTGGAGTAATGGGTTGGGGTTCTATTTTGAATAAGAACTGGTGCTGGTTTGGAAATGAGTGAGTTAAGGTTACAAAGGATATTGTTTTTCTGCTCAACAAAACTCTCTTCTCTCTCTCTCTCTCTCTCTCTCTCTTAAATTTTCTGCCTTTTGAAAAAAAATCCAACCCCTATGTCTTATAAGACAGTCCTTTTTGTAGACCTTTGACTGAGGTTTAGGGGGGAAAACAAATGAGTTATTTGAATTTTTTTTGCCTACTTCTTTGATACTTTCTTCACACAAATTTCTTTTGCCATTTTGGTACAATCTTCAAGATGTTATGATGCAGGTTTGGGAAGACTGCATGGAGAAGTTTTGGACTGTATAGGACAGCATATCACAAGGTTTCTTGTGGGGCAGCAATGGAGCATGTTTTGGGGTGTTGTGGCAATGTAGCATAACACACTTTGTTTAACTTGGACAATATGATTTGTAGCATGAAACAAATTTGGTCTTGTGGAATATTTTATGCACATTATATCAAGGGAAAAATATTGTGGCAAAGTTTTGAGAAAATTCAAACAAGACATAGTTTTAGAATTTGTAATTTTGCAAAAATTCCACTTTCTAATAACTTGAATTACTTGCATCATTTTGAATTATTTGGAATTGTAGTAAAAGATGTCATGAAGTAAATGAATTTAACAAAGTATAGAAAATACTTAGAAAATATTCAAAGTCTTGCAAAGTTGGATTTTTGATTCTCTTGATTTTTGATGATCAAATTTCATATTTTGGCTGTCTTGACATAATGTGATTTTTGGGACTCAAATTTGGTCAAAAAGTCAAAGTTTGACTTTTTTAGTGTCCGATTGACTTTTTCCAACTGAAACTCCGATTTTGCTCATTATGCCCCCTTTTGACAATTTGAATGATTCTTCTTAGAAAATTATGATCTGAGGCTTACAACTTGACTGAAGTAATTCTAAGAGTCCTTGAGACATGAGAGGGCAAATTTTGGGGTACAACATCTTCCCCTGTTCAATCTTCTTAAACCTGAAGAGTTAGAATGGAGAACCTACCATTCGTGACTTGATGGTGGAAGATGATTGATACCTAGAGTGCCCAGAAATTTGCACTCGATGATGTGGCGGTTGATCGTGCAGGGAATGGGCTTAAAAGATGCCATTTGTAGAAATGATGGAGAATTGTCGGAGATGGGCTTGTAGATGCCATCCAGAAAAGATTGGTTGCACCAGGGATTCTTTGGCGAGAAATCATATTCCTACTATCGAGGAGGATTTCGCCGGGGAATGTTGGTTTATGTCTTGGGAAGTAAAGTCTAGGAGCTTCGGTTGTCCATTACTCCACTGGGGAATTAACTCTTGATCGAGGGAGTCAAAGTAAAATGTACACCCGGTCAAGGTCCAGGCTGTACAGCAACTCGTTGGGGAAATGTAAAATTGATCATATCTGATCGGGTCTAGGCCTTACAGTGTTGTAACCTGTTGTCTGGAGATAAGGGAGAAGCAACCTGGATAGTAGGGTTACTTCGAGATGAAATCCTGGGTAGTAGGGCTTGAGAAGGAACCTGGGTAGTAGGGTTACTTCAAAATGAAATCCTAGGTAGTAGGGCTTGTGGAAGGAACCTGGATAGTAAGGTTACTTTGAAATGAAAGCCTGGGTAGTAGGGCTTGAGAAGGAACCTGGGTAGTAAGGTTACTTTGAAATGAAGCCTGGGTAGTAGGGCTTGAGAAGGAACCTGGGTAGTAGGGTTACTTCGAAATGAAAGCGTGGGTAGTAGGGCTTGAGAAGGAACCTGGGTAGTAGGGTTACTTCGAAATGAAAGCCTGGGTAGTAGGGCTTGAGAAGGAACCTGGGTAGTAGGGTTACATTGAAATGAAGCCTGGGTAGTAGGGCTTGAGAAGGAACCTGGGTAGTAGGGTTACTTTGAAATGAAAGTCTGGGTAGTAGGGCTTGAGAAGGAACCTGGATAGTAAGGTTACTTCATTTGATCATGTAGATTAGTTGACCCGTTTGGTTTCGGGAACTGATTTTCCCTTGGTTGCCTGCAGATACGACGTGTATAACTGCTGGATTTGTTGGTGATAATTGTCTTTCCTAAAAAGGTAACAGTGTTAGTTATATGCGATGCATGAAATGCGTTTTGAGATGATGTTCTCAAAATAAACGAGATTATGCCATATGTGATATGTATGTGCATGTCATGATGTATGAGCATGAGATATTAGTTGTGACATAACCGGGTCTGGGAAAATAAATCCCTGACTACTGCTGGAGAAAATAAAATTCCTGACTATTGTAGGGAAATATGTCTCTTTCTACTTCCGTTGGGGATGATGAATGGAAGTGACTGCGCTTCTGTCAGGGGGAATTCTATTTGAGAATAACTCTGTGGGGACCAAGCTTGGAAGGCGAAGAGATACTCTATTGGTAGACCTGCTGATCTAGAGGAAGTAAACTCAGTTGGGGATGAAATTTACTGACTCGTCTGTGATTACGAACCTCGGCTGGGGATAATGAATGGAAATGATTGTGCCAGAGATTATTCCTCTGTTGTTTGTGAATATTCTACCAAGGAGAGACCCTTTATGAGAGTAACTTTATTAGAAGAATGACTCTGTTGGAAGGTGGACTTCCGATAGCTGAAGTAATTGGCTCTGTCGGGGATTGAGCTCCTGTATCCAGAGAAATAAACTCTGCTTTAGGGAGTTGGAAGTTTATGATGATCCACTCGTGATTATGAAATTTGGCCGGGGATACAAATGTCAGGTTTCTGGGCGACCCTGGCTGGGGAGATTACTTCCTGTTCTGAGAGAGCTGATATTAAGGCTTTGATTACCTCTACTTTGTGGGGAATACAGATGTTACAAGGTCATATGTATTTGATGATTGTGCTCCAAAATTGTCTTTGCTCTGGTACCTGCTGGACAGGGTAACTGTCATATTTGACGTTCTAGTTTTTCGTCCCTGTTTCTTAAATTATGAGCAATTTTCTTTCTTTCCTTATGCAAATATTTGTGAACAGAAATCATATTCAAGTGCATATGTCAAGAATAAATCATTGGACGTTCTTAAAAAGAAAAACAAATATTTTTGTTAAATGACTTGTATTAATTGTTGAAGTTGGCCTATAACAGGCGTTTTTGTACAAGGAAGCTGACGCTCTAGTAAGAGAACGCCGCCGTAAAAATGAAGGATGCACAATATTGTATACAACGAAAAGAAAACAACTATGTGCAATAATCCCATTGGGTTTCAAGTCCGCTATTGCCACTATGCCTTTGAGCGTCTCCTCACTTTGCTGCTTGTCCGAAGATGATTAGATTGATCGATGTCGTTTGAGCTTGATCGTTAATACTGAGGTCATATCGCAGGGTGATCCAATAGGACATAGTGATACGCTTTTCATCCCTAACTTTTTCCTGGAATGCCCTTTCGAGTTTTCAGTCCACCGGGATACCCTTTTTTTCCCAAGTCGCCTTTTCAAGTTTTCAACTTGCCGGGTGTACAGATTTTTTTTATTTTCATCTCTTATTTTTTCCCGAACCCTTTTGGTTCACCGGGAAGCTCTTATTTTTTCCTAGGCCAGTCAACCTAGCGGGTCTTTTATCATGCGTAGTATCTTTTCACTATGTCCGCATTGACAGGGTGAGGAAGGTCGTCACCGTCCATGGTGGTTAAAATCATGGCTCCACCTGAGAAAACATTTTTTACCATAAATGGCCCTTCGTATGTGGGAGTCCATTTTCCCCTGGGGTCACTTTGTGGCAGTATGATGCGTTTGATTACTAGATCCCCTACTTGATAATCTTGACGCCTGACTTTCTTGTTAAAGGCCTTGATCATTCGCCTTTGATACGTCTGACCATGGCAGATAGCAGTGAGTCTCTTTTCATTAATCAAATTTAGTTGATAAAGTCGAGTCTGGACCCAGTCGTCTTCGTTTAAACCCGCATCCTTCATAATCCTGAGAGAAGGTATCTGGACTTTGATGGGTAGGACTTCCTCCATGCCATATACCAGAGAGTAGGGTGTTTCCCCTTTTGATGTCCGTGCTGAGGTATGGTACCCATGAAGAGAAAAGGGTAACATCTCATGCCAGTCTTTCTATGTCACCGTCATCTTCTGTACAATCTTCTTGATGTTCTTGTTAGTTGCTTCAACAACGCCATTCATCTTAGGCCGGTAGGGAGAAGAGTTGTGATGTTGTATCTTGAATTGTTTATAGAGTTCGAAGATTATTGTGTTGTTGAGATTCGTACCATTGTCGGTAATAATTCTCTCTGGCACACCATATCGACATATCAGATTATGTCGGATAAACTGCACCATAACGTTCTTGGTTACTGTGGCAAAAGAGGCTGCTTCAACCCACTTAGTGAAGTAATCAATGGCTACTAGGATGAAGTGATGTCCATTAGAAGTGGTGGGCCTGATTTCTTCGATCATGTCGATGCCCCACATCGTAAAGGGCCAAGGAGCTATCAGGATGTTTAAAGGAACTGGAGGCACGTGCACCTTATCAGCATAGATTTGGCATTTATGGAAAGTTCAAGAGTGCTGATAACAATCGGCTTCCATAGTGGACCAGTAATGGGTGTCCACTGGAATGGGTTCCGAAGGTGCCTTCATGTAGATCTATCATGATCCTCTCTGCTTCGCCCTTGTCTACACACCGTAGTAAGGTAGCGTCATGGTTGCGTTTAAAGAGGATTCCATTACTAGGGAAGAAATTTGCAGCGAACCTTCTTAGAAACTTCTTATCATTGACAGATGCCCTTTCGGGATACTCTTGAGCCTCAAGATACCTTTTGACTTCGTGAAACCAAGGTTTGTCTGTTACCTCCTCAGTATCAATCTCACAGCAGTGTGCTGGTTCATTCAACCTTTCAATGGTGATTCGGGGAGCTTCGTTGTCCCATCGGATTTTGAACATAGAAGACATGGTAGCTAGCGCGTCCGCCAACTGATTCTCCTCTCGTGGGAAATTTTCAAAGGTTACTTCCTCAAAGTGTGGGAGAAACGTCAGTACATACTCTCTGTAAGGAATGAGATTCGGATGTTTCATATCCCACTCGCCCTTGATCTGACGGATCACCAGAGCGGAATCTATGAATACACTTAAGAACTTAATCCTCAGGTCAATAGCAGCTCGAAGACCCATGATACATGCTTCATACTCCGCCATATTGTTGGTGCAATTGAAACATAATCGGGCAGTGAACGGAGTATGATAGCCCTCAGGAGATATGATTACAATGCCAATGCCATTAACCAATGCGTTTGAGGCTCCATAAAAATGCATAGACCATCGGGATCCTTCCTCAGGTCCTTCATCTGGTCCAGGTTCTTCGCAGTTGGTTACTAACATGATATTCTCACCAGGGAACTCAAAATTCATGGATTGGTAATCATCCACGGCCTGATGAGCCAAATGGTCAGCCAATACACTCCCCTTTATTGCTTTTTGGGTTGTATATTATATATCGTATTCAGTTAAGACCATTTGCCACCTTGCTATCCTTCCGGAGAGAGCGGGCTTCTCGAAAATGTATTTGATCAGATCCATCTTTGATATCAACAAGGTAGTGTGAGTCAGCATATACTGTCTCAGTCGGCGAGTAGCCCATGCCAAAGCGCAACAAGTTTTCTCGAGCAGTGAGTATCTTATCTCACAGTTGGTAAAATTTTTGTTAAGGTAGTAAATTGCATGCTCTTTTCGACCAGACTCGTCATGCTGCCCTAGCACACACCCCATCAAATTGTCTAGCACTGTCAGGTACAATATCAAAGGTCTCCCTTCAATTGGAAGCATCAGAATTGGTGGTTCTTGAAGGTATTCCTTGATTCTTTCGAAAGTGGTCTGACATTCATCATTCCACTTTACCACTTGATCTTTCTTTAGAAGCTTGAAGATTGGCTCACAAGTAGCAGTTAGATGTGAAATGAATCGGGCGATATAATTCAAGAATCCTAAAAAGCCTCTAACTTCCTTCTCTGTGCGGGGAGCTGGCATTTCTTGTATAGCCTTTACCTTTGCGGGGTCTACCTGAATACCTTTGTCACTGACGATGAAACCCAGAAGCTTACCGGACCTTACCCCGAAGGTGCACTTGTTCGGATTCAACCTCAGATTATATATCTTCAACCTGTCGAACAACTTTTGGAGATGATCAAGGTGCTCTTCCTCAGTCTGAGACTTGGTTATCATATCATCAACATAAACTTTGATCTCGTGGTGAATCATATCGTGGAACAAAGCGGCCATGGCTCGTTGGTAGGTTGCCCCGTCATTCTTCAATCCAAAAGGCGTCACCTTGTAGCAGAAGGTGACCCACTGCATGGCGAAGGTTGTCTTCTCCATGTCTTCAGGAGCCATCTTGATCTGGTTGTAGCTAGAGAAACCATCCATGAAGGAGAATATTTTGTGTTGCATGGTGTTGTCAACCAGAACATCAATATGGGGAAGCGGGAAGTCATCCTTGGGGATTTCCCTGTTCAGATCTCTATAATCCACACACATTCGTACCTTGCTGTCCTTCTTAGGTACCGGAAAAACATTAGAAACCCACTTCGGATAGGAGGTGACAGCTAATAACCCTGCATCGAACTGCTTCATGACCTCTGCCTTGATCTTCTCTGACATTTCAGGGTGCATGTGATGGACCTTCTGTTTAATCGACGGGCAATCTTCCTTAGTCGGCAGGCGATGTACCACAATATCAGTGTCCAAACCAGGCATATCTTCATAGGACCAGGCGAAGATCTCAACATAGTTGTGCAACATATGTATCAACCTTTGTTTGACTCTAACCTCCAGATTTGCACCTATATTAACCTCTTTTTTGTCTACCTTTGTGCCCAAGTTTATTGTCTCAACTGGCTCTTCATGAGGCTGTATAGCCCTCTCTTACTGTTGTAACAGTCTAGCAAGTTCTCCAGGTACCTCACAATCGTCCTCATTTTCGTCCTCGGCTTGGTTGATCGGATTTTCGAAGTCATAACTGGAAATAGAAGGATTGTTATCAATGGGATCCAGAGTGGACATGGATCTGCAGTTTGATATGTTAGTGTGTGTAAGAGCATAGTTGTATTGATAAAGCAAAGGAAGAAAAGAAAAAAAACAGAGAGTGCAAAATTTGCATGCAAAGAACGTTCCATGCTTCATTGATGATATATGAGATGACATATAATAACCCTCACAGATAGAAACATTGTTCCTCGGGTAAGACACAAGGCCATAAAGTTTAAATTGTTCATTACAAACTTAGAAAACCAGTAAGACAATTACTGCATAATAAAAGAAACTGGAACAAAATCTCTAGTTGTCCAGTTATTCGGTCCACCATTGGTAGTTGGGTAAATCCAGCTGTCAATATCAAAGTCTTCCTCGCTGTCTTCAATAACACTGACCCCTCGATTGTTGATGCATAGGGGAGGTCCTTTAACTCGAGTGCGCCGATCGGCTATCTGAGCCCCTGAAGTAAAGCCTAATCCAAACTTGTCAGTTTTGTGAGTAAATTCAGGGAGCTGTCCCCAATTGGTACACCCACCTTCTTCAACCACGTCCCTGGCATCCTTGAGAGAAGCCATCTTCAAAGGAGGTTTGTTGCTAGCAGTTTCAGTCGATGCCAAGATCTGAGGGACCTCTTCAAAATTCTTACAAGGAGTTTCGATAAATTCCCCGTCCATCTCTATGTAGCGGAAGGAATTGAGATGTCTCACCATATACTCCTCTTCACCCCGTACAGTGACAATCTTCCCTTTCACCAGATACTTCAGCATTTGGTGGAGTGTGGAAGTAACAGCCCCAGCTTCGTGGATCCAAGGATGACCCAACAAACAAGAGTACGATGGACTGATGTCCATCACGTAGAAGGTGGACTCAAAAGTCTGAGAGCCTATTTTGATAGGGATGTTCACTTCCCCATGCACCATTCTTTTCGACCCGTCAAAAGCCCTTACCATAATGTTACTAGGCTTTAAAGTCAATCCCTCGCAATCCAACTGGTTCAATGCCTTCTTGGGCAGAACATTCAGCGAAGACCCAGTGTTCACCAACACATAATCCATAGTGGTGCCCCTGCATTCAATCGAGACATGCAGAGCATCATTATGCTTTCTTCCCTTCGGTGTTAAGTCTGCATCTGAAAAATCCAGCCCATTGTCAGCAGTTAGGCTAGCCACGCAATCTTTAAATTGATCAGTCGAAGTCTCTTGCGGCACATGTGCAATTTTGAGGAATGCAATCAAAGCCTTTGCATGGGCCTCGGAGCATAATAGCAGGGATAACATGGATATCTTTGAGGGGGTCTGCCCCAGCTGTTCGACCATATTGTAGTCACTCTTTTTAATTATTTTCAATATTTCCTCTATCTCTTGCTTAGAGGCTTCCACAGTAATCTTTCTAGGTGCCTCAGTCCGGGCAGGCTCACCTACAACTTCTTTGCCTCGAGTCTTAGATGACTTATCGGCAGGGGTACCAGCTGGATTAAGAACAGGAATAGTAACTGAAGTACTGGCAAGTGCAGAAGATGAAATAACGATAGGCTTAGTGACATACTTCGGGGAGATCTCGGGAGAAAAAACTCTTCCACTTCTAGTAATCTTGCTGGTCCCAACAATGTTACCAACATCAGGATCAGCTTCTTCAGTCTTCAAGTTTTGTTTAACGCCATGATAGTAAACATTAGAGGTATAATGCCAAGGGACAACTTTGTCTGAGGCGTACGGGATAGGACCAGGACATGTGATTATCAATGGAGAGATTCTCGTAGCGGGTGTAATCCTAACAGGTCTTCTCGAGGAGGCCTTGGAAGGATTGGCGGAAATGCTTATAATAGCAATATCTTCACACGAAACAGTTGGAATTGAGGTCTTTTCGAACTAAATTTCCATGTTGTCCATTAGGCGTTGGACACCAGTCTTCAGCAGATAGTAACCCGAAGGCAGAGATGAACACACGTGGCAACCTTCACCACAACTCAGAAATAAACCGGCCAACAACAAATTCTTCTTAACAGTCATAAGAGGAGTAGAAACACCATCCACTGAGGTTATGAATAGATTAGTATCAATGGCGTTAACTCCATGGTTGTGCTTAGGCATGAGAGCAGTTATGACATTGGGCTTCTCTGGAGCATCAAACAAAATCTCCTTGGCTTCAATCAAATCTTGTACTTTATTTCTTAGTGCCCAACAGTCATTTGTGTCATGAACGGGACTCCCATAATGATAGGCGCATCGAGCGTTCGGATTGTATCAAGGAGAAGAGGTATTAGGATTCTTGGGAGCCTCTTTTAAAGTTGCCAAGTTAGATCTCAACAGATGGAATATAACCTCTGTTAATGTCATGTTGATCCGAGTGAACTGCCTTTGTGGTCTTTCCACCCTTTGCTGATTGTTGCATTTTGGGGTAGCCGCAGGCCTAGGTATTATTACAGCACTTACCGTTGGACGGTACCCCACTCTGCTCTGATCTGTTAGGTTATAAATGGCGCTGGCCTCCTTCTTACCCGTGAAGGGTTTCTTTGTTGTGCTCGAGGATGCATCTCTTTGAATTTTTCCACTTTTTATACCTGCTTCGACCCGCTCACCGGTCATGATAAGTTCAGTAAATCCAGTTGAGGAATTTCCGATCAGGTGGTAAAAGAATGGACCTGATAATATGCCTAGGAACATATCCACTAATTCTCTGTCAGATAGAGGGGGTTGGACTCTGCCTGCGATATCCCTCCATTTCTGAGTATAGGTTTTGAAACCTTCACCTGTACCTATAGACATGCCTTGCAATTGCGTCCAAGTTATAGCTAAGTCAGCATTATACTGATATTGTTTGTATAAAGCGGCAGCCAAATCTTCCCAATTGCAAATATTGGTCCCTTCCAATTGATAGAACCAATCCAACTGCGTCCCTGACAAGCTCTCTTGGAAAAAATGCACCCACAGACTCTTATCAACCGTATGGGGTTGAATCTTTCTGACGTACGACCTTAAATGCAGCTTCGGGCAAGAGACACCTTCATATTTAACGAAAGTGGGGACCTTGAATTTCTGCGGGATGACAACCCCTAAGACAAGTCCTAACTCTTCAAAATCTAATCCGGGTACCCTCTGGACATCCATAGCATTCAAACGATCCTCTAGCTCTTTATATTTATTATCAGCAGGAGGATACTGTTCCTCAGAGTAGTCAGGTTCTTCCTCTTCTTCGGATGCTGGGTTGTTGTTCACTTCTTTGGTCCTATCTTCTTGATTATCTCCTTCACCCGATAATGTTGCAAAGTCCAAAGTCCGTCTTGCTTGTCCTTTGAACCTTCTTCCCATGATCACAATACTGATTGGTTTCTTTGCTTTCTTCTTCTTCTCTTTGGCCAGTAGGGTCTTCAAATCTTCTTGTCCTTTTGTCAAAGTCAAGAGCATTTGTTGAAACTGGACGTTCTGCGCCTGAAGATCTTTCACTGTCTGTTCATTATCCATCTCACTGAAATAAACATTAGAAGGATAAGGAGACCTATTGTAAGAAACCTGTATGATATTATAATGAATGAAGATGCAATATGCAAATGATTTCAAGGAATTTAGAGATTTAAGTTTGCTCAAACCAAAAGGAACACACGTTATGTTAGATCCAAGTTTGAATACATCATGCCTCTTTGGTCTTACAATGAAAGAAACAAAATACAACAAAAACTCCTAAGACAGAAAGGTCGAACGCATCCTCTTTGAAATGATTTAGGCATTCAGATTCCGCTCTTCATGAAGCAGTTTGGTGAGTTCCAAAACCTTCTTCTCACTGGCGTAAAATTGGGCTTCAAAGGCGTCTCGCTCTTCCTTCAATTGAACCCAAGCTTTCTGCAAGTCTTCGAGAGAGGTAGGCATGTCAGGATGAAGGACAGTGTATGGGAAGTCTCCTTCAACAACATGCTCTATGATAACAGGGAGGATGAAAGGGTAAGGCATCACGAGTCTCTGAGCGCGAGCCTGCACCCACCTAAGGTAAGGCTTGAGAGGGATAGAGTTTTTATGTCCCAAAGTCCTACTGTCCACCTTGTTCACCATTCTCCAAGCTCGTGTAAATCTCTGGTGGTAACCTTGGTCTTCTTTGTCGTAGTCAAACATCAGGCCTTGAATTAGCATCTCATGGGGACCGTCTCTTCGGGCATACCCAAACTGTTGAAGGGCTAAGCAGGGATTGTAGGTGATACCTCCCCTAATACCAAGCAAAGGGACATTAGGGAATTCCCCAGTGCGGTCAATGATAAAGACGTCTTCTAAGGATCTTGAACACCAACGGATGTCAGAATGGGTGAGGGACATCATCCTTTAAGACCATGTCAATCTTTGCTCGTTCTTCAATACTGATTGAGGTAGGTGTGAAGTGAACCACTTAGCGAGTAGGGGAACACAACACAAAAGAGTACCTATTTTCTTCATGGTGCGAGTATGAAGGCAATGCAAGATATCTCCCAGTAAGGTAGGTATGGGCTTGCGAGAGAGAAAGACTTTGATGGCATTAACATCTATGAATTGGTCTGAATTGGGGAACAAAACCAAACCATAAATGAGAAGAGCCAAGACGTCTTCAAAAGCTTGGAAATCCATGTCGTCCCAGAATGAACGAGCCTTCTCCAATAAAAATTTGGCTAGGAAGCCTTTAACCCTGCTTCTTGTCTCCCAATTGGCTATGATGTCGGCTCTCTTCATATGCAAAGCTTTGGCGATGACTTCAGGATTTGGAATCCCTTCTAGACCGGTGAATGGTATTTGATCAAGCACGGGCACCCTTAAGTGTAGAGAAAACTCTTCCAGTGTAGGTACTAACTGATAGTCCGGGAAAGTGAAACAATGATGTACGGGATCAAAGAATTGGAATAGCACACACATCATCTCTTCTTGGAAACTGGATGTATCCAAACTGAGGAGTTGACCGTATTTCCTGGTAAAAGGAGAATCCCCAAGCACCCTTGAGGCTAACTCTTGAAGTTGAGGGTGTGCTTTTACAAAGCTGATTCAGATGGTGTTCCTCCGGACGAAATTTATGACCTACAAAACAAAAACAAAGATAAATTTCTAAATCCTTGAAATGGTTAGTGAGCATGCTCATGATGCTTATGATGTTTATGATGTTATGTACAAGTAAATATATACACACAAAGCAAAAAAATCCCTATGTTTTAGGCTTGCATGAGGTTTTATAGGTAAGTACCCTCTTGAATTTAGTTGTATCAACCTGTCCTAGTAATAGTGGTCGGGCTCTAAAGGATCTCAATATCACCGACATTTCTCTTAGGCATTGTCTCAGCACAATCAATCTTCTCTTGCGACCGAGATATCCCAAAAGTCCTGCCTCAATGAGTGTAGTATCGAGTATCAACCAATTTTCAGCTCTACACTGAAACTGGTTATCTCACTACGTTCTAATGGTCAAGTTGTTCAATTAGGGTTCTAAAGTCAATTAGTGCTTCACGATGCCACTCAGCGGCCCCGTATTCTCCTTGATTCACCATGAGGGATACTGGTACCCACAAATGCGTCACACTAGCATAGCCATTGTTTCAACCATATCGGTCTACGTCGTACAGTTTCCACAATCTATTGCTATTTACCTAAAAAGGTGTCCCAGATCTGGATGGAGGATCAAAGCAAGCCCAAATAGAGAACTAAAATGTAAAGCATACAAGGCAAACAATGAAAGCAAATAACACATGATCTAACCCTAAGGTAACCCCACTTTTAAGTCTTTCCCCAGCAGAGTCTCCAGTTCTGTGATACGGTGGGAGAACTGACTTGAGGGTTTTGCGTTTGTGTTCACAAATGTTGTGGTTTGGCAAGAGTCGCCACTGAATTTTCTTTTATCCAATAAGGAAAGGTGAAAAAGCACAAGAAAGACCTTTAGAGATGTTTCCTGAGTTCGGGGGTAGATTATGAAAAGGGAAGGTATTAGCACCCTTTTCATCTGTAGTTATCTACGGGCTCTTATTTGCTTGCTAGATCACTTGCTTTTATTTGAATGTGCTTGTGGTGTGGGTTTTGAAAGTATTTTGAAAATGTATTTGTAATGGTTCTTGTTTCTATAAGAACGCTTACAAAGTGTTTGTCTTTTGAAAATGTTTCAAGATGAAAGTGTTGGTGTAAAAAATGTTTTTGTTGTGAGCAAGCGAGCAACTAGGAGCAACCTACCTACTCAAAAAGTCTTAAATGTTCTTTTCCTCCTCCTTTAGATGTTGCTACCTTACCATTGTTTTGGTAAGAGTCCCCATCGTTGGATGTGAAGGGACGAGCGTGGGGCGTTTGTATAGTCATAGAAGGCAACCCATGGGACGTTTTAGCAATGTTGTTTAAGGACTAGATCATTTACCGAAGGCAACATCGAGGTTCATCGAGGGACTACGATTTTTTTATCGAAGGGTCTTTGCTAAAACGTCCCATATTCGAGGGACATGACTATTTTCCAAAAGGCAGCAAAATGAGATTACCCTAGAGATGCTAGTGTGCAAGTGTGTTAGTTTGCATGCATTTTGTCTTGTATTTGAAAGGTTATCTACTTGTTGATTTTATCTTGCCATACATCCTAATTACTAGAAATATATGAAAGTAAGTAAAAATGCGGAAAATAAATCCTAAACTATTACATCACTTTAGGGGGATAGGGGTACAAATTAACAATGGGGATGAAGTGGAAACTGAAATATTACAACCATATCGAATAATAATGAAAACATTGTAAAACAGTGCAAAATAAAGAAAAAATTTATTTTGAACTGCTATGTGTCGACACATGCTATTATGCATTGGCACATAGCTTTTCCTTGCCCTTGTAAAACTTGACCAACTCAGTATGAGTCGATGCACACTGAGATGTGTCGACTCATACTTCTTCTTGTATTGATGCGAAACGCGTATGTATCGACTCATGTAGCTTTCACGCTTCTGCTTTTGGAGATTTTTTACAGTATGAGTCGATGCATAAGGCTATGTGTCAACTTATATTATGCTTTTTCACCTAGAAAGGGTCGACGCATGTGGGTACGTGTCGACTCATCCTGCATTTTTTTGCCCTAAACATGGTTTTTCTTGTCTGTACAAGTTAGTTTGCAGCATATGATAGATGAACATAAACAATAAATTATTTGATAAGCCTAAACACTAAGCAAATGACTACTTCAAAGGGATAACAAAACACTATATGTTATCTTCAAAAGCAAATCATCAATGATGTATGAAATGATATCAAGTCGGGAAGACTTACCTTTGGGTTGCACTGACTGTTTTAGATCTGAATGCTTTTCCAAATGCTATGATAGCCCTAATGAATATTCAAAAAGTTGCTTCGGACTATTGAAACTAAGTTAGACTATACTATAATGTTTTTGGTGTTTTAAGGGTGAAAATGGTAGCACTACAGGGACTGTTTTTATGTTTGGACCATCTTTGTATGTGATGAGGTGTTTGGTTTATGGTAGAGTTTGTATGGTGGAGTAATGGGTTGGGGTTCTGTTTTGAATAAGAACTAGTGTTGGTTTGGAAATGAATGAGTAAAGGTTACAAAGGATACTATTTTTATGGCCAACAAAACTCTCTCTTCTCTCTCTCTCTCCCTCAAATTTTCTGCCTTTTAAAAAAAAATTCAACCCCTATGTCTTATGAGACAGTCCTTTTTGTAGACCTTTGACTGAGGTTTAGGGGGGAAAACAAATGAGTTATTTGAATTGTTTTTGCCTACTGCTTTGATACTTTCTTCACACAAATTTCTTTTGCCATTTTGGTGCAATCTTGGGGCTGTTATGATGCAGGTTCGGGCAGACTGCATGGAGCAGTTTTGGACTGTATAGGACAGCATAGCACAAGGTTTCTTGTGGGGGCAGCAATGGAGCAGGTTTTGCGGTGTTGTGGCAATGTAGAATAACACACTTTGTTCAACTTGGACAGTGTGATTTGTAGCATGAAACAAATTTGGTCTTGTGGAATATTTTATACACATTATATCAAGGGCAAAATATTGTGGCAAAGTTTTGAGAAAATTCAAACAAGACATAGTTTTAGAATTTGTAATTTTGCAAAAATGCCACTTTCTAATAACTTGAATTACTTGCATCATTTTGAATTATTTTGAATTGTAGTAAAAGATGTCATGAAAATATAAGTCTTGCAAAGTTGGATTTTTGATTCTCTTGATTTTTGATGATCAAATTTCATATTTTGGATGTCTTGACATAATGTGATTTTTGGGACTCAAATTTAGTTAAAAAGTCAAAGTTTGACTTTTTTAGTGTCCGGTTGACTTTTTCCAACTGAAACTTCAATTTTGCTCATGTTGCCCCCTTTTGACAATTTGAATGATTCTTCTTAGAAAATTATGATCTGAGGCTTACAACTTGACTGAAGTAATTCTAAGAGTCCTTGAGACATGAGAGGGCAAATTTTGGGGTATAACACACTTGCTGCGTTGTCCGAAGTTGATTGGATTGATTAGGACCCTTGCGTTTGTCATTCGAAGCTAAAGGTTGTCTGTAAGGTGATCCAACGAGATATAGTCATACGCTTTAATTCCCTAACTTTTGCCTGGACCTCCCTTTCGGGTTTTCAGTCCACCGGGATATCCTTTTTTTCCCAAGTCGCCCTTTCGGGTTCTCAACATGCCGGGTGTACATATTTTTTATTTTATCCCTAATTTTTGCCCGAACCTTTTTGGTTCGCCGGGATGCCCTTGTTTTTCCAAGGTGTGTCAACCTAGCGGGTATATTATGCGTAGTATCTTTTGACTATGTCTGCATTCACAGGGTGCGGCAGGTCGTCTCCATCCATAGAGGTTAAGAACATTGCTCCACCAGAGAATATGCTTTTGATCACAAATGGTCCCTCGTACGTAGGAGACCATTTTCCCCTGGGATCACCTTGTGGTAATATGATACGCTTGATTACCAAGTCACCAACCTGATATACCTGACGTCTGACCTTTTTGTTAAAGGCTTTGATCATGCGTTTTTGTACATCTGGCCATGATAGACAGCCATGAGCCTTTTCTAATCGGTTAGATTTAACTGGTCAAGTCGAGTTTGGATCCAATCGTCTTCATTCAGCCCTGCATCCTTCATGATTCTCAGAGAAGGTATCTGGACCTCAATAGGAAAGACAACTTCCATATTGTATACTAGAGAGTAAGGTGTTTCCCTGGTCGATGTGCGCGCCGTGGTACGATAACCGTGGAGAGCAAATGGTAGAATCTCATGCCAATCCTTGTAGGTTACTGTCATTTTTTATATGATCTTTTTGATGTTCTTATTTGCGGCTTTGACAACACCATTCATCTTTGGCCGGTAAGGGGAAGAATTATGATGCTGGATCTTGAATTGCACGCACAGTGCGGTGATCATAGTATTGTTGAGATTCGTACCATTGTCTGTGATGATTCTTTATGGGATACCGTACCGACATATGAGATTCTATTTGATGAATCGGGCCACCACATTCTTGGTAACGGAAGCGAAAGAAGCTGCCTCAACCCACTTTGTGAAATAGTCAACGACCACCAAGATGAAGCGGTGTCCATTAGAAGCTATAGGTTTGATTTCTCCAATCATATCGATGCCCCACATCGCGAATGGCCAGGGAGAAGTCAGGACATTCAGAGGAACTGGAGGTACATGCACTTTGTCAGCATAGATCTGACACTTATGAAAAGTTCGTGAATGTTGATAGAAATTTGCTTCCATGGTAGACTAGTAATACCCCGCCCGTAGGATTTTCTTAGCCATCGTATGTCCACTGGAATGGGTGCCAAAAGTGCCTTCATGTAGATCAGCCATGATCTTTTCTGCCTCAAACTTGTATATGCAACAGAGCAAAACAGAGTCATGGTTGTGTTTGTAGAGGATTCCATTACTGATGAAGAACTTAGCAGAGAATCTCCTTAAGAAATTCTTATCATTAACTGAAGCTCCTTCCGGATACTCTTGAGCCTCGAGGTACCTCTTGACTTCATGGAACCAAGGCTGGTCCACTACTTCTTCAGTATTGATCTCGTGACAATAAGCTGGTTCATCCATCTATTCAATGGTGATCTGGGGATCCTCGTTACCCCACTTGAGTTTAAACATTGATGACAATGTGGCTAGCGCATTCGCTAGTTAATTTTCTTCTCGTGGGAAGTGCTCAAAGGTAATTTCCTCGAAATGTGGGATTAATGTCAACACATGCTCTTTGTAGGGGATGAGGTTAGGGTGTTTCATATCCCATTCTCCTTTGATCTGACTGATGACCAAGGATGAATATCCAAATACACTTAAGGACTTGATTCCCAAATCTATGGCAGCATTGAGACCAAAAATACACGCTTCATACTCTGCCATGTTATTTGTACAATTGAAGCAAAGTCTTGCAGTAAAGGGGGTATGGCATCCTTCAGGGGAAATAACTACAGCACCTATGCCATTGCCGATTGCGTTGGACGCCCCATCAAAAACTAGGGTCCATCGGGATCCTTGTTCAGGTTCGTCATATGGTTTGAGTTCCTCACAGTTGTTTACCATCATGATGTCTTCATATGGGAATTCGAACTTCATAGGCTAGTAGTCATCCACAGCTTAATGAGCAAGGTGATCGTCCAACACACTACCCTTTATTTCTTTTTGGGTAGTGTATTGAATGTCATATTTTGTCAGGATCATCTGCCATCTTGCTATTCTCCCAGAGAGGGCAGGCTTCTCGAATATGTATTTTATTTGATCTGTGATACGGTGACAGAACTGACTATTTTTTACTGGTTTGTGTTTTGCATTTTTTCCCGCAAAATGTCGCGGTAAGCAAGAGTCACCACCGACTTTTATTTCATCCAATCCGGAAAAGGAAAAAGAACAGAAAAAACCTTTTTCGAGAATATTTCTGAGTACGGGGGTAGATTATAGAAAGGGAAGGTGTTAGCACCCTTTCTATCCATGGTTTTCCATGGGCTCTTAGGTACTTGCTCATCTTTTTAAAATTGCTTGTGTGTTCTTGTTTTGAAAAAAAGTTTTACTTCGTGATAACCCTTGTATCAGTCCTCAAGGGTGTGACGAAGTTTGCTTTGGAAATTTATTTTGAAAGGTGTTTGTGTGAAAAGTTTTGTTGAGCAAGTACTTAAGATTCTACCTTACTCGAAAAAATGTTATTAGTTCTCATTTCCTTTAAACATCGCTATCCTACCATTAAGGAGTAGGTAGCCCCGTTGTTGGAGTTTGTAAGGGACGTTCGAAAGGGACAAGAACAGTCACCAGAGTAATGGGTAGGAAACCTTAGTAGTAACCCTAGAGTCTTAAGATCTTTCCGAGGTAACATTTTCGAGGCAACATTTCATAGGCAACATTCGAATGGGACATTTGATCTTTTAGACAGGAGGGCAACAACTAAAATCTCCTATGCTTAAATGACTATTTTACCGAAAGCAACCGAAGTGAGGCAAACCCTAGGAGTGAAATATGTGCACGTGATTTTTTCAGTTAATTAGTCTTTGCACATTAAGTGAGCTACCATTTTAATTTTCAAACATCTTTCCATAAAATCCTATTAACCATGCATCTAACAGTTAAAGATTGCAGAAATTAAAAGTGCGAGAAAATAAAACTAGCTATTACAAGGCTTCGGGGATAGGGATTAATTACATAACCAAAATCGGGGACAAAGCGATAAATGAAAACCCTAGTTTAACTATTACAAACCATTGGCAGTTGCAAAAATATGAAAAGAATTAATTAAACGTGTGGCGAATTAAATGCGAGGACGCTTAAAAAAAACCTAAAACCCTAAGTGAGAGAAAAATACCTTTTGTACATTTTTATTTGAGAAAAGAATTTAATTGCACATTAATTAAAACCCTAATTTCTAATTGCTTTTAATTATGAAAAAAAGAAATTAAATTAACCTATATTTCTAATTAAATTAAAATAAATATTTTATTTAAAAAAATGCTTTTTTGGTGTTTTGGGATTTATTGATTTTATGATTAATAAAAAAGTAATTAATTTGGTGAAAAATAATTAAAAAAAATAATTAAAATAAAAGAAATAAATAAAGAAAAGAAAATAGGCCTGTGTTGAATAGCAAATCTGGAGGTGTGAGGAATTGAATTTATTGGGCCCAATACTGTTGGCCCACCTGCCTGCGTGAGATCCTGTGTAGCGCTCTCCTGACGGTACACCATTCTTCTTCAAGCTTGATGCATTAGATCTGAAAAAGCTATGATCCGTTGGTTGGAAGTGACGACATATGATAGGCGCTCGAGCGTGTGATGCACTGAATCTGCAAAGGCAAAATAATACAAAGTAAATTGTTGGGACCTAGGATCGAACCCAGGTCCTTATGCTTACCACTAGCGTGCTCTTCCACTGGGCCAATTTGTTTAGTTGTCATTATACTGAAACAAAATATAATATAACAAAATAAATGAGTTAGTGGGAAACGCGCGCAAGATTTCAAACGGTCCACTGATTGGCTGCCACCTATTCTTCTTCTACAAGGCTCCGTCGTCTTAGCTATATACCTTTTACCTACAGTCGTGCATCTGTAGCTATAGCCCTGTCACCTTCAAAAAACTCATAAAATGCATGATAAATGAAATTGGAGACCAGAATCCAATTGGTCTTGATGTCACAATCATCATGGTATCTTGTTCATGGCCTGACTTTACCTGTATGCAAAAACCCTAAAATGCCCACAAAAAACCTAACAATGGCGGATCTAGATATAGGCATCAAAAATACAGTTGAATCATACAGTCATGTTGCAAACATCGCAAACATCACAAATATACCAATTAAACATGTTAATGATGCAGGAATTACAGTAATCGGTTTTGAAAAAAAATGCAAATCGTATGAGTTACAGCTTGCGTTTCTTGATGCTTTAGACCTTGCAAATGATTGGGATAGCTTCAGAAACTCCCAAGGAATGTCGTTTGATCCTTAGAATGCTTTGAATTGGCCTGTGGAGCAAGATTGGATCTGCACTTTTCTTTGAAAAATTGGAATTTTATTCTGCTTTTTTATGCCTGCCAACCTTGTTTTATCCTTGGTTCTTGTTCATTATATATGCTAAAGCGAATTAGGGTTGCAAAAACAGATGATATCTTTGGACTTTTGGAAGATTTGATTTGATTTTTCATCCATATGCAAACCTTCTATATTGAGCTAAATCATCCCATTTTTGTACCAATCATGCTTGATTCGATTTGGTCTTGATATCTCAGCATAATTTGATTGAGATCCTGTCCAAAAATCATATCAAAACATATCTTTGATATTATTTACCAATTATTTGATTTTATTTAATTTTTAATAAATAAAAAATCAAAATAAAATAAATAATGAAGCAAATAATATGTGAGTGAACATTTGGGTCGTGGACCATGATACAAGTGAGGTGCAATCATGAAATGCTAAGCCCATTTGGTAAAAAAATGCACTTTTGAGCATATTTGACTTTTGGCAATTTTGCAAAAAAGGTCAACTTTGACAAGGAATATCTCCTCCAATTTTAACCCTAGAGAGGTCTTATTGGAACTTTTAGAAAGCTTAGGATGTCCCCTAAGTAAACCTTTTGGTCTCATTTCAATTGGGTCTTCGATGTTCATGTAAGAAGCTTTGACCCAAAAAGTGTTTTTGTTGACTTTTCAAAAGGACCTATAATGTGGAAATTCTTATCTTTTTATGAGTGCATATTTTGAACTTGTGGGATGACGATGAGTTATAGGGAATTGCATACTATAAAAAATGAGCCTTGGATGTAAATTTTCTGATAAAGTATTTCGAAGTTATGCTTGGTCAAAGTTTGGTTGACTTTTCCTAAGAAACCCTAATTTAGCAACTTTTGGGTTTTGATGAATTTAGGGCACTCCTTGAAGAATAATGATCAACCCTTGATCAAATGATGGATATCACTTCAAAATGTTGATTTTGACCAAAAATCTTGAAGTTTGACTGTATGTGGGCCACAATTGACTTTTGACCTAATATAGTCGATTCTCAAGCATCTGAGCAGTTGACTGAGCAAACTTCTTGTGCAGTGCTTGAAATTTTACATGGAGGGTCTTGAGAACATATTAGGACCATGGGGAGAATATGAGGTCTTTGGAGTTCACCTATCTTGATCAAAATGGAAACCCTAATTTGAGACACACTGCCTTAGGAGAGAGTTTGTCTGGTCCACTCTTGGGCAAACTTGAGCAAATTGAGGATCTCTAGGAGTATGTATTGAGTAAAATGAGAGGGAAAATTTTGGGGTACAACAGCTGCCCCTATTCAATCTTCTTAAACCTGAGGATGTATATTGGTTGTCGGCCTTTCATAGTCTGAAGGTGGAAGATGATTGACACTAAGTGCCCAGAAATTTGCACTCGTCTGAGATGGTGCTGGATTGTGTAGGTAGTATCGGGAATGTGATTACAGATGCCATTTGGAAAAGTTGACGGAATATCGTCGGAGATGGGCTTAAAGATGCCATCCAGGATGATGATGGAGAGTCGTCGGAGATGGGCTTAAAGATGCCATCCAGAAGAATGTTGATTTTATGAGATATTCCTTCAATCAGAACTCTTGTTCCTATCGTCGAGGAGGGATCTGTCGAGGAATGTTGGTCTATGTCCTAGGAGAAATAGAATTTCAAGGGCTCGAGTTGTCTGTTACTCTATTGGGTAATCATCTCTTAATCGAGGAGGTGAAACTGAACTGCTATCTGGTTGTGCTCCAGGCTTTACAGCGATTTGCTGAGGATAATAAGATTAACTATTATCTGGTCGTGCTCCAGGTTTCACAATGACTTACTGGGGAGATGAGATTTAAACTTGCTATCTGGTCGTAATCCAGGCTTTGCAATTTCTCAATTCTTATATGGTCGTGTTCCAGGCTTCAGAAGGAATTAAGTGGTTATCCGGTCGCATCCGGGTTTCAACTTCAATTTTAGGCATACTAATATCTGGTCGATTTCTGGGCTTCATAGTAATTGGCCGAGTAAACTACTATTTGGTGGAATTCCAAGTTTCGCAGTACCTTATACTATTATCTGGTCGTGTCCCAAGTTTAACAGTGTCTTTTGCCGCTATCTAGTAGTGTTCTAGTCTTCACAGCGTCTTATGTCGTTATCTGGTCGTGCGCCAGGCTTCACGGTGTCTTATACCACTATTTGGTCGATTCCAGGCTTCATAGTATCTTGTACTGTTATCCGGTTGATTTCCGGGCTTCATAGCTTGAATTTGAGATATACCATTATCTGGTCGATTCCAGGCTTCATAGTATCTTGTACTGTTATCCGGTCTATTTTCGGGCTTCACAGTATGATGTATTGTTGGTTGACTATTATTCGGTCAGTTTCCGGGCTTCATAGATTTTAAACTGGAATAGAAATCTTAGTATCGATTTTACTGAACCACGGAAAGGTCTCTAGTTGTCTTCAACTGGGAGAGAAATCTTAGTATCAATTTGACTGAACCCGGAAGAGGTCTCGGATTAACTTTGACTGGCATAGAAATCAGGGGAATCTTAAAGTCTTAGAACACCTTCAACTAGAATAGAAACCTTAGTGTCGGTTTGACTGAACCATAGAAAATCTTGAAAAGTGTTGTAATATCTTCAACTGGAATAGAAACCTTAGTGTCGGTTTGACTGAACCAGAGATAACTCGTGAGAACTTCAACTGGGAGAGAAATCTTAGTATCGATTTGACTGATCCCGAGAGAGGTCTCAGATTAACTTTGACTGGCATAGAAATCAGGGGAATCTTAGCGGCGATTCGACTGACCCAGACGAAAGTTTTGGAACATCTTCAACTAGAATATAAACCTTAGTGTCAGTTTGACTGAACCAGAGAAAACTTGTGAGAGCTTCAACTGGGAGAGAAATCTTAGTATCGATTTGACTGATCCCGAGGGAGGTCTTGGATTAACTTTGGATGGCATAGAAATCAAGGGAATCTTAACGGCGATTCGGCTGACCTAGACGAAAGTCTTAGAACATCTTCAACCAGAATAGAAACCTTAGTGTCGGTTTGACTGAACCAGAGAAAATGTTGGAATATCTGCAACTGGAATAGAAACCATGGTGTCGGTTTGATTGAACCAGAGAGAACTCGTGAGAACTTGATTTCATATTTCCCTGAAAGGTAAAGAGTTAGTCATATGTAATGTCATGATGTATGAAATGTATTAAGTAATGATGCTCTCAAAATAAATGAGTTTGTGTTGTATAATATGTATGCACATGCCATGATGTATGGATATGCAATGCTATTGTGATATTCTCTAACTGGGGAAAATAAATCTTGGCTGCTGCTAGAGAGTATAAGGAGTTGAGTTCTTCGTTTCTGCTGGGGATAGTGAACGAATATCATTAGCTGGGGATTTACATCCATTCCTCTTGAGAACATTCTGCCGGAGATACTCTGTCTGAGAATAATCCTGCGGAGGATGACTCTGTGGGGAAGAGAGATACTCTGTTGGAAGATCTGCTGATTTGGAAAAATAAACTCAGCTGGGGATGAACTTCCATTGTTGGAGATTGAGCTTCCGCCGTCAGAGAAATAAACTCTGCTCGGGAGATGGCTTTATAAACTGCTCATGGTTATAAAACTCGGCTGGGGAATACAGACATCAGCTTTCTGAAGGAACCTGCTGGGGAAGGAATTCCTGCTTGGGAATACGGAGGTCGGACCTTGGTTGTCTCGGCTCTGTGGGGAATATAGGTATCACTGGCTTGTATGTGATAGTGACTTTGCTTCCAACTGTCTCTGCCCCTTGTACCATGCTGGAAAAAGTACATGCGGAGATTTTGTGGATAGATCTATGTCGTGATTGTACTTGAACAAGTATTTAATGAGTGCCAGGATGACATATGTCTCTAGATTATATCTGAACTATACTTGAAACATGTGTTGAATGAGTGTCAGAATGACATCCGTCTCTGGATCGTATCTATACTATACTTTGAAACATGTGTCAAATGAGTGTCAGAATGACATCCGTCTCTGGATCTTATCTGAAATGTATCTGAACTGCTTCTAGAAGAGAAATCTGGAATAAGTACCAGGATAAGATCTGTCTCTGGATAGTACCTGAACTGTTTCTCAATGTAAGCAAATCTTGAATAAGTAGCAGAATGACATCTGTATCTGGATCGTATCTGAACCGTTTCTCAATGTATGAAAATATTGAATAAGTAGCAGAGTGACATCCACATGTGGATCATATCTGAATCGTATCTGAAAGCTGAATCTGAATGAGTATCAGAATGACATCTGTATCTGGAGCGTATCTGAACTGTATCTGAAAGATGAATATGAATGAGTATCAGAATGGCATCCGTATCTAGAGCGTATCTGAACTGTATCTGAAATATGAATCTAATTGAGTATATGAATGACATCCGTATCTGGAACGTATCCGAATTTTATCTGAAAGCTGGATCTGAATGAGTATCAGAATGGCATCCATATCTGGAGCGTATCTGAGATGTATCTGAAAGCTGAATCTGAATGAGTATCAGAATGGAATCCGTATCTTGAGCGTATCTGAATTGTATCTGAAAACTGAATTTGAATGAGTATCAGAATGGAATCTATATCTGGAGCATATCTGAACTGTATCTGAAAGCTAAATCTGAATGAGTATCAGAATCGTATACGTATCTAGAGCTTATCTGAACTGTATCTTAGAGCTGAATCCGAATGAGTATCAGAATGACATCCGTATCTGGAGTGTATCTGAACGGTATCTGAAAGCTGAATCTGAATGAGTATCAGAATGGCATCCGTATCTGGAGCGTATCTGAACTGTATCTGAAAGATGAATCTGAATGAGTGTCAGAATGGCATCTGTATCTAGAGAGTATCTGAACTGTATCTGAAATCTAAATGAGTATCAGAATGGCATCCATATCTGGAGCGTATCTGAACTGTATCTGAAAGCTGAATCTGAATGAGTAACAGAATAGCATCCGTATCTGGAGCGTATCTGAACTGTATCTGAAAGCTGAGTCTAAATGAGTATCAGAATGGCATCCGTATCTGGAGCGTATATGAACTGTATCTGAATTCTGGTGCTCTTGATGAATGCTGATCAAGGTATAAGTCTTCCACTGATAGACAGGTGATGGGACATAGTCGTACATTTTAAATCCCTAACTTTTGCCTGGACCACCCTTTCGGGTTTTCAGTCCACCGGGATACCCTTTTTCGCCCAAGCTGCCCTTTCGGGTTTTCGACTTGCTGGGTGTACAGATTTTTTCATTTTTTATCCATAATTTTTGTCCGAACTATTTTGGTTCGCCGGGAGGCCCTTATTTTTGCCTAGGTATGTCAACCTAGCGGGTCTTTGTTATGCGTAGTATTTTCCGAATATGTCCATGCTTTCAGGATGTAGAGAGTTGTCACTGTCCATAGTCTTATGTTGTAGTACTGTCAAAAATGTTTTCTGGATGGCACATGATTCGTTGTTGGAATGCATGCGTAATGCCCCAAGCGATTCAGATGGAGATCTGCCCCTGGTTCTTTGGCACTTTTGGAGAGACTGCCCCAGGTGTGTTTAGACATCATGTCATGCCCCTTACTTATGGAAGACCTGTTATTGGAAGTGTCTTTCCCGTTGAGGTGATTCTGTCCATTGAGAGGATATCTATTCATTGAATATCCATTGTGCGGATTTCTCTGCTGTCAAACAATTAGTCATATGAAAACAATGTCATTTAAAGAATGCAAAACTCATGTCTGTCTTGAAATTTTTTGAAAATGTGTTTTGTGTAGTAAAATGAAATTTGCAAGAATGTGATATCAACTCAGGATTCATAACAAAGCCTACAGGAGTCAGGATACCTTTGTAACAGTATGCTCTCAAACTAATCCATGCTTCAACTAGGACTTTTAAGGGTTATAACGTGGCCTGGTTCATCTTTTAAGAAACAAAGGATAAAGGCTCAAATTTTATTTGCACCCAACCCGCTCTTCGTGATGTTATTCAGTCCTATGCTCAGTTAATTGCGCGTTTTGATCCCGATTGAGTCTAGAATCTTTTCTCTGATACTTGGTGATGATTTGTTTTGAAAAGGCAGTCATTTTTGTAATCTTCTTTTGTCGAGGATTTGTAGTAACCTCTTTTTTTTTAAGTTTTCGTTATTCCTTCTTTTGTCTGAACTATTTCTTTTGCGATTACAGTCAGCGGGATGCCCTAATTTTTCTCTTAAGTTTCCTTCATAGGTTTTGACTTAATAGGTCTTTATTTCGAGAGATAATGACTGCCCATCTTGACGACAATACAGAACCATCATCGTCTTTTGTTTTGGAAGGACGTCTTCGATGTCATTCATTGTGTACGAAGCGACAAATTGTGAATGAATGCGCCTCTGGATTAATTGAGAAAACTACCCTGACCCAGGTTATGATTAAGGGTGTTAATTTGTGTGAAAAGAAAAACTCCTACTTCTTTGGCTCGAAGGGGTTGACTAGGGATTATCTTCCTTATAACTCCACTGTTTAGGATTTGAAACAACGCCTGTACATCGTCAGCAGGGGCTGTTCAAAAGCATACTATAGAGATTGTGATATCATTTTCATCATCTTCTCTCTAAGGCTTAGAGTATTTTTAATCGGGAGTTGAATATGACAAAAGGAAATAAGAACGCGTTTTTGAAATAGTGAATACAAATGAACTGATTCAAGACAAACATGTGCAAGGCATTGATGAAATAACGAGGTTTGATATGAATAAATGTTCAAACAAATCAAAAGAAAATTACACATTGAAAATTCTAATGAATGAAAAGTCTTCTTGTGAGAACTTGTCACTTCATATGGTATGCCTTGGAGGGATGGCAGAAGAACTCAACCTGACCGTCTTGTGCGAATTCTAGCACTCCTTCATCAATCAGGTCTTGAATTTTATTTCTCAATGCCCAACAGTTGTTGGTGTCATGTCCAGGACTGTTGGAGTGGTACGCACAACTTGCATTTGGATTGTACCTTGGGGAGGCTATGTTGGGATTCTGAGGAGGGTCCCTTAATATAACCAACTTAGCCTTCAACAAGCATTGCAATGCTTGAGCCAATGACATGTTGATTTCGGTGAACGTCTTTCGGATGTATTCTTCTTATGCCGATTGCCCCGTTGTCGTTGGCAAGGTTGTGGTTGGGCTTGTGATGTAGTAGCAATATGGAAAGGTTTGTTCCTGACCAAACCAACCTCTTCTCTCACTGGGGGCTGATTAATGCCTTGATCCATAATTTTAACTGTTTGTTTCATGGATCTGCATCCATCTTGGTGAAGCTTGTTGAGGAAAGCTCTTAGCCCTTTTTATCCTCGAGCTAAGTTTTGGATAAGAGACATTTGCCCCAGCATCTGGATTCTCATTGCTTCTACCTCAGCTTGCAGTTGTTCCAATTGTCCATCCTTGTTGTTGTCAGGACATTCCTTGGTAAGATTCCCGGTGAAGAGTGTTTTCAGGTCTTCTTGCCCCTTGGATAGATTCAAGAGAAATTCCTTGAAGTGGGCATCTTGAGCTTGGAGATCTCTGTTGTCTTGTTGGAGAGCCATTGCTGAAATAAACAGCGAGAACATGAGAGACCTGCTTTGAAACCTGCTTATGTAATGATATGTATGATATGTATGTAATGTTTTCAAGGATCTCGCGGGGTAAATAAGAAAATGTTAGAAGTTAAATTTTTGATTGAAGAACTTTGTATCATTGAGAGTCCTTCTACGAGAGTCAAGCTCTCATATCAAGTGGGTCATAGCCCCTGACTCCAGTTGTTGAGTTTTGATCTTCTGACGACATTGGCTAGAGGAAAATAAATCCCCTTGCCCCTTGCTAGACGTCTGATTTATCATAACCTGCATCACAGGCCCTCGAGATCCTTAAAATGGTTAAGGAAATGTTAAGGCATGATGTTATAATGTGTATGCTATGCATCAATCAAAAATGCAGGGTAAGAAACCAATTTATTGGATTTATAGAAACAAGGTCCTGCAAGGAATACAAACAAAGCCCTGCAATGAGTTCAAATTGTTAGGCAAAAAAAGCAAACAAGTCACACAAGTAGCCTTTGGTTTAGGCTTGCATGGATTCCATAGGTAAGTACCCTCTTGAAGTTTAGTTGGATCAACCTGTCTTAGAAAAGTAACCGGGTTCTAAGGATTCTCAATATCACTGATCATCCTTTATCGGGCATTGTTTCAACTCAAGCAATCTTTTCTTGTGACCGAAATATCCCAAAAGTCTGATCTCAATGAGTGTAGCATCGAATATCAACCAATCCTCAGTTTTATACCGAGGTCGGCTATCTCACTACTTTCGAATGGCCAAGTTTGTTCAACTAAGGTTCTAAGGTCCGTTAATGCTTCACGACACCACACGACGGCCCCGTATTCTCCTCGTTTCTCCATGAAGGATATCGGTACCAACCAAAGTGTCACACCACCACAACCATCACTTAAGCCATATCAGTCTAGGCCGTACAGTCTCCACGATCTATTGTTGTTTACCTAAAAAGTGTCCTCAAATCCGGGTGTAGGATCTTTAATAATACCCAAACAAAACCCTTGAATTTATAGCAGGCAAGGAAAAACAAGAAAGCAATTTTAAAATGACCTAGATCCTAAGATAAACCCCACTTCATATTTTAATCCCCAACAGAGTCGCCAGTTCTGTGATACGGTGGCGGAACCGACTATTTTTACTGGTTTGTGTTTTGCGTTTTTTGTTCGTAAAATGTCGCGGTAAGCAAGAGTAGCCATCGACTTTTATTTCATCCAATCCGGAAAAGGAAAAAGAACAGAAAAAGCCTTTTTCGAGAATAATTCTGAGTACGGGGGGTAGATTATAGAAAGGGAAGGTGTTAGCACCCTTTCTATCCATGGTTTTCCATGGGCTCTTAGGTATTTGCTCATCTTTTTAAAATTGCTTGTGTGTGCTTGTTTTGAAAAAAAGTTTTACTTCGTGATAACCCTTGTATCAATCCTCAAGGGTGTGACGAAGTTTGTTTGGAAATTTTGTTTTGAAAGGTGTTTGTGTGAAAAGTTTTGTTGAGCAAGTACTTAAGATTCTACCTTACTCGAAAAAAGGTTGTTTTTCTCATTTCCTTTAGACAACGCTATCCTACTATTAAGGAGTAGATAGCCCCGTTGTTGGAGTTTGTAAGGGACGTTCGAAAGGGACAAGTACAGTCACCAGAGTAATGGGTAGGAAACCTTAGTAGTAACCCTAGAGTCTTAAGATCTTTCCGAGGCAACATTTCCGAGGAAACATTTCAGAGGCAACATTTGAATGGGACATTTGATCTTTTAGACATGAGGGTAACCACTAAAATCTCCTATGCTTAAATGACTATTTTACCAAAGGCAACCGAAGTGAGGCAAACCCTATGAGTGAAATATGTGCACGTGATTTTTTCAGTTAATTAGTCTTTGCACATTAAGTGAGCTACCGTTTTAATTTTCATAGATCTTTCCATACAATCCTATTAACCATGCATCTAACAGTTAAAGATTGCGGAAATTAAAAGTGCGAGAAAATAAACCTAGCTATTACAAGGTGTTGTACCCCAAAATTTTCCCTCTCATTTCTCATTGATTTCCCATCACTAAGCCTTTGGAACTCAAGATCCAAGTTAGGGTTTCATCTGCTCAAGACTTCTCCTTGCACTGTTGACCCAAATTAGGGTTTGTGTTTGCACAAAGATGTTTTGACCTAAAATGCCTAAGATAACTTTCTTGCCTCATATTGGACTCCCAAGTTTATCCATATCAAGTTTCAAGTCTTGATTCCAAGTTTTGCCCAGTCAATTGGACAGTTGACCTAGAAATCAGCTTTATTGGGGAAAAAGTCAACTGTGACCAATTGACAGTCAAATCTCATGAAAATTGACCCACATCAACATTATGAACTCATATGAACCATTTGGTCAAGTTTGGATCACAATTCCACAAGAAATTTGATCAGATCTCCAAAAGGGCAAAATGGTCATTTTTAGGGGTTTGACTGCACAAAGGCAATTTTTGACTGTTTGACCTAACCAATGGCAATTCAAGCCCACATATGGACCCAAGGACACCATGGAATTATCTTGACATGCTAAACAAGCTCAAAAGATCCCAAATGCACAAGATTGACAGTTGAATTTCCCAGTCAATTGATCAATTTTGACTGTATACTAAAAAGTCAAACTTTGACTTTTTGGTCAAAATCAGGGGTCAAGATTCATTTTTCATCAAAACATGCCAAATCATGAAACTTGTTCACCAAGAAATCAAAAATTGCAAATTAGGGTTTGAAATGAGAATTTTTCATAACTTAGAATTTTTCTAAGTTATGAAAAACCCTAATTTTTTCCCAACTTTGCCCCACTTTCTCACCAAGATTCATTTGGATTCAAGCAAAAGTCAAAACATGAAAGTTGTAGTTTGTTGCATAATCTACAACTTTGATTCACAAAGTTTTCCCAAAAGAGGCTTGTATCTCAAGTTACAATTTTTGGAATAAGAGTACTAAACCATTCTTGACTTAGTGAAATTTTAACCTATTTTGGCAAGGTTTTCTACCTAACTTCAAGACCATTTTCCATACACTTCCACTTGGAATTTCAATTTGCATTTCAAATATGGATTGTAGTACACATTCCAAGCTTTCCAAAATGTCCAAGAACTCATCAAACAACCTCATGACTTGAGAGAATCGAATTTTGCAATATGGCAAAAAGTCACTTTTGTTCTTGACCAAGACATGTTCATACACATTGCCATTTTCAAGTCAGCTTGGTTTATGCTACATTACAGGCCTCTAAACCATCCAACACTCAATAATTTAATGCATATTCATTTTGCTAAGGCCTTGTTTCATGAGTTTAGGCATTACATGTTGAATTAAGCCATAAATGGAAAAAGTGAAATGGCCATTTTTGCAAAAGCAAGCTTTATGTCATAATGCAAATCCAAGAAGTACAGATCAAATCTAATTGGCACAAGTTTATGAGTTAATCACACTGATCAAGGAGAAGTTTTGCAGCATGTTTAGGGGTCCTCTACCTGTCTAGAACATCAACTTGGCTTTGCTTGCTTAAGTGTGAAGAAAGGTGGCATAACATAACATAACTTTGATCTCAGCATAAACAAGCCTAAGAAATTTTTTTATACACCTTCGAATCATCAAATCCAAGCTAGAACACGAGCAAACAAGGTCCCAAACACTCTCATTCCCAAAATCACTCTCAAACTGCAAAAACAGGGCAGGGTCTGCAGATTGAATCCCACAACTCATCCCTTTCATGCTTTCTTGCTCAAAGCTCATCAAACACATTCCCTAGCATCACTTGAAGCTAACCAAAGCATAAAACACGACCTGTAACTCCTCTAACTAGTTCCACCATTTTTACTTTCTTGTTTTGCAATTGAAGGTCCATAGCTCGATTCAAGGTGTTTCAAAGCAAAGTAAGCATTGGAATAGCATCACCACACTTCAGGCAAGCTATACAGATCATCATCTTGCCCTGAAAGCTCCCCCATTGCCAGATAGAACTTCAACTGAACAGGTATCTTCTTGAACTTCTAACTCTTAGTCTAGGCATCATTAGCTCTAAGTTTGTGAATAAGAAGTGTTCTACTCATGCCCCTGAATCTGTACATGCTTTTACTTTTCATTTATTTTGCCTGAGCTATGAGAATTTAAGGTCTGAATATGGAAGAAAAGTTAGGTCATGATTTGGGATTGTTAAAATTCTATCTCATTTCTGAGAGTTAGGATGAGTTCCTTACATATTTAGAATCGTGATTCCATGCTTAACATTTCTTATGTTGGAAGTTTGTGCAAAAGATCAAAGAATCCAGGTGTTTGAATGGATGCTCAGGCGCGCGTTTTTTTGAATATCTTTTTGTCTGAAGGTTGAAGAAGAAGCCACATGGGCTGGGCCTGCTTTGTCTTTTCTTTTCACACCCTATTTTCATTTTCATACCCCCTGAGCCCATTATGTTTATTTTCATGATTTTTTGGCTTTTCTTTTTTCATTTTGACTTATTTATTTTTGCTAATAATATTAAAAACATGAAAAATATTTTTTACACCATTTTTATATTTTTTAGGTATTTATTTGTTTATATGGACATTTGTACATAAATATATATATATACTATTATTTAGAAAAAAACTAGAAAACAATGCAAATATAGTTTATTTCTGATTTTTATTTCATTTTCTCTTTTGGAAATATTTTGTATCAAAAATACCTTTTTATAAATATTAAATATTATTATTTTTATATATATAATACATATTTAGAAATTAATACATATATATATATATATATATATATATATATATATATATATATATATATATATATATATATATATATATATATATATATATATATATATATATATATATATATATATATATATATATATATATATATATATATATATATATATATATATATATATATATATATATATATATATATATATATATATATATATATATATATATTTATTAGTATATTTAGGTTAAAATACAAAAATACCTACATATTTTTCTTTTATTAATATTTGACTTCAAAAAATACTTTTTATAAATATACTCCATTTTATTTTATTTTTTGTATATAATTATTAAATATTATACATATTAAATAGTTAATATACTTATTTAATGAAATTAGGGTTTTACCCTTAAAACACAAAAACTCCAAAAATGTTACTTTTTTTTTTATTCATTTTTGTTTATTTGATATAAAAAATATCCTTTTTCCATACATATAAAATTCCCTTTTGCATTTTGCATCTTTATTTTATTTTCCATTTAATTTATGCAATTAATTATTTTGTAAATATTCCAAAATTGATGTAATAGCTAGGTTTAAATTCCTTGTCTAAATATCCCCCCATTTGAATATTTGTACCCCCCTTCCCATATTGTGTTGTAATAGTGTAGGAATTTTACTTTTCGCACTTTAACGCTTTCTAAATATACCATGCTAGAATTAGGGTTTGTATGCAAATAAAAAGAACAAAATAGTTTGACCTAATTTCAAGACAATCAAGCATGAAAATGGACAACACATATCACACTTGCACCCCTAGGGTATTCCACTTGTTGCCTTCAATAAATGGGCCATATTGCATGTTAGGTTTCTTTGGGTAAAAAAAAACGATCAAATGATCATAGTCCCTCGATGACGCTTTCGAAAAGTTGCCTAAAATGATCAAGTCCCTTTCAAAGAAAAAATTGCCCAAAGATACTTAGCACTATTGCAATTATGGTCTAAACGATGACCCGCGCCCGTCCCTTTCACCTCCTAAACACAAGATTGTCCACCAAATGCAATGGTGGAACAAAATTGTTAAAAGGGTTAAAACATAGCATAAATCTTTGAGAACTTTAGGGTAGATAGCTCTTAAGTACTTGTCAATTTGCAAAACAAAACACTTGCCTATTTTTAAACCACACTTCACAAACACTTTCAAAACAAACTTTCAAAAACCTTGGAACATCTTTTCAAAAAGACAAACACCTTTTGTAAAACATTCGAGTAAAGAATTGTTACAAGGGTAGCCTAGACAAGGCATCTTTTTAAAAGCATTTTTCAAAGCCACACACAAAGCTCCATTTCAAACAATTGAAAACCAAGGCAAGTTGATCTAAGCAAGTACCTAAGAGCCCATGGATAACCATGGATAGAAAGGGTGCTAATACCTTCCCTTTCTATAATCTACTCCCCGAACCCAAGAAAAATCTCAAAGGTTTTTGCTATGCTTTTTAAACCTTTCCTTAGGATAAAATAAAAAGTCGGTGGCGACTCTTGCTCAACCGAAACATTTGCGAAAACAAACGCAAAATCATAGTCAGTTCTCCCACTGTATCACAGAACTGGCGACTCTGCTGGGGATAATTTTAAAAGTGGAGTAACCTTAGGGCTTAGATCACCCTCTTGCATGACTAATTGTTTGAATTGATTATTTTATATCTTGGCTCTATTGTTTGGGTTTGCAATCCTACACCCGGATTTTAGGAAATATTCATAGATAGCAATACATTGTGGAAACTGTGCGGGGTATACCGACACGGTCGAAGCAATAGCTATATTAGTGCGACATATTTGTGAGTACCGGTAACCCTTGAGTTCAATCAAGGAGAGTACGGGGCCGCTGAGTGATGTCACTAAGCACTAATGACCTAGAACCTTACTTGACCATCTTGGCCTTTTATTAGGGGTAGTGAGATGACCGGCTTTGGTGCAGTCCGAAGTTGGTAGATACTCGATACTACACTCATTGAGGGTTGTTTTCTTGGAATATTTTGGTCGCTAGTTAAGTGGCTAAACCGAAACAATGAACAATGAAAACAATCCCGTGATATTGAGCTCCTTAGAACCCGGTTACTATTTATAGGACAGGTTTTTAAGCCAACTACACTCAAGAGGGTACTTACCTATGAAACCCCATGCAAGCCTAAAACTAGGGTTTGGTGTGATTTGCTTGTACATATGTTTTGTGCATACATCATAAACATCATAAAACATCATATGCATTCACTAACCGTTTCAAGGGTTTGGATCTTCATCTTTGTTCCTGTTTTGTAGGTCATGGAAATTCCTCGCAGAAACACCATCCAAGTCAACCTTGTGAGAATCTCTCCTCAACTCAAGGAGCTCACCTCAAGAATTCCGGAAAGCTCATCCTTCAGTGAAAGACATGGTAGACTGCTCAGCCTAGTCAACACCAACATTGAAGAAGACATGATGAAAGTGTTATTCCAGTTCTTTGACCCTCTCCACCACTGTTTCACTTTCCCTGATTACCAGTTGGTGCCCACTTTGGAGGAGTTTTCTCAACTCCTGAGAATTCCTATCCTTAATCAACTACCCTTCAACGGTACGGAAAAGGAACCAAAGCCGGAAGATGTTGCTCGAGCATTACATCTACAACCATCCGACATCAAGGGGCATTGGGAAACCAGAAGCGGCGTCAAAGGATTCTTAGCAAAATTCTTGGTTGAGAAGGCACAAGAATGTTGGAATTCATTGGACCTACAAGCCTTTGAAGAAATTGTGGCACTCCTTATCTATGGGTTGGTTTTGTTCCCAAATCCTGACCAATTGGTAGATGTCAACGCCGTCAAAATCTTCTTGTCCAGAAATCTAATACCAACATTGCTTGGGGACATTCTTCACTCATTTTACACACGAACAATGAGGAAGAGGGGTGTTCTCATGTGCTGTACTCCTCTCCTTACAAGGTGGTTTATTTCGCACCTTCCACAATCTGTCTTGAAGAATGACCAAGGCTCAAGGTGGTCCCAACGGTTGATGACTCTTACTCACTCTGATGTACATTGGTATTCTCGGTCCAGAGAAAATGTCATCATCGTCGATCATTGTGGAGAATTTCCTAATGTTCCTTTACTTGGAATTAGAGGAGGTATCACCTACAACCCTTGCCTAGCTTTGAGGAAATTTGGATATGCACGGAGGGATGGCCCTCATGACATGTTGATTCCTGACCTAGTTTTTGACTTCGACAACGATGCACAAGGACTTCGCCAAAGATTCATCAGAGCTTAGGGGAGACCCAACAAGGTTGATAGCAAGACTCTGGGACACAAGAACTCCATCCCTCTTGAGCCTTATCTCAAGTGGGTACGAGCCCGAGCTCAAAGTCTGATGATGCCTTATCCTCATATTCTCCCTGTGATTAAAGAGCCCGTCAAGGAAGGAGAGGTTCCCTACACCATCCTACATCCTGACATGCCTGCATCGTGGGAGGAAATGCAGAAAAGTTGGATTCAGCTCAAGGAGGAACGGAACACTTTTGAAGCTAGCTTCTACGCCAGTGAGAAGAAGGTTCTAGAGCTTACACGCCGACTCCATGAGCAAGAGGCCCTCAACACCTACATCGCACCAAAGAGGATGCGCAATGTCTTTTTGCCCTGAGAAGTTATTTTGTAATATTTGGCCCATGGGGTATTTATGTACTAACAAATTTCTTCTTATTAATATGATGTGCGTTCTTCTTTGTCTGCAACAATTTTGGATGTTCTAAATCCATGAATGCATTGCATACATAAGCATACCATTCATCATGTGCATAAGCAGGTCTCACTCCAGGTTTCCTTATCTGTCTGCTGTTTATTTCAGTAGGATGGATCTCGAGCAAACAATCAAAGACCTACAAGCTCAGAATGAACAGTTCCAGCAACTCCTGATGACCTTGGCTAAGGGTCAGGAGGATATCAAGACCCAATTGGGGAACAAAGACCCAGTGAAAAAGAAGAAAAAGAGACTCGGGGTGGCTACTTTAAGGAGAAGATTTGACGGAGAAGCTCGGAGAGTGCTTGAATTTCCTCCTACTTCTGATGAAGGAACCAGCAAAGGAGGTGGGGTTGCGGTACCTTCCGAGTCTGATGCGGAAGAAGAGGAGGTCGAAGAGGATGAATATTATTCTGATCAGCAATACCCTCCAGCTGATGATAAATACAAAGGGCTAGAAAACAGGTTGGCCGCCATGGAGCTACAAAGAGTACCGGGTTTGGATTTTGAAGACTTGGGGTTGGTCGCCGGGATTGTGATTCCCCCAAAATTCAAAGTGCCAGTGTTTGTGAGGTATGATGGGCTGTCCTGTCCAAAAATGCATCTCAGGTCCTACGTGAGAAAGATCCAACCCTATACGGCAGATAAAAACCTTTGGATTCATTTCTTTCAAGACAGCCTTTCTGGAGCTCAATTGGAGTGGTTTTATCAGCTAGAGGGAACCAGCGTCCGGAATTGGGAAGATTTGGCCACCGCTTTCTACAAACAATACCAATATAATTCTGACCTTTCTCCTACTCGTACCCAACTTCAGGGTATGTCGTTAGGAACAGGCGAAGGATTCAAAGAATACGCACAAAAATGGAGGGATTTGGCTGGCAGGGTGCAGCCTCCTTTAACCGACTGTGAGCTTGTTGATATGTTTCTCGGGACCCTATCTGGGCCATTTTTCAATCATCTGATTGGTAACTCTTCCGCGGGGTTTACCGATTTGATCTTAACAGGCGAAAGAATAGAAGCTGGCATCAAGTCAGAAAAGATTCAGAAGGGTGTTGCTGCAAGTGTGGAGAAGAAACCTTTTAAGAAGGAAACAGCTGTGGTATATTCTCAGAGAAGAGCAGGGAAGACGGAGCGTCGACCAACTGTGGGGGCCGTGATGATTCAAAACACTTCAAGTGAGAAGCCTCGCTATAACCAGTCCAGACCAAATCAACAACGAGTGGAACGGCCACAACGGCAGTTCACCCGTATTAATATGACTCCAGCGCAAGTGCTTCCCCATCTGTTGAAGTTGAATCTCGCCACCATCAAGGAGGCACCAAAGAATGTGAATACGTCCTCTCCACATTATCATCCTAATGCTAAATGCGCCTACCATTCTGACAGTGTTGGGCACGACACCAATGATTGTTGGGCACTCAAGCATAAAATCCAAGACCTGATAGAGGCGAAGGAGGTGGAGTTTGACGCTCCAGAGAAGCCTAATGTGATATCTGCACCCATGCCGAAGCACGGACGAAATGTCAATGCCATTGAAGAGGATTTCTATGTTGCTGACGTCAATGATCTGGTAACTCCATTGCTAACCATCAAGTTGAATTTGTTAAAGGCCGGGATCTTCCCGGGATGTAAAGAAGACTGCTATTGTTGTTACTCTCTGCCGTTTGAGTGTCCGTTACTGAAGAAAGGCATCCAAGGCCTTATGGATAGTCGACAAATTTTGTTTGAAAAAGTTTCTGTTGTTCCAACCCATATCGAAGATGTCTCAATCATAACCATTCACGCCAATCTTTCCAAGGCCGTCAAAAAGCCTGTTAAGATTACACCAGCTACGAAATCTGTTCCTTTGAAGATAACAATGCCAGGGCCTGTCCCCTATGTTTCTGAGAAGTCGATACCATGGAACTATGGCGGTGACGTCTACTATCATGGTATTAAACAAATCGAAATAACTGAAGAAAGTTCGGATGATGAAGAAGCCAGCATTGATAACATTGCAGGCACGAGTAAAATCATCAGGAGCGGGAGAATATTTTCTCTAGAGATTGCCCCTCCAAGAGCAATCTTTGGACCCTCATCAGCTGACAAGGTCATCCCTGCACCAATAAAACTCTCTGCTAGAACCCCTTTGATGGAGGATGTTGTTGTTCCTAGTACTGTCTCTCCTACCGCTGCTGATAAAGGTAAGGGAATCCAAGATGAGCTCGTCAGGACGAGGGCTCAGCCCTTGGTCATCCCGGAAACCTCCAAGAAGGAAATGGATGAGATCTTGAGGATAATCAAAATGAGTGATTACGATGTGGTAGAACAGCTGGGGAAAACCCCCTCAAAGATCTCCATGTTGGCACTGCTACTTTGCTCGGAAGCGCACGCTAAAGCTCTGATAAAATTCCTGAAGGCAACCCATGTGCCCCAGGAAACCTCTGCAGATCAATTTCAAAATTGCGTGGCTAGCCTGACTGCAGACAATGGATTAGGTTTCTCCGATGCCGACCTAACTCCTAAAGGTAGAAACCACAATGATGCTTTGCACATTTCATTCGAGTGTCGAGGAACCACTCTCGCACATGTCTTGGTTGACACTGGTTCGTCGCTGAATGTATTGCCTAAGAAGGCCTTGGACCGACTAGATTGTGAAGGGTTGGAGTTGAAGCCGAGTGATATTGTTGTCAGAGCTTTCGATGGTTCAAAGAGAATGGTCCATGGAGAGGTTTAAATTCCCATCAAGATAGGCACTGAGGTGTTTAAATCTACTTTCTATGTGATGGACATCCGTCCGTCATACTCTTGCTTGCTGGGTAGGCCTTGGATACATCATGCTGGGGCAGTCACCTCCTCCTTACATCAGATGTTGAAGTATCCTGTCAAGGGAAAGATCATTACTGTCCATGGCGAAGAGGAGTACATGATTAGCCACTTGAATTCTTTCCGGTACGTGGAGGTAGAAGGAGAGTTCATTGAAACGCCTTTTCAGCATTTCGAAGAAGTCCTTCCTGAAATAACAGTAGCAAAGTTGGCAGCTAAGACACCAAGGCAGATGGCCAGGATGGCATCTCTGGAAGATGCAAGGGCCGCAATAAAGGAAGGGAAGAATTCAGCATGGGGGCAGTTACCTGACATTCCGCATAAGACAGATAAATTTGGATTAGGGTTCACTATCGTAGGCCAGAAAGCGATGCGCTGTTCGAAGATTGAAAGAGCGCCAGTCAAAATTTCTCCCTACGGAATCAACGCCTTGGAGGATGAAGACAAAGAGAGCAACATCGAAGTGTGGATTTACCCAACTGTCAAAGGAGGATTGAGCAACTGGGAGGCAAAAGACTTTATCCCCATCACTTTTATTCCTCAGTAATTTATCTGTCAAACATTTCCTATTGGTCTGTAATATTTATTTTCAAACAATCCGTACACTATCTTTTCACCTCATGCCTTGCCCGGGGCATGTAGGTCCATTTGTAAGGGTTTTGATTATTTTTCATATCCATATGCCATGTTTAATGATTCATTGGACGTTTTTCATTTGATAAACTGCTTATGTTCATTTTCTTTCCTTTTGCATTTTTGTTTAAGGATGGCTATCCCTTACACACACCCACACTCACAAATGCAGGTACCCATCCACTCCGGATTCCATGGGTGACTATTCTACTATATCCTTCAATAACTCTGAAGATCTAGTCAATCAAGCCGAGTATGAAGATGACGAAGGTTGTGAAGCACCAGGGGAACTAGCCAGACTTCTACAGCAAGAGGAAAGGGCCATCTTACCGCACGAAGAGTCATTGGAAACTGTCAACTTAGGGACCGAGGAAGACCGGAAGGAGGTGCAAGTGGGTGCCAATCTGGAACCAAATGTCAAGGAACGCCTGATACAGTTGTTGAATGAGTATGTTGAAATCTTCGCTTGGTCTTATGAAGACATGTCGGGTTTAGACACAGACATCGTGGTTCACCGTCTCCCTACAAGAGAGGATTATCCACCGATCAAGCAAAAAGTCCGCCGAATGAGGCCTGATATGTCTGAAAAGATCAAGGCAGAAGTGATGAAGCAATTCGACGCTGGCTTTCTGGATGTTACGTCCTATCCTCAATGGGTCGCTAACATCGTGCCAGTACCTAAGAAAGATGGCAAAGTCAGGATGTGTGTGGACTACCGGGATTTGAATAGGGCCAGCCCCAAAGATGATTTTCCGCTACCTCACATTGAAATTTTGATCGACAATACAGCTCATCACAAAGTGTTTTCCTTCATGGATGGATTCTCGGGTTACAATCAAATCAAAATGGCCCCCGAGGACATGGAGAAAACTACTTTTGTCACACAATGGGGCACTTTCTGTTACAAGGTGATGCCGTTCGGGCTGAAGAACGCAGGGGCAACTTATCAACGCGCCATGGTAGCTTTATTTCATGATATGATACATCATGAGATTGAAGTTTACGTAGACGATATGATAGCTCGGTCACAAACAGAAGAAGAGCACCTTGAACATCTAGAAAAACTGTTTTCCAGGTTGAAAGAATACAAACTCAGGCTGAATCCAAGCAAGTGCACTTTTGGAGTTAGGTCTGGTAAACTCCTGGGATTCATTGTAAGCAACAAAGGCATTGAAGTCGAGCCAGCAAAAGTGAAAGCAATACAAGAAATGCCTTCTCCCCGTACTGAAAAGGAGGTTAGAGGGTTCTTGGGGCGCTTGAACTATATTTCCAGATTCATCTCTCATCTGACTTCTACTTGTGAGCCAATTTTCAAACTCTTGAAGAAAGATCAGGTAGTCGAATGGAACGACGATTGCCAAGCTGCTTTTGATAGAATCAAGGAGTATTTGCTAGAACCTCCTATTCTGATGCCACCCGTCGAAGGAAGACCATTGATCATGTATTTGACCGTCTTGGATAACTCAATGAGGTGTGTTTTGGGCCAGCATGACGATTCTGGTCGAAAAGAGCATGCTATTTATTACCTTAGCAAAAAGTTTACCGACTGTGAGACTCGCTACTCACTGCTCGAGAAAACTTGCTGCGCTTTGGTATGGGCTGCTCGCCGACTAAGACAGTATATGTTGACTCATACTACCTTGTTGATTTCCAAAATGGATCCTATCAAGTATATCTTCGAAAAGCCCGCTTTATCTGGAAGGATAGCTAGATGGCAAATGATCCTAACTGAATATGACATCCAGTACACCACCCAAAAAGCTATAAAAGGGAGTGTACTAGCTGATCATCTGGCTCATCAAGCTATCGAAGATTATCAACCCATGAGATTTGACTTCCCAGACGAGGACATCATGAATTTCGATAACATTGAAGGTAACAGACCGTATCAAGGACCCGAAAAGGGATCCCGATGGACCCTGTACTTTGATGGTGCTTCAAATGCACTCGGAAATGGTATCAGCGCAGTACTCATTTCTCCGGAAGGTTGTCACACACCTTTCACGGCCCGACTTTGCTTCAGCTGCACAAACAACATGGCTGAATATGAAGCTTGCATCTTTGGTCTCAAGGCTGCTATAGACTTGGGGATCAAATCTTTGATCGTATTTGGGGACTCGGCTTTGGTTATCAGTCAAATCAAAGGAGAGTGGGATACCAAACATCCTAATCTTATCCCATACAAAGAACATGTCCTGACATTGTTGCCGCATTTCGAGCAAATTACCTTCGAGCATTTCCCGCGAGAAGAGAATCATCTAGCAGATGCTCTATCCACAATGTCCTCCATGTTTAAACTCAACTAGGATAACGAGGCTCCCCAAATCACCATCGAGCGAATGGATGAACCTGCGCATTGTCACGAGATTAATACCGAAGAAGTAGTGGAACAACCCTGGTTCCATGAAATCAAAAGGTATCTCGAGACTAGAGATTATCCCGAAGGAGCTTCCGTGAACGACAACAAGTTCTTAAGGAAAATCGCTGCTAAGTTCTTCCAGAGCAACGACATCCTTTACAAATGAAGCCATGATTGTGTATTACTCCGATGCATAGACAAAGCTGAAGCAGAGTTAATTATGACTGAAATACACAGCGGCACATTTGGCACTCACTTGAGCGGGCATACAATGGCTAAGAAGATCCTAAGGGCAGGCTATTACTGGTCTACCATGGAAGCTGACTGCCATCAACATTCCCGTACTTGCCACAAATGTCAAGTCTACGCTGACAAAGTTCATATCCCTTCGGTTCCTCTCAACGTTATGACTGCTCCTTGGCCATTTGCAATGTGGGGCATTGACATGATTGGAGAGATCAAGCCCACGGCTTCCAACGGACATCGCTTCATCCTGGTTGCCATTGACTATTTCACCAAATGGGTCGAAGAAGCTTCCTTCGCCTCTGTTACTAAAAATGTGGTTGCCCGCTTTATCAAGCAAAATCTCATATGCCGGTATGGTGTTCCAGACAGGATCATCACAGACAACGGTACAAATCTGAATAACACAATGATCACCGCTTTGTGCGAACAGTTCAAGATTTATCATCACAATTCATCTCCCTACCGGCCGAAGATGAACGGTGTTGTTGAAGCTGCGAACAAAAACATTAAGAAGATCATTCAGAAAATGACAGTCACTTACAAAGACTGGCATGAGATGTTACCATTTGCTCTGCATGGATACCGTACGACGGCACGTACTTCAACCGGGGCAACCCCATTTTCTTTGGTATATGGCATGGAAGTTGTCTTGCCTATGGAAGTCCAGATTCCTTCTCTAAGGATTATGAAGGATGCAGGTTTGAATGAAGATGATTGGATGCAGACCCGACTTGATCAACTCAATCTGATCAACGAAAAGCGACTCGCTGCTATATGCCATGGTCAGACGTATCAAAAACGGATGATCAAGGCCTTCAATAAGAAAGTCAGACGTCAAGTGTATCAAGTCGGAGATCTCGTAATCAAGCGGATTATCTTGCCGCAAAGTGATCCCAGGGGCAAATGGACTCCTACATATGAAGTACCATTTGTGATCAAGAGCATATTTTCTGGTGGTGCAATGATGCTGACCACCATGGACGGCGATGATTTGCCGCACCCTGCGAACACAGACATAGTCAAAAGATACTACGCATAAAATAACCCGACAAGTCGAGAACCCGAAAGGGCGGCTTGGGCAAAAATGGGCATCCCGGTGGACCGAAAACCCGAAAGGGCGGTTCAGGAAAAAGTTAGGGATAAAAATTAAAAAAAATCTGTACACCCGGCAAGTTGAAAACCCGAAAGGGCGGCTTGGGCAAAAAGGGGTTTCCCGGTGGATCGAAAACCCGAAAGGGAGATTCAGGCAAAAGTTAGGGAATTAAAGCGTATGACTATGTCTCGTCGGATCACTTCAAAGACAATCCCTTCATCAGCCAGTTCCAGGTTTCTGATCAATCCAGTCATCGGCAAACGAAGCATTGAATGGACAGATATTCAGAGTTGTGAAAGCTATAGCGGAATGGAATCCCATGGAATTATTTCACATAGCTATCTTTATTTTGTATAAATCTTTCAATATTTACGACAAAATGCTCTTACTAGGATGGTTGTCTCCTTTGTACAAATATACTCATAGAAAGTCAATACAAATACTTTTCCCGGAAATTTGTGTCTTTTCCTTTCTTTTTTTTCTCTTGCACTAATTGTTTATTTTGAGAAACGTCCAATGTTTTGTTAAATAGGCATATGCATTTGAACATAATCATTTCCTTATGAATCAAGAAAGAGGATTACTGATAGGTCAAAGGTGCAGTTGGATATCTTGATACCCTGTGAAGGAAACCCCTAGGAGATTTGGGATCCATATCCCCCAGCAAGTCTTGAAGCTTATCCCCAGTAGATTCTGGAAGCTTATCCTACAGAGTACGGACGTCTCTCCCGAGCTTTATTCAAAGTTATTCCTCACAAGGGCGTATAACTGGGTTATCCTCAGCTTATTGCCACGGAAGATCGCACTCGCCAAAATTCTTCCTACCTCCAGCGGAGTGCATCAGAATTCTCCAGCATAACTTATCAATACAATCCCCAGAGGAGCCTGTCTTTGTTATCCCAGCCAGAGGATCCTCCGGAACTCAACTCCCCTCAGAACTAAGTTTCAGTATCCCCAGCCGAGCTAAGGCTTCAAAATTATCAATCCCCAGCGAAGCCAGACTAATGAACCTTCTCCCCACAGAGTTTTGGGAGGGCAAATCTCGAGTTCCCCAGTGAAGTCGCCAGAAATACTTCCCACCAAACTGAAGATTCTCAGTCTTACATCGCCAGCATGAGTCTATTAAATTGGAACTCCCCAGTAGAAGTCATCAAGAATTCCCCAGAGGATTGGTATACAACCCAAGCTCCTTATTCTCCAACAGTAACCAGGAATTATTCTCCCCGGCAGCAGTCAAGATACTTTTATCTTCAGCCATCCCGGATTCATCTATCCTTTACAAGACAACTCTCCAGCTTACATGCGCATCCATTTACATTCATACTACATAACATACATTATATCATGCATCATGACATTGCATATAACTAACTCTTTACCTTTTCAGGTAAGATCAGTCGAAAGACTAAAATCATTATCTTCCAAGATTCTTTCCAGGAATAGTTCAGATGTGACCCAAACATGGCGACGTTATGACACTTATTCCGGATTCATCCAGATGCAGTTTTACACGAGCTCATCATAAGGAAACCCTACTCCGCTTCCTCTTCAACTCCAAGATTTCTGAAAACAGTTTAAGGGTTCTCCAAGTAATGGATGTTAACATATCGCTTGTTCAGTTTCTTCTCAAGACTTCTGAAAACAGTTTATGGATTCTTCCCAACAACGGAGGTTAATCTATCACTTGTTCAGATGCAACTTTTGAAAACAGTTTACGGACGCTTCCCAACAACGGATGCTGCTCTATTGCTTATTCAACCTCAAGACTTCTGAAAACAGTTTATGGATTCTTCCCAACAACGGATGTTAATCTATCACTTGTTCAGATACAACTTTTGAAAACAGTTTACGGACGCTTCCCAACAACGGATGCTGCTCTATTGCTTATTCAACTTCAAGATTTCTGAAAACAGTTTATGGGTTCTCCAAGTAACGGATGTTAACCTATCGCTTGTTCAGTTTCTTCTCAAGACTTCTGAAAACAGTTTATGGATTCTTCCCAACAACAGATGTTAATCTATCAACTTGTTCAGATGCAATTTTTTGAAAACAGTTCACGGGTTCTCCAAGTAACGGATGTTAACCTATCGCTTGTTCAGATTCTTCTCCAGACTTCTGAAAAAAGTTTATGGATTCTTCCCAACAATGGATGTTAATCTATCAACTTGTTCAGATGCAATTTTTTGAAAACAGTTTACGGATTCCTCCCAACAACGGATGTCAATCTATTTGCTTATTCAGACCCCCAGTTCAGAGATGGTCCAAAGCATGGACACCTTCCTGATACTCATTCCAGATGGCATCTTTAAGCCCATCCATGACAAGTTTCTGTCATTCCTCCCGATGGCATCGTTAATCCCATCTCCAAATGGCATCTCTAAGCCCATTCCCGCATCCCTTGCTTTGACGAGTGCAAATTTAAGGGCACTCTAGTGTCCAATCTCCTTTTACCTTCGAGTCACAAAAGGCAAACTTGCCAATCTAACTCTTCGGATTCAAGAAGATTGAACAGGGGCAACTTTTGTACCCCAAAATTTTCCCTCCCATTTCTCATTGATTTCCCATCACTAAGCCTTTGGAACTCAAGATCCAAGTTAGGGTTTCATCTGCTCAAGACTTCTCCTTGCACTGTTGACCCAAATTAGGGTTTGTGTTTGCACAAAGATGTTTTGACCTAAAATTCCTAAGATGACTTTCTTGCCTCATATTGGACTCCCAAGTTTATCCATATCAAGTTTCAAGTCTTGATTCCAAGTTTTGCCCAGTCAATTGGACAGTTGACCTAGAAATCAGCTTTATTGGGGAAAAAGTCAACTGTGACCAATTGACAGTCAAATCTCATGAAAATTGACCCACATCAACATTATGAACTCATATGAACCATTTGGTCAAGTTTGGATCACAATTCCACAAGAAATTTGATCAGATCTCCAAAAGGGCAAAATGGTCATTTTTAGGGGTTTGACTGCACAAAGGCAATTTTTGACTGTTTGACCTAACCAATGGCAATTCAAGCCCACATATGGACCCAAGGACACCATGGAATTATCTTGACATGCTAAACAAGCTCAAAAGATCCCAAATGCACAAGATTGACAGTTGAATTTCCCAGTCAATTGATCAATTTTGACTGTATACTAAAAAGTCAAACTTTGACTTTTTGGTCAAAATCAAGGGTCAAGATTCATTTTTCATCAAAACATGCCAAATCATGAAACTTGTTCACCAAGAAATCAAAAATTGCAAATTAGGGTTTGAAATGAGAATTTTTCATAACTTAGAATTTTTCTAAGTTATGAAAAACCCTAATTTTTTCCCAACTTTGCCCCACTTTCTCACCAAGATTCATTTGGATTCAAGCAAAAGTCAAAACATGAAAGTTGTATTTTGTTGCATAATCTACAACTTTGATTCACAAAGTTTTCCCAAAAGAGGCTTGTATCTCAAGTTACAATTTTTGGAATAAGGGTACTAAACCATTCTTGACTTAGTGAAATTTTAACCTATTTTGGCAAGGTTTTCTACCTAACTTCAAGACCATTTTCCATACACTTCCACTTGGAATTTAAATTTGCATTTCAAATATGGATTGTAGTACACATTCCAAGCTTTCCAAAATGTCCAAGAACTCATCAAATAACCTCATGACTTGAGAGAATCGAATTTTGCAATATGGCAAAAAGTCACTTTTGTTCTTGACCAAGACATGTTCATACACATTGCCATTTTCAAGTCAGCTTGGTTTATGCTACATTACAGGCCTCTAAACCATCCAACACTCAATAATTTAATGCATATTCATTGTACTAAGGCCTTGTTTCATGAGTTTAGGCATTACATGTTGAATTAAGCCATAAATGGAAAAAGTGAAATGGCCATTTTTGCAAAAGCAAGCTTTATGTCATAATGCAAATCCAAGAAGTACAGATCAAATCTAATTGGCACAAGTTTATGAGTTAATCACACTGATCAAGGAGAAGTTTTGCAGCATGTTTAGGGGTCCTCTACCTGTCTAGAACATCAACTTGGCTTTGCTTGCTTAAGTGTGAAGAAAGGTGGCATAACATAACATAACTTTGATCTCAGCATAAACAAGCCTAAGAAAATTTTTTATACACCTTCGAATCATCAAATCCAAGCTAGAACACGAGCAAACAAGGTCCCAAACACTCCCATTCCCAGAATCACTCTCAAACTGCAAAAACAGGGCAGGGTCTGCAGATTGAATCCCACAACTCATCCCTTTCATGCTTTCTTGCTCAAAGCTCATCAAACACATTCCCTAGCATCACTTGAAGCTAACCAAAGCATAAAACACGACCTGTAACTCCTCTAACCAGTTCCACCATTTTCACTTTCTTGTTTTGCAGTTGAAGGTCCATAGCTCGATTCAAGGTGTTTCAAAGCAAAGTAAGCATTGGAATAGCATCACCACACTTCAGGCAAGCTATACAGATCATCATCTTGCCCTGAAAGCTCCCCCATTGCTAGATAGAACTTCAACTGAACAGGTATCTTCTTGAACTTCTAACTCTTAGTCTAGGCATCATTAGCTCTAAGTTTGTGAATAAGAAGTGTTCTACTCATGCCCCTGAATCTGTACATGCTTTTACTTTTCATTTATTTTGCCTGAGCTATGAGAATTTAAGGTCTGAATATGGAAAAAAAGTTAGGTCATGATTTGGGATTGTTAAAATTCTCTCTCATTTCTGAGAGTTAGGATGAGTTCCTTACATATTTAGAATCGTGATTCCATGCTTAACATTTCTTATGTTGGAAGTTTTTGCAAAAGATCAAAGAATCCAGGTGTTTGAATGGATGCTCAGGCGCGCGTTTTTTTGAATATCTTTTTGTCTGAAGGTTGAAGAAGAAGCCACATGGGTTGGGCCTGCTTTGTCTTTTCTTTTCACACCCTATTTTCATTTTCATACCCCCTGAGCCCATTATGTTTATTTTCATGATTTTTTGACTTTTCTTTTTTCATTTTGACTTATTTATTTTTGCTAATAATATTAAAAACATGAAAAATATTTTTTACACCATTTTTATATTTTTTAGGTATTTATTTGTTTATATGGACATTTGTACATAAATATATATATATATATATATATATATACTATTATTTAGAAAAAAACTAGAAAACAATGCAAATATAGTTTATTTCTGATTTTTATTTCATTTTCTCTTTTGGAAATATTTTGTATCAAAAATACCTTTTTATAAATATTAAATATTATTATTTTTATATATATAATACATATTTAGAAATTAATACATATATATATATATATATATATATATATATATATATATATATATATATATATATATATATATATATATATATATATATATATATATATATATATATATATTTATTAGTATATTTAGGTTAAAATACAAAAATACCTACATATTTTTCTTTTATTAATATTTGACTTCAAAAAATACTTTTTATAAATATACTCCATTTTATTTTATTTTTTGTATATAATTATTAAATATTATACATATTAAATAGTTAATATACTTATTTAATGAAATTAGGGTTTTACCCTTAAAACACAAAAACTCCAAAAATGTTACTTTTTTTTTTATTCATTTTTGTTTATTTGATATAAAAAATATCCTTTTTCCATACATATAAAAATCCCTTTTGCATTTTGCATCTTTATTTTATTTTCCATTTAATTTATGCAATTAATTATTTTGTAAATATTCCAAAATTGATGTAATAGCTAGGTTTAAATTCCTTGTCTAAATATCCCCCCATTTGAATATTTGTACCCCCCTTCCCATATTGTGTTGTAATAGTGTAGGAATTTTACTTTTCGCACTTTAACGCTTTCTAAATATACCATGCTAGAATTAGGGTTTGTATGCAAATAAAAAGAACAAAATAGTTTGACCTAATTTCAAGACAATCAAGCATGAAAATGGATAACACATATCACACTTGCACCCCTAGGGTATTCCACTTGTTGCCTTCAATAAATGGGCCATATTGCATGTTAGGTTTCTTTGGGTAAAAACAAACGATCAAATGATCATAGTCCCTCGATGACGCTTTCGAAAAGTTGCCTAAAATGATCAAGTCCCTTTCAAAGAAAAAATTGCCCAAAGATACTTAGCACTATTGCAATTATGGTCTAAACGATGACCCGCGCCCGTCCCTTTCACCTCCTAAACACAAGATTGTCCACCAAATGCAATGGTGGAACAAAATTGTTAAAAGGGTTAAAACATAGCATAAATCTTTGAGAACTTTAGGGTAGATAGCTCTTAAGTACTTGTCAATTTGCAAAACAAAACACTTGCCTATTTTCAAACCACACTTCACAAACACTTTCAAAACAAACTTTCAAAAACCTTGGAACATCTTTTCAAAAAGACAAACACCTTTTATAAAACATTCGAGTAAAGAATTGTTACAAGGGTAGCCTAGACAAGGCATCTTTTTCAAAGCATTTTTCAAAGCCACACACAAAGCACCATTTCAAACAATTGAAAACCAAGGCAAGTTGATCTAAGCAAGTACCTAAGAGCCCATGGATAACCATGGATAGAAAGGGTGCTAATACCTTCCCTTTCTATAATCTACTCCCCGAACCCAAGAAAAATCTCAAAGGTTTTTGCTGTGCTTTTTAAACCTTTCCTTAGGATAAAATAAAAAGTCGGTGGTGACTCTTGCTCAATCGAAACATTTGCGAAAACAAACGCAAAACCATAGTCAGTTCTCCCACCGTATCACACAAGGCTTCGGGGATAAGGATTAATTACATAACCAAAATCGTGGACAAAGCGATAAATGAAAACCCTAGTTTAGCTATTACAAACCATTGTCAGTTACAAAAATATGAAAAGAATTAATTAAACACGCGACGAATTAAATACAAGGACGCTTAAAAAAACCCTAAAACCGTAATTGAGAGAAAAATATTTTTTGTACATTTTTATTTGAGAAAAGAATTTAATTGCACATTAATTAAAACCTTAATTTCTAATTGCTTTTAATTATGAAAAAAATAAATTAAATTAACCTATATTACTAATTAAATTAAAATAAATATTTTATTAAAAAAATGCTTTTTTGGTGTTTTGGGATTTATTGATTTTATAATTAATAAAAAAGTAATTAATTTGGTGAAAAATAATTAAACAAAATAATAAAAATAAAAGAAATAAATAAAGAAAAGAAAATGGGCCTGTGTTGAATAGCAAATCTGGGGGTGTGAGGAATTGAATTTGTTGGGCCCAAGACAGTTGGCCCACCTGCCTGTGTAAGATCCTATGGAGCGCTCTCCTGAAGGTACACCATGCTTCTTAAGGCTTGAAGCATTAGATCTTAAAAAGCTATGATCCGTTGGTTGGAAGTGACGGTATATGATAGGCGCTCGAGCGTGTGATGCATTGAATATGCAAAGGCAAAATAATACAAAGTAAATTGTTGGGACCTGGGATCGAACCCAGGTCCTTATGCTTACCACTAGCACGCTCTTCCACTGGGCCAATTTGTTTAGTTGTCATTATACTGAAACAAAATATAATATAACAAATTAAATGAGTTAGTGGGAAACGCGGGCGAGATTTCAAATGGTCCACTGATTGGCTGCCACCTATTCTTCTTCTCCAAGGCTCTGTCGTCTTAGCTATATACCTTTTACCTACAGCCGTCCATCCGTAGCTATATCCCTGTCACCTTCAAAAACTCATAAAATGCATGATAAATGACATTGGAGACCAGAATCCAATTGGTCTTGATGTCACAATCATCATGGTAACTTGTTCATGGCCTGATTTTACCTGTATGCAAAAACCCTAAAACGCACATAGAAAACCTAGCAATGGCAGATCTAGATATAGGCATCAAAAATACAGTTGAATCATACAGTCATGTTGCAAACATCTCAAACATCACAAATATACCAATTAAATATGCTAATGATGCAGGAGTTACAGTAATCAGTTTTGAAGAAAAAAAATGCAAACTGTGTGAGTTACTGCTTGCGTTTCTTGATGCTTCAGACCTTGCAAATGATTGGGATAGCTTCAGAAACTCCCAAGGAATGTCGTTTGATCCTTAGAACGCTTTGAACTGGCCTGTAGAGTAAGATTGGATCTGCACTTTTCTTTGAAAAATTGGAATTTTGTTATGCTTTTTTACGCCTGCCAACCTCGTTTTATCCTTGTTTCTTGTTCATTATATATGCCAGATCAAATTAGGGTTGCAAAAAAAGATGATATCTTTGGAATTTTGGAAGATTTGATTTGATTTTTCATCCATATGCAAACCTTCTATATTGAGCCAAATCATCCCATTTTGTACCAATCATGCTTGATTCGATTTGGTCTTGATATCTCAGCATAATTTGATTGAGATCCTGTCCAAAAATCATATCAAAACATATCTTTGATATTATTTACCAATTATTTGATTTTATTTAATTTTAATAAATAAAAAATCAAAATAAAATAAATAATGAAGCAAATAATATGTGAGTGAACATTTGGGTCATGGACCATGCTACAATTGAGGTGAAATCATGAAATGCTAAGCCCATTTGGTAAAAAAAATGCACTTTTGAGCATATTTAACTTTTGGCAATTTTGCAAAAAAGGTCAACTTTGACAAGGCATATCTCCTCAAATTTTAACCCTAGAGAGGTGTTCTTTGACTTTTTAGAAAGCTTAGGATGTCCCCTAAGCAAAACTTTTTATCTCATTTCAATTGGGTCTTCCATGTTTATGTAAGAAGCTTTGACCCAAAAAGTGTTTTTGTTGACTTTTCAAAAGGACCTATAATGTGGAAATTCATATCTTTTAATGAGTGCATATTTTGAACTTGTGGTATGAATATGAGTTATAGGGAATTTCATCCTCTTAAAAATGATCCTTGGATGGAAAATTTCTAATAAAGTATGTGGAAGTTATGCTTGGTCAAAGTTTGGTTGACTTTTCCTAAGAAACCCTAATTTAGCAACTTTTGGGTTTTGATGAATTTAGGGCATTCCTTGAAGAATCATGATCAACCGTTGATCAAATGATGGATATCACTTCAAAATGTTTATGTTGACAAAAAATCTTGAAGTTTGACTGTATGTGGGCCACAGTTGACTTTTGACCTAATATGGTCGATTCTCAAGCATCTGAGCAGTTGACTAAGAAAAGTTCTTGTGCAGTGCTTGAAATTTGACATGGAGGGTCTTGAGAACATATTAGGACCATGTAGAGCATATTAGGTCTTTGGAGTTCACCTATCTTGATGAAAATGGAAACCCTATTTTGAGACACACTGCCTTAGGAGAGAGTTTGTCTGGTCCACTCTTGGGCAAACTTGAGAAAATTGAGGATCTCTAGGAGTATGTATTGAGTAAAATGAGAGGGAAAATTTTGGGTTACAACAGGATTCATCTTGGATATCAACAAGGTAGTATGGGTCAGCATATACTGTCTTAGCCGGCAGGCATCCCATGCCAGAGCGCATCAATTTTTCTTGAGCAGTTAATATCTTGTTTCATAGTCGGTAAACTTTTTGCTCAGGTAATAAATAGCATGCTCTTTTCGGCCAGACTCGTCATGCTTCCCCAACACACACCCCATTGAATTTTCCAAAACAGTTATATACATGATCAATGGTCTTCCCTCGACGGGCGGCATCAAAATAGGAGGCTCTTGAAGGTACTCTTTGATCTTGTCAAAGGCAGCTTGGCACTCATCATTCCATTTGACTACTTGATCTTTCTTCAGTAATTTGAAGATTGGTTCATATGTAGCAGTCAGGTGAGAAATGAATCTGGCAATGTAGTTTAGCCGTCCTAAGAATCCTCTAACTTCCTTCTCAATGCGATGAGCAGGCATTTCTTGTATTTCTTTCACCTTGGAAGGATCCACTTCAATAACTTTACCGCTAACGACAAAGCCTAGGAGTTTATCGGACCTCACCCCAAATGTGCGTTTATTCGGGTTCAACCTCAACTTATATTTATTTTGTCTCTCAAACAGTTTCTGTAAATGGTCAAGATGTTCCTCTTCAGTTTGAGATCTGGCTATCATGTTGTCCACATAGACCTCTATTTTGTGATGTATCATGTCATGAAATAAAGCTACCATGGCACGTTGATATGTTGCCCCAACATTCTTCAACCCGAATGGAACCTTGTAATAGAATGTGCCCCACTGTGTGACAAAGGTTATTTTTTCCATGTCCTCAGGTGCCATTTTGATTTGATTGTAGCCTGAGAAACCATCCATGAAGGAAAATACCTTATGATGTGTTGTATTGTCAACCAGAATATTGATGTGGGGAAGTGGGAAATCATCCTTAGGGCTTTCCCTATTCAAATCTCTATAGTCCATTCCAATTCGTACCTTTCCGTCCTTTTTAGGCATAGGAACAACATTGGCGACCCATTGTGGATAGGAGGTGACGACCAAGAATCGATGTTGAATTGTTTCATGACTTTGGCCTTGATCTTCTCTGACATGTTTGGCCGCATGCGACAGACTTTCTGTTTTAGCGATGGGCAATATTCTTTTGTTGGTAGACGATGAACCACGATATCAGCATCAAGTCCTGGCATGTCTTTGTACGACCAGACAAAGAGCTCAACATAATCATGTAGCAACTGAATTAGACGCTTCTGGACACTGGGTTCCAGATTGGCACCCACCTTGACTTCTTTCTTGTCCTCTTCGGTACCTAGATTAACCGTGTCCACTGGTTCTTCGTGGGGCTGTATGGTCCTCTCTTCTTATTGCAGTAACCTGGCTAGTTCCCCTGGCACTTCACAATCTTCCTCACCTTCGTCTTCGGCTTGGTAGATTATATTTTAAAAGTCATGAAAGGCCATAGTAGAATTTTTACCCATGGGATCCCGAATGGATGTAGATCTGCATTTTGAATGTGAGTGTGTGTAAGAGTATAACTATCTTTGAAAGAAATAAAAATGTAAAAAATAAATACAAAGAGCACAAAGTTTGTATGCAAAAACGTCTGTGATTCATTGATGACATATGGAAATGAGGTAACAACCCTTACAAATGGACTATTGTGCCTCGGGTAAGACACAAGGTTTTAAAAGTCTGAATTGTTTAATTATTACAAGTCTGGCAAAATTTAAAGATAATTACTGTTGGATAAAAGTAATTGGGACAAAGTCTTTAGCTTCCCAATTGCTGAGTCCTCCGTTGATAGTTGGGAAAATCCATTCCTCCAGGTTGTAGTTGTCCTCATCACCCTCCACTACGTTGACTCTGTGGTTGTTGATCTTCAAGGGTGGTCCCCTGGCACAAGCACAGCGTACAACTTTCTGGGCTCCTTCTTCGATCACTGCCTTGGCACCTTTCAGAGAAGACATCTTTGGCGGAGGTCTTGTAATCTTTGGGACTTGAGATACAGTCTTGGTTACTGCCACGGTTTGTGGGACTTCCTAGAAATGTTGAAATGGAGTTTTAATGAACTCACCATCCAATTCCACGTATCTGAAGGAGTTTAAGTGACTGACCATATATTCCTCTTCTCCATGGATAGTAATGATTTTCCCCTTGGTCGGGTATTTCAGCATTTGATGTAATGTAGAGGTGACGGCACCAGCGTTGTGAATCCATGGTCGACCCAATAAGCAGGAATAGGATGAGCTAATATCCATCACACAAAAAGTTAAATCAAAGGCTTGAGTTCCAACTTTTATGGGGATTTCCACCTCCCCATGCACCATCCTCTTTGAACTGTGGAAGGCCCTTACCACTATGTTGCTGGGTTTTAAGGTCAAAACTTTACAGTCGAGTCTATCAAGAGCCTTCTTAGGTAGCACATTCAAAGACGAAACGGTATCAACCAAAACATGGGCCAAAGTTGTGCCCCTGCATTCGACAGAGACATGCAATGCCTCGTTATGCTTCCTCCCTCTAGGTTTCAAGTTAACATCAGAAAAGCCTAAACCATTGTCAGCGGTTAAATTGGCCACACAGACTTGGAACTGATCAGCAGAGGTTTCTTGTGGCACATTGGCAGTTTTAAGGAACTTCACCAAGGACTTCGCATCAGCCTCGGAGCATAACAATAAAGCCATCGTGGAAATCTTTGACGGAGTTTGTCCTAGCTGTTCGACTACGTTGTAGTCGCTTCTCTTTATAATTTTCAGAATTTCTTCCATCTCCTTATGGGAGGTCTTAGGGATAGATACTGATTGCGCCTTCATTCGGACATGCTCAACCAGAATGCCTTTTCCCCGAGTCTCGGGCGACTCGGTGGTAGGAGTGTCAGTAGGGGTAACCATAGGGATTGTAGTAGTAATGTTAACATGAATAGAAACAGGGATGATCACAAGACCAGTGATAGTCTTTGGAGGAGAAATATCAGGAGAGAATACTCTTCCACTTCGGGTTATCTTACTGGTTCCCGCAATATTGCCGATTTCACGGTCATCCTTCTCACAAATTGAGTCTTCACCAGTCAGCCAATCTTGCTTGACACCGTGATAGTAGACATAACCCCCATAATTCCAAGGGACAGTTTTATCTGATGAGTATGGGATTGGTCCAAGCATAGTAATTATTAGTGGAGCTACTTTAGGAACTGATGTAATCCTAACGGATCTTTTGGTGGAGACCCTGGAAGAATTGGCGGAAATGGTTACTATTGAAACGTCATTGTAAGAAATGGTTGGAATGAGAGTATTTTCAAATAAAATTTCTTTGTCATCTATCAGGCGCTGAACACCTGCCTTCAGTAAATGACAACCAGTTGGTAGGGATAAACAGAGGTGGCAGCTTTCGTCACAGCCCGGAAATAAACTGGCCCTTAACAAGTTCCTCTTGACAGTCAGGAGAGGAGTAACAAGTTCATCAACAACAGTAACAAACATATCATCTTCAATGGCGTTAACATCACGGCCATGCTTGGGCATAGGAGTGGTGATAACATTTGGGATCTCAGGAGCATCGCATTCAATTTCTTTTGCTTCAAGAAGGTCTTGCACCTTTTTTTTCAAAGCCCAACAGTTGTTGGTATCATGGCCTGGACTTTCTAAATTGTAAGCACAACAAGCATTAGGATGGTAATGAGGAGAGGTTGTGTTAGGATTCTTCGGAGCTTCTTTCAAAGTTAACAAATTAGATCTCAACAAATATGGCAGGACTTGAGATAGTGTCATATTAATTCGGGTAAATTGTCTTACTGGTCTTTCTGTTCTAGGTTGATTGCTCCTTTGTTGAGTAGGTGCAGGCTTATGGATCATGACAGCCCCACCATTGGACGATGTTCAGTTTTATCTTGATTCCTTTAAGGATACACAACACCAACTTCTTTCTTCTCGATAAATGGTTTTCGTACGGCACTGGAGGATGCATCCTTTTGAATCTTCCTACTCTTAATCCCAGCTTCCACTTTTTCTCCGGTCAAGATTAATTCAGTGAAGCCTGCTGAAGAGCTTCCAATTAGATGATTAAAGAAAGGACCGGACAGGGTACCCATAAACATGTCTACTATCTCTCTTTCGGACAGGGGAGGTTAGACTCTTCCTGCTAAGTCCCTCCATTTCTGAGCGTAGTCTTTGAAACCTTCACTTGAAACCATAACCATACTCTGGAGTTGAGTACAGGTGGGAGTAAGATCTGTGTTGTACTGATACTATTTATAGAAAGCGGCGACAAGGTCTTCCCAATTATGAATATTGGCTCTTTCTAGTTGATAGAACTAATCTAGCTTAGTCCTGGATAGACTGTCTTGAAATAAGTGTACCTATAAATCTCTGTCAGCAATGTGAGGAAGTATCTTCCTCACATAAGATCGGAGATGCATCTTGGGACACAAAACCCCGTTGTACTTAGAGAACACTGGTGCCTTGAATTTTGGTGGAATAACAATCCCAGACACCAAACCCAGCTCTTCAAAGTCCAGCCCGGGAACTTTTTGAATTTCCATTACACTTAGACGCTCTTCCAGATGTTTGTATTTGTCGTCAGCTGGGGGATATTTTTTTTCAGAGTAGTCTTCTTCTTCTTCCTATTCAGATCCTGGATGGGAAGTTGCTTCCTTGCCTTTCCCCTCTTGATAGTCTTTTTCACCAGATGATGTTGCAAAGTCTAAGATCTTTATGGCTTCCCCTGGGAACCTTCTTCCTAGATTCAGAACACTGGTTGCTTTCATTGCTTTCTTCTTTCCTTCAATCAACAAAGTTTTCAAATCCTCTTGTCCTTTGGCTAGAGTCAAGAACATCTGTTGAAACTGAGCATTCTGCGCCTGGAGGTCTTTTACTGTCTGCTCGAGATCCATCTTACTGAAATAAACAGTAGAAAGATGAGGAGACTTGTTGTAAGAAACCTGCTTATGTTATGATGAATGGTAGATGCATATGCAATGATTTCAAGGAAATTGGAGAATTAAATTTGCTTTAGACAAAAAATGAACACACGTTATATTAATAAATCAAAGCTTGAGTACATCATGCCTATTTTGGGCTTACAAAGAAATACAAAAAATCTAAGATAAAAAAGTTGTACACATCCTCTTTGGTGCAATGTAGGCGTTCAAGCTCCGCTCCTCATGAAGTTGCTTAATGAGTTCCAAAACCTTCTTCTCGCTGGCGTAGAATTAGGCCTCGAAAGTGTCTCGCTCCCCTTTAAGTTGTATCCAATCCCTTTGTAAGTCTTCAAGAGAGGTGGGCATGTCAGGATGCAGGATAGTGTATGAAACATCTCCTTCCATAACAGGCTCTATGATAACCGGGTGAATGGAGGGGTAAGGCATTATAAGACTTTGAGCACGAGCTCGTACCCATTTGAGGTAAGGCTCAAGAGGGATGGAATTCTTATGCCCCAATATCTTGCTATCTACCTTGTTCAACATCCTCCAAGCTTGGATAAATCTCTGGCGGTGACCTTGATCGTCATTCTCATAGTCAAATACCAAACCTTGAATGAGAATCTCATGTGGGCCATCTCTTCGGGCGTAACCAAACTGTCTTAAGGCTAAACAGGGGTTGTAGGTGGTGTCTCCTCTAATGCCAAGTAAGGGGACATTAGGGAATTCTCCATAACGGTCGATGATAGTAACATTCTCTATAGATCAGGAACACCAATGAATGTCTGAATGTTTGAGTGTCATCAACCTATGTGACCACTTTGAACCTTGCTCGTTCCTTAATACAGATTGGGGAAGATGTGAAATAAACCATCTTGCCAAAAGAGGAGTACAAGACATAAGGATACCTCTTTTCCTCATGGTGCGAGTATGAAAAGAATGTAGGATGCCCCTAACAAAGTAGGCATCGGGTTACGAGACATGAAGATTTTAACGGTGTTCACATCTATGAGTTGGTCAGGATTTGGAAACAAAACCATCCCATAGACGAGGAGAGCCACAATTTCCTCAAAAGCTTGCAAATCCAAAGAGTTCCAACAGTTTTGGGCTTTCTCAAACAAGAACTTTGCTAAGAAACCTTTGACACCACTCCTTGATTCCCAATTAGTTGTGATATCAGATGGTTGCAAGTGTAGGGCTTGAGTAATCTCTTTTGGATTTGGATCTCTTTCCATACCGTTGAAAGATAGTGGGTTGAGAATGGGAATCCTCAAGAGTTGGGAGAATTCTTCCAAAGTTGGCTCAAGTTAATAATCGGGAAATGTGAAGCAATGATGTAGAGGATCAAAGAACTGGAAGAGCACCTTCATCATGTCCTCATCAGTGTTGGAGGTAACCAAGTTTAGTAGGCGACCATGTCTTTCGGTAAATGGATAATTTTCAGGAATCGTTGATGCTAGCTCTTTAAGTTGAGGGAGGATCTTACAAGATTGACATGAATGGTTTTCCTGCGAATAGAATCCATGTCCTACAAAATAGAGCAAAGATAAATCTCAAGCTCCTTGAAATGGTTAGTGAATATGAGTATGATGTTTATGATGTTATGTACAAGTAGGTATATACAAACAAAACAAACAAGTCCTTAGGTTTAGGCTTGCATGGAGTCTCATAGGTAAGTACCCTCTTAAAGTTTAGTTGGCTCAAACCTGTCCTGGTAATAGTAACTGGGTTCTAAGGAGCTCAATATTACTGGTTTGTTTCCTTGGGCATTGTTTCAGCGCGAGCCTCTTTAATGGCGACCGAAATATCCCAAAAAATCAAACCTCAATGAGTGTAGTATCGAGTATCTACCAACTTCGGACTACACCAAATCTGGTCATCTCACTATGTCCTAATGGTTAAGTTGGTCAAGTAAAGTTTCTAGAAGTTCATTAGTGCTTCATGACATCACTCAGAGGCCCCGTATTCTCCTCGACTAATCAAGGGCTAACGGTACCCACAAATATGTCGCACTAATGTAGCTATTTCTTAGACCATTTCGGTATACTCCGCACAGTTTCCACAACATATTGCTACTTACCTATAAGGTATCCCAAATCCAGGTAGAGGATTCAAACCCAAACAAATAACCATAATGTAAAGCATACAAGTCAAACAATGAAAGCAAGTAAATGTGATTTAACTCTAAGGTAACCCCACTTTAAAATTTTCCCCAGCAAATTCGCCAGTTCTATGATACGGTGGGAGAACTGACTTGTTTGTTTTAAGTTTGATTGCAAATTTTGCGGTTAGCAAGAGTCGCCACCGACTTTTCTTTTATCCAAAAGGAAAGGTGAAAAAGCACAGAAAAGACCTTTGAGATTGTTTCTTGAGTTCGGGGGGTAGATTATGAAAAAGGAAGGTATTAGCACCCTTTTCATCCATGGTTTTCCAAGGGCTTATAGTTACTTGCTAGATCACTTTCTTTTGTTTGAAAATGTGCTTTGTATGGTTTTCGAAAGTATTTTGAAAATGGGCCATTGTTTAGGCAAACTTTGTAATGATTCTCGTTCGTAATAATGTATACAAAGGTGTTGATCTTTTGAAAATGTTTTCAAGTTTGAAAGGTGTTTTGAAAGTGTAGGTGTTTGTTTTGAAAATAGAAAGGATGTTTTGTTTTGAAATTGAACAAGTAACTAGGAACATTCTACCTGGTTGTACCCCCAAATTTCCCCTCTCACTTATCAAGAATTTTCTCACAAAGATCTCTTTGGGCTCAAGACTGCACTAGGGTTTGATCAACTCAAGACACCTCCCCATGCACTGATGACCAAAATTAGGGTTTGAGTTTGCACAAAGATTTTTGAACCTCCTATTCCCCATATGATTTTCATGGATCACTATGGACCCCGAAGATTACTCATGTCAAGTTTCAAGTCTTGGATCACATTTTGGATCAGTCAATTGAGCAGTTGACCTAAAAATCAGTTGTATTGAGAAAAAGTCAACTATGGCCAAATTACAGTCAAACTTCATAATTTTTGATCCACATCAAAATTTTAAACTCATATGTATCATTTGATCAAGTTCGTACCACAACTCCTCAAGAAATTTGATCATATCTCCAAAAGGGAAAAATGGTCAAAATTAGGGTTTTGACTGGGAAAGGGTAATTTATGATTTTTGACCTAGCAAATGGTAAATTGGTTTAAGGCATGACCTCAAGAGTAAAAATGCATCATTTTTAACTAATTACATGGTTCAAAAACATTTCAAGTCCATTGAATTGACTAATGAATTTTGCAGTCAACTGATCAAAAGTCAATTGTATACTAAAAAGTAAAACTTTGACTTTTTGGTCAAATTCAAGTGCCAAAGATCATAATTCATCAAAACATGTCAAAATATGAAACTTATTCATCAAGAAATCAAAAAGTCAAGATTTCATTTTGAAAAGTCAAAATTTCTAAACTTAGAAATTTTTCTAAGTGTTGGAAATTTCATGTTTTTTTATATCTTTGAGCCAAATTTTCACCTTGATGCAAGATGATTCAAGAGAAACTTCCAGCATGAAAGTTTTAGATCTCCATGAAATCTATAACTTTTCTTTACACAACTCCATCCAAAATTGCTTGGATCTCAAATTATAATTTTATGAGCATGTGTTCATGAAACTAAACACTTAGTGAAATTTTGCCCTAATTTGGTCAGGATTTTGACCCAAATTCATGGCATTTTTTCATATTGTTTCAAGGGTAATATTCAAAATAAATTCAAATATGGTTTGTAGAGCATATTTCAAGATTTCCAAAATGTCCAAGAACTCCTTGAGATCATTCTTGAGTAGGGAGAATCGAAGAGATGAAGTTAGGGTTTTGTCACTTGAATTACAAGTCATTTTTTATGAACACATGAACCAAATCCATGCTAGGATGCATAATCCTTTCTTTGAAGGCCTCAAACTATTTTTTCACTCCACATTTAAATGTTTACACAGCTGTTAAGGCTTTGATCCAAGTAATTAAGCTTTTACCCAAGTTGCATTTCCATTTATGGCACAAAGTTAACATTGCCATTCTTGTAAAGCAAGGTTTTTGCATAAAGTTTATTCTTGAGCCTCTAACTTGTTCCCTCTGATCACACTCCATCCACAAAGTCAAAATCAAGCTTATTTAAAGCATAACCATTCTATCTTAGCAAGTACATAAGGCTTTGAAACTTGAATTTCTCAAAAATCACATGTTATGCATAAACTTGTGATTTTGAATTCTGATCAACAAGAGGTCTCCAAACTTGTTGCTTATAAATAGAGTCACTATTTGTGAGCTAAGGGACGAGCTTAAGCACCCTGATATACACCAAAACTCTCTCAAATCATAAATTGCCCAAAAACTCCATTGTTGCACAGTTTCTGATCTTGAACATCAAACTCACATTTCCCTCGTGCGTTTCTTGGCCTTTTAGTTTCTAAAGCTTCCTTACATCAAGTGTAACCTATCCATGTCCCTGTTTCATTACTGTAACATCATTTACCATATCCTCCATAATCAAAAACAAAGCATTGTAGATTGACTTCTCCAAGTCATTTCAGCCACTCTCAACTCAAGCAAACCATTGCATTAGCTTCCTAGGACCTCAAGGAAGCTAACCTGATCATCACCGTCACTTGAAACAAGCTCAAACTTAAAACATGATTTCCAGTTTTGAGGTAAGTTTTCTCAACTTGGAACTCTTCATACAGGCATCATCAATAGTTTATTTGTGAACATAACATGTAGATATGATTTCCCTGAAGCTAACCATGTACATAGTTTCCATTAATTTTGCTTGAGCTTAGAGAATTTTGAAACTAAAACTTCTGAAATTTTTAGGGTTCAGATTAGGGCCATTAAAATTCATTCTTATCTTTGATCCATAGTTTTAATACTTTATATTTCTAGAATCGTGAGAAAATTTGCTACAACTTTCATGTTTACAGTTTTCATTTTTGATGATAAATGAGCAAGTTACAATTGGTCTGGTTGGAGGTTGAAGATGAAGTCTTCAGGGCGCATTTTGCCTTGTATATTTATTGTTTTGCTTATGTTAACGGAAGTATAGCCACCCTAGTTGTAGAAGCGCGCGCCTGTAACCTTAGGGACCTGGGTTCGAGCCCTAGTGGTACTCTTTTGCATTTTTACATGTTTTACAATTCTGACTTTTTTTGTTTGCAAGGCACTGGGCCTCTTTGGGCCTGGTTTATTTTTTTTTTTTTTTGCTAGCTAACCTCCTGTTTCCTTTATACGCCCCTGGCTCAATTTATTTTATTTTATCCTTTATTATTTCATTTATTTTCTTAAATATATTTTCTAAATACTGAAAAATCTTAAAATACAAAAAAAATGATAGATTTATATCTTGACTTAGTTTATTTTATTTTTCTCACAAAAAAATATTTTTATTAACTATACTTTACTTATTTTTTTTACTTATTATCTTGTAAATATAATTAAAATTATATTATTAGTTAATTTCTTTCATACTAATTTAAATATATTATTTTTGATATAAAAAAGACTAAAAAAATATTTTATAATGCTATGAATATTTTTAAGATAAAAATACCAAAAAAATACTTTTCTTAAACTTATTTTCTTTTGATTAATTAATAGAACTAGGGTTTTATTTAAAATATTTTCTTAAAAAAATTCAAATTGAATTAATTATTTACTTTATTTAATTAGGTTAAGACAAAATCCCTTTTTCATGAAAATCAAACAAAGATACATTTTCTTTACATTTTGCATTTTATGTACATTTATTTTACTTTGTACTTATTTATTTCCTTGTACATTGATATCAATTCAATATGGTTGTAATAGAATAATTAGGCTTTAAATTTTTGCAAATCCTCTTTTACAAATTGTACACCCCCTCCCCACAAATGTTGTAATAGCGTAGTAACTTTAAATCTCGCAATTTATCGCTTTTATATAACATGCTAGTAATTAGGATTTGTATGGAAAGACTAAAACCAATACTTAGAAAACCCTAATTCAAGAGAAAAACAAGCATGAAAATGATACACTTGCACACAAGCACCCCTAGAGTTATTCCACTTGGTTGCCTAATACAAAATGACCATATTATGCATGTGAGGTATCGTAGCAAAAACAAGCAAATACAAGATCATAGTCTCTCGATGACGCTATCTAAGTTGCCTTACAAATGATCTTAGTCCCTAAAAAAGAATGGTAAGATACCTTACAACATTGCTAACCATGGTTATACGTTGACCCGCGCCCGTCCCATTTATATCCAAAGATAGGGTTACTTACCAAATTAATGGTAAGATAACAATGTAAAAAGGAAAGAAAATGAAAAAGAAAGACATTTGAGTAGGTACAATGCTCCTAATTACTTGCTAAATTTCAAACAAACATCCTTGCTATTTTCAAAACAAACACATACACTTTCAAACATCTTACAAAACTTGAAAACATTTTCAAAAGATTGACATCTTTGTATACATTCTTACGAATGAGAATCATTACAAAGGTTGCCTAAACAATGGCCTCTTTACAAAATACTTTCCAAAAACCACACAAATAACAATTTCAAACAAAAGCAAGTGATCTAGCAAGTAACTAAGAGCCCATGGAAAACCATGGATTAAAAGGGTGCTAATACCTTCCCTTTTCATAATCTACCCCCCGAACTCAAGAAATAATCTCAAAGGTCTTTCTTGTGCTTTTTCACCTTTCCTTTTGGATAAAATAAAAGTCGGTGGCGACTCTTGCTAACTGAAACATTTGTGATCAAACGCAAAACACCCAAGTCAGTTCTCCCACCGTATCACAGAACTGGCGACTCTGTTGGGGACAAATCTAAAAGTGGGGTTACCTTAGGGTTAGATCACATTTACTTGCTTGCATTGTTTGACTTGTATGCTTTACATTATGGTTTTAGTTTGGGTTTGAATCGTCTACCCGGATTTGAGATACATTATAGGTAAGTAACAATACATTGAGGAAATTGTGCAGGGTATACCGACATGGTCTAAGAAATAGCTACGTTAGTGCAACATATTTGTGGGTACCGGTAGCCCTTGATTTAATCAAGGAGAATACAGGGCTGCTGAGTGATGTCATGAAGCACTGATGAACTTTTAGAACCTTTACTTGACCAACTTAGCCTTTAGGATGTAGTGAGATGACCGGATTTTGTGCAGTTCAAAGTTGGTAGATACTCGATACTACAATCATTGAGGTTTGGTTTCTTGGGATATTTCGGTCTCCATTAAAGAGGCTTGTGCTGAAACAATGACCAAGGAAACATACCAGAGATATTGAGCTCCTTAGAACCCGGTTACTATTACTAGGACAGGTTTGAGACAACTAAACTTCAAGAGGATACTTAACTATGAAACTCCATGCAAGCCTAAACCTAAGGACTTGTTTGCTTTGTTTGTATATACATACTTATACATAAAATCATGAACATCATAACATCATATACATTCACTAACCATTTCAAGGATTTTGGGATTCATCTTTCATCTTATTTTGTGGGATATGGATTCTCTTCGTAGGAAAACTATTCAAGTCAACCTTGTAAGGATCCCTCCACACCTTAAGGAAATAGCTTCAAGGATTCCTGAAAACTCTCCATTCACCGAGAGACATGGTCTCCTACTCAACTTGGTCACCTCCAACACAAATGAGGACATGATGAAGGTGCTCTTTCAGTTCTTTGATCCTTTACACCATTGCTTCACATTTACTGACTATCAACTTGTGCCTACTTTGGAAGAATTCTCCCGACTCTTGAGGATTCCCATTCTCAACCAACCACCTTTCAACGGTACGGAAAGAGACCCAAAGCCAGAAGAGATTGCTCAAGCTCTACACTTGCACTCATCTGATGTCACAACTCATTGGGAAACAAGGAGTGGTGTCAAGGGTTTCCTAGAAAAGTTCTTGTTTGAGAAAGCCCAAAACTATTGGAACTCCCTGGACTTACAAGACTTTGAGGAAATTGTGGCTCTCCTCATCTATGGGATGGTTTTGTTTCTAAATCCTGACCAACTCATAGATGTGAACACCGACAAAATCTTCATGTCTCGAAACCCAGTGCCTACTTTACTAGGAGACATCATACACTCTTTTCACACTCGCACAATGAGGAAAAGAGGTGTTCTTATGTGTTGCACTCCTTTCTTGGCAAGATGGTTTGTTTCGCATCTTCCTTAATCTATATTGAAGAACGAGCAAGGTTCAAGGTGGTCACAAAGGTTGATGACGCTCAAACATTCAGACATTCATTGGTGCTCCCGATCCATAGAGAATGTTACTATTATCGACCATTGTGGAGAATTTCCTAATGTCCCTTTACTTGGCATTAGGGGAGGTATCACATATAACCCTTGCTTAGCCTTAAGACAGTTTGGTTACGCCCGAAGGGATGACCCGCACGAGATGCTGATTCAAGGTTTGGTATTTGACTATGACAACAACGATCAAGGTCTTCACCAGAGATTTATCCGAGCTTGGAGGATGTTGAACAAGGTAGATAGAAAGACTTTGGGGCATAAAAATTCCATCCCTCTTGAGCCTTACCTCAAATGGGTATGAACTCGTGCTCAAAGTCTTATGATGCCTTATCCTTCCATTATCCCGGTAATCATTGAGCCTGTCATGGAAGGATATGTTCTATACACTATCCTACATCCTGACATGCCTACCTCTCTTGAAGACCTACAAAGGCATTAGATACAACTAAAGGGCGAGCGAGATACTTTCGAAGCCCAATTCTACGCAAGCGAGAAGAAGGTTTTGGAACTCACTAGACTACTTCATGAGGAGCAGACTCTGAATGCCTACATTGCGCCAAAGAGGATGCGTACTACCTTTTTATATTAGAGTTTTTGTATTATTTTTCCCAAGAAGGAATTGATGTACTAGAGCTTTAATCTATTAATATAACATGTGTTTCCTTTTTGGTCTAAAGCAAATTTGAATCTTAAAGTCCTTGAAATAATTTCATATGCATTTATCATTCATCATAATATAAGCTGGTTTCTTGCAACAAGTCTCCTCATCTCTCTACTGTTTATTTCAGTAAGATGGATCTCGAGCAAATGGTGAAGGACCTCCAAGCTCAGAATGCACAGTTTCAATATTTGTTCTTAACTCTGGCCAAAGGACAAGAAGAGTTGAAGACATTGCTGGTTAAGGAGAAGAAAAAGAAGACAAAGAAAATAACCAGAATTCTGAACATGGGAAGGAGATTCCAAGGGAAAACAAGAAGGGCCTTAGACTTTGAAACAACATTCGGTGAGAAAGACAACTAAGATGGGAAAGGCAAAGAAACATTTGTTCAGTCTGATTCGGAAGAGGAAGAGGAAGAAGTAGACTTTTCTGAAGAATAATACCCTTCAGACGACGACAAGTATAAGCATCTAGAAGAACGGTTGAGTGCAACGGAAATTCAAAAAGTGCCTGGATTGGACTTTGAGGAGTTGGGATTAGTATCGGGAATTGTCATTCCTCCAAAAATCAAAGAACCTGTGTTCGCCAAATATGACGGAGTTTCATGCCCTAAAATGCATCTCCGGTCCTATGTGAGGAAAATCCAGCCCCATATCACTGACAAAGATTTATGGGTACATTTCTTCCAAGACAGCCTGTCTGGAACTCAACTTGATTGGTTTTATCAGTTAGAAAGAGCCAATGTTCAAAACTAGGAAGATCTTGCTGCAACCTTTTACAAACAATACCAATACAATGCTGATCTTGCGCCTACCCGTACTCAACTCCAGAGTATGGCCATGGTTTCGAGTGAAGGCTTCAAGGACTATGCACAAAAATGGAGAGACTTCGCCGGAAGAGTTCAAACTCCCCTATCTGAAAGAGAGTTGGTAGACATATTTTTGGGGACCTTGTTTGGTCCCTTCTTCAATCACCTAATTGGGAGTTCATCGGAAGGTTTTAATGAATTGATACTGATCGGAGAAAGGGTAGAAGCCGGAATAAAGAATGGAAAGATTCAAAAAGATGTATCCTCTGCTGATGTAAGGAAGCCATTCATAGGAAAGAAAGAAGTGGTTGTTGTATATCCTCAGAGAAATCAAGATAGGGCAGAATGTCGTCCAATGGTGAGGGCTGTTATGATTCCTAAACCTGCGCCTGATCAGCAAAGAAACAACCAACCAAGAATGGAAAGACCAGTCAGACAGTTCACCAGAATTAATATGAAACTCTCTCAAGTATTTCCACATCTGTTAAGATCCAACCTAGTGACTTTGAAATAAGCTCCAAAGAACCGTAACACAACCTCTCCTCACTATCATCCTAATGCCCGTTGTGCATACCACTCTAAGAGTCCCGACCATGACACTAACAACTGTTGGGCTCTAAAGAAGAAAGTACAAGACCTCCTTGAAGCCAAAGAGAATTAATTTGATGCGCCAGAAAATCCCAATGTCATTTATGCTCCTATGCCCAAGCACGACCATAATGCCAACACCATTGAAGAGGATATGTTTGTTACTTCAGTTGATGAACTTATGACCCCACTCCTAAATATAAAAAAGAACTTATTAAATGCTAGTGTTTTCCCAGGCTGTGATGGAAGTTGTCATTTCTGTTTGTCCTCACCAACCAGTTGTCCTTTGTTGAAAGCAGGCGTTCAGTGCCTAATAGATAACAAGGAAATTTTGTTCGAAAAGACTTTTGTTCCACCTATTTCTTATAATTATGTTTCCATTGTGACCATTTCCGACAATTCTTCCAGGGTCTCCACAAAAAGACCCGTTAGAATTACATCAATTCCTAATGTAGCCCCTTTGATAATTACAATTCCTGGACCAGTCCTGTATTTGTCAGACAAAACCGTACCATGGAATTATGGAGGGGTGTCTACTACCACGGTATCAAGCAAGATTGGCCAGCTGTCGAAGATTCAAGTTCTGAGAATATTGACTTTGATATAAGTAATATTGCAGGGACTAGAAAGATTACCCAAAGCGGAAGGATATTCTCTCCAGAAATTTCTCCTCCAAAAGCAGTTTCTGGACCCGTAATCATTCATGTTGTTGTTGCTCCTCCAAAGGTTATTTCCAGTCCTACAATCATCTCTGCTAATACTCCAACTGACAAAACTGATACAACCTTTGTTATCACTCCTACTGACATTCTTGCTGCCGAGTCAACCGAGACTCGAGGTAAAAGTATTCTGATTGATCCTGTCCGGACGAAGGCAAAATCATTGGCTATCCCTGAGACCTCCTGGAAAGATATGGAGGAAATTCTAAAGATCATAAAAAGAAGCGACTACAATGTAGTTGAGCAATTGGGGCAAACTCCATCTAAAAATTTCCATTCTGGATTTACTGCTATGTTCTGAGGCGCATGCAAAATCCTTGGTAAAATTCCTGAAAACTGCTCATGTACCCCCAAGAAACATCTGCTGATCAATTCCAAGACTGCGTAGCCAGCTTGACTGCAGATAATCGTCTAGGTTTCTTGGATGCTGATTTAACGCCAAGAGAAAGGAAACATAATGAGGCATTGCATGTCTCAGTGGAATGCATGGGTACAACCTTGGCTCATGTTTTGGTGGACACCGGATCGTCTCTGAATGTGTTTCATAAAAAGGCTCTTGATAGACTTGACTGCAAATGATTGACATTGAAACCAAGCAACATAGTAGTGAGAGCCTTTGACGGCTCAAAAAGGATGGTGCGTGGGGAAGCGAATATCCCCATAAAGGTTGGAACCCAAACATTTGATTCAAATTTTTATGTAATGTATATTTGCCCTTCATATTCCTGCTTACTAGGCCGGACATGGATTCACAATGCTGGCGCTGTTACCTCTACGCTGCACCAAATGCTGAAATATTTGATCCAAGGGAAAATCATCACCGTTCATGGAGAAGAAGAGTATATGATCAGCCATCTCAATTCCTTCAGATATGTGGAGTTAGATGGTGAATTTATTGAAACTCCGTTCCAGCACTTTGAAGAAGTCCCGCAAGATATGGAAGTAACCAAGGATGTGTCTCAAATTCCCAAGATCACAAGGCCTTTGCTCAGGATGTCGTCTTTAAAGGACGCCAAGGCGGTGATAGAAGAAGGTGGGTGCACTATTTGGGGACAACTCCCAGATATCCCATACAAATCTGACAAGTTCGGTATGGGTTTCACTTCAGGTGCCCAGAAGGATGTACGTTGTGCTCGTGCCGGAGGACCACCCTTGAAGATCAGCAACTGTGAAGTCAATGCATTGGAGGATGATGAAGACAGCTATGACCTAGAGGATTGGATTTTCCCAACTGTAAGTGGAGGGATCAACAACTGGGAGGCTAGAGACTTTGTCCCGATCACTTTTATCCCACAGTAATTTATCTTTACATTTTGTTGGATCTGTAATATTAAAACAATTCAGACTCTTAAAACCTTGTGTCTTACCCGAGGCACAATGGTCCATTTGTAAGGGTTATTATCTCATTTACATATGACATCAATGAATCATGGACGTTTTTGCATACAAACTTTGTGCTCATTGTTTTTCTTTTTACATTTTCATTTCCTTCAAAGATAGCTATACTCTTACACACACTCACACTCACAATGAAGGTCTACATCCATTCGGGATCCCATGTGTAACGGTTCTGCTATGGCTTTTTGTGACTCTGAAAATATAATCTACCAGGACGAAGACGAAGGTGAGGAAGATTGTGAAGTACCAAGGGAACTTGCCAGGTTACTACAACAAGAAGAGAGAACCATTCATCCCAACAAGGAACCAGTGGATACAATCAACCTAGGTATCGAAGAAGACAAAAGAGAAGTAAATGTGGGTGCCAATCTGGAACCCAGTGTCAAGGAGCGTCTGATTCAGTTATTACATGAGTATGTTGAGGTATTTTCCTGGTCGTACAAAGACATGCCAGGGCTTGATGCAGATATTTTTGTACTTCGTCTACCTACAAAAGAGGATTGCCCACCAGTAAAGCAAAAGGTTTGTCGTATGCGACCAGATATGTCGGAGAAGATTAAAGCAGAAGTCATGAAACAGTTCAACGCTGGATTCTTGGCCGTCACCTCTTATCCATAATGGGTTTCCAACGTTGTTCCCATTCCCAAAAAGGACGAAAAAGTACCAATGTGCATGGACTACAGAGATTTGAATAGGCGAAGCCCTAAGGATGATTTCCCACTTCCCCACATTGATATTTTAGTTGACAATATGGCACAACACAAAGTGTTTTCCTTCATGGACGGTTTCTCAGGTTATAACCAAATCAAAATGGCGCCTGAGGACATGGAGAAGACAACCTTTGTCACACAATGGGGGACATTCTGCTACAAGGTTATGTCGTTCGGACTGAAGAATGTTGGGGCAACTTATCAGCGTGCCATGGTAGCTCTATTTCACGACATGATACATCACAAAATATAAGTCTATGTGGATGACATGATAGCTAGATCTCAAACAGAAGAAGAGCATCTTGATCATTTACAGAAACTGTTTGAGAGATTAAAGAAGTACAAGCTGAGGTTGAACCCAAATAAATGTACGTTTGGAGTAAGGTATGGTAAGCTCCTAGGCTTTGTCGTCAGCAATAAGGGTGTTGAAATAGATCCTGCCAAGGTGAAAGCTATATAAGAGATTCCTGCTCCTCGTACGGAAAAGGAAGTCAGAGGATTCTTGGGACGCTTGAACTACATTTCCAGATTCATTTCTCACCTGACAGCTACATGTGAACCAATCTTCAAACTATTGAAGAAAGATCAGGTAGTCAAATGAAATGATGAATGCCAAACTGCTTTTAACAAGATCAAAGATTACCTGCAAGAGCCTTCTGTTTTGATGCCACCAGTCGAGGGAAGACCATTGATCATGTATATGACAATTTTGGAAAATTCAATGGGGTGTGTGTTGGGGAAACATGACGAGTCTGGCTGAAAAGAGCACGCTATTTATTACCTGAGCAAAAAGTTTACCGATTGTGAAACAAGATATTCAGTGCTCGAGAAAACTTGTTGTGCTCTGGCATGTGCTGCTCGTCGGCTAAGACAGTATATGCTAACTCATACTACCTTGTTGATATCTAAAATGGATTCAATAAAATACATCTTCGAGAAACCTTCTCTATCTGGGAGAATAGCAAGATGGCATATGATCCTGACCGAATATGACATACAATATACTACCCAGAAAGAAATAAAGGGCAATGTATTAGCTGACCACCTTTCTCACCAAGCTGTAGAAGACTACCAATCCATGAAGTTCGAATTCCCAGATGAAGATATCATGATGGTAAACAACTGTGAAGAACTCAGGCCATATGACGGACCTGAACAAGGATCCCGATGGACCCTTGTTTTTGATGGGGCATCTAACGCACTCGACAATGGTATTGGTGTTGTACTCATATCTCCTGAAGGGTGTCATACTCCTTTTACGGCAAGACTCTGCTTCAATCGTACAAACAACATGGCGGAATACAAAGCGTTCATCTTTGGTCTCAAAGCTTCCATAGACTTGGGGATCAAATCGTTGAATGTATTCGGAGATTCAGCTTTGGTTATCAACCAGATCAAAGGGGAATGGGACACCAAACACCCTAACCTTATCACTTACGAAGAACACATTTTGACATTGCTCCCACATTTTGAGAAGATTACCTTCGAGCACTTCTCGCGAGAAGAAAATCAGCTAGCAGATGCACTAGCCACAATGTTATCTATGTTTAAACTTGAATGGGATAACGAGGCTCCACAGGTCACCATTGAACGAAGGGAATAACCAGCACACTATCACGAGATTAATACTGAAGAAGTAGTGGACCAGACTTGCTTTCACGAAGTCAATAGGTATCTCGAAACCCAAGAATATCCAGAAGGAACTTCAGTAAACGACATGAAGTTCTTAAGGAGATTCTCTGCTAAATTATTCCTTAGTAATGGCATTCATTACAAACACAACCATGACTCTGTGTTACTTCGTTGTGTAGACAAGGTTGAAGCTGAAAGGATCATGATTGAATTACATGAAGGCACTTTTAGCACCCATTCCAGTGGGCATACGATGGCAAAGAAAATCCTACGGGTGGGATATTACTGGTCTACCATGGAAGCAGATTTCTATCAACACTCTCAAACCTTCCACAAGTGTCAGATTTATGCTGACAAGGTGCACGTACCCCCGGTTCCTCTTAATGTCTTGATGGCTCCTTGGCCCTTTGCTATGTGGGGGATTGATATGATTGGGGAAATCAAGCCAACAACCTCCAATGGACACTGCTTCATCTTAGTGGCCATTGACTATTTTACAAAGTGGGTGGAGATAACTTCTTTCGCTTCTGTCACCAAGAATATTGTCGCCCGGTTCATCAAGCAGAATCTCATATGTCGATACGGTATCCTAGAGAAGATCATTACAAACAATGGTACAAACCTGAACAATACTATGATCACCTCTCTTTGCAAGTAGTTCAAGATCCAGCATCAAAATTCTTTTGCTTACTGGACGAAGATGAATGGTGTTTTCGAAGCCGTGAATAAGAACATTAAAAAAATCATATAGAAAATGAAAGTCACATATAAATTCTGGCATGAGATGCTACCATTCGCTCTCCACGGGTATCGTAACACAACACGCACATCAACCGGGTAAACACCCTATTCTATGGTATATGGTGTTGTACCCCAAAATTTCCCTCTCATTTTACTCAAGACATGCCTCTAGAAGTCCTCAATTGCTCAAGGATGACAAAGGATTGACCAGACAAATCCTCCTCATAAGGCAACAAGCCTCAAACTAGGGTTTCCATTTTCATCAGGATGGTTGAGCTCCAAAGGTCCCAAATGCCTTCCATGGTCCCAATATGTTCTCAAGATCATCCATGTCAAGTTTCATGCCTTGCACAAGAATTTTGCTCAGTCAATTGCCCATATGCCTGAAAATCAACTACACTAGGTCAAAAGTCAACTTCGGCCCACATACAGTCAAACTTCAAGATTTTTGGTCAACATCAACATTTTGAAGTGATATCCATCATTTGATCAAGGGTTGATCATGATTCCTCAAAGGAATGTCCCAAATTCATCAAAACCCAAAAGTTGCTAAATTAGGGTTTCATAGGAAAAGTCAACCAAACTTTGACCAGGCATAACTTCTTCATATTTTATCAAACAATTTCCATCCAAGGCTAATTTTGAAGAGGATTAAATTCCTTACAACTCATATTCATCCCACAAGTTCAAAATATGCACTCATCAAAAGATACGAATTTCTACATTATAGGTCCTTTTGAAAAGTCAACAAAAACACCTTTTGGGTCAAAGCTTCTTACATGAACATGGAAGACCCAATTGAGATGAAACCAAATGGGTTGTTTATGGGACATCCTAAGCTTTCTAAAAAGTCAAAGAACACCTCACTATGGTTAAAATTGAGGTAGATATGTATTGTCAAAGTTGACCAATTTTTGGAAATATGCATGAAGTCAACATTGATCAAAATGACTTTTTTTCTAAATGGGTCCATGTTTTCTTGTTTGAAACTTGTTCCTAAGATGTCCCACGACCCCTGATCTTATCCACCTATTATTTTATTATTTATTTTGATTTTTTATCCATTTAAATCAAAATAAATCAATTTAAATAGTAGAATAATCAAATAAAATCAAAGATTTTATTTTATGAGCATATTATGAGTCCATGAACAGCTTGAAAATCAAAAAATTCGCGCAAGATACAATTGATTGGAAAAGATCTTAAATTGGTCTATTTTGGAAACAAATCATACAAGACAAATAATGAAATCAAATCTCCATAATTTGCTAAGATATGATTAGTTTTTATTGACCTAATTCATTCCAATATAAGGACATAACATTCTCAAGGCAAAAAAAAGAGGATTGGGGTCGTGAAAGAAGGAAGACAAGTCTCATTTTTTTGTCAAAAAAGTGCAGGTCGGTTTCGATTCTACAAGCTATTTCAAGCAATTCCAAGTCCAGCAATCTGTTCCTGGACATCTTTTGAAGCCATTGCAATCATCCTCAAGCCTAAAAACCTTCAAAAATCACGCCTCACAGTGCCACGGTTTGCATCTTTTTTCAAGATTCATTTTCAATGATTTATCCATCATAAACATGTTTTGATCATATATCCATGCTTGCTATCATATTTGCAATGTTTTTGATTGGTTTGATTAAAGTTTAAGTGTAGGAATGGCATGATGCCATTGTTAGGGTTTTGAGGTCCCAAATTGGGAATTCTATATAAAGGCAAAATTGGACAAAATTAGGGGTACTATCATGCTCAGGAGATGATTTGCAATTGATTCGTGCCTTTGGTTTGAATTTATTCTGCTTGTGCTGCATTTTTGAATTTTACAGGTTTTTAGTTACGAACAAAATCGGTAAATACAACCTATAGTGGCGGAAAACTGTTGTAGGTAAAAGTTCCCCATCTAGAACGACGGATCCCTGAAGAAGGTGATGGCGTGGTGCTCACTGATTCATCCATTCAAACCATTGGGGACCCACAACGCGCACGTATTTGACATGTGGCCATAGATCTTTATTTGCCTTATATTTATTTTGTATTATTTTGTTAACAATTAACACGCTTGGTTCAGTTGGCAAGGAAGAGCATGATAAGGCTTTAGTCCAAAAGGGGGTGGGTTCGATCTAACCCTTTTGCAAGGTTAATTTTAACTAATTTGTGTCTTCAGATCCAATGCTCCAGGTCCCTGCGCACTCCTCATGCACTTCCATCACCATACCACAAGATCTCATCATATCCAAATCTAACACTCGACAAATGCAGACCATGGTGAACCCTCAAACGTGGCCATCACTGGATCCAAACGCCTGATTGGGCCAAAGGATTTGGGCTTAATGAAATTCAGCTTCACACCCCCAATCTGCTTTCACCACAGGCCCAATTACTTTCTCTCTTTATTTTCTTTTGTTTTATTTGATTAATTTCTTTTTTACAAAACAACAAAAAAAACCATTTTTTATTTAATCATAAAATCAAGAAAACCACAAAAATGTAGAATTAGGTTTTTTTTAATTAAAATTAGTTTTTTTTTGGAAAATAATTAATTTAATGATATTGACTTGATTGTTTTCATAATTAAAATTAATTAGACAAATTAGGTTTAATTCACAAATATTTAATTTTCTCAATAAAATACCGAAAAATATTTTTCTTTAATTAGTTAGATTTAGGTTAAGATTTCAAATATTTTTCTCAATAATAAAATACAAAAAAAAACATTTTCTCTTTAATTGATTAGATTTTAGAATTTAAACTTTGATTTCCGTACTCAATTCTCGCGCGCAATATTTTATTTTCCAATTATTGTATTTGCTTCGGGTTTTTAATAGTTTTTAATTAGAGTTTACCGCATATTATTTACTGTTTAATCCCCGGTTTTTGGTCATGTATACCCCTCCCCGAAGCCTTGTAATAGCGTAGATTTACTTTTTCGTTTTTAATTTCCGCAACTATGAACTGTCTAGATGTATGAATAATAGGCTTGCAAGCAAAAGACAAATAAAGTTAAAACAGTAGATCAACTTAATTGTGCAAAGATTAAATAACTGAAATTAAATACATGCACATGCTCACTCCTAGGGTTTGCCTCACTGGTTGCCTCAGAAATAATGGTCGTGTCCCTCGAACGTAGGGATACCTTAGCAATGACCCGCGATTCAAAGTCATCATAAAGATCATAGTCCCTACTTGTTCCTCGAGTTGCCTACGAATTGATCTTATGACGATAGTCCCTTCGAAATTATAAGGTATCCTTACTTGTTTCCTTCAGAGACCATTTCGTCCCTTCGAACGTCCCTTTAAAAATCCAACGACGGTGCTACCTATTCCTTAATAATAGGATAACGTTGTCTAAAGGAAAACGAACAGACTTTTTCGAGTAGGTAGATTAGTTCCTAGGTACTTGCTCAAACAAACAAAAACTTTTTCACACCAACACTTTCCAAACAAATTTTTCAAAAACAACTTCGTAACACTCTTGAGGACAGAAACAAGGGTTAATACGAAGTAAAACAAAACTTTTCAAAACAAGCACACAGAAAAGCAATTTCAAAATGAGAAAGTACCTAAGAGCCCGTGAAAAACCACAGATAGAAAGGGTGCTAACACCTTCTCTTTCTATAATCTACCCCCCGTACTCAGAAACATCTCAAAAAAGGTTTTTTCTGTTCTTTTTCCTTTTCCTGATTGCATAAGATAAAAGTCTGTGGCGACTCTTGCTTACCGCGACATTTTGCGAACAAAAAACACAAACCAGTATTAATAGTCGGTTCTGCCACCGTATCACAGAACTGGCGACTCTGCTGGGGAAGAAAATATAAAGTGGGGTAAACCTTAGGATCTAGGTCCTATTTAAAACGCAAACCAGTATTAACAGTCGGTTCTTCCACCGTATCACAGAACTGGCGACTCTGCTGGGGAAGAAAAGATAAAGTGGGTTAAACCTTAGGATCTAGGTCATATTTAATTGCTTTCTCTTGATTGTCTTACTTGCTTTATACTTATGGGAACTGTTTAGGTTATTTGATCCTACACCGGATTGGGAAACAACTTTTAGGTAATTAGCAATAAACTGTGAGGGAGCTGTGCTGGGGTATACCGACACGGTTGAAGCAGTAGCTACGTTGATGTGGCACTTTGGTTAGTACCCGTAACCCTTGAGTCAATCAGGGAGATGTACATGGCCTCTGCATGGTGTCATAAAGCATCAACTGACCTTAGAACCTTTAATTGCACAACTTGGCCAGTAGGACGTAGCGAGATGGCCGACTTTGGTGTATGCCCAAGGTCGACAGATACTCGATGCTACACTCATTGAGGTTTGACTTCTGAGTTTTGTTTGATTACGATTCAATTGTCGATTGAACAAGGCTCGGGGGAAAGATCAGTGATATTGAGATCCCTTAGAACCCAGTTACTATTTATAGGACAGGTTGAACCAATCCAGCTTCAAGAAGGTATGACCTTAAAACCCATGCAAGCCTAAATCTAAGGTTGTTTGCGTGACTTGTGTGCTTTCAACTTGAACAACTTGCAGAGTTTTATTACCTGACAACATGAGTTCCTTGTAGGCTTTGTTTACAGTTATTATCCAATAAATTGGATTTCTTCCAGGGTTTACTTGCTTACATCACTTCGCACATTTTCTTAAAAGCATAGCATACACATTATAACATCATGCCTTAACATTTCCTTAACCATTTCAAGGATATCAAGGGCCTGTGATGCAGGTTATGATAAATTAAACGTCTAGCAAGGGGCAAGGGGATTTATTTTCCTCTAGCCAATGTCGTTAGAAGATCAAAACTCAACAACTTGAGTCAGGGGCTATGACCCACTTGATATGGTGAGATTGACTCTTGTAGAAGGACATTCAACGATACAAAGTTCTTCAATCAAAGCTGCAAAAAAATCAACTTCTGATATTTTATTGTTTACCATGCGAGATCTTTGAAAACATTGCATACATATATAATACATATCATTGCATAAGCAAGTTTCAAAGCAGGTCTCTCATGTTCTCGCTGTTTATTTCAGCAATGTCTCTCCAACAAGACAACATAGATCTCCAAGCTCAAGATGCCCAGTTCATGGAATTTCTCCTGAATCTATCCAAGGGGCAAGAAGACCTTAAAACACTCTTCGCCGGGAATCTGACCAAGGAACGTCCTGACAACAATGAGGATGAACAATTGGAACAACTGCAAGCTGAGGTAGAAGCAATGATAATCCAGATGCTGGGGAAGATGGCTCTTATCCAAAACTTATCTCGAGCACGAGAAGGGCTAAGAGCCTTCCTCAACAAGCTTCACCAAGATGGATGCATATCCATGAAACAAACAGTTAAAATTGTGGATCAAGGCATTAATCAGCCCCCGGTGAGAGAAGAGTTTGGTTTGGTCAGGAAAAAACCTTTCCAGATTTCTACTACATCACAAGCCCAACCACAACCTCGCCAATGACAACGGGGCAATCAACATAAGAAGAATACATTCAGAAGACGCTTCACCGAGATCAACATGTCATTGGCTCAAGCATTGCAACGCCTGTTGAAGGCCAGGTTGGTTATGTTAAGGGACCCTCCTCAGAATCCCAACATAGCCTCCCCAAGGTACAATCCAAATGTAAGATGTGTGTACCACTCCAACAGTCCTGGACATGACACCAACATATGTTGGGCGTTGAGAAATAAAATTCAAGACCTGATTGATGAAGGAGCGCTAGAATTCGCACAAGACAGTCAGGCTGAGTTCTTCTGCCATCCCTCCAAGGCATACCATCTGAAGTGACAAGTTCTCACAAGAAGACTTTTCGTTCATTAGAATTTTCAATGTGTAATTTTCTTTTGATTTGTTTGAACATTTATTCATATCAAACCTCATTATTTCATCAATGCATTGCACATGTTTGTCTTGAATCAATTCATTCGTATTCACTATTTCAGAAATGCATTCTTATTTCCTTTTGTGATATTCAACTCTCGATTAAAAACTTTAAAGCCTTAGAGGGAGGATGACGAAAATGATACCACAATCTCTACAGTATGCTTTTGAGCAGACCCCGCTGAAGATGTACATGCGTTGTTTCAAATCCTAAACAGTGGAGTTATAAGGAAAATAGTCCCTAGTCAACCCCTTCGAGCCAAAGAAGTAGGAGTTTTTCTTTTCACACAAATTAAAACCATTAATCATAACCTGGGGCAGGGTAGTTTTCTCAGTTAATTCAGAGGCGCATTCAGTCACAATCTTCCGCTTCGTACATAATGAATGGCATCGAAGATGTCCTTCCAAAATAAAAGACGGTGATGGTTCCATATAATCATCAAGACAGGCAGTCATTATTTCCCGAAATAAAAGGCCATTAAGTCAAAACCTATGAAGGAGACTTAAGAGAAAAATTGGGGCATCCCGTTGACTGTAATCACAAAATAAACAGTTCAGGCAAAAAGAAGGGATAATGAAAACCAAAAAAAGAGGTTACTACAAATTCTCGACAAAAAGAAGATTACAAAAATGACTGCCTTTTCAAAACAAATGTTCAAGTTTTGAATCATCACCAAGTATCGGAGCAAAGATTCCAGACTCAACCGGGATCTAAACGCGTAATTAACTGAGCATAGGACTGAAGACCATCACGAAGATCGGGTTGGGTACAAATAAAATTTGAGCCTTTATCCTTTGTTTCTTGAACCGTGAACCAAGCCACATTATAACCCTTAAAAGTCCTAGCTGGAGCATGGGTTAGTTTGAGAGCATACTATTACAAAGGTATCCTGACTCCTGTAGGCTTTGTTACGAATCATGAGTTGATATCACATTCTTGCAAGTTTCATTTTACTACACAAAACACATTTTCAAAAAAATTTCAAGACAGACATGAGTTTTGCATTCTTTAAAGGACATTGCTTGCATATGACTAATTATTTGACAGCAGAGAAATCCGCATAATGGATATTCAATGAACAGACATCCTCTCAATGGACATAATCACCTAAGCGGGAAAGACACTTCCAATAACAGGTCTTCCATATGCAAGGGGCATGACATGATGTCTAAACACACCTGGGGCAATCTATCCAAAGGTGCCAAAATAACTAGGGGCAGATCTCCATCTGAATTGCTTGGGGCATTACGCACGCATTCCAGCAATGAATCATGTGCCATCAAGAAAACATTTTTGACAGTACTACAACACAACATTATGGACAATGACAACTCTCTACATCCTGAAAGTGTGGACATAGTCGGAAAATACTCTGTATCAAAAAAAGACCCGCTAGGTTGACACACCTAGGAAAAAATATGGGAGTCCCGGCGAACCAAAAGGGTTCGGGAAAAAGTTAGGGATATACATAAAAAAAACTGTACACCCGACAAGTCAAAAACCTGAAAAGACGACTTGGGCAAAAAGGTATCCCGGTGGACTTAAAACCCGAAAGGGAGGTCCAGGAAAAAGTTAGGGATTTAAAACATACGACTCTGTCCCGTAACCTGTCTATCAGTGGAAGACTTATACCTTGATTAGAATTCATCAAGAGCACCAGAATAGAGAAACAGTTCATATACGCTTCAGATACAGATGCCATTCTGATACTCATTCAGATTCAGCTTTCAGATACAATTCAGATACACTCCAGATACGAATGCCATTCTGATACCCATTCAGATTCAACTTTCCGATATAGTTTAGATATGCTTCAGATACAAATACCATTCTGATACTCATTCAGGTTCAGCTTTCAGATACAGTTCAGATACGCTCCAGATACGAATGCCATTCTGATACTCATTCAGATCTAGCTTTCAGATACAGTTCAGATATGCTCCAGATACGGATTCCATTATGATACTCATTCAGATCCATCTTTCAGATACAGTTCAGTTACACTCCAGATATGGATGACATTCTAATACTCATTCAGATTCAGCTTTCAGATACAGTTCAGATATGCTCCAGATACGGATGCCATCCTGATAGGCATTCAGATTCAGCTTTCAGATATAGTTCAGATACGCTCCAGATACGGAAGTCATTATCATACTCATTCAAATTCAGCTTTCAGATACAGTTCATATTCGCTCCAGATACGGATTCCATTCTGATACTCATTCAGATTCAGCTCTCAGATACAGTTCAAATACGCTCTAGATACGGATGCCATTCTGATACTCATTCAGATTCAACTTTCAGATACAGTTCAGATACGCTCCAGATACGGATGTCATTCTGATACTCATTTAGATTCAGCTTTTAGATACAGTTCAGATACACTCCGGATACGAATGCCATTATGATACTCATTCAGATTCAGCTTTCAGATACAGTTCAGATACGCTCCAGATACAGGTGCCATTCTGATACTCATTCATACTCAGCTTTCAAATACAGTTCAGATACGATCCAGAGACGGGTGTCATTCTGACACTTATTCAACACATGTTTCAAGTACAGTTCAGATACGATCCAGAGACGGATGTCATTCTGACACTCATTCGACACATGTTTCAAGTACATTTCAGATACGATCCAGAGACAGATGTCATTCTGACACTCATTCGACACATGTTTCAAGAACAGTTCATATACGATCCAGAGACGGGTGTCATTCTGACACTCATTCAACACATGTTTCAAATACAGTTCAGATACGATCCAGAGACGGATGTCATTCTGACACTCATTCGACACATGTTTCAAGTACAGTTCAGATACGCTCCAGATCCAGATGCCATTATAATACTCATTCAGATTCAGCTTTCAGATGCATTTCTGATATGCTCCAGATACAAATGCCATTCTGATACTCATTCAGATTCAGCTTTCAGATATAGTCCAGATACGGATGCCATTCTGATACTCATTTAGATTCAACTTTCAGATATAGTTCATATATGCTCTAGATACGGATGCCATTCTGATACTCATCCATATTCAACATTCAGATACATTTTAGATACGATCCAGAGACGAATGTCATTATGAAACTCATTCGACATATGTTTCAAGTACAATTCAGATACGATCCAGAGACGAATGTCATTCTGACACTCATTCAACACATGTTTTAAGTATAGTTCAGATATGATCCAGAGACGGATGTCATTCTGACACTCATTCAACACATGTTTCAAGTACAGTTCAGATACGATCCAGAGACGGATGTCATCCTGACACTCATTAAATACATGTTTAAGTACAATCACGACATAGATCCATCCATAAAATCTCTGCATGTACTTTTTCCAGCATGGTACAAGGGGCAGAGACAGTTGGAAGCGAAGTCACTATCACATACATGCCAGTGATACCTATATTCCCCACAGAGCCGAGACAACCAAGGTATGACTTCTGTATCCCCAAGCAGGAGTCACTTCCCCAGCAGGCTCTTTTAGAAAGCTAATATTTGCATTCCCCAGCCGAGTTTTATAACCATGAGCAATTTATAAAGCCATCTCCCGAGCAGAGTTTATTTCTCTGACAACGGAAGCTCAATCTCCAACAAAGCTCTTCTCTCCAGTAATGGAAGTTCATCCCCAGCTGAGTTTATTGCTCCAAATCAGTAGATCTTCCAACAGAGTATCTCCCTTCCCTATAGAGTCATTCCCCCGCAGGATTGTTCTCAGACAGAGTCTCTCCCGCCAGAATATTCTCAATCAGAATGGATGTAAATCTCCAGCTAATCATCTTCCGTCACTATCCCCAGCACTCTCCAGCAGCAGCCCAGGATTTATTTTCCCCATCTAGAGAATATCACAACAGCGTTGCATATCCATACATCATGGCATGTGCATACATATTATACAGCACAATCTCATTTATTTTGAGAACATCATTACTCAATACATTTCATACATCATGACATTACATACGACTAACTCTTTACCTTTCAGGGAAAGATGAAATCAAGTTCTCACGAGTCCTCTCTGGTTTAGTCAAACTGACACTAAGGTTTCTGTTCTAGTTGAAGATGTTCTAAGACTTTCATCTGGGTCAGCCGAATCGCTGCTAAGATTCCCCTGATTTCTATGCCAGAAAAGTTAATCCGAGACCACTCCCGGGTTCAGTCAAATTGATACTAAGATTTCTCTCCCAGTTGAAGACAACTCGAGACCTTTCCCTGGTTCAGTCAAATCGATACTAAGATTTCTATTCCAGTTAAAAAAGCTATGAAGCCCGGAAGCCGACCGAATAATAGTCAACCAACAATACATCATACTGTGAAACCTGGGACACGACCGGATAACAGTACAAAATACTACGAAGCCTGGAATCGACCAGATAGTGGAATATCTCAGATTAAAGCTATGAAGCCTAGAAACGACCTGATATTAGTATGCCCTAAATTCAAGTTGAAACCCGGATGCGACCGGATAACCACTTAATTTCTTCTGAAGCCTGGAACACGACGAAATAAGAATTGAGAAATTGCAAAGCCTGGAGCACGACCAGATAGCAAGTTTATTCTCATCTCCCCAGTAAGTCACTGTAAAACCTAGAGCACGACCAGATAGCAGTTAATCTTATTATCCTCAGAAAATCACTGTAAAGCCTGGAGCACGACCAAATAGCAGTTCATTTTCATCTCCTCGACTAAGAGATAATTCCCCAGTAGAGTAACGGACAACTGAAGTTCCTAAAATTCCATTTCTCCCAAGACAGAGACCAACATTCCTCAGCAGATTCCTCCTTAACGACAGGAACAGGAATTCTCATCAAAGGAATATCTCGGGAAATCAACATCCTCTAGATGGCATCTTTAAGCCAATCTCCAAAGATTCTCTGTCATATCTTCCGGATGGCATCTTTAAGACATCTCCAGTGACCTTCCTTCATCTCCTCCAAATGGCATTTGTAAGCCCATTCCCGATACTACCTACACAGTCCAGCACCATCTCAGACGAGTGCAAAGTTTTGGGCACTCTAGTGTTCAATCATCTTCCACCTTCAGATTACGAAAGGCAGACAACCAATATGCATCCTCAGGTTTAAGAAGATTGAATAGGGGAAGCTGTTGTACCCCAAAATTTTCCCTCTCATTTTACTCAAGACATGCCTCTAGAGGTCCTCAATTGCTCAAGGATGACTAAGGGTTGACCAGACAAATCCTCCTCCTAAGGCAACAAGCCTCAAACTAGGGTTTCAATTTTCATCAGGATGGTTGAACTCCAAAGGTACAAAATGCCTTCCATGGTCCAAATATGTTCTCAATATCATCCATGTCAAGTTTCATGCCTTGCACAAGAAGTTTGCTCAGTCAATTGCCCAGACGCCCGAAAATCAACTACACTAGGTCAAAAGTCAATTGTGGCCCACATATAGTCAAACTTCAAGATTTATGGTCAACATCAACATTTTTAAGTGGTATACATCATTTTGTCAAGGGTTGATCATGATTCCTCAAGGAATGCCCCAAATTCATCAAAACCCAAAAGTTACTAAATTAGGGCTTCATAGGAAAAGTCAACCAAACTTTGACCAGGCATAATTTCTTCATACTTTATCAGAAATTTTCCATCCAAGGCTCATTTTGAAGAGGATGCAATTCCTCACAACTCATCTTCATCCCACAAGTTCAAAATATGCACTCATGAAAAGATGTGAACCTCTACATTATAGGTCCTTTTGAAAAGTCAACAAAAACACCTTTTGGATCAAAGCTTCTTACATGAACATGGAAGACCCAATTGAGATGAAACCAAAAGGGTTGTTTATGGGACATCCAAAATTTCTAAAAAGTCCAAGAACACCTGTCTAGGGTTAAAATTGAGTGAGATATGTATTGTAAAAGTTGACCAATTTTTGGAAATATGCATGAAGTCAACATTGATCAAAATGACTTTTTTTTCTAAATGGGCCCATGTTTTCTTGTTTTAAACTTGTTCCTAAGATGTCCCACGACCCATGGTCTTATCCACCTATTATTTTATTATTTATTTTGATTTTTTATCCATTTAAATCAAAATAAATCAATTTAAATAGTAGAATAATCAAATAAAATCAAAGACTTGATTTTATGAGCATATTATGAGTCCATGAACAACTAGCAAATCAAAAAATTCGTGCAAGAGCCAATTGATTGGAAAAGATCTTAATTTGGTCTATTTTGGAAACAAATCATACAAGACAAAGAATGAAATCAAATCTCCATAATTTGCAAAGATATGATTAGTTTTTATTGACCTAATTCATTCCAATATAAGGATATAACATTCTCAAGGCAAAAAAAAGAGGATTGGGGTCGTGAAAGAAGGAAGAAAAGTCTCAATTTTTTGTCAAAAAAGTGCATGTCGGTTTTGATTCTACAGGTTATTTCAAGCAATTCCAAGGCCAGCAATCCATTCCTAGACATCTTCTGAAGCCATTCCAATCATCCTCAAGCCTAAAAACCTTTAGAAATCACGCCTCACAGTGCCACGGTTTGTATCTTTTTTCAAGACTCATTTTCAATGATTTATCCATCATAAACATGTTTTGATCATATATCCATGCTTGCTATCATATTTGCAATATTTTTGATTGGTTTGATTGAAGTTTAAGTGCAGGGATGGCACGATGCCATTGTTAGTGTTTTGAGGTCTCAAATTGGGAATTCTATATAAAGGTAAAATTGGACAAAATTAGGGGTACTATCATGCTCAGGAGATGATTTGCAATTGATCCATGCCTTTGGTTTGAATTTATTCTGCTTGTGCTGCGTTTTTGAATTTTATAGGTTTTTAGTTACGAACAAAATCTGTAACTACAACCTATAGTGATGGAAAATTGTTGTAGGTAAAAGTTCCCATCTAAAATGACGGATCCCTGAAGAAGGTGATGGTGTGGTGCTCACTGATTTGTCCATTCAAACCATTGGGGACCCACAACGCGTGTGTTTTTTATTTGTGGCCATAGATCTTTATTTGACTTATATTTATTTTGTATTATTTTGTTAATAATTAAAACACTTGGTTCAGTTGGCAAGGCAGGGCATGATAAGGCTTTAGTCCAAAAGGGGGTGGGTTCCATCCAGCCCTTTTGCAAGGTTAAATTTAACTAATTTGTGTCTTCAGATCCAATGCTCCAAGTCCTTGCGCGCTCCTCATGCACTTCCATCACCATACCACAAGATCTCATCATATCCAGATCTAACACTCGACACATGTAGACCATGGTGAACCCTCAAACGTGGCCAGCACTGGATCCAAACGCCTGATTGGGCCAAAGGATTTGGGCTCAATAAATTCAGCTTCACACCCCCCAATCTGCTTTCACCACAGGCCCAATTATTTTCTTTCTTTATTTTCTTTTGTTTTATTTGATTAATTTCTTTTTTACAAAACAACAAAAAAAATCATTTTTTTATTTAATCATAAAATCAAGAAAACCACAAAAATGTAGAATTAAGTTTTTTTTATTAAAATTAGTTTTTTTTGGAAAATAATTAATTTAATGATATTGACTTGATTGTTTTCATAATTAAAATTAATTAGACAAATTATTTTTAATTCACAAATATTTAATTTTCTCAATAAAATACCGAAAAATATTTTTCTTTAATTAATTAGATTTAGGTTAAGATTTCAAATATTTTTCTCAACAATAAAATACAAAAAAATATTTTCTCTTTAATTGATTAGATTTTAGAATTTAAACTTTGATTCCCATACTTAATTCTCGCGTGCAATATTTTATTTTCCAATTATTGTATTTGCTTCGGGTTCGTAATAGTTTTTAATTAGAGTTTACCGCATATTATTTACTGTTTAATCCCTGATTTTTGGTCATGTAACCCCCTCTCCGAAGCCTTGTAATAGCGTAGATTTACTTTTTCGCTTTTAATTTCCGCAACTATGAACTATCTAGATGTATGGATAATAGGCTTGAATGCAAAAGACAAATAAAATTAAAACAGTAGATCACCTTAATTGTGCAAAGATTAAATAATTGAAATCAAACACATGCACATGCTCACTCCTAGGGTTTGCCTTACTGGTTGCCTCAGAAATAATGGTCGTGTCCCTCGAACATAAGGATACCTTAGCAATGACCCGCTATTCAAAGTCGTCATAAAGATCATAGTCCCTACTTGTCCCTCGAGTTTCCTACGAAATGATCTTATGATGATAGTCCCTTCGAAATGCTAAGGTATCCTTACTTGTTGCCTTCAGAGACCATTTCGTCCCTTCGAACGTCCCTTTAAAAATCCAATGACGGTGCTACCTATTCCTTAATAATAGTATAGTGTTATCTAAAGGAAAACAAACAGACTTTTTCGAGTAGGTATATTAGTTCCTAGGTACTTGCTTAAACAAACAAAAACTTTTTCACACCAACACTTTCCAAACAAAGTTTTCAAAAACAACTTCGTAACACTCTTCAGGATAGAAACAAGGGTTAATATGAAGTAAAACAAATCTTTTCAAAACAAGAACACAGAAAAGCAATTTCAAAATGAGCAAGTACCTAAGAGCCCGTGGAAAACCACGGATAGAAAGGGTACTAACACCTTCCCTTTCTATAATCTACCCCCTGTACTCAGAAACATCTCAAAAAAGGTTTTTTCTGTTCTTTTTCCTTTTCCTGATTGGATAAAATAAAATTTGATGGCGACTCTTGCTTACCGCGACATTTTGCGAACAAAAAACACAAACCAGTATTAACAGCCGGTTCTTCCACCGTATCACATATAGCATGGAGGCTGTCTTTCCTATTGAGGTCCAGATCCCCTCTCTAAGAATTATGAAGGAAGTAGGGCTGAACGAAGACGATTGGATCCAAAATTGACTCGATAAACTAAATTTGATTGATGAGAAAAGGCTTACTGCTATTTTCCATGGTCAAATGTATCAAAAACGGATGATCAAGGCTTTCAACAAAAAGGTCAGACGCCAAGTGTATCAAGTTGGAGATCTGGTGATCAAATGTATCATACTACCACAAGGTGATCCTAGGGGAAAATGGACTCCTACATACGAAGGACCATTTGTAATCAAAAGCATATTCTCTGGTGGAGCGATGATCTTGACCACCATGGATGGTGACGACCTTCCGCACCCTGCGAACACAGACATAGTCAAAAGATACTACACATAAGAGACCCGCTAGGTTGACACACCTAGGAAAAACAAGGGTATCCCGGCGAACTAAAAAGGTTTGGGAAAAAATTAGGGATAAAACAAAAAATCTGTACACCAGGAAAGCTGAAAACCCGAAAGGGCGGCTTGGGAAAAAAGGGTATCCCGGTGGACTGAAAACCCGAAAGGACGGTCCAGGAAAAGTTAGGGAATTAAAGAGTATGACTATGTCCCTTTGGATCACCTTACGGACAACCTGCAAACTCAGAGGTTCTGATCAATTCAATCAACTTCAGACAAGGCAACAAATGGACAAGATGCTCAGAGATACAAAGGCTATAGCAGAATGGGAACCCCATGGGATTATAGCACATAGCTATCTTTTCTTTGTATTAAAATTTTCATTTTTTTTACGACGACATTATCTTACTAGAATGTTTGTCTCATTGTACAAAAATACTTACTCAAAGTCAATACAAAGATATCCCTTTGAAAGCGCAAAGACTATCTATTTTTCTTTACGCTTGTGTTTTGTTTACAAAAACGTCCAATGATTCATTTTTGAACATATGCATTTGAAAATAATTGTTGTTTACAAATAAACAAAATAGAAAGACAATCACTGATGGTTTAAGAGGTAGGGAAAGCTCCCTAAGCTATTTCCATAAAATACCCCACAGTGTGCAGTTTAATCCCCAGCGGAACAAAGCTTCCAATTATCAATCCCCAATAGAAGTTCTCCAATTTCTCTGGATTTCCTAAACAAGATTGTACAAGCCGTACACATATTTCCCCTGCAACAAAGTTTATTTCTCTAAGTGGAAATTCATCAACACTTCAACTTCACAACATAAAGACTTACATATCCTCAGCAGCAGTCACGGATTTATCCTTCCCAAATCCAACAAGCAGTGCAGCAAATTAGCTCACATACGCATACATCGCATCCATATATCATAAACATTAATTACATAAATGCATCATACCATGCATTTCATACAACATGACTTTTCATATTAGCTAACATTTTACCCTTTTTAGGATAAGATTAATCGACAACTACCATTAACAATGTTCAAAGTTTTCAGATACAGTTCAGATACGCTCCAGACACGGATGCCATCCTGATACTCATTCAAATTCAACTTTCAGATACAGTTCAGATACGCTCCAGACACGAATGCCATCCTGATACTCATTCAAATTCAACTTTCAGATACAGTTTAGATACACTCCACACACGGATGCCATCCTGATACTCATTCAAATTCAACTTTCAGATACAGTTCAGATACGCTCCAGACACAGATGCCATTCTGATGCTCATTCAAAATTTCAACTGTCAGATACAGTTCAGATACACTCCAGACACGGACGCCATTATGATACTCATTCAAATTCTCTTTCAGATTCAACAATCACTTTTAGATGGCATCTACAAGCCCATATCCAACAACTTTTTATCACTTATCCAAATGGCATCTTTAAGCCCATTCCCTCTACCATCACATCACCGAGTGCAAATTTCCGGGCACTCTAGTGTCCAATCATCTTCCACCTTCGAGTTACGAATGGAAGATTTACCAATCTAACTCTTCAAGTGTAATAAGATTGAATAGGGTCAGCTATTGTACCCCAAAATTTTCACTCTTATCAAGAATTTTCTCACAAAGATCTCTTTGGGCTCAAGACTGCACTAGGGTTTGATCAACTCAATACACCTCCTCATGCACTGATGACCAAAATTAGGGTTTGAGTTTGCACAAAGATTTTTGAACCTCCTATACCCCATAAGATTTTCATGGATCATTATGGACCCCCAAGATTACTCATGTCAAGTTTCAAGCCTTGGATCACATTTTGGGTCAGTTAATTGAGCAGTTGACCTAAAAATCAGTTGTATTAGTAAAAAAAGTCAATTATGGCCAAATTACAGTCAAACTTCATAATTTTTTATCCATATCAACATTTTAAACTCATATGTATCATTTGATCAAGTTTGGACCATAACTCCTCAAGATATTTGATCAAATCTCCAAAAGGGCAAAATGGTCAAAATTAGGGTTTTGAATGGGAAAGGGTAATTTTTTATTTTTGACCTAGCAAATGGTCAATTGGTTTAAGGCATGATCTCAAGAGTCCAACTGCATCATTTTACCTAATGACATGGTTCAAAAACATTGCAAGTCCATTGGATTGACTAATGAATTTTGCAGTCAACTAATCAAAAGTCAATTGTATACTGAAAAGTCAAACTTTGACTTTTTGGTCAAATTCAAGTGCCAAAGATCATAATTCATCAAAACATGTCAAAATATGAAACTTATTCATCAATAAATAAAAAAGTCAAGATTTCATTTTGAAAAGTCAAAATTTCTAAACTTAGAACTTTTTCTAAGTGTTGGAAATTTTATATTTTTTTATAACTTTGAGCAAACTTTTCACCATGATGCAAGATGATTCAAGAGAAACTTCCAACATGAAAGTTGTATATATCCATTAAATCTACAACTTTGATTTACACAACTCCTTCCAAAAGTGCTTGGATCTCAAGTTATAATTTTATGAGCATGTGGTCATGAAACTAAACACTTGTGAAATTTTGCCCAAATTTGGTCAGGATTTTGACCCAACTTCATGTCACTTTTTCATATAGTTCCAAGGGTAATATTCAAAATCTATTCAAATATTGGTTGTAGATCACATTGCAAGCTTTCCAAAATGTCCAAGAACTCCTTGAGATCATTCTTGAGTAGGGAGAATCGAAGAGATGAAGTTAGGGTTTTGTCACTTGAATTACAAGTAACTTTTGATGAACACATGAACCAAATCCATGCTAGGCTGCATAATCCTTGCTTTGCAGACCTCAAACTTATTTGTAACTCCATATTTAAATGTTTACACAACTGTTAAGGCTTTGATCCAAGTAATTGAGCTTTTATCCAAGTTGCATTTCCATTAATGGCACAAAGTTAACATTGGCATTCTTGTAAAGCAAGCTTTTTGCATAAAGTTCATTCTTGAGCCTCTAACTTGTTCCCTCTGATCACACTCCATCCACAAAGTCAGAAGCAAGCTTGTTTAAAGCATAACCACTCTATCTTAGCAAGTACATAAGGCTTTGAAACTTGAATTTCTAAAAAATTACATGTTATGCATAATCTTGTGATTTTGAATTCTGATCAACAAGAGGTATCCAAACTTGTTGCTTATAAATAGAGTCACTATTTGTGAGCTAAGGCACGAGCTTAAGCACCCTGAAATACACCAAAACTCTCTCAAATCAGAAATTGGCCATAAACTCTGTTGCTGCATAGTTTCTGACCTTGAATATCAAACTCACATTTCCCTCGTGTGTTTCTTGACCTTTTAGTTTCTAAAGCTTCCTTACATCAAGTGTAACCTATCCCTGTTTCATTACTGTAACATCATTTACCATATCCTCCATAACCAAAAACAAAGCATTGCATATTGACTTCTCCAAGTCAATTCAGCCACTCTTAACTCAAGCAAACCATTGCATTAGCTTCCTAGGACCTCAAGGAAGCTAACCTGATCATCACCATTGAAATAAGCTCACACTCAAAACATAATTTCCAGTTTTGAGGTAAGTTTTCTCAACTTGGAACTCTTCATACAGGCATCATCAATAGTTTATTTGTGAACAAAACATGTAGATATCATTGCCTGAAGCTAACCATGTCCATAGTTTCCATTAATTTTTCTTGAGCTTAGAGAATTTTGAAACTAAATTTTTTGAAATTTTTAGGGTTCAGATTAGGGTCATTATAATTCATGCTTATCTTTGATCGATAGTTTTAATACTTTATATTTCTGGAATCGTGAGAAAATTTGCTACAAGTTTCATGTTTACAGTTTTCATTTTTGATGAGAAATGAGCAAGTTAAAGTTGGTCTGGCTAGACGTCAAAGATGAAGTCTTCAGGGCGCGTTTTGCCTTGTATATTTATTTTTTTGCTTATGTTAACGGATGTATAGCCACCCCAGTGATAGATGCGCGCGCCTGTATCTTTAGGGATCTGGGTTCGAGCCCCAGTGGTACCCTTTTGCATTTTTACATGTTTTACAATTCTGACTTTTTTTTTGTTTGCAGGGCACTGGGCCTCTTTGGGCCAGGTTTATTTTTTTATTTTTTCTAGCTAACCCCATGTTTCCTTTATACGCCCCTGGCCCAATTTATTTTATTTTCTTTTTTATTATTTCATTTATTTTCTTAAATATATTTTCTAAATACTGAAAAATCATAAAATATAAAAAAATGATAGATTTATATCTTGACTTAGTTTATTTTATTTTTCTCACAAAAAAATATTTGTATTAACTATACTTTACTTATTTTTTTACTTATTATCTTGTAAATATAATTAAAATTAGATTATTAGTTATTTTCTTTCATACTAATTTAAATATATTATTTTTGATATAAAAAAGACTAGAAAAATATCTTATAATGCTATGAATATTTTTAAGATAAAAATACCAAAAAAATACCTTTCTTAAACTTATTTTCTTTTGATTAATTAATAGAACTAGGGTTTTATTTAAAAAAAATTCTTAATAAAATTTAAATTTAATTAATTATTTTCTTTATTTAATTAGGTTAAGAAAAAAATCCCTTTTTCATGAAAATCAAACAAAGATACATTTTCTTTACATTTTTCATTTTCTGTACATTTATTTTGTACTTTTTATTTATTTATTTATTTGTACATTGATATCAATTCAACATGGTTGTAATAGACTAATTTGGCTTTAAATTTTTGCAAATCCCCATTTACAAATTGTACACCCCCTCCCCACAAATGTTGTAATAGCGTAGTAACTTTAAATCTCGCAATTTATCGCTTTTATATAACATGCTAGTATTTAGGGTTTGTATGAAAAGACTAAAACCAATACTTAGAAAACCCTAATTCAAGACAAAAACAAGCATGAAAATGATACACTTGCACACAAGCACCCCTAGGGTTATTCCACTTGGTTTCCTAATACAAAATGACCATATTATGCATGTGATGTATCTTAGCAAAAACAAGCAAGTACAAGATCATAGTCCCTCGATGAAGCTATCTAAGTTGCCTTACAAATGATCTTAGTCCCTCAAGAAAAATGCTAAGATACCTTACAGTATTGCTAATCATGGTTATATGATGACCCACACCCGTTCCGTTTACATCCAAAGATAGGGTTACTTACCAAATCAATGGCAAGATAACAATGTCAAAGGAAAGAAAATGAACAATAAAGACATTTGAGTAGGTAGAATGCTCCTAATTACCTGCTCAATTTCAAACAAACATCCTTGCTATTTTCAAAACAAACACATACACTTTCAAACATCTTACAAAACTTTAAAACATTTTCAAAAGATCGACATCTTTGTATACATTCTTACGAACGAGAATCATTACAAAGGTTGCCTAAACAATGGCCTCTTTATAAAACACTTTCAAAAAACCACACAAAGCACAATTTCAAACAAAAGCAAGTGATCTAGCAAGTAACTAAGAGCCCATGGAAAACCATGGATGAAAAGGGTGCTAATACCTTCCCTTTTCATAATCTACCCCCCGAACTCAAGAAATAATCTCAAATGTCTTTCCTGTGCTTTTTCACCTTTCCTTTTGGATAAAAGAAAAGTCGGTGGCGACTCTTATTAACCGCAACATTTGCGATCAAACACAAAACACCCAAGTCAGTTCTCCCACCGTATCACATACCTACTCAAAAGTCTTTCATGTTTATTACCTTTTTCCTTTGACATTGTTATCTTACCATTGATTTGGTAAGTAACCCTATCTTTGGTTGTTAAAAGGGACGGGCAAGGGTCATCGTATAACCATGATTAGCAATATTGTAAGATATCTTAGCATTTTATTTAGGGACTAAGATCACTTTGGAAGGCAACTTGGATAGCGTCATCGAGGGACTATGATCTTGTATTTTTGCTTGTTTTTGCTAAGATACCTCACATGCATAATATGGCTATTTTTGTAAGGCAACAAAGTGGATTTACCCTAGAGGTGTATGTGTGCAAGTGTATTTATTTACATGCTTGATTTGTCTTTGAATTAGGGTTTTCTAAGCATTGGTTTTATCTTTCCATACAAATCCTAATTACTAGCATTTGTATATAAAGCATCAAATTTCGGAATTTAAAAATACTAAACTATTACATCATTTAGGGGTGGGGGTGTACAAATTACAAATGGGGAATTGCAAGAAATTAAAACCCTAATTATCTATTACAACCATATTAAATTTGAATAAATGTACAAAAATAAATAAGTAAGAATGCAAGAATATAAAATGTAAGAAGAAATATGATTTTTGTTTGGTTTTCATGAAAAAGGGTTTTTTGACCTAATTAAGTAAAATAAAATAATTAACTAAAAAAGAAAATTAAGGTTAAGTAAGTAAAATAATTAATTTTGGGAAAAGTATTTTTTAGGGTTTTTGTGAACTTAATTAAACTAGTAAATCAAAATAATAAAATATAAATCCTAAATTCTAAATTGATTTTAATTTACCAAAATAATATAATAATAATAATTAGTAAATTATCTAAGTATTTTTAAAAAAAGAAAATTAATTCATTAAAGAAAATGTTTTTTGCTCTTTTAGTTTTATAAAGAAAAATAAAATGTATAAGTATTTTTTAAATATGCAAATAAATAAATAAAATATTTTTGGATTTTTTATTAATAAAAATAATAATAATGATAATAATAGTAATAATAAAAATAATAAAGAAAATATGAAATAAAAATAAAATGAAGGGAAAATAAATAAAATGGAAAATAAAATAATGGGCCAGGGGTGTGAACAACAAGGTAGGGGGGTCAGAAGAAGCAAAAAAAAATAAAGCCCAAAGGGGGGCCCAGGCGCTGCAAAAAAAAGTAAAAAATGTGAGAAAATGTGAAAAAATGCAAAAAGGTCAGGTTGGGGCTTGAACCCAGGACCTAAGGGTGACAGGCGCGCGCTTTAACCACGGGGGTGGTGATACATCCATTAACTTATGCAAAACAACAAATATATAATAAAAGTTTTGCCTTAAATGTACTTCATCTTCAACCTCCATCCAGAATCCCTGCAACTTATTCGTTTCTCAACCATTTGCAAAAATGTAAATATGAAAGTTGTGTAAAATTTCATCATGATTCCAGAAATGTAAATAACTAAAACTATAGATCAAAGATGAATGAGAATTTATAATAGTATCAAATTCTAACCTAATTTTTCCAGGATGTTCAGATTCAATATTCTAACTACTCAAGCAATGTAAATGAAATCTAAAGACATGGTCAGTTTCAGGGTTATGATATCTACATTTTATCTTCACAAATGGAAAGCAAATGATGCCTATATGAAGAGTTCAAAAGTCAGAAAACTCACCTTGAAAATGGAATTCGTGTTTTGAGTAGGAGTTTGTTTCAAGGTGCTGCAAGGATCAGGTTAGCTTCCTTAAGGTCCCAGGAAGCTAATGCAATGATTAGCTTGGTTGGAGAGTGGCTGAAATGGTCTAGAGAAGTCCAATTGTGATGCTCTGTTTTTGAACTTGGAAATGGAGGAAGATGGTGTTACAGTCGTGTAACAGGGACATGGATGGATTGTGTATGATGCTTGGAAGCTTTTGGAAGCAAAAGGCCAAGAAACGCACAAGTAGTTTTTTATTTTGGGATTTTTGGCCAGAATATACAACAATGGAAGTATGAGATGCAATTTTGAGTTCTTGGGAGTTTTGGGGCTTAAGCATGTGTGTGTTTTGTTGCCAAAGACTTGTGTATCTATAAGAAAAAGGTTGGATGGGTTTTGCACAAAGGATTTTTGAGTTATAGAGTTATGGCTAGGTTACTTGATTTTGAAGAAAAGTGAAAGTATGGTTCCAAGATGAAGTACAAGCATGGGCTGATTGATTGTAAGGCTTGAGACAAACTTCTCTTGAGTTATAGCACGTTTATGATCAGAAGAAAACCATTGCAAGGCTCAAGAACAAGTTTTGTGTATAAAGCTACTTTTTCAAAATGGCATTGTGCACTTTCTTCCTAAAATGGATATAAAGCATGGCATTGCATTGAATGCTTGAGTTGAGGCCTCTAACAGCTGTGCAAGCATTTAATTATGGAGTTCCTAACAAGTTTTAGGCATGTAAAGCAAATATTATGCAGCATAGGTTTGAGATTTGAATCTTTGTTCATCACAAAATGACCTATAATTTTAGTTTGAAACCCTAATTAGCTCTCTTCGATTCTCCTTGCTAAAGAATTATCTCAAGGAGTTCTTTGACATTTTAGAAAGCTTGTAATGTGCTCTACAACCTCTCTTCGAATCACTTTTGAAAATTCCCCTTGGAACTATAAGAAAAAGTGCCATGAAGTTAGGTCAAAATCCTGCCTAAACTTGGGTAAAATTTCACAAAGTGTTTAATTTCAAGACCATGACTTCATGAATTAATAACTTGAAATCCAAGAATTTATAGGAGAAGTTGTGTAAAGAAATGTTGTAGATCTCATGTATATCTATAACTTTCATGTTGAAAGTTTCTTTTGAATCATCTTGCATCATGGTGAAAAATTAGCTCAAACTTGTGAAAAAACATGAAATTTTCAACACTTAGAAAAATTTCTAAGTTTGAAAACTTTGACTTTTCAAAATGAAATCTTGAATTTTTGATTTCTTGATGAAAAAGTTTCATGTTTTGACATGTTTTGATGAATTGTGATCTTTGATACTTGATTTTGACCAAAAAGTCAAAGTTTGACTTTTCAGTATACGGTTGACTTTTGATCAGTTGACTGAAAATCAACTATCATTCCAATTGATCTTGAGCAATGTTTTTGAGTCATGTCATTAGGTAAAATGATGCAATTGAACTCTTGAGATCATTCCTGAAACCAATTAACCAATTGCTAGGCTAAAAATTAGAAATTACCCTTTCTCAGTCAAAACCCTAATTTTGACCATTTTGCCCTTTTGATGATTTGATCAAATTTCTTGAGGAAATGTGGTCCAAATTTGATCAAATGATACACATGAGTTTATAATATTGATATGGGTCAAATATTATGAAGTTTGACTGTAAATTGGCCACAATTGACTTTTCCCCAATACAGTTGACTTTTAGGTCAACTGGTCAATTGACTGGGCAAAAATGTGATCCAAGGCTTGAAACTTGACATGAGTTATATTGGGGGTCCATAATGATCCATGAAAGTCAAATGAGGTATTGAAAGTTCAATTATCCTTGTGCAATCTCAAACCCTAATTTCAGTCATCAGTGCTTAAGGAGGTGTCTTGAGCTGATCAATCCTTGTGCAGTCTTGGACCCAAGGAGATCTTGTGAGAAAATATTTGATAAATGAGAGGGCAAATTTTGGGGTACAATAGGCTTGATACTCGTTTTTTCTGTAATTACTGTCTTGTTTCTGTATTTTAATTGCTGAAGAACATGCTTTTTTCTTTCACGCGCGTCTTGATGATCTCTACATTGTATGTTTATGGACTTAATTGGGCCATACACTTGTTTTGAGACAAGTAACAAGTTTAAACAAAAAAATCCGCTAGCTTGGGCCTTGTAAAAAACAATTTTAAAACATTAAACAAATTTTGATGATATAATATTTAAAAAGAAAATAGTTTTTTTTTTCAAAACAAGTAAATAATTTTAAAAAAAAACTTGCAGTGGGCCTGTGGCGTTTTGGGCCTGCTAAAGAATAAAACAAACACTTATAAAAAAATCAGTGGGTTTATTCAACTCAAACATACCAGGCCTTTAAACAAGGCAAATTATTTTCATACACCCTCTTTTGTTTTCAAACTGATTTAAAAAAGAAATATGGGCCTTTTCGGATTTGTTCACACCTTGTCTAAAAGAAATGTACCCCTTACTAAGAAATGGACTCTCACTTTAAATATTAACGGGCTATCAGATATTGATGGCCCATTTTAAATCGACACACTCTTATTTTTATGCTTTAACCTCCCCATAAAAAATAAAAAATAAATAATACGATTCATTAAAAGGAAACCTAAGCATAAATAGGGATATGGCAAATTTGGGGTATGACAAAATTATAAAGAAAAAAATAAAATAAAATAATTTTGCTAGGGGGGGTGCAGATTATATTAAGGTAGTAAAACTAGGAGGGTTCAAATACATGGGCCTGAATTCAGATATTGAATTCAGGCTCAGGAGGCAGGGGTGCACGTTTTGTATATATAGTAGAAAAATGGGGGTTGTGAGTAGAGAATGGGCTAGGCCCAATGCAAAGCTTTGAAGAGTATGTCTGGTTTGTATGTGGAGGGTACATAGTAATACAGTGGGGTGCATATGGAGGTCCATTTAATTCAAATCTCATGGGTAACGGTGAGGGCATACGGTGGTCATTATGGAATCCTGCTTCATATTATAAAAAACAAATATATATATATATATATATATATATATATATATATATATATATATATATATATATATATATATATATATATATATATATATATATATATATATATATATATATATATATATTTGAAACAAAACAAAATGAATTTGTCATTCTCTCACCCTCTCAGATTTTCTTTCTCTCTTCTCCCTGACTTCCCACTCTCCTTCAATAACACCAAAACCCTAGACCCTAAAATCCACCACGGCGGCGCTTCCTCCGTCTATTATGTTCGTCTCTTACCTATCTCCTTCCAAAACTTCAACCCTTATACTACAATAAACACAAACAATTATTGTAGAATTAGAAGCTAGGTTTTTCTTCCCTTTTACGAATCAATTTGTCTCCCTTCCATTTTTTCAACCTTTAACCCTTCCTCCTCATGTTTCAGGTAGGACAAAGATTGCAGTGATGGTGGAGACGCGAGGGCATGATGGATGGTGTTTCGAGGGTTTCAGATACCGAAACCCCAGATCAGAGCGACGATGGAAGATATGGATCTAACGGAAACGCGAAGAGGATGAAGAAAAGAAATGGTGGCAAGAGTGTCAACAGCGAGGCCATTCCTCCTGTTAACCTTCCCTCTGTCTTCTAATTTTTCAAACCTTCCTCCCTCTTTCTGTTTGTTCCCCCTCCCTTTATTATGATGATTTTCCTCTTTCTTTTTATACTGTCATCTGTTTGTCTCCTTCTCTTTGTAATTTCTTTTTTTTAATGTAAATTTCCACCACCCTGTACTGTAACTTCCTCCTCCCCTCTGTAATTCTTTTTCTTACTTTTTATAGCAGCTTTAGGAAATATATAATAGGGAATGAATTAATGTGTTTGTATTTGGGGATTGAATTAGGAAATACAATTGATTTTGTTGTAAATGTTTAGACAAGTATTAATTTGTATTGATTAGAATCAATTTGTTTCTACATTTTTTACTCGATTCAAACAATTAATGTTTACAAAAATTTCATTCTTTTTTGTATCACACGCACCTTCCTGGGCCTGCAGTGTTTGGGTTGCGCGTTTTGAAAACATAAGCATGTTAAAAAATAGACCTGCTTGTTTTGGGATTGCAAAATAGGCCATGAGAAAGGAAAACCATTAATACTTTTTTTCAAATATCATTTTAATATATTAAATTTTAATAATAATTTTAATAATGTAATACTTAATAGAAAAAAGTCTTCAAAACAAAACAGAAAACTGGATGGGCCTTGCGGTTGGGCCTAAAAAAAACAGATTTTTTTTGCACCCCCTTTCAATCTTATACAAAACCTAAATAGGCTTTAAATAAATGATTTGTTCATACCCTCTAGTTTAAAACAATACACCTTCTTCTTTTAACTTGAAACAAACCATTCTTTTAAAAATCTAACGGGCCATCAGATATTAACGGTTCATTTTAAATCCAACACCCTTTCTTCCATGTTTCACACCCCCTATAGAAATAAAAATTAGACCATAAGAAAAAGAACCCTAAGTATAATATAAGGGTAGGGAAAATTTGGGGTATGACACTCGACGTCTTTATTTATGCACACTCCTCTAAGTTGCCTCTTTGCATGGCTAGTTGTTCACCAACGACTATTCCTAACCAAGAACTTTAGAAAACATGAAGGGAAACAAAAATATAAATGATATTCACAAGTATATAAAACATGTACAAGTATACAAGTATGGTAAACATAGACAAGTTTACAAGTATAACTATTCTATTAAAACTATACAATATAGCAATTATGTACAAAACTCATAAATAAATAAAGTATTGCAATGTGATTCAATATCAAAACACCAATCTCCGGCCACAACGCCATTTTATTGTTGCGGTAAAGCAACAAGTAAAAGTAAGTATTTTTAGCTTTGTTTTATCGTCTCCACTGGGATTAGGGCAAGAGAAAGAATGTCGTTCAACAGTTTCCGCATTTATAAGCTTGGTTTTGAATGGTTTAGAAGTGTAAAGTGCAAAAAGAAAACATATGAACAAGAAAATAAATACATTCTTTGGAGAGGAGAGAACTCTCCTGGGTTTATATTTGATCTACCCGTCAAATACTTAAAACTTATTACTCAACTGTAGTAAACTTAAATTACTTGTCAATATCATCACATATCACTCACAACAAAGGTTATGTCTAACGTAAAGTTTAGATATCAACCGTTGTGATCTCAATGGTGATGTATCACGTAACTCAAACAACACAGAGGCATTATCAATCGATTCCCACTGTGATTACTAATCCTAAATCTATCTCTAGAGTTTAGAACCTAACAAATATTCATCCAAGAATATGATTTGAGGAGTATATGTCTATAACAACTCAAATTTAAGCACAAAGCAAAAACAAGGATAAACATCAATATCGATTAGTAAAATAGACTATACAATACCATGAGAACCAAATATACATAAGATTCGAGTAAATTTACATACAAAACCCCAATAAAGAGAAACTACAAAGGGATGAAAGGATAAGAATCAAAATATATCACGGTGTCAATCACAATCAAATAAGCTTCAACCCCGGATCGTCAATTTGAAACAACCAAATGTTGTTGTCTAAGCTATTAAATCAAAAGAATAAAGGTGATGGAGTTGGGAGCAAAAAATACCTAAACCATAACCTAAAAAATGAATTAATTCTACTTATATAAAACTAAAATCCACATACCTTACTAAGCGCACAAAATCTCACTTAGCGCGGTCACACTTATTTACACTTAAATCGCCTTAACATGCTAAACGTGGCGCTAAGCGAATAAAAAAGTGGAAACTACTGACATGCCTTCTATAAGAGCACTAGGCTACGCTTAGTGCGACATGGGACACTTTATTTCCTTAAAAATGCATCTTTGAAGTTGTGCCTTCGACTCTTATTACTTGATGCTCCAACCATGCAAAGAATCCTACAAAAGAGATGAAAAACTATCAAACAATACAATATTTACACAAAAACACAATTATACTATTATTTACACAAAAGATTGGGTTTTACTTATTAATACACAAAAAAATAATGATAAGTGCCATAAAATACTATTGAAAATAATGATATTTTGACACTTATCACCCACCACAATTCTCTAGGGAGTGGGTGGTGTATATCAAGAAATCCAGGAGAAAAAGGTTAGACCACACAACTTCCTAGGCATTGTTTATTTACTTATTATATGCCACGCCCATGAATACACGTTAAGGACAGAAAAAGGTGAATTTGGGCAACAAATTCGGTAAAGGGGCGATCAAACCAAATGAAGGGCGCTATAAATGATAACGAGATGATCGTGGAAGGATAACACACATGCCTCACACTCTTGCCTCAATGACTTCCTCGATTATTTCACTATATAGTTTATTAAGCACAAGCACTTGCAAAGGATATAATGTTTTAACCATTTACATTTGCACCTTTCTAGGAGCTCGATTGAGATGCTTACCCGCACCTTTAGAGGAAAATTGGTCATGTCTTTCCTTACGAGAGTCTTTAAGCCCCTCTAACAAGTCTATGTTAAGTCCCTCAGGAGAATCCTAGTTGAGTCCCTCACGCAAGACTATGGTGAATTCCTCAAGAGAGACTATATTGAGTCCCTCAGACGAGACTATGTTAAGTCCCTTAAGCAAGATATTATTGAGTCCATCGGGATAGACTATGGTGAGTCCTTTAGGCAAGACCATGTTTAGTCCCTCAGTCGAGACATATGGGTGCCCGCCTGTATGATGTGCGTCAGTTGAAAAAACTTGAAGTTTCCACTGAGGGATATGTGCGGGGCATTTAATGCTAACCATGATGATTTACCCTTGGGACTCCTGATTGGTCTTTTCCTTTGACATTATTTGTATCATGCAAAATATTTCATCTCTAATATGAGCCTTTGAGATCTTTATGACCCATAATTCCCTTTTCTATTCAAGGAGATGAGAACTAACTTTTCTTTTTTACAAACTTCTTTATTTAGGGTTCACAAATTGTTTCTCCTACCCTATACATTTCTCATTCTTTTGTGGGTTCCAGTTCAAGTTATACTTAGGTACTTTTATCCCTTCTTCCCCTTTATTTATGGTGTTTATTAGGAATTTAGACAAGGAAGGTAACCTGGTTGAACCCTCCATTTGCAATGAGCGTGTAGTTTTTTGGAACTACTGTTATATGAACACTAAACATCCCAATGGGACCGACAACCGTAAATTAGTGGAATTAGGTATGATCATAATTTGATTGATCTCTCCTAATTACGAGAGCGATGGTAGTAGTGGAAGTTATAGTTGAAATTGTAGTCATTGTTGGTATCATTTTAGTTTTGATGATTTCTAAATTTGCGCACATATGCATTATTTGATATATCACGTGTTTGTACTTTTTCAATTATATGAGTATATATTTTTTGTGTAATTCATGATTGTGATTCATTTGGAATAAGTTGTATTCATTTGCTTCAGTTATGACTAGTTTTGTACCTTTGAGAACCTTTACATTCATTGATTTAGTAGTTGTATCCATGAAATGACTCCTTTTTTAGCCTAGCTATGTGTTTTATATCAATGTACCATGTATTGCTTTAATCACAAATTAGAATGCTTGAATCAAGGTTGTAAAGATGTTTGATTCTAATCATACATAGTGTGACTCTAATCACGAAGTCTTAGGAAATTTAGGAATTGACTCAATCTTATTTGAGTTGAATCATGGAAGAGTGTGATTCGAATCACAACTCTTTAAGACTCGAATCATAAGACACACACGACTCAAATCATGACCTAATTCTTTGCTTTACAACCTTCTATTCGAGTTTTTGTTTCTTTGATTTGAATCACTACTATATGATTTGATAAAAACTCATTGTTTTTAGTTTGACCACCTAAGAGTACCGTATTCTTTCATCTCTTTTGTTTTGTCTTTGTTTCATAGAAAGTGAACACACGAGAGAGAGGGAGTATAACTTATCAGGAAGTGTATGGAAACACAATATCTTAAACATCACTGGGTCTTTCTTGTAGTAAAACAAAAAATTAAGAGAGAAAGTTGATCAATCAATTGATGAAATTTATCAATTTCTAAACATTCACCAAGAACCTAGAAAACCATTTTTGCCAAAAATCTCGAGAGGACCAAAGTGTGTGTTCTTAATTCACCAACACTTATCTCCTTGTTGATACCTTATGATTAACCTCCTAGATTATGGATATTGTGATAATTAGTTATGTGTGTGAGTGTGTGATTCTTCAAATATTATTCATATTCTTCAACCTTTGTCAAGAACCATTGTTTTGGATCTCCAACTCTATAGATTGAGTATGAGAGGTAGACTAAAGGTACATTAGGGAATATAAAGTTTTTCTTTGAAGTTATGTTATTTTATATTATGTGGAAGAATAATTTATTGTACATGGATTTTGTTTGTGTGTTATTCTCAAGGAGAGAAGAGTGTCTTTATACTCCATTGAAGACTTTGGTGAAACCATATAAAGGTTATTGCATAATAAAGTTGGAAGTTATCCAATTATCCAAAGTTAATGGAAATCGCTCAAACAAGTCTTCATCAAATTCGAGAAAAGAATGCTACAAAATGAAGCTTGGAGCAAGTTATTATGGATATAAAAATTATTGGATCAAGATCATTGAGAAACCTGTATGTAGCAGTTGAGTATTTGCATCAACATAATGAACTTTCATTTAATCCACGTGTAGGCTAATGCAATGTGGCTATTAGTGATTAAATTAATTATAGTTCATTGTTTGAAAGTACTTGTACGTTAACTCTAGAAAATAGTGGAAGACATGATTATTTCCCAATGGTTTTAAACCATTAAAGATTAGAATATATGTCTGCAATGATGATAATACTAAACCAATATATATCTCTGTGTACTCTCTTTCTTTCTTATCTCTTAATTTTATGCTTTTGTTATGTAAATGTTACATCATAGCATATTTTTTATGTCATCTAGGTTAGATCATGATTGTAGTGGTTTATTGTGTAAGCATAGGTCTATGTGGCATTATGATACGGTGGGAGAACTGACTTGAGGTTTTGTGTTTCGTTCGCACTTGTGCGGTTAGCAAGAGTCACCACCGACTTTTCTTTTATCCAAAAGGAAAGGTAAAAAAGCATAGGAAAGACCTTTCGAGAATTTTCTTGGGTTCGGGGTGTAGATTATGAAAAGGGAAGGTGTTAGCACCCTTTTCATCCATGGTTTTCCATGGGCTCTTAGTTACTCATTCACTTGCTTTTTTTTGATTGTGTGCTTGTGGTGTGGGTTTTGAAAGTATTTTAGAAAGTTTCTTTGTAATAGTTCTCGTCTCTATAAGAACGTATATAATGTTTTATTTTGAAAAATAGTTCAAAGAGGTGTTTGTGAATCGCGTTTCGAAAGGTGTTTTTTTTTAAATGAGGTTTTGCCATGGTTCTCGTCTCTATAAGAACGTATGCAAAATGTTTTGTCTTTTGAAAGTGTTTTAAAATGGAGGTGTAGGTGTAAAGGTTTTTGTCGTGAGCAAGCGAGTAACTAAGAGCGAATCTATCTACTCAAAAGTTCTTAAGTTGTTCTTTTCTTCTTCCTTTTAATGGTGCTATCTTACCATTGATTTGGTAAGAAGCTCTATCCTTGGATGTGAAGGGACAGGCGCAGGTCAATTTTACAATCATTGAAGGAAACTTGTGAGACGCTCTAGCAATTTTTTTTTGTAAGGGACGGGATCGTTTTAACCGAAGGCAACATCGAGGGTCATCGAGGGACTACGATCTTTGTTTATCGATGGGTCATTTGCTAGAGTGTCGCATATTCGAGGGAATTGATTGTATTTCCGAGGCAACGAGCGAGGTTACCCTAGAGGTGCGCGTGTGAGAAAGTGTGTTGGTTTCAAGTTATTTATTCTTGTATTAGGTCATCTAGCGATTGATTTTTGAATCTTGCCATACACGCCTAGTTACTATGCAGTATATAGAAAGTAATAAATTGCGGGAATTGAAATTCTAAACTATTACAGAATGTTCGGGAATGGGGGTACAATTGTTACAAACGGGGATGAATCAAATAAAAATAGCAATGTCCAAATATCAAATAATACAACCAAATCGAATTATTGTGCGATTCAATATAAAGCTATGACAATTTATGAAATAAAGTCAACAAAATATGAAATGTATGTATTTACTTGAAAAAAGAAAAATAAAACCTAATATAAAAAAGAAAATGATTTAAGTTAAAAATCTATATTATTATTATTTGTATTCTTATTAAATATGTGAGTAAAGAAAGAGACTAAACTAAGTTATTGATTTTTTGGTATTTTATTAAATGTAACAAATTAATAAAAATGAGTTATAAAAGAAGAAAATAGTGTAAATTGATTTTCAAGACTTAAAAAAAATGTATAAAAGTATTCTAAGTTTTAATTAATAATTTTTTAAAACAAATTAAAAGGAAGAAATGGGCTTAGGAGATTTAAAGGGTGTTAGGCCCAAAGGTGTTTTGCTGAAACAAAAAAAAAACAAGGCGAGATGGGGGGGGGGGGCGTAACTAGAAAACGCGTGTGGGCCTAAAGGGATTTGGAAACTAAGCAGGCCCAATGTCCTTGAACTATGTTTAACGCTTTTTTTATTAGGGGAAACATGAATTAGGGTTTGTGGTTTTGTTACCCACATTGGTGCCGCTTCTGATCGTCTCTTTCGCTTCTCCCTCTCATTCATCTTTCCACCTCTGAAATCTCTGAAATCTCTCAAACTCTTAAGCTCATGGCCGAAACTCCCTAATCTCTCCTCATCTCAATGATTCGCGTTTTCTATGAAAACCCTAAGGTTGGATTTATGGTTATTTGATCTTCCCCCTCAGGTTTCCGTTACTGGAGCGCCACTCAAACTCATCTCCTAACCAAGCCCTAATGACTTCTTTCGTGAAAAGGTGATGTTCTGCTTTTGTTGAACTTGAACGATTTTTTTGTTGTTGTTTTATCTTGTTCATATTTTTCTGTTAACCTACTCTATCATACCTTGTGATGCAGGAAATGGATCATAAAGAAAGGGAAATAGTCATAGCTGTTTGTGGCTTTTCTGTGAAGTGGACGGGGATGGTGAGACCGAGATGATGATGCTCCTTGGTGGCTGGAAATGAAGAGGGAAGAAATGAAGATGAATACGCGTTTCTGGTAATCCTTTCTTTTTCTATCTTCTATGTTGAACGATGAAGATGTTGTTTGTTAGATTATGTTTGAACTGTTGGATTTGTGACAATTTGGGTTGTTTGATAATGTTTCTGGTTTTGAATGTTTTTGGGTTGATACTTTTGGAATTTTACTGGCTTTTGCTACAGTTGAAGGTTGGTTCGGCCCTGCTTCTTGTTACAGCTTGGTATGAACTGGTTTTTTTGTCACAGTTGAAGGTTGGTTTGGCCTTGTTTCTTGTTACAGCTTGGTATGAACTGGTTTTTTTGTAGTTTTTGTATGTTTGACAGTTTTGATCAGTTTTTGGTTATTGGTATTTGAAGGTTGATGGTTTTACTGTTTTGGTTTGACAGTTTTAAACCTTAATATTTTTGGAGGTTTTGGGTTTGGAAAATGTTTTTGAGAATGGTTTGATAGATTTGCAAGTTTTTGTTTCAGTTGCAGGTTTTTGATCTGTATGTTTGGCTTGAGATAAGGCCTGGTGTATTGATCTGTATATTTAGACTGTTTGATAGTTTGATGATTTGAGGATGGTTTTTTGTTTTGGTTACAGCTTAGCTTGGTATGTTTGAGACCTTGTTTATGGTTTGCAGGTTTGGGGTTTTGTTGACAGTTTTTTGGTTATATGTTTGGATATATTGGTTTGAGGATTTTGTATGATGCTGTTGGTTAGTTTGAAGGCTGGTTGTTGAGGTTTGAAAACTGGTTTTACAGTTTTGGAGGTTGATGGCAGTTTTGTGTTTGGAGGTTTTCTGAGTTGTGTTTGATAATTTATGTCCTCCTTTTTTTTTGCTTGAGCCCTCTCTACTGTTATATTTTGGTTGCTTTTTGTTTTGACAACTTACTCTAAGCAACTTTGACAGGCTGTGGGCAGGGCAGCAAAGCTGTACCTTTTGTGCAATTCTAATAACTTTGGTGATTTCTTTCCTCTCTCTCCTCTCTCAATAATAAAAGCAAATTGCTTTTTCACCTTTTTTCTGAAAAGTTTGCAAATGGGAAATAATGAAAATGGTTTATTGAAACAAGCCTCTTGCTTGTTGGTTTGGTTTACCATAGTGCTGTACTCTCTTTGTGATGCCTGCTGCCTGTTTGTACTGCTATGCTGCTTGCTTCTTACTGCTATGCTACTTGCTTCTTACTGCTTGCATTTGTTTTTGCCATGCTGTTGTTTGTTTGGTGATGCACTGCATTCAGTTTGGAAAGCCTTGTTGCATTTGGACAATTTGCTTGTATTTGCTTGCATTTGTTTTGTCCAGCTTGTTTGCCTTTCCTTTGTTTGGATAACTTACTTGTATTTTTATTTCTTCTTTTTGTGAAGCAAGAAAAATAATTCTCTTGTGTTTTGCAAATAGAGAAAATAAAAATGTGATGAATTAAAAATAAGCCCTCTGATTCCAAATTGCAAACTTTAATGATGAACACTTTCTTTTCTTTTGAAAAATCTTACTCATGTCCAATTAACTGTACTAACTATTTTTCTGTCTTTCATTTTCATGTGAGCATAACTGGATGGTGGCAAAGCAGAGGAAGCAAGAGACTCTGTGGAAAGCATAGAAGCAATGGAAGCCCAGTCAACCTTAGGTATATATTCACTTTATTTGTAATTTAGAGAGAAACATTCAATTAACTATACTAATTTATTTTTCAAATACAATAAGTTGTGAAAACTCAAAGCATTCAAATAATAAATTGTTTTGTACCAACTTTTGAAATAAATGGAGAAAGTTTTATGAGATATTCTGATGACCATTAAAAACCCTTTACTATTAATAACTTGTAATTCTCTCTTTGTGTCTTCACTGATTCTTAAAGATTCCCTGATCAAGATAATTGAAACTGCATTCCAATAATTTCAATCAAGATAACTTAAATTCCAATAATCATGTAACCTTGCAACTGTATTTCAATCAAAACACGCACTGTGTATTCCATAAACAAGCAAATGTTTATTCCATAAACAAGCAAATGTTTTAAGAGACGCAAATTATTTGGTTAACCTGGATCAAACAAACACTGTCTTTTCGGTAAATTTGAGAGAGCATGAAACATGTGAAAATAAATTGAATTTCTGAGAACTCAATTTCTTCTGAGAAATGCGAGAAAAACCATAATTGTTGATTTACTGCCACATGAGAAAATATGTCTGATCGATTCCTGAGCCAATCTTGAATATATGAGAAACCCTAGGGTTGTGCTTTTCTTATGAAAAATGGGAGGGAAAATTTTGGGGTACAACAGCTGCCCCTGTTCAATCTTCTTGAACCTGAAGAGTTAGATCAGCGAGTTTTATCGTTCGTGACTCGAAGGTAAAAGATGATTGGACACTAGAGTGCCCGTAAATTTGCACTCGTCAAAGTGTAGTTGAGGGAATGGGCTTAAAGATGCCATTTGGAGAGGTGACAAAATCTTGTCGGAGATGGGCTTGTAGATGCCATCAAGAATGTTTGTTGAGCTGTAAGTTGTAATTCAAAAGAATGAGTATCAGAATGGTATTCGCGTCTGGAACGTATCTGAACTGTATCTTGAGATTGAGTCTGTATGAGAAATGGAATGGCGTCCGTGTCTGGAGCGTATCCGAGCTGTAATTGTATTTGATTCTGAATGAATAGCAGAATGACTTTCGTGTCTAGAGTGTATCTGTATTGTATCTGAATCTGAAATCTGAATAAGCGATAGAATAATGTCCGTGGCGGAGCATCTCTGATCTGGGGAAAAAGTCAGAATAAGTGACAGAATGACAACCGTGTCTGGAGTGTATCTGTATTGGATCTGAAGTTGAAATCCGAATGAGTAACAGAATGACTTTTGTGTTTGGAGTGTATTTGTACTGTATCTGAAATCTTTGAATATTTGTTAAAGATAGTTGTTAATCTTATCCTGAAAAGGGTAAAATGTTAGCTGAAACACAAAGTTATGTTGCATGAAATGTATGATGTAATAAAATGTATTTTGTCAATGTTTATGATATATGAATGTAATGTATGCGCATGTAAGCTGATTTGTTGTATTGCTGAGGAAAATAAATCCTTGATAGCTAGGGATAATGAAAATCCTTTGACTGCTGCCGGGGAAAATAAATCCTTGACCGCTGCTGGAGATTCAAAATCTTTGACAACTTCTGTGGGGATGTGAGAATCCTTCATGTCTTGAAGTTGGAGTATTGACAAAAATTCTGCTTGGGGAAGTAATGCCATGTACTGCCTGAGAAATCTGCTTGGGAAATCTAGAGAACTTTGAAGACCTCCACTGGGGTTTAAATAACGGGAATCCTTACTCGGCTGGGGAATAGGGAAGACTCTGGTGATTTCACTAGGGAATCAAGAATGAGAATCTTCGATCTGCAAGGGATTAAAATTTTTGAAAAATTCATGCTTGGGAGATCAGGAGTTTGGGTTGTATGCCAATCTACTGGGGAGTCAAGAATGAGAATCTTCATTCTGTTGGGGATATCAGGAGTTAGGGTTGTATGCCAATTTACTGGGGAGTCAAGAATGAGAATCTTTATTCTGTTGGGGATATCAGGAGTTTGGGTTGTATTTCAATCTACTAGGAAGTCAAGAATGAGAATCTTCATTCTGTTGGGGATATCAGGAGTTTGGGTTGTATGCCAATCTACTGGGGAGTCAAGAATGAGAATCTTCATTCTGTTGGGGATATCAGGAGTTTGGGTTCTATCTCAATCTACTGGGAAGTCAAGAATGAGAATCTTCATTCTGTTGGGGATATCAGGAGTTTGGGTTGTATGCCAATCTACTGAGGAGTCAAGAATGAGAATCTTCATTCTGTTGGGGATATCAGGAGTTTGGGTTGTGTGCCAATCTACTGGGAAGTCAAGAATGAGAATCTTCATTCTGTTGGGGATATCAGGAGTTTGGGTTGTATGTCAATCTACTGGGAAGTCAAGAATGAGAATCTTCATTATGTTGGGGATAAAAGTTAACTGTTATCTGGTTGATTTCCAGGCTTTAAGATAACTTGCTGGGGAATTGGAGAAACCAGATGATTTTCGTTGTGGGTTTATAGTTTGAGCTCCACTGGGGATTGGTGGTTGGTAGTCTCATCTCCGTTGGGGATCTTAATGACGTGTTGTAGAGATTGTGTATGGAAATGGGTTTAAAGATGCCATTTGGAGAAACAGAGGAGAATCATCGGAGATGGGCTTATAGATGCCATTCAAAGTTGATTGTTGACGGAAAGTCTGAACTAGATCTAAAGAGAGAATGAATCAGGATAAGTCGTTGAGAGATTTATCTGTTGAGAGATTTCATCTGAACCAGCGAATTCTGGAAATGAATCAGAATAAACCGTTGAGAGATTTATCTGAAACAGTAAAAGTCCATAAATGAAACAAAATAAACCGTTGAGAGATTTATCTATTGAGAGATTTCATCTGAACCAGCGAATTCTGAAAATGAATCAGAATAAACCGTTGAGAGATTTATCTGAAACAGTAAAAGTCCAGAAATGAATCAGAATAAACCGTTGAGATATTTATCTGAAACGGTGAAAATCTGGAATATCTTCAACTGGAATAAGAATCAGGGAGATCTTAGTGTCGATCTGACTGAACTAGAGAAGGTCATGAATTAACTTTGACTGGATAAGAATCAGAAAAATCTTAGAATCTATTTAACTGAGCTAGACAAAAGTCTTGGAATATCTTCAACAAATGTCAGGGAAAATAAATCCTGGACTGCTGTTGAAGAGTATGTGTGTCTTTAAACTTTGCTCAGAATGTTTCCAATGGGGATTCCTGTTTCGTTGTTTGAGGAGGATTCTGCTGGGAAATGTTGATTTTTTTCTTGAGATAAATAGAATTTTAGGAGCTTCAATCGTCTGTTATTCTACTGGGGTACCATCACTGTTGAATTTTAGGAACTTCGGTCGTCCTTTATTCTTCTGAGGAATCATCTTTGTTGAATTTTGGGAACTTTGATCGTCCATTATTCTGTTGAGGAATCATCTCTGTTGAAGAGGAAAGTTGGATGAACTATTACCTGGTTGTGGTCCAGGCTTCATAGCTTGAATTTTGTGAGAATTTAATTGCATCTTTCCTGAAAGGTAAAGGTTAGTTGCATGACATATATCAAATAATTATGTTCTCAAAATAAATGAGATTGCGTCGTATGATGTCCTGATGTACGGATATGTAATGTTTTCAAGATGATATCTTGCTGGGGAAAATAAATCCTGAATTGGTGTTGGAGAAAAGAGTTGAATTCTGGTGACTTCAATGGGAAAAATCCTCAGGGATTCTTGAGGTCGAGTTAGTTGGGAAGAGGTTATCAAAAATTGAAACTCTGGCTGGGAGTCCTCTTATGAGAAGGATTTTGGAGAGATTTGTCACTGCCCCAAGTAGCGAGTGTTTATGGCTTTTCCAGGAAATGTTTGACTGTATGTAACCCTTTGTTAGGATTGACGTTCAATGCCCCAAGTGACGGGGACGAAGACTTTCCCCTGGTTACTCTACACTTTGAGAGATTTCTTGAAATCTTGACTGGACTGCCCCAGGTTACTGGACAATGACATGTCATGTCCCCTTGTTGATAGGAGATTTTTGCAACAAAATTGTCATCCCACTTGAAGTGATTTTGTTCACTGAGAGAGCTTTCGTTCATCGGATATTCACTGTGTGAATTTCTTCGCTGTCAAATAGATAGCCATATGCAAACAACGATATTCAAATAATGCAAAGTTTATGCTTGTCTTGAAATTTTGAAAATGCGTTTTTTAGCAGAAAACTTTTTGTTTGAAAAATTCAACTCAGGATTTAGAGCAAAGCCTTACAGGAGTCAGGATACCTTTTGTAACAGTATGCTTTCGAACTAACCCATGCTTAAATTAGGACTTTTGAAGGGTTGTAACATGGCTTGGTTCACGGTTTAAGAAACAAAGGATAAAGGCTCAAAGTATATTTGTACCCACCCGCTCTTCGTGATGTTCTTCAGTCCTAAATTCAGCTTAATTATGCGTTTGAACTCCAAATGAGTCTGGAATTATATTTTGGTGATGGTTCACACAAGTTGAATTTGTTGGAAGGTAGTCATTTTTGCAACATTATTTTTGTTGAGGATTTGTAGTGACCTCTTTCTTTCGATTTATTATCCCTAATTTTTGCCAGACTGTTCCTGTTTTTGAGATTACAGTCAGCGGGATGCCCCAATTTTCTTAAGCCTCCTTTGTAGGTTTTGACTTAGTGGGCTTTTCTTTTTTAAGAGATAATGACTGCCTATTTGATAGGGAACCATCACCGTATTTTGATTCCAAAGGAATATAAATTATTTTTATGTCATTCGTTGTATTACAAGATGAGGGTTTGCGACTTTATCGTGCATTTGAATTAACTAAGAGACTACCCTGCCCCAGGTCCTGATTAAAGGTTTCAATTTGTGTAAAAATAGAAAACTTCTACTTCTTTGGTTCGAAGGGGTTGACTAGGGATTATCTTCCTTATAACTCCAGTGTTTAGGATTTGAAAGAAACACTTGTACATCGTCAGCAAGGTCTGTCCAAAAGCATATTGTATGAGATTAAAGCATTGTTTTCGTCATCCTCCCTCTAAAGGTTTGTGTCATAAGAAGAATAAAAAGCATAATTTTAAATATAGTGAAAATGAAAAGATGAATTCAAGACAAACATATGCAATGCATTAATGAAACAGAGTTTGACATCAATAGATAATTGTCTGAATAACAAAAGAAATTACAATTGGAAATTCAAAATGAACAGAAGCCTCTTTGTTCGAACTTGTCATTTTAGGTGGAGAGCCCTCAACGGAAGATTTTGATTTGGCCATCTTGTGTGAACTCTAGCGTTTTTTCTTTAATCAGATCTTGAATTTTGTTTCTCAATGCCCAACAACTATCGATGTCATGTCCAGGACTGTTGGAGTGATATGCGTATCTTGCATTCGGATTGTACCCTAGAGCGGTTGTGTTGGGACTCCGAGGGGGACCCTTTAATACAATCAACTTGACTTCCAACAAGCGTTGCATCACTTGAGATAATGACATGTTAATCTCAGTGAAGCGCTTTTCAGATGTAGTTCGCTTACGCCGATTACCCTGTTGATGTTGGTGAGGTTGTTGTTGGGCTTGTGACCCTGAAGCAAACTGGGGAGGTTTTCTCTCGGCTTCTTGTCTCAAGGGAGGCTGAATGATGACTTGATCCTCAACCCTAGTTGTTTTCCCCATTTGGTTACATTCATCTCGATGAAGTTTGTTGATGAGGACTCTCAACTCCTCTTGTCCTTGTGCCAAGTTTTGGATGAGAGCCATCTGGCCCACCAGTTGTCCCATCATCTGGATTTTCATTATGGCTATCTCAGTTCTCAGCAGCTCCAAATGATCATCTTTGTTGCCCTCAGGATTCCCCATGATCATGCCCCTAGTGAGGAGAGATTTCACTTCTTCCTGCCCCTTGGATAGGTTCAGGAACATCTCTTGCAGTTGAGCGTTTTGAGTCTGGATGTACTTGATAGTCTTCTCTAGAGCCATCTCTACTGAAATAAACAGTAGGAAGATAAAGAAGCCTGAAGGGGAGAAACCTGTCATTATATGATGCATGATATGTAGATGCATGTTTTCAAGGATCTCGCGGGGTAAACACAAGAAAATGTTAGAAGTTGAATTCCGATCAACATCTTGGATTGGAGAGCTTTGTATCGATGGATGTCTTTCCATGAGAATTAAGCTCACCATATCAAGTGGGTCATAGCCTTTGACTCAAGTTGTTGTACTTGATTTTTGACGGCGTTTGTTTAGAGGAAAATGAATCCTCTTGCCCTTTGGTAGACGTCTGGTTCAACGTGACCCCGCATCAAAGACCCTCGAGATCCTTGAAATGGTTATTGAAAATGCTTATGGTATGATGTTATGATGTTATGTACAGATATGCGAAGTAAGCAAGTTTATATACAAATAATCATATTCACACGAAGCAGACAAGTCCTTAGGTTTAGGCTTGCATGGAGTTTGTAGGTAAGTACCCTCTTGAAGTCTAGTTGGCTCAACCTGTCCTAGAAATAATGATCGGGTTCTAAAGGATCTCAATATCACTGACCTTTCCCACAAGCTTCGCTCAATAAGGAATTGACTCGTAACTGAACAAAACTCAAGGGTCAAGTCTCAATGAGTGTAGCATCGAGTATCAACCAATTTTCAACTCTACACCGAAACCGGTCATCTCACTACGTCCTAATGGCCAAGTTGGTCAAGTAAGGTTCTATGGTCAGTTGATGCTTCAAGACACCATGCGGCGGCCCCGTACTCTCCTTGATTCGACTCAAGGGTTACCGGTACCAACAAAAGTGCCACATCAACATAGCTACTGCTTCAACCATGTCGGTATACCCCACACAGTTCCCTCACAGTCTATTTCTACTTACCTAAAAGGTGTCCCCGAATCTGGGTGTAGGATTTAAAACAAACCCAAACAAGGAACCAAGATGTAAATCAAATAAATCAAACAATGAAAGCGAGTAAAAGTGATTTAACCCTAAGGTAACCCCACTTTTATTAAGTCCCCAGCAGAGTCTCCAATTTTGTGATACGGTGGGAGAACTGACTTGAGGTTTTGCATTTCGTTCGCACTTGTGCGGTTAGCAAGAGTGGCCACCGACTTTTCTTTTATCCAAAAGGAAAGGTAAAAAATCACAGGAAAGGCCTTTCGAGAATTTTCTCGGGTTCGGGGGGTAGATTATGAAAAGGGAAGGTGTTAGCACCCTTTTCATCCATGGTTTTCCATGGGCTCTTAGTTACTCGTTTTAGATCACTTGCTTTTGTTTAATTGTGTGCTTGTGGTGTGGGTTTTGAAAGTATTTTGGAAAGTTTCTTTGTAATAGTTCTCGTCTCTATAAGAACGCATACAAAGTTTTGTTTCGAAAAATAGTTCAAAGAGGTGTTTGTGAATCGCGTTTCGAAAGGTGTTTTTTTTTAAAAGAGGTTTTGTCATGGTTCTCGTCTCTATAAGAACGTATGCAAAATGTTTTGTCTTTTGAAAGTGTTTTGAAATGGAGGTGTAGGTGTAAAGGTTTTTGTCGTGAGCAAGCGAGTAACTACGAGCGAATTTATCTACTCGAAAGGTCTTAAGTTGTTCTTTTCTTCCTTTTAATGGTGCTATCTTACCATTGATTTGGTAAGAAGATCCATCCTTGGATGTGAAGGGACATGCGCGGGTCAATTTTACAATCATTGAAGGCAACTTGTGAGACGCTCTAGCAATTTTTTTTTGTAAGGGACGAGATCATTTTAACCGAAGGCAACATCGAGGGTCATCGAGGGACTACGATCTTTGTTTATCGAAGGGTCATTTGCTAGAGTGTTGCATATTCGAGGGACATGATTGTATTTCCAAGGCAACGAGCGAGGTTACCCTAGAGGTGCGCGTGTGAGAAAGTGTGTTGGTTTCAAGTTATTTATTCTTGGATTAGGTCATCTAGCGATTGATTTTTGAATCTTGCCATAGACGCCTAGTTACTATGCAGTATATAGAAAGCAATAAATTGCGAGAATTGAAATTCTAAACTATTACAGAATGTTCAGGAATGGGGGTACAATTGTTACAAATGGGGATGAATCAAATAAAAATAGCAATGTCCAAATATCAAATAATACAACCAAATCGAATTATTGTGTGATTCAATATAAAGCTATGACAATTTATGAAATAAAGTCAACAAAATATGAAATGTATGTATTTACTTGAAAAAAGAAAAATAAAACCTAATCTAAAAAAGATAATAATTTAAGTTAAAAATCTTTATTATTATTTGTATTCGTATTAAATATGTGAGTAAAGAAAGAGACTAAACTAATTTATTGATTTTTTGGTATTTTATTAAATGTAACAAATTAATAAAAATAAGTTATAAAAGAAGAAAATGGTGAAAATTGATTTTCAAGACTTAAAAAAAATGTATAAAAGTATTCTAAGTTTTAATTAATAATTTTTTAAAACAAATAAAAAAACAAATTAAAAGGAAGAAATGGGCCTAGGAGATTTAAAGGGTGTTAGGCCCAAAGGTGTTTTGCTGAAACAAAAAAAAAAACAAGGCCAGATGTGGGGGGGGGGGGGGGTAACTAGAAAACGCGTGTGGGCCTAAAGGGATTTAGAAACTAAGCAGGCCCAATGTCCTTGAACTCTGTTTAACGCTTTTTTTTATTACGGGAATCATGAATTAGGGTTTGTGGTTTTGTTACCCACAGCGGCACCGCTTCTGTTTGTCTCTTTCGCTTCTCCCTCTCGTTCATCTTTCCACCTCTGAAATCTCTCAAACTCTTAAGCTCATGGCCGAAACTCCCTAATCTCTCCTCATCTCAATGATTCGCGTTTTCTATGAAAACCCTAAGGTTGGATTTATGGTTATCTGATCTTCCCCCTCAGGTTTTCGTTACCGAAGCGCCACTCAAACTCATCTCCTAACCAAGCCCTAATGGCTTCTTTCGTGAAAAGGTGATGTTCTGCTTTTGTTGAACTTGAACGATTTTTCTGTTGTTGTTTTATCTTGTTCTTATTTTTCTGTTAACCTACTCTATCATACCTTGAGATGCAGGAAATGGCTCATAAAGAAAGTGAAATAGTCATACCTGTTTGGGTTTTTTTTTGTAGTTTTTGTATGTTTGACAGTTTTGATCAGTTTCTGGTTATTGGTATTTGAAGGTTGATGGTAGTGGTTATGCAGGTTTGGTGGTTATACAGGTTGATGGTTTTACTGTTTTGGTTTGACAGTTTTGAACCTTAATATTTTTGGAGGTTTTGGGTTTGGAAAATGTTTTTGAGAATGGTTTGATAGATTTGCAAGTTTTTGTTTCAGTTGCAGGTTTTTGATTTGTATGTTTGGCTTGAGATCAAGCTTGGTGTATTGATCTATATGTTTAGACTGTTTGATAGTTTGATGATTTGAGGATGGTTTTTTGTTTTGGTTACAGTTTAGCTTGGTATGTTTGAGACCTTGTTTATGGTTTGCAGGTTTGGGGTTTTGTTGACAGTTTTTTGGTTATATGTTTGGATATATTGGTTTGAGGATTTTGTATGCTGTTGTTGGTTAGTTTGAAGGCTGGTTATTGAGGTTTGAAAATTGGTTTTACAGTTTGGGAGGTTGATGGCAGTTTTGTGTTTGGAGGTTTTCTGAGTTGTGTTTGATAATTCCTGTCCTCCTTTTTTTTGCTTGAGCCCTCTCTACTATTATATTTTGGTTTCTTTTTGTTTTGACAGCTTACTCTAAGCAACTTTGACAGGCTGTGGACAGGGCAACAAAGTTGTACCTTTTGTGCAATTCCAATAACTTTGGTCATTTCTTTCCTCTCTCTCCTCTCTCAATGATAAAAGCAAATTGCTTTTTCACCTTTTTTTATGAAAAGGTTGCAAATGGGAAATGATGAAAATGGTTTATTGAAACAAGCCTCTTGCTTGTTGGTTTGGTTTACCATACTATTGTACTCTCTTTGTGTTGCCTGCTGCCTGTTTGTACTGCTATGCTGCTTGCTTCTTACTGCTATGCTACTTGCTTCTTACTGCTTGCATTTGTTTTTGCCATGCTGTTGTTTGTTTGGTGATGTGCTGCATTCAGTTTGGAAAGCCTTGTTGCATTTGGATAATTTGCTTGTATTTGTTATGTCCAGCTTGTTTGCCTTTCCTTTGTTTGGACAACTTACTTGTATTTTTATTTCTTCTTTTTGTGAACCAAGAAAAAATAATTCTCTTGTGTTTTGCAAATAGAGAAAATAGAAATGTGATGAATTAAAAATAAGCCCTCTGATCCCAAATTGCAAACTTTAATGATGAGCACTTTCTTTTCTTTTGAAAAATCTTACTCATGTCCAATTAACTGTACTAACTATTTTTCTGTCTTTCATTTTCATGTGAGCATAACTGGATGGTGGCAAAGCAGAGGAAGCAAGAGACTCTGTGGCAAGCATGGAAGCAATGGAAGCTCAGTCCACCTTAGCATAGATTCACTTTATTTGTAATTTAGAGAGAAACATTCAATTAACTGTACTAATTTATTTTTCAAATACAATAAGTTGTAAAAAATCAAAGCATTCAAATAATAAATTGTTTTGTACCAACTTTTGAAATAAATGGAGAAAGTTTTATGAGATATTTTGATGTCCATTAAAAACCCTTTACTGTTAATAACTTGTAATTCTCTCTTTGTGTCTTCACTGATTCTTAAAGATTCCCTGATCAAGATAATTGAAACTTCATTCTAATAATTTCAATCAAGATAACTTAAATTCCAATAATCATGTAACCTTGCAACTGTATTTCAATCAAAACACGCACTGTGTATTCCATAAACAAGCAAATGTTTATTCCATAAACAAGCAAATGTTTTAAGAGACACAAATTATTTGGTTAACCTGGATCAAACAAACACTGTCTTTTCAGTAAATTTGAGAGAGCATGAAACATGTGAAAATAAATTGAATTTCTGAGAACTCAATTTCTTCTGAGAAATGCGAGAAAAACCCTAATTGTTGATTTACTGCCAGAGGAGAAAATTTGTCTGATCGATTCCTGAGCCAATCTTGAATATTTGAGAAACCCTAGGGTTGTGCTTTTCTTATGAAAAATGGGAGGGCAAATTTTGGGGTACAACAGGCATCAAATCCATTGAATCATCTTTAAGTCAGTTATAATAGAAAAACATGTATATGTTTGGATATTAAAATCCTTGATTCGAGCAACTTGAATTATCTTATTTGGTTTATGTCCTTGTAAGGATCGCATTTTTGTTGATACCATTGAAATATATTGGTTAGAAATCATACTGATGAGTCTCTAAGCTTCCATTTTATTTTGTTTTCGCTTCCTTCCATAAAACTATAGTTTTGTGTTAAAAGTTTTATTTTTTTAAAATGGAAATGGTCTATTTAACTCCCCCTTCTAGACATTTTTTAATTTATATTCCCAACCAACAAGTGGCATCAGAGCTAGTCTTTTGATCGAGTCTATGCGATTTCAAAAGTTGAGAATATATTTTTTTTCGATCTTAAAAAGTTTATTTTGGAAGCTTTCTTATACAAGTGGAAACCAAACATATTTCATTGGTGTCCTAATGATTAACTCATCATTGAATAATCAGTATGAAATAATGTCAAATAATTCTCTACTATAATGTTATTTGATCATTAATTGAATTAAGATATTCTCTAAGTTTGATTCATCCAGCATTGAACTAACAAAATTTTGAAGTGTGTGCAAGATTGACCAAAAATCTAGCACTATGTCCTTAATATTGGGTTGATGATTATTCATAAAAGCTAACAGTGTACTGTTATGTGATAATTGTTTTGAATTATGGATTTTCATGAAAGAAATAATAAGCATCTATATTGACCTACTATTCCAAGGTTGTTGTGAAAAAAGATGAAGGCAATTTCTGAAAATCGGCATTGTTCACTGATTTGTAAACTAGTTATAAAAGGAATAAAAGCATATAGTTTTGAAATATTCGTATCACCGTAAAAGTGTCGAATCAGTTATTTGATATTATCAAACATTTATCTAGCAAATGAATTATCTAATCATTTGTTTATTCCTAAATGTAAATTATCGATGATCAAAACATTTGTTGTACGGGTTCATCTGATGTCTTATGAAGAAGTGTCTGACAGTGCATTTCATACATGCAAAGAAATCATATCTATTTCTATATTATTGATCGTATATCTCTTATGATATTTGTTCTCATTTACTAATATTTACGTGTGCAACAAGTTAAGCATAGATCGTTAAAATTGGTATGATCGTTCCAATCTCCCTCATTCTTCTTGTATTATGTTTATTTATGATTACTTGTGTGTACTAAATATAATGTTTGTGTGAAATATGTGTATGTGATGTTTGTGCAGTTTATGTTTCTTCGCCTGAGAGAATTGCGTATCTAATTATTACTTCATATGAGCATTCATCATTCATTCATGCATTATTCAAATAATTTTTTATGCATGTGTCATTATAGTTTTTCTCGCATTACATTAATTTTGCATCTCATTAAATTTTCATTACATTATGTTGTAACCCAAAATGTTCCCTCTCAATTTCTCAAAAATCCTCTCACAAGATCTCCAACGATACAAGACTGCATAAGGTTTGATCACCTCAAGATACCTCCTCAAACACTGATGACTCAAAACTAGGGTTTGAGTTTGCACAAGTATAATTGGACTTTTAATGCCCCATATAGTTTCAATGGATCATATAGGGCTTTCAAGCATCAGGTCGAAAAGGAAATTTTCAAAACGGTAAAGCAGATAAAAAAGGTGTGTAGATGTAGATAACTATGTCGAGTTCAAAATCTGGTTCAAGTTGTTCGAACCACATGACTGATCGAAAGGGTTGGTTTTCGGATTTTTGACAAGTCAAAGAAGAGCAAGCTTGCTTCAATCCCCAAGCTTCGATTGGGGCTTCTTTGAGTAACCTGCTTTTATCCACCTTCTTGCTTCGTTCCACAAGCTTCGAATGGGCAATGGCTTTTTCGAGCAACCTGCTTCAATCCACCTCCTTTCTTAGATCCCCAAGCTTCGACTGGGCAATGGCTTCTTCAAGAAACCTACTTCGATCCACCTCCTTGCTTCGTTCCACAAGCTTCGACTGGGCAATGGATGCTTCAAGCATCATGCTTTAATACACCTCTTTGCTTTGATCTACAAGCTTCGACTTGGCAATGGCTTCCTTCGAGCAACCTGCTTAGATCCACCTCTAAACCCTTTGACACACATACTATCAACCACTTAATCAACTGATTACTCAAGATATGGTTACTGGTAAGAGAGCACTCCAGAAATTCTTTTGTTTCGACTATGCCAATGAGATCATCTTGCATACTTAAAGTGGTACATTCAGATGAATGTGGTCCATTTGAAGAACCTATAATTGGTGGAAACAAGTATTTTTTTGTCTGTTGATAAGTTTGGTCGAAGGTTGTGGATCTATGTGATCAAAATGAAAAGACGAATTAAGTGGTACATTCAGATGAACGTGGTCCATTCGAAGAACACACAATTGGTGGAAACAAATATTGTTTTGTCTGTTGATGAGTTTGGTCGAAGGTTATGGACCTAGGTGATCAAAATGAAAGGACGAAGTAAGTGATACATTCAGATGAATATGGTCCATTCGAAGAACATACAATTGGTTGAAACAAATATTGTTTTGTCTATTGATGAGTTTGTTCGAAGGTTGTGGATCTATGTGATCGAAACCAAACTAGTGCCATGTTACAAATAATGTTGTCTAGACTACTGCTGATAAAAATCCCATATGCTGTAAAGCCCAAGCTTGATGTATTGTCCACATAACAGCCTAAAACCATGTCAAAAAAAATAGTCTGATGTACTGCTATGAAACACCCTTGTACTAAAATTCCATAACACTCCAAAACTGTTGCAAAAACAGTTTTGCTATGCTGCTCTTAATCTAGTGCAAGCCTGCATTATCTCAGCCCCATATTTGCATAGAATTATCACATAAGAGCTGCATCAAAAAAAGCAATGGAAGAACATACCCAAACAGTTCAAATTTTATTTGTCCCCCCCCCCCCAAACCCCAGCAAGACTCTTCTATAAATAAGTTGTTTCACAACACACAAAAGGGGGGATTTTGGAAGAAAAAAAGATAGAAGAGAGAACACGAATGCTGAAGCCTTATTACACTCTTAAACCCAGAACAAAAAACAACACCTCTATTTTTCTTTCGAACTCAAGAACATTCAAGGCAACAACTCAAGTTCGAAACACAAACTCCAGCTTCAAGGTAAGTCTTCTTGACTTTAAACCCTTCATTTCAAGCATCATTAATGATTCATCTTCGAAGATATAATGTAATGACTATTTCCTTCGAAGATAACATTTTGTTTGTCTACCTCTCTTGTCAATTATATGTTAAGAACTAACCTGTACAGACCATAAAACAATGTTGGAGTGAAACAATTACAGCATGATTCGACACAAAGCCTTAGGCTTCGACACATACTGCTTTACAGGCCCAAACAGAAGGGAAAAAGGCTGTGTGATTCGACCCAACACATTATGCTTTTACTCATACTGATTTTGATTTGGAACTACGAGGTCGAAAGAAGGATATGTTCGATGTACATAAGCATGCTTCAACACATGCTTCGACCCATGTTCGAAAGATTTGTTTTTTTTTCTCTCCCTTTTGTGCTATTTTTTACATATTTCATATATTTTCTTCATAGCTAGTCAATATGGTTTGTAATAAATAATTAGGTTAAATTTCTTGCAATCCCCATTTGTACATTTGTATCCCCCATCCCCAAAATGATGTAATAGCGTAGAACATTTATTTTATATAATTTTATCGCTTCCATAAATGTTAGTAATTAGGGTGTGTATGGCAAGATAAAAATCAACCTTAGAGAATCCTAATCCAAGACAAGACAATGCATGAAAAATAAACACTTGCACACTTACACCTCTAAGGTTAACTCCACTTGTTGCCTTGAGAAAAATAGTCATGATGTGCATGTGAGCCATCTTAGCAAAAATAATCAAAATACAAGATCATAGTCCCTCGATGACACTATGAATGTTGCCTTACAAATGATCTTGGTCCCTTAAGAGAAATGCTAAGATATCTCACAATGTTACCAATCATGACTATACGATGACCCACGCCTGTCCCTTTATATCCAACGATAGGGCTTCTTACCAAATCAATGGTAAGATAGCAACATCTAAAGGAGGAGGAAAAGAACATAGAACTTTTGAGTAGGTAGGACGCTCGTAGTTGTTTGCTCATAAATCAAAACCATTTTCACACTTACACTATCAAAAACATATTAAAAAAGAAACATCTCTTTGAAATACTTTCAAAACCAACACTTTGTATACATTCTTATAGAGACAAGAATCATTACAAAGTTTGCCGAAACAAAGTCGTTTTCAAAATACTTTCAAAACCCACCACAAACACATTTCAAACAAAGCATTTTTCAAAGTGATCTAGAAAGCAACTAAGAGCCCGTAGAGAACTACGGATGAAAAGGGTGATAACACCTTCCCTTTTCATAACCTACCCCCCGAAATCAAGAAAATATCTCAATGGTCTTTCCTGTTCTTTTCACTCTTTCCTTTATTGGATAAAAGAAAAGTCGGTGGCGACTCTTGCTATCCGCAACAATTGTGATAAAAACGCAAAACACCCAAGTCAGTTCTCCCACTGTATTACACATTAATATTGCATTTTATTAGTTTTCATATCATTAATATTGTTTTTTTATTAAAGAAAATCCATTAACTTTGCATCTTTTCATTTCAAATTTTTCAAAAGTTCCCTTGAGTCGACTTAAGTTAAAGTATATGACTCGAATCACAAGTGCTAAAATTAAAAAGGAAAACGTGCTTATTCAATTTGGTTCGAATTACATTTCCTTCTAATTTGAATCAAGCCTATTTTTCTTCAATTTTTTACTTGATTCAGCTCATGGCTTACACATGATTCTAATCATAGCTTTTGAAAATCTTTTCGTGAACGTATGGCTGTTCACTTACCCATTTCTAAATTAACTATATTTACATTTTAAATAACTGCATTTTATAATTTCACTTCATTTAACCATTATCATTTTCAAAAATCATCTCATTAACATCACCCATCTTATTTAATAACAATTATCATATCATTTCATCTCAACCCATTCTCTTAAAACCTTCATCATCATCAACATGAGTTCAAGTTATCAAGCCAATCTTTCAGAGAAGCATACAGGGGGAGAAAAGAGTCATCATCTAATCCTATCCCACCTATTCCTAAGAATTAAAGGTAAAAGTTCAAGCAAGCAAGTATACATCTGATGTATGGTTGCCTTGTCCTCATAGTAGAAATTCAAGTGGTAGTAGAAAATTAAGTGGTCACGAAATTGATAAAAATAAAGACTTATTCTTCCTCTACAAAAAGGTTAGTCATCTGATTTCGGATGACAAGTTTAAGAGGTATGACAAATAATTTATGAATACATCCGTTGAGGTTAAATACTTTTTGAACAAGCTTGTCAAATCTGAAGTGAAAGTAAATTTTCTAAAACCTTTTGAGCACTGATCAGTGCATTTTGATTCACATTCTTCTACTATTGTACTTTGGAATTTATTTAGCTTGTTTCATTATTTTTACTTTTTCATTGTGTGATACAGTGGCAAAACCGACTATTAATACTGGTTTTGCATTTGTGTTCCCAAATATTGTAGTAAGCAAGAGTCGCCATCGACTTTTCTTTTATCAAAATTAAGGAAAGGGTGAAACGAACAGAAAAATACCTTCTCGAGAATTTTCTAAGTAAGGGGGTAGATTATGGAAAGGGAAGGTGTTAGCACCCTTTCCATCCGTAGTTATCTACGGGCTCTTGGATGCTTAGCTCATGTTTTGAAAATTGCTTGCGTTTTGTGTGTTTTGAAATGCCTTAGTGCGGCGATTCTCATTGTGATAACTCTTGCATCAGTCCTCAAGAGTGTTGATAAAGCGAATATTTTTGAAAGTGTTTTTGAAATGTATAAGTGTAAAAAGTTTGTTTTATTTGAGCAAGCATCTAACAACTATCTACTTGTACTCGAAAATGTTTCTTCTTTTCCTCCTATCCTTTAGACAGTGATATCCTACTATTAGTGAGTAGGTAGCCCTATCGTTGGATGTTTGAGGGATATTCGAAGGGACGTTACGATCACAAAGGCAACTCGGAAAGGAATTTTAGTAACTGTCCTAAAATTCTAAGATCACTTTTAACCGAGGCAACATCGAGAGGGTCATCGAGGGACTTGTGATCTTTCAAACTAGAGGACAGGCACTAAAACTTCTCACGTTTCGGTAATTGTGACCGTTTTCCGAAGGCAACTGAAGTGGGATACCTTAAAGGTGCGTATGTGCAATTATGTTTGGTTCAATTATTTGTCTTGCGCATTTAGGTTTGCTAACGTTTTAATTTTCAGTCTTGTCATGCAATCCTAGTTACTAGCAGTTAATATGTACAAAAAAAGGTAAAGTGCGAAAATAGAACCCTACACTATTACATGGCTTCGGGGAGGGGGTATTTACATGTCCAAATGGGGGAAAGAAAATAAACAAAGCGATAAAGGTAAATCTTAAATTAAGCTATTACATTCCATCATCGGATAATATATAAAAACGCGAATTTAAAACAAACGCGCGCGAAAATGAAAAGAAACGTCTAACAACCTAAAAAAGTCTAAGTAAAGGAAAAAATATTTTTGTTTTGTTTATCTTAAGAAAATAATTAAAATTAAGTTAAATGAGAAACACTAAATTTAATCTTAATTAATCAAATAAATAAAAGAAATCTAAATCTAATATTTTTTATATTTTTGTAAAGAAAATATTTGCATTAAAACCTATGTCTAATTGATTTTAAATTAATTAAAACAAGTCAAAATAATTAAGTAAATTAAATTATGAAAATTAAATTAATTTTAGAGAAAAAAAACGTAAGTCTAATTATTATTATGATTTTTATTTTATGTTATTAAAAAAACGGTTAAATGAAGAAAAAAATTAAAACAAATATAATAATAAAAAAACAAAACAGATTGGGCCTGGCTTTGAAGCAAGCGTTCCAAACAATGATCTGGTGAGTGCCATCTTTGAGGCTATAGGGTGGAAACGCACCCTTGGGTAGCCAGATCTCTTTGCGTTGGGGTCTGATGGTCCTAACTTGAAGGCTTATGGTGATTGCTTGGTGAGACAACACATTGAATCTTGCAAGGAAATGTTAGAAAAATCAAAATTCAGAACTGGGTATCGAACCCAGGTCTCTTCCCTTCACACACGTCCCTTTTACCAACCGAGCTGTTTTACCAATCGTTTATATAATCAACAAAACAATAAAATATATAAGCAATGTCAAAATTATATTTGAAACAAAAAAATGCACGCTGAGTAGGTCCCGTATTATTTGAATGAACGAAACATAAAGTGACGTTCAGACACGCCAGCATAGGGGAGGGGGGGGGGGGGGGGGGGGGGGTCAAACCACCGTCCATGGTGGTTGACCACCTTCTTCTCCAGCCAATCAAAATTCTAACCTGCGAAGTAGTGAGATTCAAGACCAGAAATTTGGTCTACCTCCCTAAACCCTAGGCTGCAAATCCAACCATGGTGTTGGTTTGAACTGAAACACTCTGCATCATGCCATTCTAGTTCTATCTCTGAATTATTCCCTAACAATGGCAACCTTCGGTCCCTGCGTCAAACCTTAATAAAAAGGATTCTAAAATGTCCCTAACATTAGTATGAATATATATGTATGCTTGCAATCAAATTGTAACATAAAAAATGGCGTTTTGAGATCACGATACTATACCCAATCGGAGCGATTGAAACTGGTGATTCCTGGGGGCGCTGGGCTTGTGCAAGGGGTTGAAACTATCCTTGGAGATTTCTGGAACACGCTTAGGCACTTGGACTTGACTGAAAATGGTTGAGAGTCAGGTTTTGGAATTTGACAACTTTGGAAATTTTTGCAAATTTTATAGAGTTCTTATAGGCCGTTTTTTTGTGTCCTTGAAGCTTTCTAGAGTGTTACTTAAATAGAGGAGAAGTAGGGGACATGGTAGCAATGTAGTAAATTGCCATAAAAATGTTCTTCAAGGCCATGAATGAGAATTGGAATTTTGGAAAAAGACATGGAGTTCTTGTCTCTTTTTGAATTTGAATGAATGTAGACACAAATGAATTTTGAATTACCTCCTTCTAATGACTCTGATTGCCTCCTTCTAATAGCCTAGAGTCTTGATTCGAAGTGTTAAGAAACCTCTCTATTAGAGCTTCTTCGATCAATCAGCTTCTGCATTGATTACTTGATCTTGTTTTGATATGCCAATCGAAGGACACTTGTTAATCATGCCTTAGATTGGGCCAGAATTATCTCCTTCGAATGGCTCAAGTCTCATCATTGGGGCCTCTTCGATTGAGCTCCTATTCAACTAGCCCAAACGAAAACTCTTTCCAGGCTAATCGAAGCTTCCTTCAGTATGAATGCTTGTGCAGGAAACTTGAGTATGGCAATATGTGGGATTTTGGGCCAGCCAACATCTTTACATATTTCTCTTTCGTTTTGGACAACTAGATCTAATCTTTGACCAAACTCCTTTCTTTCAGACAACACTAAGTGTCCTTCGAATGGGCCTTTAAATTGCTTCTTCGAATGGATCATTTATATGTCCTTCGAATGGCTTTAGATTGGACCCATCTATATGCCTTAGCTGTTTAATTCAGATACCCTCAAGTGAGAACTTCATTCTATCAACCGAAGCCTCCTTCGTCACTTCCTTAGAATTCCATTGCACAAGAAGCATGGGCCTGGACACATGTAAGACCAAGTCTCATCATAAGATAAACTTGCATTATGTGTGTCTTTTGAATGGCCAACAATATGTGTCTTTCGAATGGGATTTTGGAGGGCTCTTTCAAAGGGGTCATATTGTGTGTCATAGTGCAGAAACTGTTAAGGGGTCTTGGCCTTGAGGGAAAGAACAGAGGAAGTCTTTTCCTTATGCATTGAAGGCAATCATAGAAGAAACCTTCGCCCTTATGAATCCAAAGCAATCATGAAGGGGATTTTGGCCTAATGAATCGAAGGGAACTTGAAGAGGCCTTTAGCCTTGTGAATCAGAAGGAACTTCCAGAGGCCGTTAGCCTTGTGAATCGAAGGCAAGCCTGGAGTAGCCAATGCGCAGTCAAAGCCTTGTAATTTGAACATGATCGAAGGGGACACAGTGCCCATTCGAAGCTTGTGAATTAGACCTGCATCGAAGAGTGCCAAATGCCTAATCGAAGACTTTGAAACAAAGCTTGCTCGAAGGATTTAGATGCCCAATCAAAGCTTGTCAGGATGCCAATTGAAAGACACCTTGTTCATCATAAAAAAATTACATTTTCTTTAAGCAATTGTTTATAACCAACCATGTAAGAGACAATCTTGGAAAACATGAGAGGGCACATTATAGGGTAAAACAGATGCCCCTGTTCAATCTTCTTAAACCTGAGGATTTAGATTGGCTTGTCTGCCTTTCGTGATCTGAAGGTTGAAGATGATTGAACACTATAGTGCCCCAAAATTTGCACTCGCATGAAGTAACACTGTTGGTTGATAATGTCGGGAATTGGCTTACAAATTCCATTTAGAGAAGATGACAGAGAGTCGTCGTAGATGGGCTTAAAGATGCCATCAAAAGTAGATGTTGATTTCACACATGGTTCTTTTGGGGGTTCCTGTTCCTGCTGTCTGAGGAGGAGTCCGCTGGGGAATATGGGTTTCTGTTGTTCTCCTGCTTGAGGAAAACTTTGTGGGGAATAGAGTCTAGGAACTTCAGTTGTCCAAGACTCTACTGAGGAGTTATCTCTGTACTGGAGAGATGAAAGTTTTTTGTTTTCTGGTTGAAATCCAGGCTTCACAATAACTTTCTGGGGATAATAGAATTAACCGTTATCTGAAAATATATTAGAAAGAGCCTGTGTAGGGCTGTTCCAGGATGAGTCCGTGTTAGCCTGCATCCGGAGATATATGAGAAGGAGCCTGTGTAAGATTCCTTTGTCTGGTCATCTAGATAGTTTTCCTGTCTGGTTTCAGGTGTTAATCTACAATCAACTATTCGCAGATAGTTGTCCTATTTGGTTTCGGGTATTAATCTGGAACTTGAAAATTTCCGGTCATTGAGATAGTTGTCCTAGTTGGATACATGTATTAATCTCTGATATCCCCATGCAGATAGCTTTCCTGGCTTGTTACATGTATTAATCTACAGTCGGTCATCCACAGATAGTTATCCTAGCTGGTTACAGGTATTAATCTCTGACCTGAGAAAGAAAGATAGTTTTCCTGGCTTGTTATAGGTGTTAATCTTCAATCCCCTCATGTAAATAGTTCTCCTGGCTTGTTTCAGGAGTTAATCTACAAATCAATTGTCCATAGATAGTTTTCCTTTATCGTTATAGGTATTAATCTGGGACTTGCTTTGTTGGTCACATAGATAGTTTCCTCGTCCAGTTTTGGGAATTAATCTGTGGCCTGTAGTATTTATTGGTAAACCCGTCTTGCTTCGGGAGTTCATACCATTTGGTCGTGTAGATGCTTTTCCTCCTGGTTTCGGGCATTAATCTTTGACCTATTGTATAAGTTGACAGTGTTTGTCTTTCTGCAAACTCAACATGGAAAGATAAAGTTAGTTTCATGCGATGTCACGATGTATGATTTGCATGATGCTCTCAAAATAAATGAGATTGTGATATATGCATTTGTGCTGCATATGCTATGATGTTTACATGAATGCAATTTATGAATGTGTCAGTTGTTCTATTGCAGCGTTGTTGAACTAGGGAAGATAAATCCCTAATTGTGGCTAGGGGTGAAGAATGTAGGTCTTCAAATTTGTTAAAGTTGAAATGTTGGGAGATGAACTTCCATTATTAGAGAAATAAACTCTGTTGGGGAAGGGAAACTCTGTACACTGCTTGGGGATTTTGTGAAATTCTGCTGGGGAATCCTAAGAAGCTTGGCAGCTTCACTGGGGGATGTTGGAGCAGCAATTTGGGGATTCTTGCTCCGCCAGGGATATGAGAACACCTGAAACCATTAGGCTGCCTAATGAGAATATGGCAGAGACCTTGCAGTAGGATGTCCCTGCCTCTGTACCTGTTGGAGAAGGTATCTTTCAGGGAAAACATCTGCGGGGATTTTGTGGATGGCCCTTAGATATTGTCCCGCTTCTTAAAGTCATTAGCAATTGTCTTTCTATTTTTAGGTGTATATTTGTAAGCAGTAATCCCATTCAAATGCATATGTTCAAGAATAATCACTGGACATTTTCGCACACAAAACAGAAAAATAAAAATAGAAATTTTACACTTTCAAAGGAATAGTTTTGTATTAACTTGTAATAAGAGTTTTTGTACGAGGAGACATACATCCTAGTAAGAGAATGTTGTCGTAAGAATGGAAATTATACAAGAGTAGTATACAAAGAAAGACAGCTATGTCAAATAATCCCACTGGGTTCCCATTCTGCTATTGCCTTTATGTATTTGAGTGTCTCATCCCTTTCACTGCTTGTTTGAAGCTGATTGGATTGATTAGTATTGCTTGAGCTTGATAGTTGATACTGAAGATTGGTTGTAAGGTGTTCCAACGGGACATAGTTATACGTTTTAAATCCCTAACTTTTGCCTGGACCTCCCTTTCTGGTTTTCAATCCACCGGGATATCCTTTTTTGCCCAAGCCGCCTTTTCATGTTTTCAACTTTCTTGGTGTTCAAATTTTTTATGTATATCCCTAATTTTTGCCCGAACCCTTTTGGTTCGACGGGATGCCCTAATTTTTGCCTAGGCTAGTCGACCTAGAGGGTTTTTGTTTATGCGTAGTATCTTTTAACTATGTCCACATTTACAGGGTATGGGAGGTCGTCACTGTCCATAGTGGTTAAGATCATGGCTCCACCGAAAAATATGTTTTTGATCACAAATGGCCCTTCATATGTGGGAGTCCATTTTCCCCTAGGATCACCTTGTGGTAGTATGATGCGTTTGATTACCAGGTCACCAGTCTGATATACCTGACGTCTGACTTTCTTGTTAAAAGCTTTGATCATTCGTTTTTGGTACACCTTACCATGACAGACAGTCGCGAGCCTCTTCTTGTCAATCAGATTTAACTGGTCAAGTTGAGTCTGAACCCATTCATCTTCATTCAGCCCTGCATCCTTCATGATTCTTAAGGAAGGGATATGGACTTCTATGGGTAGGACAACTTCCATACCGTATTCCAAATAGAAAGGAGTTGCCCCGGTCGACGTGCGAATTATGGTGCGGTAACCATGAAGAGAAAATGGTAACATTTCATTCCAATCTTTGTATGTCATCGTCATCTTTTGCATGATTTTCTTGATATTTTTGTTAGTAGCTTCAACAACGCCATTCATCTTTGGCCGGTAAGGAGAAGAGTTATGATGTTGGATCTTGAATTGCATGCAGAGCTTGGTGATTATAGTGTTGTTGAGATTGGTACCATTATCTGTAATGATTTTTTCTAGAATAGCGTACCGACAGATAAGGATGTATTTGATGAATCGGGCCACAATGTTCTTAGTAACAGAAGCAAATGAAGCTGCCTCGACCCACTTTGTGAAGTAATCAATGGAAACCAGGATGAAGCCGTGCCCATTAGAAGTTGTCGGTTTGATCTCTCCAATCATGTCGATGCCCCACATTGTGAATGGCCAAGGAGAAGTCAAGATGTTTAGAGGAGCTAGAGGCACATGTACTTTATCAGCATAGATCTGGCACTTGTGACAAGTCTGTGAATGTTGATAACAGTCTGCTTCCACAGTGGACCAGTAGTATCTTGCCCGTAGGATATTTTTAGCCATCGAATGCCCACTAGAATGAGTGCCAAAGGTACATTCATGCAAATCAGCCATGATCTTTTCTGCCTCGCCCTTGTCTACACACCGAAGCATGGTAGAATCATGATTGTGCTTGTAGAGGATCACGTTACTGAGGAAGAAATTGGCAAAGAACCTTCTTAGTAGCTTCTTATCGTTGACTAAAGCTCCCTCAGGGTACTCTTGGAGTTGAAGATATATTTTGACTTTATGGAACCAAGGCTTGTCCACTACTTCTTCAGTACCAATCTCGTGACATTATGGTGGCTCGTCCATCCTTTCAATGGTTATCTGAGGAGCCTTGACCTTGAACATGGATGACATGGTAGCTAGCGCGTCCGCTAGTTGATTTTCCTCTCGGGGAAAATGCTCAAAGGTAATTTCTTCAAAGTATGGGATTAGTGTCAACACATGCTCTTTTTATGGGATAAGATTAGGATGCTTCATGTCCCATTCTCCTTTGATCTAGATGATTACAAAGTCGAGTCTCCAAACACACTTAAGAACTTGATCCTTAAATCGATTACAGCTTTGAGACCCATGATACATGCTTCATACTCAACCATATTGTTGGTACAGTTGAAACATAGCCTAGCAGAGAAAGGAGTATGACAGCCTTCAGGAGATATGATCACAACACCGATGCCATTGCCAAGAGCATTGGAAGCTCCGTCAAAAACCATAGTCTATCGGGATCCTTTTTCAGGTCCTTCATCCGGTGCAGGTTCTTCATAATCAGTTACTAACATGATGTTTTCGTTCGGGAACCCAAAATTAATGGATTGGTAGTCATCCATAGCTTGATGATCCAAATGATCAGCTAATACACTTCCCTTAATTTCTTTCTAGGTTGTATATTAAATGTCGTATTCGGTCAGGATCATCTACCATCTTGCTATTCTTCCGGAGAGAGTGGGCTTCTCAAAGATGTACTTGATAGTATCCATTTTAGATATCAACAAGGTCGTGTGAGTCAACATATGATGTCTTAGTCGGTGAGCATCCCATGCCAAAGCACAACAAGTTTTCACGAGCAGTGAGTATCTTGTTTCGCAGTCATTAAATTTTTTTCTAAGGTAGTATATTGCATGCTCTTTTCGACCAGACTCGTCATGCTGCCCCAACACACACCCCATTGATTTCTCTAATACTATTCAGTACATGATCAGAGGTCTTCCTTCAACTGGTGGCATCAAAATTGGAGGCTCTTGGAGATATTCCTTGATTTTGTCAAAGGCATATTGGCCATCGTCATTCCACTTCACTGCTTTATCTTTCTTCAGTAATTGGAATATTGGCTCACAAGTAGCGGTCAGATGTGAAATAAATCTGGATATGTAGTTCAGACGTCCCAAGAATCCCCTAACTTCTTTCTCAATAAAAGGAGTCAGAATTTCTTGTATAGCTTTAAACTTTTCAGGGTCTACTTTAATTCCTTTTCCACTGACAAAGAAACCTAAGAGCTTACCAGATCTTACTCCGAAAGTGCACTTATTCGGGTTTAGCCTCAGTTTGTATTTCTTCAGCCTCTCAAATAGTTTCTGTAGGTGATCAAGGTACTCCTCTTCAGTCTAAAACCTGGCTATTATATCATCAACGTAGACCTCTACCCGCAATGGATCATATCATAAAACAAAGCTACCATGGCACGTTGATAGGTTGCCCCGACGTTCTTTAGTCCAAATGGCATAACTTTGTAGCAGAAAGTGCCCCACTGTGTGACAAAGGTCGTCTTCTCCATGTCCTCAGGTGCCATTTTGATCTGATTGTATCCGGAGAAACCATCCATGAAGGAGAATACTTTATGTTTTGTGGTATTTTCAACTAGAACATCAATATGGAGAAGCGGAAAGTCATCCTTGGGGCTTGCCTTGTTCAGGTCTTTGTAATCCACACAAATATGTACCTTACCATCCTTCTTAGGTACTGGAACAACATTAGCAACCCATTACGGATAAGAGGTAACAGCTAAGAAACCAGCGTTGAATTTTTTCATGACTTTAGCCTTGATCTTCTCTGACATCTCAAGCCGCATGCGGCGAACCTTTTGTTTCACTGGAGGGAATTCCTCTTTTGTAGGTAGGCGATAAACCATAATATCGGTGTCAAGTCCCGGCATGTCTTCGTATGACAAGGAAAAAACCTCAACATAGTCATGTAGCATCTGAATCATCCGTTCATTGACACTATACTCCAGATCGGAACCTATCTTGACTTCTTTTTTGTCCTCTTCAGTACCCAAGTTCACTGTCTCAACTGGCTCCTCATGAGGTTGTATTGCCCTTTCTTCCTGTTGTAACAGTCTGGCAAGCTCTCCTGGTACCTCACAATCTTCCTTACCTTCGTCATTGGCTTGGTTGATCAGATTTTCAAAGTCATAATGAGCAATAGCAGAACCGTTATCAATGGGATCCAAAATGGATGTGGATCTGCAGTTTGATGTGTGAGTGTGTGTAAGAGCATAACTGTATATTTTTGATAAAGTAAAGAGACGGAAAAGAAAAACAAAGAACGTAAAATTTGTATGTGAATCGTCCAATGTTTTATTGATGACATATGAAAATGAAGTAACGACCCTCACAAATAGACCATTGTGCCTCAGGTAAGACACAAGGTTGTAATGTTTCATTTGGTCAAATATTACATTTCCTTAAAAAAGAAATACAAATTACTCTTGAATAAAAGTAATGGGCACAAAGTCTTTAGCCTCCCAATTGCTGAGTCCACCAATGATGGTTGGGAAAATCTACTTGTCCAGGTCATAATCACTATCACTGTATTCCAGGGAATTGACTCCATGGTTTTTGATCTGTAAAGGTGGTCCCCTCGGTGCGAGCACGAGGAACAACTCTCTGGGCTCATGAAGTAAAACCCAAACCAAATTTGTTAGATTTGTAGGGAATATTCGGAAGTTGGCCCCAAATTATACACCCACCTTCTTCAACTACTACTTTGGCATCCTTGACAGAAGCCATCTTCAGTGGAGGCCTAGTAGTATTTGGAACACTTGCAGTGGTCTTGGTTGCAGCAACGGCATATGGAACCTCTTCAAAGTTCTGACAGGGGGTCTCAATGAACTCTCCGTCCATTTTAATGTACCTGAAAGGGTTCAGGTGGCTCACCATGTACTCCTCCTCCCCATGAACTGTGATAATCTTCCCATTGATTGGGTACTTCAGCATCTGATCTAGGGTGGAAGTCACAACACCAGCCCCATGGATCCAAGGTCGAGTCAATAAGAAGGAGTAAGACGGGCGGATGTCCATCACATAGAAATTTGATTTAAAATTTTGAGTTCTGAATTTGATAGGGATGTCTACTTCCCCATGTACCATTCTTTTAGAACTGTCGAAGGCCCTCACCACAATGTTACTGGGCTTTAGTGTGAGCCCTTTGTAATCCAACCTATCTAGAGCATTCTTGGGTAAGACATTCAGTGATGAACCTATATCTACCAGAACTTAGGCTAATGTAGTGCCCCTGAACTCAATAGAGACATGTAGGGCATCATTGTGTTTCCTTCCCTTGGGAGTTAGGTCTGCATCAGAGAATCCAGGGCCATTGTCAGCTGTCAAACTAGCCACACAATTCTAGAATTGATCAGTGGAGGTCTCTTGAGGCACGTGGGAAGACTTCAGGAATTTTACTAAAGCCTTGGCATGGGCTTTAGAGCACAGCAGTAGGGCCATCTTTGAGATTTTTGAAGGGGTCTGCCCCAATTGCTATACGATATTGTAATCACTTTTCTTGATTATTTTCAATATCTCTTCCATCTCCTTTTTAGAAGCCTCAGGAATGGCTCTGGATGTGCCTTCGTCCGGATAGGCTCAACCAATACCTATTTGCCCCAATTCTCGGCCGACCCAGTAGCAAGGATAATAGTAGGACTAACAGCAGGAGTAGCCATGAGAATACTGACAGAAGCAGCAACAGGAATAATCACCGGAGTAGTAATAGGAGTACCAGCAGGAATAGCAGTAGGAACAACAACAGGAGTGACAATAGTCTTTGGAGAGATCTCAGGAGAGAAAATCCTTCAGCTTCTGGTAATGTTGATGGTTTCGACAATGTTACTAATGTCAGGATCAGAGTCTTCAACAACTTTGTCTTTAATAGCTAACATGCCTTATTTTATGCCATGGTAATAGACGTCAGCTCCATAATTCCAGGGAACAAATTTATCTGAGGAATATGATATAGGTCTAGGAAAAGTAATTATCAATGGAGAAACTTTTGGAACATATATAATCTTAACAGGTCTTTTGGAAGAGACCTTGGGGGAATTGGCAGAAATGGTAATGATAGAAACATCTTCACATGGAGGACTTGTAACTGGAGTCTTCTCAAACATGATTTATGTATCATCCATCAAGCGTTGAACACCTTCCTTTAACAAATGGAAACCATTAGGTAGAGACAAACATAAGTGGCAACCTTCACCATAACCCGAAAATAAACCGGCTTGCAAGAGATTCTTTTTAACTGTCAGGAGTAGAGTAGTTAGTTCATCAACAGAAGCAACAAACACGTCATCATCAATAGCATTAACACCATGGTCGTGCTTGGGCATAGGGGAAATTATAACATTAGGAGTCTCAGGAGCGTCAAATTCAATATCCTTTTCCTTAATCAAATCCTTCACCTTGTTCTCCAAAGCCCAACAGTCGTTTGTATCATGTCCTGGACTTTCAGAATGGTAAGCACATCGAGCATTTGAATTGTAGCAAGGAGATGCAGTGTTGGGATTTTTGGGAGCCTCTCTCAGGGTAACCAGATTAAATTTTAGCAAATGTGGCAAAACTTGAGACAAGGTCATATTAATCTAGGTAAATTGTCTCATGGGCTTATCTATTATGGACTAATTGTTCTGTTGTTGAGTAGCTGCAGGTTTGGATATCATTACAGCTCCCACTGTTGGACGGTGTTCGGTTCTGCCCTGACTTCTCTGGTTGTAAGCAGCACTAACCTCTTTCTTTCCCATGATAGGCCTCTTTCATGCACTTGAAGAGTCATCTCTTTGAATCTTACCACTTTTAATACCAACTTCCACTCTTTCTCCTGTCAAGATCAGCTCAGTAAACCCAGCTGAAGAGCTTCCAATCAGATGTTTGAAAAACGGACCAGATAAAGTACCCAAGAACATGTCTACCAGCTCCCTATCAGACAGAGGAGGCTGGACTCTTCCTGCAAGGTCTCTCCATTTCTGGGCATAATCTTTAAAGCCCTCACTAGAACCCATAGACATGCTTTAAAGTTGTGTACAGGTTGGATCGATCTCACCATTATATTGGCACTGCTTGTAGAAAGCAGCAACCAGATCTTCCCAATTACGGATGTTGGTTCACTCTAGTTGGTAGAACCACTCTAATTGTGTCCCTGATAGACTGTCTTGAAAGAAATGCACCCACAAATTCCTGTCAGCAGTGTGCGGATGGATCTTCCTGACATAAGATCTGAGATACAGTTTAGGACATGAGACCCCGTCATATTTAGCAAATGCGGGCACTTTGATGTTTTGCGGGATAACCACTCCAGAAACCAACCCAAGCTCTTCGAAATCCAGGCCAGGTACCCTCTGAACTTCCATGGCGTTGAGACAGTCCTCCAGTTGTTTGTACTTATTAGCAGCCGAAGGGTATTGTTCCTCAGTGTAATCATCTTCATCCTCTTCAGACTCCCTTGAACTGTGATCTTCTTCACTTAGATCTCTTTCCTGATTGTCTCTCTCTCTTTTGACAGAGTCGCGATCTCTAAAAGTTGCCTCACTGGTCCTTTGAACCTTCTTCCCATATTCAGAATACCCACTGGCCTCTTTTTCTTCTTCTTGTCCTTGAGAATCAGAGCTTTCAAATCTTCTTATCCCTTAGCCAAATTCAGGAACATTTCTTGGAATAGAGCATTATGTTCCTGAAGTTCCTTAACTGTTTGTTCAAGATTCATTTCTAAAATATATAGCGAAGAAGATAAGAAGCCTGTCCTGAAACATGTTTATGCAATGATATGCATGATATATGTATGCAATGTTTTCTAGGACTTCGGAAAATTTAAATTTGCGAACCAAAATGAAACAAAGATTTTATTAGTAGAAATCAAAATACAATTTCCTTTTAGGTTTAGAATTTAAAATTTCTAAAATCTAAGAAATCAGGTTTTCCATGGGCGCTTCCTCTTCGTGCCGAGATAGACATTAATACTTTTTTCTTCGTGAAGTTGCTTAGTAAGCTCCAACAATTTCTTCTCATTGACATAGAAATGATCTCTAAAGGTATCCCGTTCTTTATTCAACTGAATCAAGATCTCTGCAACTCGTCAAGATCAGTGGGCATGTCAGGATGGAGAACTGTATAAGGAACATCTCCTTCGGTGATAGGCTCCACAACCACTGGTAAGATGGCTATATACGACATTATGAGGTTCTGAGTGCGAGCTCGTACCCATTTGAGATAAGGTTCCATAGGGATGGAAGTCTTAGGCCCTAAGGTCTTGGTATCAAATATGTTTACCATGCCCCAAGCTCGTATAAGCCTCTGACGATACCCTTGAACATCATCCTCATATTTAAACACAATTCCCTGGATAAGCATATCGTGGAGACCATCCATTTGAGCATAAACAAATTGTCGCAAAGCCAGAGAAGGATTATAAGTTATCCCTCCCCTAATGCCAAGTAGTGGGACATTAGGGAAATCCCCGCAGCGGTCAATAACAGAAATATCTCCCATAGATCGGGAATACCAGAGAATATCCAAGTGAGAAAGCGACATTATCCTTTGCGACCAACCCAAACCTTCTTCATTCTTCAATACTGATTTAGGGAGGTGTGAAATAAACCACCTTGACAGCAACGACATGCAATACATAAGAATACCTTTTCTCTTCATGGTGCGAGTGTGGAGGGTATACAAGATGTCTCAGAGTAGAGTAGGCACATGGTTACCAGAGAGGAAAACCTTGATAGAATTCACATCTATGAGTAAGTCTGGATTAGGGAACAACACTAAACCATATATTAGAAGGGCCAGAACCTCCTCAAAAGCTTGGAAATCCAAATCATCCCAAAACAGTTGAGCCTTCTCTAATAGTAATTTGATTAAAAAACCCTTGACTCAGTTTCTTGTTTCCCAGTTGGATATACAACATCAGACTATTTTAGATGCAAAGTTGTTGCAATGACTTCTGGCTTTGGAGCTTCTTATAAATCAGTGAAAGGCACCTGATCAAGAATAGGTATACCCAATATTTGAGAGAATTCTTCCATGGTGGGTACCATCTGATAGTCTGGGATAGTGAAGCAATGGTGTTTAGGGTCAAATAATTGAAAGAGTACACTCATCATCTTCTCATCAAAGCCTGAGGTAACTAGATTGAAAAGTGGACCATATTTCTTGGTGAACGAGGAAGTCTCAGGAACCCTTGATACTAGCTCTTTGAGTTGGAGAGGTATTCTTACAAAGCTGATTCGGATAACATTTCTACGAGCGGAAGCCATGATCTGCAAAAATGAACAAAGATAAATTCCCTTGGTCCTTGAAATGGCCAGTGTAATGAAAAATGGATGTTATGATGCATGATGTCATGTTTAAGCAAACTAATCATACACAAGCAAAACACACAAGACCTTAGGTTTAGGCTTGCATGGAGTTTATAGGTAAGCACCCTCTTGAATTTTAGTTGGTTCGACCTATCCTAGAAATAGTAACTGGGTTCTAAGGAGTCTCAATATCATTGATCTTTCTTTATCGAGCACTATTTCAGCTTAGCAATCTTTTCTTGCAGCCGAAACATCTCGAAAGTCCGATCTTAATGAGCGTAGCATTGAGTATCAACCAATCCCTAGATTTACACTGAGGCCATCTATCTCACTACTTTCTAATGGCCAAGTTTATTCAACTAAGGTTATAAGGTCCGTTAGTGCTTTAGGACACCATGCAGCGGCCCCATATTCTCCTCGATTCAACACAAGCGATACCAGTACCAACCAAAGTGTCACACCAACACAGCTGTCACTTCAACCATATCAGTTTATGCCGTACAGTCTCCATGATCTATTGTTGTTTACCTAAAAAGATGCCCCCAGATCCGGGTGTAGGATCTATAGTAGCAACCCAAAACAACCCTCCAAGGATAAAGCATACAAAGCAAGCAATTAAAACAGTTTTAAAATGAACTAACTCTAAGGTAACCCCACCTTTTTTAATACTCCCCAGCAGAGTCACCAGTTATATGATACGTTGGCAGAACCGACTGTTAATATTGGTTTTACGTTTGTGTTCGCAAATGTTGCGGTAAGAAAAGTCGCCACCGACTTTTCTTTTATCCAAATTAAGGAAAGGGTGAAAAGAACAGAAAAAGACCTTTTCGAGAATTTTTTGAGTAAGGGGGGTAGATTATGGGAAGGGGAGGTGTTAGCATCCTTTCCATCCGTAGTTATCTACGGGCTCTTAGATGCTTAGCTCATGTTTTGAAAATTTCTTGCACTTTTTGTGTTTTGAAAAAATGTTTTGAAATGCTTTAGTGCGGCGATTCGCTTTGTGATAACTCTTGTATCAGTCCTCAAAGTGTTGACAAAGCGAATGTTTTTGAAAGTGTTTTCAAAATGTGTAAGTGTAAAAAGTTTGTTTTATTTGAGCAAGCATCTAAGAGCTATCTAATTGTACTCAAAAAGGTTTTTTCTTTTCCTCCTATCCTTTAGACAGTGCTATCCCACTATTAGTGAGTAGGTAGCCCTATCATTGGATGTTTGAGGGATATTCGAAGGGACGTTACGGTCACGAAGGCAACTTGGCAAAGAATTTTAGTAACTGTCCTAAAAATTCTAAGATCACTTTTAACCGAGGCAGCGTCGAGAGGGACATCGAGGGACTTGTGATCTTTCAAACTAGAGTTCAGGCACTAAAAATTCTCACGTTTCAATAATTGTGACCGTTTTCTGAAGGCAACCGAAGTGGGATACCTTAGAGGTACGTATGTGCAATTGTATTTGGTTCAATTATTTATCTTGCACATTTAGGTTTGCTAACGTTTTAATTTTCAGTCTTGTCATGCAATCCTACTTACTGGAAGTTAATATGTACAGAAAAAGGTAAAGTGCGAAAATAGAACCCTACGCTATTACATGGTTTCGGGGAGGGGGTATTTACATGTCCAAATGGGGGAAATAAAATAAAGAAAGCGATAAAGGTAAATCTTAAATTAATCTATTACATTCCATCAGGGGATAATATATAAAAACACAAATTTAAAAGAAACGCGCGCGAAAACAGAAAGAAACGTCTAACAACCTAAAAAAGTCTAAGTAAAGGAAAAAATATTTTTGTTTTGTTTATCTTAAGAAAATAATTAAAATTAAGTTAAATGAGAAAGACTAAATTTAATCTTAATTAATCAAATAAATAGAAGGAAACTAAATCTGATATTTTTCAATATTTTTGTAAAGAAAATATTTGAATTAAAACCTATGTCTAATAGATTTTAAATTAATTAAAACAAGTTAAAATAATTAAGTAAACTAAATTATGAAAATTAAATTAATTTTAGAAAAAAACCTAAGTTTAATTATTATTATGATTTTTATTTAATGTTATTAAAAAAATGGTTAAATGAAAAAAAATAAAACAAATATAATAATAAAAAAAATAAAGCAGATTGGGCCTGGCTTTGAAGCAAATGGTGGGTGTGCTAGAATTTTTGTTTAGACCCACTCAAATTGAACCCATTGTTCCAAACAATGATATGGTGAGTGCCATCTTTGAGGCTATAGGGTGGAAACGCACCCTTGGGTAGCCAGATCTCTTTGTGTTGGCATCTGATGGTCCTAACGTGAATGCATATGGTGATCGCTTGGTGAGACAACACATTGAATCTTGCAAGGAAATGTTAGAAAAATCAAAATCCATACTTGGGTATCGAACCCAAGTCTCTTCCCTTCACATACGTTCCCTTTACCAACTGAGCTTCTTTACCAATCATTTAAATAATCAACAAAACAATAAAATATATAAATCAATGTCAGAATTATATTTGAAACAAAAAAAAAATGCACGCTGAGTGGGTCCCATATTATTTGAATGAACGAAACATAAAGCGACATTCAGACACGCCAGAACAGGGGGGGTCAAACCACCATCCATGGTGGTTGACCAACTTCTTCTCTGGCCAATCAAAATTCCAACCGGCCAAATAGTGAGATTCAAAACCAGAAATTTGGTCTACCCCCCTAAACCTTAGGCTGCGAATCCAACCATGGTGTTGGTTTGGACTAAAAGTCTATGCATCATGCCATTCTAGCACTATCTTTGAATTATCCCCTAACAATGGCAACCTTCGATCCCTACGTCAAACTTTAATAAAAAGGATTCTAAAATGTCACTAACATTAGTATGAATATATATGTATGCTTACAATCAAATTCTAACGTAAAAAATGGAGTTTTGAGATCACGATACTATACCCAATCAGAGCGATTAAAAATGGTGATTCCTGGGGGCGTTGGGCTTGTGCAAGGGGTGGAAATGATCCCTGGAGATTTCAGGAACATGCTTAGGCACTTGGACTTGACTGAAAATGGATGAGAGTCAGGTTTTGGAATTTGACAACTTTGGAAAATTTTGAAAATTTTGTAGAGTTCTTCTAGGCTATTTTTTCGTGTCCTTGAAGCTTGCTAGTGTGTTACTTAAATAGAGGAGAAGGAGGGGACATGTTAGCAAGGTAGTAAACGACCATAAACATGTTCTTCAAGGCCATGAATAAGAATTTGAATTTTGGCAAAAGACTTGGAATTCTTGTCTCTTTTTGAATTTGAATGAATATGAACACAAATGACTTTCGAATGCCCTCCTTGGAATGACTCTGATTGCCTCCTTCAAATGTCCTAGAGTCGTGATTCGAAGTGTTCAGAAACCTCTCTATTAGAGCTTCTTTGATCAGTCATCTTTTGCATCGATTACTTGATCTTGTTCTGATATGCCAATCGAAGGACACTTGTTAATCATGCCTTTGAAGTACCCTTTATCCTTGCTCTTCGATTGGGACAAAATTGTCTCCTTCGAATGGATCAAGTCTCATCATTAGGGCCTCTTTGATTGAGCTCCTATTCAGCTAGCCCTAACAAAAACTCTTTCCAGGCTAATCGAAGCTTCCTTCAGTATGAATGCTTGTGCAGGAAACTTGAGTATGGCAATATGTGGGATTTTGGGCCAGCCAACATCTTTGCATATTTCTCTTTCATTTTGGCCAACTAGATCTAATCTTTGACCAAAATCCTTTCTTTTAGACAACACTAAGTGTCCTTCGAATAGATCATTTATGTGTCCTTCGAATGGCTTTAGATTGGACCCATCTATTTGCCTTAGATGTTTAATTCAGATACCATTGCACAGGAAGCATGGGCCTGGCCACATGTAGGACCAAGACTCATCATAAGATAAACTTGCATTATATGTGTCTTTCGAATGGCTAGCAATATGTGTCTTTCAAATGGGCTTTTGGAGTGCTCTTTTAAAGGGGTCATATTGTGTGTCATAGTGCAGAAACTGTGTTGAGGGGTCTTGGCATTGAGAGAAAGCACAAAGGAAGTATTTGCCTTATGCATTGAGGCAATCATAGAAGAAACCTTTTCCCTTGTGAATCCAAAGCAAGCATGAAGGGGCTTTTGGCCTAATGAATTGAAGTAAAATTGAAGAGGCCTTTAGCCTTGTGAATCAGAAGGAACTTGTAGAGACCGTTAGCCTTGTGAATCGAAGGCAAGCCTGAAGTAGCCAATGCGCAGTCAAAGCCTTGTAATTTGAATGCAATCGAAGGGGGTCCCAACACCCATTAGAAGCTTGTGAATCAGAACCGCATCGAAGAGTTCCAAATGCCTAATCAAAGAATTTAAAACAAAGCTTGCTCAAAGGATTTAGATGCCCAATCGAAGGTTGTCATGATGCCAATCGAAAGACACCTTGTTCATCTTCAAAAAATTTACATTTTCTTTAAGCAATTGTTTGTAACCAACCATGTAGGATACAATCTTGGAAAACATGAGAGGGAAAATTTCGGGGTACAACACATTGTGTTTTCATATTTTAATTAATTTTTTCCTTTATTTAATTTTCGTATTTTATTTTCAGCATAAGCAGCTTTTACTATAAAAATCATAATTGAAGCTACGAGAATCAGATTGATGCGTTCTGATATGAGTTGGAAATCTAAGACGAAGATCTATAACTTTCATGTTTAATCTAAAAATTGACACAAAGTGCATAAGTCTCAAATAATTCATTGAAGTTCCAGACTTTAGAAACCTTTATTTTTGGACCGATTTTGGGCCGTTTTTTAAATGTTTTTCTACCCAATTGGATTAGAACCCGAACTCCTTGTTTCTCTTTATCATAGGAGTCAAGACTATTGTTCACTATCTTGTTTTACTGTTTACGAATATGAGTACAAATTCGTCATTAGATGTTTTGTGTGATGTCAAAATTGAGAAAAGCTAGCATTTTTGTATATTGGATGGTGTCTCTATGTCTTGTGGCACTCCTATGCATTAGGGGTCTCAGGAATCATTAAAAAACATTTTGAAATTGATCCTAGTCATGAAAAACAAGTTTCTGCATAAACTTTCATTTCATGTATCGACACATATGATTTCCAGGTCGACACATGCAACTCAGTTTTGAAGTCGGTAGCCTCTGGAAGGCCCGGGTAGACACATGCATTGCACATGTAGACACATACTAAAGCTTTTCTGAAATTGCAGAAATTCTTATTTATGTGTCGACACATACGAATATCAGGTAGACACATTTCTTGTTGTTTTAAAGCATGTAGCTTCTGACTTGCTTCGGTTGACACTTACATTCCTTCAGGTCGACACATACAGCTTAAACTTAGTGTATGTATCGACACATACTGATTTTTTGGTCAATTTTTCAAATATTTTTAATTCTGAAAAATTCTTTTTTCCCTGAACTTCCAAAACTATAAATTCATCATTCATGCATCATTCCAACTTGATGATACCATAAAAATATCCTACATTTGCTCTTCATCTTCAACCTTCAACCTATACATACCCAATAACAAACCATTGTAAAGATTCTTTGTTGGGGTGCCATCTAGACGAGGTTTGATAACGCCTGTTGTACCCAAAAATTTTCCCTCTCACTTATCAAGAATTTGCTCACAAGATCTCCTTGGGCTCAAGACTACACTAGGGTTTGATCAGCTCAAGACACCTCCTTAAGCACTGATGACCAAAATTAGGGTTTGATTTTGCACAAGTATTTTTGAGCTTCAAATTCCCCATACAACTTTCATAGATCATTTGAGACCCTCAAGATTACTCATGACAAGTTTCAAGCCTTGAATCACACTTTTGCTCAGTCAATTGAGCAGTTGACCTAAAAATCAGTTGTATTCGGGAAAAAGTCATTCATGGCCAATTTACAGTCAAACTTCATAATTTTTGGTCCACATAAACATTTTAGACTCCTAGGTATCATTTGATTAAGTTTGAACCACAATTCCTCAAGAAATTTGATCAAAAAACTCCAAAAGGGCAAAATGCTCAAAATTAGGGTTTTGACTAGGAAAGGGCAATTTATGATTTTTGACTTAGAAAATGGTCATTTGGTTTAAGGCATGATCTCAAGAGTCCAATTACATAATTTTGACCTAATGGAATGGTTCAAAACATTGCAAGTCCATTGGATTGACAGATGAATTTTTCAGTCAACTGATCAAAAGTCAATTGTATAATGAAAAGTCAAACTTTGACTTTTTGGTCAAATTCAAGTGCCAAAGATCATAATTCATCAAAACATGTTAAAACATGAAAATTATTCATCAAGAAATCAAAAAGTCAAGATTTCATTTTGAAAAGTCAAAATTTCTAGAAATTTTCTAAGTGTTGGAAATTTCATGTTTTTTTTATAACTTTGAGTAAAATTTTCACCATGATGCAAGATGATTCAAGAGAAACTTCCAACATGAAAGTTGTAGATCTCCATGAAATCTACAACTTTTCTTTACACAACTCCTTCCAAAAGTTCTTGGATCTCAAGTTATAATTTTATGAACATGCGGTCATGAAACTAAACACTTAGTGAAATTTTGCCCTAATTTGGCCAGTGTGATCGGTGGAAATAGAACTGACTGTTTTGGAATGCTGGTTCGCAAAATGTCGCGGTAAGCAAGAGTCGCCACCGTCTTTTATGTTCTCCAACAAGGAAAGGACAAAAGCACAACAAAATTCCTTTTCGAGATGTTTCTCGGTTCGGGAGGTAGATTATAGAAAGGGAAGGTGTTAGCACCCTTTCTATCCGTGGTTATCCACGGGCTCTTAGGTACTTGCTCACTATGTTTTCAAAAAGTTTTGCCTTTCTTATATTTGTGGGTTTGAAAAAGTTTGTTTGAAAACTTCAATTTAACTCTTGTATCTGTCCTCAAGAGTGTATGAAGTGTTTGTTTGAAAACTTTTGTTTGAAAAAGTGGAAGTGCGAAAAGTATTTTTGTTTTGAAAGAGAAAGTACCCAGGAATCTCTACCTACTCAAAATAAATTAAACTGTGTAAATGTGCTTTAGACAGTACTATCCCACTATTGAGAAGTAGGTAGCACCGTCGTTGGAGTTTTCTAGGTCAATTCGATTATAGGGACATGTGGTCACCAAAGCAATAGCAGGACGCCTTAGCGGTAACCCTAATGTCCTAGATCATTTTTTTATCGAGGCAACCGTTTCGAGGCAACTTGATCTTTTAGACAGGAGGGCGACCTCTAAAACACCATATACTCAATGACCACGTCGAGGCAACCAAGTGAGGCGTACCCTAAGAGTGGCATGTGCGAGTGTGTCAGGATTCAGTTAAGTTATCTTTGAACATGTTATGGTGAGCTACGGGTTGATTTTATTTTCAGAGAGAAGTCTTGTCATGCATAGCCTAGTTAGCATACATCTAACAGTTAATAGTTACGGAAAATAAATCTAAGCAATTACAAGGCGTCGGGTATTTACATCGCCAAAAACAAACCCTTTGAAAAAGTAAATTGCGGGAAATTAAAGAAAGCGATAAAAAGGGGCCTAATTAAAGCTATTACATCCTCGGAACAATTACATAATTGGAATAAAAAATAATGAATCAAAAATAATCACGCGCGCGAGAATAATTGAATCGGGGAAGTTCTTAGGGTTTTGACCCTTTTTTGAGAAAGAAAGAAGTTTTTGTCCTTTTTGCATTTAATTAAATTAAACCTAAAACTAATTAATTAATAAAAAAGAAATATTTTTGGTTTATATGTTTTAAGGAAATAAATAAAAAATATCCAAAAGTTAGTAAAACCCTAATTCTATGTTGATTTTATTTATTATGAAAATAACTAAAGTTAACCTAATTAAAGAACTAAATTAATTGATTATATTTATTTACAAAAATAATAAATTAAAGGTGAAATTAATTTAAATAATAATAATAAAAATATTATATTTTAGTTTTCTGATTTTTATTATGAAAATAATTAATTATGTTAATTAAGTAATAATAATAATAATAATAATTAATAAAAGAAATAAAAAGGAAAAGAAATAAACTTGTGGGGGTGATGGCCCAAACCAGGAGGTGTGTTAGAAATTTGTGGCCCAACAAACTGCAAGCCTCTTTGACTTTTTGGATTCTCCATGGCGCGTGTTGACTGGGAGTATGATGGTCTTCCACTCAGGACCATTGGATTCGTGTCTGGGGACATCTGACGCTTGGAGAGATGAAGCACATGGTGGACCTCAAGGCATGAGGTATATTGGATAAGCTGCAAGAAAATAGCAATAATAATTTTGGGGGACCTGGGATTCGAACCACTCCCAGCGCTCACATGCCCATGCCTTAACCACTCCAACCACCTGATTTAATTGTTATTAGGATAGAGAGAGAATATTATATATGAAAAATAAACCATATGCTGAAAACAAAACAAAACGCGCGTATTTTCAAATTAACCAACCATGAATCAACACCTCATCATCTTCCTCGCTGTTCCTGCAAAAAATATAAACAGATAGCGGGGGTTTTTAACCCCCACAATATGATACGAGGAAAAATAGCGATTAGAGCTATGGTACACATAAATATTTCGCGAGGGGTCCTTTGTGTTCGTCTTGGTTCAACGATTCCAACCATGTGCCTTACAAGTCTTAATTTTTCTGGGTTTAGAAAGCCCCAATTTCAAACTCAAGAACCCTAGAAAACCGTTCATGGCATCTTGTGATTTAGGGAGTTATAGTTCAATTAAGTGTTACCATTAGCTTCATATGGTTCCTAGCAACACAAAACAATCAAGAAAATATGTTAAATGCGCATGAATGATGAGTTACGATTCTGGAAAAAAATGGCAAACCGTGAAACTGTAAGTGATGATTCTTTGAGTTATGAAGCTGGAATTTGATTGCCACACGTTCTGGGAACCTCCTGCAGTGTATTAGAATCAACAAAAGTCTTTAAATCGCCCTAGAATGCCAAAGTCAGTTTGCAATTTTCTTGGAATTTTTCAATATGCTATGGCCTTTTTTCTGTAGTTTTTTCACGTGTATGAGATTAGGGTTAGTTTGCATATATATAGAGGAATGGAATTAGGTCAAAACTTGAACAAGAATCCATTGAATTGATGATTTGATCTTTGATTGAAAATCAAATCTTTTTGCATTTTCATGATTGAACAAAGTTGCCAATTTTGGAGATTTTGTATCTTTGACTTGGTGCACGAAATTGCCAGCCTTTTTAGGTCATATTTGCTTCACAAAAAGATTGAAAAACCAAATCTTTGTATTTTCCTACAATTTAAATTAATTAAATGAATTAATATTAATTAAAAATCTAATTAATCAATAAAAATAAGAAAATAAATTCAATTAATCTTGATGGGTCGTGCATAGGCCATGGATGAAGTTTCAAGAAGAGATTTGAGGCCCATTAGCAAAAATAAGGTGTTTTGAGCAAAGTTGACTTTTGCAAATTCCTAAAATTTCCCAACTTCTCCAATGCATATCTTGCTCAATTTTGATCATATGACCATGTTCTTGGACATTATGGAAAGGTCTTGAAGTCCTCTAACCAATGCCTTTGGTCCCATGTCATTTGGATTTACCAATCTCAAGTTATGGCCTTTTGACTCAAAGTGCATTTTTGTTGACTTTTGAATTTGACCTATAATGTAGAAATTGATAACTTCTTGTGAGTGGATTTCTTGGACTTGGAGTGTGAATATGGATTGTAGGGAAAGGAATCCCCTTCAAAATGAGCATTGGATGGAATTTTTATGACAAACCATGAAAAAGTTATGCCCTGGTCAAGATGCAGTTGACTTTTCTACTGTCCAAAAATAGTAACTTTTGCATCTTGATGATTTTTGAGTTATTCTTGTGGAATCATGACCAAGACTTGATCAAATGATGATTGTGGACTCAAAATGTTGACCAAAAATTCTGACTTTTGACTGCAAAATGACCATTTTGCCCCTGCAGTTGACTGTAGGTCAAATGGAGATTTTGACTGTGCAAATTGGCATTATGAGTCTTGAAACTTGGCATGTAGATGCTTGAGGATGTATATAGGCCTTTGAGACTTGATTGAGCCACTGAAAAGCCCAAATTCCTTGAAAGAACCAAAACCCTAATTTCAACTATCTTAGGAGATGGTTTGACTGTCTACCTCTTGAGCAATCTTGAACCATTTGAAGATGATTCTTGACAAACTTTGAAGAATATGGGAGGGAAAATTTTGGGGTACAACAGTTGCCCCTGTTCAATCTTCTTAAACTTGAGGATGTAGATTAGCTTGTATGCCTTTCGTGATCCGAAGGTGGAAGATGATTGAACACTAGAGTGCCCAAAAATTTGCACTCGCATGGTGTAGTATCAACAATGTGATGTCGGGAATGGGATTACAGATGCCATTTGGAGAGATGATGGATAGAAGGATGGGCTTATAGATGCCATCTGGATATTGTTGGTAGGTTGAAAGGAGGAACATGTATAGGGTTACCTGATGATGAGTCCGTGTAAAACTGCATCTTGGAAGAGAAGGAACCGGTGTAGGGTGGCTTCATGATGGTCAAGTAGATAGTTGTCCTGTCTGGTTTCAGGTATTAATCTATAATCCGTCGTCCACGGATTTTTCCTGGCTTGTTACAGGTATTGATCTGGAACTTGAAAAAGGTTGGCCGATGAGATAGTTGTCCTGGCTGGTTTCAAGTATTAATCTCTGACCTGAGGAAGAAAGATAGTTTTCCTGGCTTGCTACAGGTATTAATCTTCAATCTCTTCAATGTAGATAACTTTCCTGTCTGGTTTCAGGTATAGATCTACAATCAGGCGTCCACAGATATTTCCTGGCTAGTTACAAGTGTTGATCTGGAACTTAAGAAAGGGTGGTCGGGGAGATAGTTGTCCTGTCTGGTTTCAGGTATTAATCTCTGACTTGAGAAAGAAAGATAGTTTTCCTGTCTGGTTTCAGGTATTAATATTCAATCTCTTCCATGTAGATAACTTTCCTATCTGGTTTCAGGTATAGATCTACAATCAGGCGTCCACAGATATTTCCTGGCTAGTTACAGGTGTTGATCTGGAACATAAGAAAGGTTTCGCCTCAGAAAAATCTTTAGGAATCGATTTAACTAGACTAGAGGAGGTCTTTGACTGAATCGGCGTCAAAAAAATATTTAGGAATCGATTTAACTGGGCCAGAGAAGGCCTTTGATTGGATCGACATCATAAAAATCTTTAGGAATCGATTTAACTGGGCCAGAGAAGGCCTTTGATTGGACCGGCATCAGAAAAATCTTTAGGAATCGATTTAACTGGACCAGAGAAGGCCTTTGACTGGATTGGCATCAGAAAAATCTTTAGGAATCGATTTAACTGGACCAGGCAAGGTCTTTGGAATCTTCAACTGGATCGGCATCAGGAAAATCTTTAGGAATCAATTTCACTGGACTAGAGAAGGCCTTTGACTGAATCGGCATCAGAAAAATCTTTAGGAATCGATTTAACTGGACCAAGCAAGGTCTTTGGAATCTTCAACTGGATCAGCATTAGGAAAATCTTTAGGAATCGATTTAAATGGACCAGAGAAGGCCTTTGACTGGATCGGCATCAGAAAAATCTTTAGGAATCGATTTAACTAGACCAGTCAAGGTATTTGTATAGCTGAGAACTTAACTGGATCTTTCCTGAAAGGTAAAAGTCAGTCATATGCAATGCATGATATGGATCAAGCAATGATGTTCTCAATGTAAATGAGATTGTAAGATATGGTGCGTATATGCATGTATCATGATGTATGAAAAGGTGATGTTTTAGCTGGGGAAAATAGATCCCGGAGCTGCTGAAGAATAGTGTTGAGTTCTTCGTTTCTGCTGGGATGATGAACGAAGATGATTGCAAGAATAAATCGGTAGGAGAAGATGACTCTGTTGGGGAATAAACCTGGTGAAGAGATTACTCTGCGGGGAAATACTCTGTGGGAAGAGATGCTTCGCTGAGATTTTAACGATAAACTCTGCTGGCGATTCCGTTGATAAGCTTTGTTGGGGATCTTGATGATGAACTCCGCTGGGGGATAGAAAGAACTTCACTGGGGATGATCTTTCAGTTGCAACTTGCTGAGGATAACCCAGTTAGACTCTAGTGGGGAATAACCTTTGAATATGGTTGGGGAGAGATATTTGTACTCTGCAGGGGACAAGCTTCCAAAATCTACTGGGTAAGATGATTCAACCCTCTTGGGGAAACTTTTGAGGAAATGGCTCCACTGGGGGTATCTTGTATTCCGCCGGGGAACATTCTTATATTCTGTTGAGGAATATTAAGAACGCCGGGGATGCTTGTTGAGGAATATCTTTATACTCCGCTGGAGAATATTAAGATCTACTGGGGATGTCCAACTTCTTTAGGACTGGTGGTAGACCAGCTCTGCTTGGGGGAGAGTATTGCTGACTTGCTGGGGATACTGTGCCCTTTTTAGGGCTGATGGGAGGCCAACTCTTCTTGGGGAGAATATTGCTGAATCTTGTCTTACTCTGCGGGGAGTGAAGGTATCTTGGTCATATTCTTCACCTGAACTTACCTTGGTACCTCGGTGGACAGAGCAACTAGATCGCTTAGACAATTCTTATTGCCCCTACTTCCGATGTCACCCGTAATTAGTCCTTTGTTTCGCATGCAAATATTTATGAACAGAAATTAATGTCAAATGCATATATCAAAAATGAACATTGGACGTTCTTTGCAAAACAAAATAGATAAAGGAAAACAATTTGCAATTTGTATGGAAAATGAGCTTATATTGATTTTGAAATTTGCCTGTAAATAGGCGTTTTTGTACAAGAGGCTGACGTCCTAGTAAGAGAACGCCGCCGAACAAAATAGAGTTTATACAGTTTGTGAAAAGGAAACAAAACTGATATGTGAAAAATCCCAATGGGTTCCAACTCTGCTATCACCTTTATGTCTTCAAGCGTCTCATCACTTTGCTGCTTAGTTGAAGAGGAATTTGATTGATTGGTGTCGTCTGAGCCTGATAGTCGATACTGAAGTCTGGATGCAAGGTGATCCAATGGGACATAGTATTACGCTTATCCCTAACTTTTTCCTGGACCTCCCTTTCGGGTTTTCAGTCCACCGGGATACCCATTTTTGCCCAAGCCGCCTTTTCAGGTTTTCGACTTGCCGGGTGTACATATTTTTTTTATTTTCATCCCTTATTTTTGCCCAAACCCTTTTGGTTCGCCAGGAAGCCCTTATTTTTGCCTAGGCCAGTCAACCTAGCGGGTCTTTAGTTATCTGTAGTATCTTTTTAATATGTCTGCATTGGCGGGGTGAGGAAGGTCGTCACCATCCATGGTGGTTAGAATCATTTCTCCTCCAGAGAAGATGTTCTTAACCATAAATGGCCCTTCGTACGTAGGGGTCCATTTGCCCCTGGGATCACTTTGAGGTAGGATGATGCGCTTGATTACCAGGTCCCCAACTTGATACTCTTGTCGTCTGACTTTCTTGTTAAATGCCTTGATCATCCGTTTTTGGTACGTCTGACCATGACAAATAGCAGTGAGTCTCTTTTCGTCGATTAGGTTCAATTGATCAAGCCGAGTCTGGATCCAGTCGTCTTCGCTCAAACCTGCATCCTTCATTATTCGGAGAGAGGGTATCTGAACTTCAATGGGCAGGACTGCCTCCATGCTGTAGACCAAGGAAAATAGTGTTGCCCCTGTTGACGTCCGTGCTGAGGTACGGTACCCATGAAGAGCAAACGGTAACATCTTGTGCCAATCTTTGTAGGTCACTGTCATCTTCTGCACAATCTTGTTAATGTTCTTGTTCGCCGCTTCTACAGCCCCATTCATCTTCGGCCGGTAAGGAGAAGAGTTTTGATGTTATATCTTGAATTGCTCGCAGAGCTCAGTGATCATCTTGTTGTTAAGATTGGTACCATTATCCGTAATGATCCTCTCTGGTACGCCGTATCGACAGATCAGGTTATGCCGAATGAATCGTGCTACGACGTTCTTAGTTACGGTGGCAAAGGAAGTCGCTTCAACCCACTTCGTAAAGTAATCAATTGCTTCCAGGATGAAGCGGTGCCCGTTGGATGCCGTAGGTCTGATCTCACCGATCATGTCAATGCCCCACATTGCAAAGGGCCAAGGTGCTGTCAAGATGTTCAAAGGAACTGGAGGAATGTGCACCTTATCAGCATAAACCTGGCATTTGTGACATGTCCGAGAATGTTGATAACAGTCGTCTTCCATAGTGGACCAGTAATATCCTGCCCGAAGGATTTTCTTTGCCATGGTATGTCCACTAGAATGCGTTCCGAAGGTACCTTCATTCAGATCTTCCATAATCCTTTCTGCTTCGATCTTATCTACACAACGCAGTAAGGTTGAATCATGGTTTCGCTTGTAGAGAATGTCATTATTGAGGAAGAACTTTTCCGCGAACCTTCTCATAAACTTCTTGTCATTAACGGATGCACACTCGGGGTATTCTTGAGCTTCAAGATACCTCTTCACTTCATGATACCAAGGTTTTTCTTTTACTTCTTCGGTCTCAAGATCGCAACAATGTGCAGGTTCATCCAACTTCCAAATAATGATCCGGGGAGCCTCGTTGTCCCATTTGACTTTGAACATAGAAGACATTGTAGCCAGCGCATCCGCCAACTGATTTTCTTCTCTTGGGAAGTATTCAAAGGTTATCTCCTCGAAATGGGGAAGCAACGTCAATACATACTCCTTGTAAGGAATAAGATTTCGGTGTTTTGTATCCTACTCGCCTTTGATCTAGCTGATCACGAGAGTGGAATCTCCGAAAACACTCAGAAACTTGATCCTTAGGTCAATTGCAGCTCGAAGACCCATTATGCATGCTTCATACTCCGCCATGTTGTTGGTGCAGTTGAAACATAGTCGGGCGGTGAGTGGAGTATGTGAGCCCTTAGGAGATATGATCACAGCGCCAATACCGTTACCCATAGCGTTTGAGGCTCCGTCAAAGTGCATAGACCATCGGGATCCTTCCTCAGGTCCTTCATCCGGTCCAGGTATCTCGCAATCAGTTACTACGATGATATTCTCGTCTGGAAATTCAAAGTTCATCGACTGGTAATCATCCACTGCCTGATGTGCTAAATGTTCTGCCAACACACTTCCCTTGATTGCTTTTTGAGTCGTGTACTGGATGTCATATTCAGTCAAGATCATCTGCCATCTTGCTATTCTTCCGGACAAGGCAGGCTTTTCGAATATATATTTGATTGGATCCATTTTTGAAATCATTAGAGTAGTGTGAGTCAATATATACTGTCTTAGCCGGCGAGCAACCCATACCAAAACGCAGCAAGTTTTCTCGAGCAGTGAGTATCGGGTCTCACAGTCGGTAAACTTTTTGCTAAGGTAATAAATAGCATGCTCTTTTCGGCCAGACTCGTCATGCTGACCTAGCACACACCCCATTGAGTTGTCCAGTACTGTCAAGTATAAGATTAGAGGTCTCCCTTCAACTGGTGGCATAAGAATGGGTGGCTCCTGGAGATACTCTTTGATTCTTTCGAACGCGGCCTGACATTCACCGTTCCAACGTACTACTTGATCTTTCTTCAGTAGCTTGAAGATTGGCTCACAAGTAGCAGTTAGGTGTGAGATGAAGCGGGCAATGTAGTTCAGCCGTCCCAGAAATCCTCTGACTTCTTTCTCTGTCTTGGGAACTGGCATCTCTTGTATGGCTTTCACTTTGGCGGGGTCCACTTGAATACCTTTGTCGCTCACGAAGAAACCCAGTAATTTTCTAGATCTCACCCCGAAGGTGGATTTGTTTGGGTTTAATCTTAGCTTGTACAACTTCAACCGGTCAAACAGCTTCTGTAGATGGTCAAGGTGTTCCTCCTCAGGTTGGGACCTCACAATCATATCGTCGACATATACTTCGATCTCATGATGGATCATATCATGAAACAGAGCAACCATGGCATGCTGATACGTTGCCCCAGCATTTTTCAACCCAAAAGGCATGACCTTGTAACAGAAGGTGCCCCACTGAGTAACAAAAGTGGTCTTCTCCATGTATTCAGGAGCCATCTTTATCTGATTATAACCGGAGAAACCGTCCATGAAGGAGAATACCTTATGCTGAGCAGTGTTGTCAACCAGAACGTCGATGTGAGGCAGAGGGAAGTCATCCTTAGGGCTCGCCCTGTTCAAATCCCTGTAATCAACACACATTCGGACCTTACCATCTTTCTTTGGTACTGGAACCACATTGGCAACCCACTGAGGGTAAGAAGTGACTTCTAGAAAACCGGCGTCAAACTGTTTCATAACCTCGGCTTTGATTTTCTCGGACATCTCTGGACGCATACGGCGGACCTTCTATTTTATCGGAGGACAGTCTTCCTTGGTAGGCAAGTGATGAACCACAATGTCAGTATCCAACCCAGGCATATCTTCGTAAGACCAGGCGAAGATTTCCATGTAGTCATGCAGCATCTGAATTAACCGTTGTTTCACACTAGACTCCAGATTGGCACCAATCTTGATTTCCTTTTTGTCTGTCTCAGTACCCAGGTTTAGCGTTTCCACTGGCTCTTCATGTGGCTGAATGGCCCTCTCTTCCTGGAGTAGCAGTCTTGTAAGCTCACCAGGCACTTCGCAATCATCTTCACCTTCGTCTTCGGCTAAGTTGATTGGATTTTCGAAGTCATAACTGGCATTAGCAGAGTCGTTACCAGTGAGATCCAAAGTGGATTGGGACCTGTATATGTGAGTGTGTGTAAATAGATGTTTTTCAATATGTAATAAAGAAAGACAAGGAGCACAAGATTTGAAATGCAAAAAACGTCCAATGCTTTTATTAATGATATATGAAAATGACACACAAAAGCCCTCACAAATGAAGCCACGGTGCCCCGGGTAAGACACCAGGCCATAAAGTTTCACAATATTGTTTGTTGCAAATTCGAAACAAAGGAGTTCATTACTGAGGAATAAAAGTAATAGGGACGAAGTCTTTCACCGTCCAGTTGCTTGGTCCACCGTCAGTCATAGGGTAGATCCAGCTGTCAAATTCAGATTCCTCCACGTCATCTTCAATGGCATTTACTCCCGAGTTGCTGATGAACACAGGAGGTCTTCCAATCCTTGCACTAAGAACGACCCTTTGAGCTTCTGCAGTGAAACCCAAACCAAACTTGTTAGTGTTCTGAGTGAAATCAGGAAGTCGGCCCCAGTTTGCACACTCACCCTTCTCAACAACAGCCCGGGCATCCCTTAAGGAAGCCATCTTCAAAGGAGGATCTTCAATCATAGTCTCGGCTGACGCCAGTGTCTGAGGAACCTCTTAAAAGTGTTGAAATGGAGTCTCAATGAACTCCCCATCCATTTCTATGTACCGGAACGAGTTGAGGTGGCTGACCATGTATTCTTCCTCCCCCTGCACTGTCACAATCTTCCCTCTGCCCGGGTACTTCAGCTTCTGATATAGTGTGGAGGTCACAGCTCCAGCCTTATGGATCCAGGGACGACCCAGCAAACAAGAGTAGGATGGTCGGATGTCCATCACGTAGAATGTAGAATCAAAGACCTGCGAACCAACTCTAATCGGAATATCAACTTCACCATGCACCATCCCTTTAGACCCATCAAAGGCCCGGACAACAATGTTACTTGGCTTTAGCTCCAAACCCTTGCAATCCAGCCTGTCTAGAGCTTTCTTGGGCAATACGTTCAACGAGGAACCAGTGTGAACCAGCACATGGGCAAGAGTAGTTCCCCTGCATTCAATGGAGACATGCAGGGCATCGTTATGGTTCTTCCCTTTAGTAGTCAGATCAGCGTCGGAGAAACCCAGACCATTATCAGCAGTTAAGTTGGCCACACAGTCGGTAAACTGATCAGCTGACGTCTCTTGTGGCACGTGGGCCGTCTTCAGGAAGGTAAAAAGAGCCTTGGCATGGGCCTCTGAAAACAACAACAGTGATAGCATAGAAATTTTTGATGGGGTGTGCCCCAGCTGCTCGACTACATTAAAATCACTCTTCTTGATAATCTTAAGAATCTCTTCCATCTCTTGTTTGGAAGCTTCAACAGTGGTTGTCTTTGGCGCCTCCGTCCGGGCAGGCATATCAGTAGCGATCCCTTTGCCCCGAGCGTCAGATGACTCGGCAGCAGGGGTAGAAATAGGAACTTGGTCAGGAAGAGAAATAGGCACACTTGCAGGTGTGACGACAATAGGTCTCTGGATAGCTGGTGGCGCAATATATGGTGAGAAAAGTCTACCACTGCGAGTGACTTTGGCAGGCCTGGTGATGTTGCTGACGCCAGTACTAGTATCAAACTCTTGTTTAACTCCAAGCACATAAACATCTGCCCCATAGTGCCACGGGACAGCTTTGTCAGATGTATAGGGGATGGGCCCCGGAACAGTGATGATTATAGGTGCAATCTTCTGAATAGGCATAATTTTGACAGGCTTCCTCGAGGGAGTCTTAGGAGAGTTGTTGAAAATAGTAACAATGGACACTTCTTCAGTAGGGGTAGCAGGAACAACAATCTTCTCGAACATAATTTCTTTATTATCCATCAGGTTTTGGATACCTGACTTCAGAGATGGGCAACCAGTAGGTGAAACGGAACACAGATGGCAACCTTCACTACATCCCAGAAATAAACCGGCTAGCAACAGGTTCCTCTTGACAGTCAACAGCGGAGTAACAATATCATCCACAGAGGCTACAAACAGGTCTTCCTCTACAACATTCACTCCATGCTTGGGCATGGGAGCAGTCACGATGTTGGGCCTTTCGGGCGCCTCGAACTCTATCTCTTTAGCATCAATTAGGTCCTGAACCTTATTCTTCAGAGCCCAACAATCATCCGTAGTATGCCCTGGGCTGTCAGAGTTATAAGCGCAGCGGGCATTAGGATTGTACTTTGGGGATGTGGTGTTTACAACCTTCGGAGCTTCTTTCAGAGTCACCAGATTGGTTATCAGTAACTGCGGAAATATCTGGGACAAGGTCATACTGAGGCGAGTGAACTACCTTCTAGGTCTCTCACCCCTTTGCTGGTTATGATGCTGAGGAGCAGCAACAGGTTTTTAAATGACCACCGCGTTGACAGCTTGGCGGCGTTCCGGTATATTCTGTCTCCTTGAACTGTAGACAGCACTAGATTCCTTCTTGAATGGTTTCTTCTCAGTGCTCGAGGAGGCACCCTTTTGTATCTTCCCAGACTTGATACCAGCTTCAATTCTCTCACCAGTCAAGATAAGATCTGTAAACCCGGCTGAAGAATTACCAATCAAATGGTTGAAGAACGGACCAGACAGGGTCCCCAAGAACATATCCACAAGTTCACGGTCAGTTAGAGGTGGCTGCACCCTTCCCGCAAGGTCTCTCCACTTTTGGGCATACTCTTTAAATCCTTCACCAGCCCCTAGTGACATACCCTGGAGTTGGGTACGCGTAGGAGCGAGGTCGGAATTATACTGATACTGCTTATAAAACGCAGTAGCCAAATCCTCCAGTTACGAATGCTGGCTCCATCCAGCTGATAGAACCATTCGAGTTGAGGCCCTGAAAGGCTATCCTGGAAGAAATGGATCCACAAATTCTTGTCAACAGTGTAAGGTTGGATCTTCCTTACATACGACTGGAGGTGCAGCTTTGGGCAAGAGGCTCCGTCGTATTTGGCAAAAGCAGGTGCCTTGAACTTATGGGGAATCACCACCCCAGAGGATAAGCCTAGGTCTCCAAAATCCAACCCTGGCACATTCTGAATCTCCATGGCGCTCAAGCGGTCCTCTAGCTGTTTGTACCTATCCTCAGCAGGAGGATACTGTTCATCATCATAATTTGTCTCGTTGTAGGAGACCACGGGACTACGAACCCTTCTCTCTTGTTGACTGTCTTTTCCTACAGATAAGGTAGTCAGATCAACCTCATTCTGCAGGCCATTCCCAAATCTGCGTCCAGTGTTGAACAAGACGGTCCTCTTCTTCTTCTTCTTCCTTTCCTTCAGAATCAGAGTCTTCAAATCCTGTTGACCCTAGGCTAGGCTCATAACCATCTCTTGGAATTGGGCATTTTGGGCCTGGAGGGCCTTGATCGCTTGTTCAGTGGAAGGTTCAATAGACATGATGATTGCTGAAATAAACAGCGAAGAAGATAAGTGACCTGTAAAAAGGGTACCTATTATGCATATGATGAATGGTATGCTATTTATGCAATGCATTTAAGGGTTCGAAAATTCAAATTCGTTGTAGACAAAAAAGGAACACACGTCATATTAAGAAGTAATTTGTTTAGTACATCAGTGCCTCATGGGCGAAATATTACAAAATACTTAATGTAAAAAGACATTGCGCATCCTCTTTGGAGCGATGTAAGTGTTGAGGGTCTTTTCCTCGTGAAGTAGGCGGGTGAGCTCCAGAACCTTCCTCTCACTGGCATGTTAGCTGGCTTCAAAGGCATTCCGTTCTTCCTTGAGTTGGTTCCAGCTCTTTTGCATTTCTTCCCATGATGTTGGCATGTCAGGATGTAGAATGGTGTACGAAACCTCTCCTTCCATAACAGGCTCTTTGATCACGGGGAGAATGTGAGGATATGGCATCATAAGCTTCTGGGAGCGGGTTCGTACCCACTTGAGGTAAGGCTCAAGGGGGATGGAATTCTTGTGCCCTAGTGTATTACTATCTACCTTGTTAGGCATCCTCCAAGCTCTGATGAACCTTTGGCGAAGTCCTTGCGCATCATTGTCGAAGTCAAAAACTATGTCAGGAATCAGCATGTCATGAGGGCCATCCCTCCGAGCATATCCAAATTGTCTCAAAACCAGACATGGGTTGTAGGTAATGCCTCCTCTAATTCCAAGTAAAGGAACATTAGGAAATTCTCCGCAACGGTCAATGATAGTGACATTTTCTCTGGACCGAGAACACCAATGTATACCAGAATGTGTGAGGGTCATCAGTCGTTGTGACCACCTTAAACCCTGCTCGTTCTTCAAAACTGATTGTGGAAGGTGAGAAATAAACCACCTCGCCAGGAGAGGAGTACAGCACATAAGAACGCCTCTTTTTCTCATTGTTCGAGTGTAAAATGAGTGGAGGATGTCCCCAAGCAATGTAGGTATAGGATTCCTGGACATAAAAAGCTTGACAGCATTTATATCTATAAGTTGATCAGGATTTGGGAACAACACCAACCCATAGACAAGGAGTGCCACAATCTCTTCAAAGGCTTGTAGGTCGAGAGAATTCCAACATTCTTGTGCCTTCTCAAACAGGAACTTTGCTAAGAATCCCTTGATACCACTTCTAATTTCCCAATGCCCCTTGATGTCAGATGGTTGCAGACGTAATGCTTGAGCAACATCTTCAAGTTTTGGTTCCTTTTCCGTACTGTTGTAGGGTAGTTGACTAAGAATAGGAATTTTCAGAAGTTGAGAAAATTCTTCCAAAGTAGGCACCAATTGATAATCAGGGAAAGTAAAACAGTGGTGTAGGGGGTCAAAGAACTGGAAGAGAACTTTTATCATATCTTCTTCAATGTTGGTGTTGACCAAGCTGATGAGTCTACCATGTCTTTCACTGAAGGAAGAGTTCTCGGGAATCCTGGATGTAAGCTCCTTGAGCTGAGGAGGGATCCTTACAAGGTTGACCTGAATTGTTTTCCTGCGGAGAGACTCCATGTCCTACAAAACAAGAACAAAGATGAAGATCTGAACCCTTGAAGTGGTTAGCAGATGCACATGATGCTTTATGATGTTATGATGTTATGATAAAGGCACACCACAAGTATTCACAAAAGGCAAACATGGTGAAGGCACACAAGTCACACAAGACAGCCCTTAGAGTTTAGGTCAGCATGAAGTTTAGGTACTACCCTCTTTCAGTTTCAGTTGGTTTAAACCTGTCCTAAGAATAGTAACCGGGTTCTAAGGAGCTCAATATCATTGGATTGTTTTCTATGTTCATTGTTTTGATTTAGCCACTTAACTGGCGACCAAAATATTCCAAGAAAACAACCCTCAATGAGTGTAGTATCGAGTATCTACCAACTTCGGACTGCACCAAAGTCGGTCATCTCACTACCCCTAAAGAGGCCAGGATGGTCAAGTAAGGTTCTAAGGTCAGTTGATGCTTCGCGACACCACACAGCGGCCCCGTACTCTCCTTGACTTGACTCAAGGGTTACCGGTACTCACCAAAGTGCCACATCAACGTAGCAACTTCTTCAACCATGTCGGTATACCCCGCACAGTTCCCTCACAGTTTGTTGCTACTTCTAAAAAGGTATCCCCAGATCTGGGTTAGGATCTATAAAACTCCGATACAAGCCCACAATATTAAAGCATTCAAGACATATAATTGAAAACATGGTGATCTAATCATAACGTACACCTCACTCATAATTTATTCCCCAGCAGAGTCGCCAGTTCTGTGATCGGTGGAAATAGAACTGACTGTTTTGAAATGCTGGTTTGCGAAATGTCGCGGTAAGCAAGAGTCGCCACCTTCTTTTATGTTCTCCAACAAGGAAAGGACAAAAGCACAGCAAAATTCCTTTTCGAGATGTTTCTCGGTTCGGGAGGTAGATTATAGAAAGGGAAGGTGTTAGCACCCTTTCTATCCGTGGTTATCCACGGGCTCTTAGATACTTGCTCACTATGTTTTCAAAAAGTTTTGCTTTTCTTGTATTTGTGGGTTTGAAAAAGTTTGTTTGAAAACTTCAATTTAACTCTTGTATCTGTCCTCAAGAGTGTATGAAGTGTTTGTTTGAAAACTTTTGTTTGAAAAAGTGGAAGTGCGAAAAGTATTTTTGTTTTGAAAGAGCAAGTACCCAGGAACCTCTACCTACTCAAAAGAAATTAAAATGTGTAAATGTCCTTTAGACAGTACTATCCCACTATTGAGAAGTAGGTAGCACCGTCGTTGGAGTTTTCCGGGTCAATTCGATTATAGGGACATGTGGTCACCAAAGCAATAGCAGGACGCCTTAGCGGTAACCCTAATGTCCTAGATCATTTTTTTATCGAGGCAACCGTTTTGAGGCAACTTGATCTTTTAGACAGGAGGGCGACCTCTAAAACACCCTATACTCAATGACCACGTCAAGGCAACCAAGTGAGGCGTACCCTAAGAGTGGCATGTGCGAGTGTGTCAGGATTCAGTTAAGTTATCTTTGCACATGTTATGGTGAGCTACGGGTTGATTTTATTTTCAGAGAGAAGTCTTGTCATGCATAGCCTAGTTAGCATACATCTAACAGTTAATAGTTACGGAAAATAAATCTAAGCTATTACAAGGCGTCGGTTATTTACATCGCCAAAAACAAACCCTTTGAAAAAGTAAATTGCGGGAAATTAAAGAAAGCGATAAAAAGGGGCCTAATTAAAGCTATTACATCCTCGGAACAATTATATAATTGGAATAAAAAATAATGAATCAAAAATAATCACGCGCGTGAGAATAATTGAATTGGGGAAGTTCTTAGGGTTTTGACCCTTTTTTGAGAAATAAAGAAGTTTTTGTCCTTTTTGCATTTAATTAAATTAAACCTAAAACTAATTAATTAATAAAAAAGAAATATTTTTGGTTTTTATGTTTTAAGGAAATAAATAAAAAATAGCCAAAAGTTAGTAAAACCCTAATTCTATGTTGATTTTATTTATTATGAAAATAACTAAAGTTAACCTAATTAAAGAACTAAATTAATTGATTATATTTATTTAATAAAATTATAAATTAAAGGTGAAATTAATTTAAATAATAATAATAAAAATATTATATTTTAGTTTTCTGATTTTTATTATGAAAATAATTAATTATGTTAATTAAGTAATAATAATAATAATTAATAAAAGAAATAAAAAGGAAAAGAAATAAACTTGTGGGGGTGATGGCCCAAACCAGGAGGTGTGTTAGAAATTTGTGGCCCAACAAACTGCAAGCCTCTTTGACTTTTTTGATTCTCCATGGCGCTTGTTGACTAGGAGTATGATGGTCTTCCACTCAGGACCATTGGATTCGTGTCTGCGGACATCTGACGCTTGGAGAGATGAAGCACATAGTGGACCTCAAGGCATGAGGTATACTGGATAAGCTGCAAGAAAATAGCAATAATAATTTTGGGGGACCTGGGATTCGAACCCAGGTCCCAGCGCTCACATGCCCATGCCTTAACCACTCCAACCACCTGCTTTAATTGTTATTAGGGTACCAAAGTCAGTTTGCAATTTTCTTGGAATTTTTCAATATGCTATGGCCTTTTTTCTGTAGTTTTTTCACATGTATGAGATTAGGGTTAGTTTGCATATATATAGAGGAATGGAATTAGGTCAAAACTTGAACAAGAATCCATTGAATTGATGATTTGATATTTGATTGTAAATCAAATCTTTTTGCATTTTCATGATTGAACAAAGTTGCCAATTTTGGAGATTTTGTATCTTTGACTTGGTGCACGAAATTGCCAGCCTTTTTAGGTCATATTTGCTTCATAAAAAGATTGAAAAACCAAATCTTTGTATATTCCTACAATTTAAATTAATTAAATGAATTAATATTAATTAAAAATCCAATTAATCAATAAAAATAAGAAAAGAAATTCAATTAATCTTGATGGGTCGTGCATAGGCCATGGATGAAGTTTCAAGAAGAGATTTGAGGCCCATTAGTAAAAATAAGGTGTTTTGAGCAAAGTTGACTTTTGCAAATTCCTAAAATTTTCCAACTTCTCCAATGCATATCTTGCTCAATTTTTATCATATGACCATGTTCTTGGACATTTTGGAAAGGTCTTGAAGTCCTCTAACCAATGCCTTTGGTCCCATGTCATTTGGATTTACCAATCTCAAGTTATGGCCTTTGACTCAAAGTGCATTTTTGTTGACTTTTGAATTTGACCTATAATGTAGAAATTGATAACTTCTTATGAGAGCATTTCTTGGACTTGGAGTGTGAAGATGGATTGTAGGGAAAGGCATCCCCTTAAAAATGAGCATTGGATGGAATTTTTTTGACAAACCATGAAAAAGTTATGCCCTGGTCAAGATGCAGTTGACTTTTCTACTGTCCAAAAATAGTAACTTTTGCATCTTGATGATTTTTGAGTTATTCTTGTGGAATCATGATCAAGACTTGATCAAATGATGATTGTGGACTCAAAATGTTGACAAAAAATTCTGAATTTTGACTGCAAAATCACCATTTTGCCCCTGCAGTTGACTGTAGGTCAAATGGAGCTTTTGAGTGTGCAAATTGGCATTATGAGTCTTGAAACTTGGCATGTAGATGCTTGAGGATGTATATAAGCCTTTGAGACTTGATTGAGCCATTGAAAACCCCAAATTCCTTGAAAGAACCAAAACCCTAATTTCAGCTGTCTTAGGCGATGGTTTGACTGTCTACCTCTTGAGCAATCTTGAACCATTTGAAGATGATTCTTGACAAACTTTGAAGAATATGGGAGGGCAAATTTTGGGGTACAACAGCCAGGATTCTGACCTAACGTCATGGCACTTTTTCATATTGTTCCAAGGGTAATATTCAAATGAAATTCAAATATGGATTGTATATCACATTGAAAGCTTTCCAAAATGTCCAAGAACTCCCTGAGATCATTCTTGAGTAGGGAGAATCGAAGAGATGAAGTTAAGATTTTATCACTTGAATTACAAGTCATTTTTGATGAACACATGAACGAAATCCATGCTAGGCTGCATAATATTTGCTTTGCAGGCCTCAAACATGTTTTTCACTCCATAATTAAATGTTTACACAACTGTTAGGGCTTTGATCCAAGAAATTGAGCTATTATCCAAGTTGCATTTGCATTAATGGCACAAAGTTAACATTGCCATTCTTGTAAAGCAAGATTTTTGCATAAAGTTCATTCTTGAGCCTCTAACTTGTTCCCTCTGATCACCCTCCATCCATAAAGTCAGAAGCAAGCTTGTTTAAAGCATAACCACTCTATCTTAGCAAGTACACAAGGCTTTGAAACTTGAATTTCTCAAAAATCACATGTTATGCATAAACTTGTGATTTTGAATTTTGATCAACAAGAGGTCTCCAAACTTGTTGCTTATAAATAGAGTCACTATTTGTGAGCTAGAGGACAAGCTTAAGCACCCTAAAATACACCAAAATTCTCTAAAATCAGAAATTTCCCAAAAACTCCATTGTTGCACAGTTTCTAACCTTGAAAATCAAACTCACATTTACCTCGTGCGTTTCTTAGCCTTTTAGTTTCTAAGCTTCCTTACATCGAGTGTAACTTATCCCTGTCCCTGTTTCATTACTATAACATCATTTACCATATCCTCCATAACCAAAAACAGAGCATTGCATATTGACTTCTCCAAGTCATTTCAGCCACTCTCAACTCAAGCAAACCATTTCATTAACTTCCTATGACCTCAAGGAAGCTAACCTGATCATCACCATCACTTGAAACAAGCTCAAACTCAAAACATGTTTTCTAGTTTTGAGGTAAGTTTTCTTAACTTGGAACTCTTCATACAGGCATCATCAATAGTTTATTTGTGAACAAAACATGTAGATATCATTGCCCTGAAGCTAACCATGTCCATAGTTTTCATTAATTTTGCTTGAGCTTAGAGAATTTTGAAACTGAAATTTCTGAAATTTTTAGGGTTCAGATTAGGGCCATTAAAATTCGTGCTTATCTTTGATCTATAGTTTTAATACTCTACATTCTTGGAATCGTGAGAAAATATGCTACAAGTTTCATGTTTACAGTTTTCATTTTTTATGAGAAATGAGCAAGTTACAGTTGGTCTGGCTGGAGTTGAAGATGAAGTCATCAGGGCGCGTTTTGCGTTGTATATTTATTGTTTTGCTTATGCTAACAGATGTATAGCTACGTCAGTGGTAGAAGCACGCGCCTGTAACCTATGGGACCTGGGTTCGAGCCCCAGTGGTACCCTTTTCATTTTTCACATGTTTTTTACTTGCTGTTTGTTTGTGTTTTTGGCAGGCGCTGGGCCCTTTGGGCCTGGCTTGTTTTTGTTTTTTGCAAGCTGACCTCCCTGTTGACTAATGGCACCCTGGCCCAAGTTCATTTATTTATTTTCTTTTTTTATTTCATTTTTAGTTTTCTTAAATATATTTTCTAAATACTAAAAAATCATAAAATACAAAAAAATGATAGATTTATATTTTGACTTAATTTATTTTATTTTCCTCACAAAATATTTTTATTAACTATACTTTATTTATTTATTTACTTATTATCTTGTAAATATAATTAAAATTAGGTTATTAGTTATTTTCTTTCATACTAATTTAAATATATTATTTTTTGATATAAAAAAAGACTAGAAATATTTTATAATGCTATAAATATTTTTTAGATAAAAATGCCAAAAAATACCTTTATTAAACTTTTTTTTTTATTAATTAATAGAACTAGGGTTTTATTGAAAATCTTTTCTTAATAAAATTCAAATTTAATTAATTATTTTCTTTATTTAATTAGGTTAAGATAAAATTCTTTTTTTCATGAAAATCAAACAAAGACACATTTTCTTTACATTTTGCATTTTTTGTACATTTATTTGTTTTTGTACTTTGTATTTATTTATTTCCTTACATGGATATCAATTCAATATGGTTGTAATAGACTAATTAGGCTTTAAATTCTTGAAATCCTCATTCAATTTGTACACCCCCTCCCCACAAATGTTGTAATAGCGTAGTAACTTTAAAATCCGCAATTTATGCTTTACATACAAATGCTAGTAATTAGGGTTTGTATGGAAAGACTAAAACCAATACTTAGAAAACCCTAATTCAAGAGAAAAACAAGCATGAAAATGATCCACTTGCACACAAGCACCCCTAGGGTTATTCCACTTGGTTTCCTTATACAAAATGGCCATATTACGCATGTAAGGTATCTTAGCAAAAACAAGCAAAATACAAGATCATAGTCCCTTGATGACGCTATCTAAGTTGCCATTCAAATTATCTTAGTCCCTAAAAGAGAATGCTAAGACACCTTACAACATTTCTAATTATGGTTATATGAAGACCCATGCCCGTCCCGTTTACATCCAAAGATAGGGTTGCTTACCAAATCAATGGTAAGACAATAATGTCAAAGGAAAAGAAAATGAACAAGAAAGACTTTTGAGTAGGTAAAAAGCTCCTAATTACTTGCTCTAATTTTAAACAAACATCCTTGCTATTTTCAAAACAAACACATACACTTTCAAACATCTTACAAACCTGAAGACATTTTCAAAAGATCAACATCTTTGTATACATTCTTACGAACAAGAATCATTACAAAGGTTTCCTAAACAATGGCCTCTTTACAAAATACTTTCAAAAAACCACACAAAGCACAATTTCAAACAAAAGCAAGTGATCTAGCAAGTAACTAAGAGCCCATGGAAAACCATGGATAAAAAGGGTGTTAATACCTCCCCTTTTCATAATCTACCCCCCGAACTCAAGAAATAATCTCAAAGGTCTTTCCTGTGCTTTTTCACCTTTCCGTTTGGATAAAATAAAAGTTGATGGCGACTCTTGCTAACTGCAACATTTGTGATCAAACGCAAAACCCTCAAGTCAGTTCTCCCACCGTATCACAGAACTGGCGACTCTACTGGGGACAATTCTAAAAGTGGGGTTACCTTAGGGATAGATCACGTTTATTTACTTTCATTGTTTGACTTGTATGCTTTATATTATGGTTCTTTGTTTGGGTTTGAATCCTCTATCCGGATTTGGGATACATTATAGGTAAGTAGCAATATGTTGTGGAAACTATGTGGGGTATACCGACATGGTCTAAGCAATAGCTACGTTAGTGCGACATATTTGTGGGTACTGGTAGCCTTTGAGTTAATCAAAGAGAATACGGGGCCGCTGAGTGATCTCATAATGCACTAATGAACTTCTAGAACCTTTACTTGACCAACTTGGCCTTTAGGATGTAGTGAGATGACCGGCTTTGGTGCAGTCCGAAGTTGGTAGATAATCGATACTACACTCATTGATGTTTGGTTTTTTGGGATATTTCGGTCGCCATTAAAGAGGCTTATGCTGAAACAATGACCAAGGAAACAAACCAGTGATATTGATCTCCTTAGAACCCAGTTACTATTACTAGGACAGGTTGAGCCAACTAAACTTCAAGAGGGTAATTACCTATGAGACTCCATGCAAGCCTAAACCTAAGGACTTGTTTGCTTTGTTTGTATATACATACTTGTGCATAACATCATGAAAATCATAACATCATATACATTCACTAACCATTTCAAGGATTTTGGGATTCATCTTTGTTCTTGTTTTGTAGGATATGGATTCTCTTCGCAGGAAAACTGTTCAAGTCAAACTTGTAAGGATCCCTCCACAATTTAAGGAGCTAGCCTCAAGGATTCATGAAAACTCTCCATTCACGGAGATACATGGTCGCCTACTCAACTTGGTCACCTCTAACACAGATGAGGACATGATGAAGGTGCTCTTTCAGTTCTTTGATCCTTTACACCATTGCTTCACATTTCCCAAATATCAACTTGTGCCTACTTTGGAAGAATTCTCCCGACTCTTGAGGATTCCCATTCTCAACCAACTACCTTTCAACGGTACAGAAGGAGACTTAAAACCAGAAGAGATTGCTCAAGCTCTACACTTGCACTCATCTGATGTCATAACTCATTGGGAAACAAGGAGTGGTGTCAAAGGTTTCTTAGAAAAGTTCTTGTTTGAAAAAGCCCAAAACTTTTGGAACTCCTTGGACTTACAAGCATTTGAGGAAATTGTGGCTCTCCTCATCTATGGGATGGTTTTGTTTCCAAATCCTGACCAACTCATAGATGTGAACACCGTCAAAATCTTCATGTCCCGCAACCCAGTGCCTACTTTACTAGGAGACATCCTACACTCTTTTCACACTCGCACAATGAGGAAAAGAGGTGTTCTTATGTGTTGCACTCCTCTCTTGGCAAGATGGTTTATTTCGCATCTTCCCCAATCTTTATTGAAGAATGAGGAAGGTTCAAGGTGGTCATAAAGGTTGATGACACACAAACATTCAGACATTCATTGGTGTTCCCGATCCATAGAGAATGTTACTGTTGTTGACCATTATGGAGAATTTCCTAATGTCCCTTTACTTGGAATTAGGGGAGGTATCACCTACAACCCCTGCTTAGCCTTAAGTCAATTTGGTTACGCCCGAAGAGATGGCCCGCATGAGATGTTGATTCAAGGTTTGGTATTTCACTACGACAACGACGATCAAGGTCTTCACCAGAGATTTATCCATGCTTGGAGGATATTGAACAAGGTAGATAGCAATACTTTGGGGCACAAGAATTCCATCCATCTTGAGCCTTACCTCAAATAGGTACGAACTCGTGCTCAAAGTCTGATGATGCCTTATCCTTCTATTCTCCCGGTAATCATTGAGCCTGTCATGGAAGGAGATGTTCCATACACTATCCTACATCCTGACATGCCCACCTCTCTTGAAGACTTACAAAGAGATTGGATACAACTCAAGGGGGAGCGAGATACTCTCGAAACCCAATTCTATGCAAGTGAGAAGAAGGTTTTGGAACTCACTAGGCTACTTCACGAGGAGAAGACTCGGAATGCCTACATTGCACCAAAGAGGATGCGTACTACCTTTCTATCTTAGAGTTTCTTGTATTTGTTTTACCCAAAGAGGCATTGATGTAATCAAGCTTTAATTTATTAATATAACGTGTGATTCCTTTTTGTCTAAAAAAAATTTGAATCTTAAAGATCCTTGAAATCATTGCATATGCATTTATCATTCATCATAACATAAGCAGATTTCTTGCAACAAGTCTCCTCATCTCTCTACTGTTTATTTTAGTAAGATGGATCTCGAGCAAACGGTAAAGGACCTTCAAGATCAGAATGCACAGTTTCAACAGTTGTTCTTAACTCTGGCCAAAGGACAAGAAGAGTTGAAGACCTTGCTGGTTGAGGAAAAGAAAAAGAAGACGAAGAAAATAACTAGAATTCTGAACATGGGAAGAAGATTCCACGGGAAGACAAGAAGGACCCTAGACTTTGCAATGACATTCGGTGAGAAAGACAATCAAGATGGGAAGGGTAAGGAAATGGTTGTTCAGTCTGATTCAGAAGAGGAAAAGGAAGAAGAAGACTATTATAAAGAACAATACCCTCCAGCCGACGACAAGTATAAGCATCTAGAAGAATGGTTGAGTGCAATGGAAATCCAAAAAGTTACTGGCTTGGACTTTGAGGAGTCGGGGTTAGTATCGGGGATTGTCATTCATCCAAAATTCAAAGCACCTGTGTTTTCCAAATATGATGGAGTTTCATGCCCTAAAATGCATCTCCGGTCCTATATGAGGAAAATCCAGCCCCATACCGCTGACAAAGATTTATGGGTACACTTCTTCCAAGACAATCTGTCTGGAACTCAACTTGATTGGTTTTATCAGTTAGAAAGAGCCAATGTTCATAACTGGGAGGATCTTGCTGCAGCCTTTTACAAACAATACCAATACAATGCTGATCTTGCACCCACCCGTACTCAACTCTAGAGTATGACCATGGTTTCAAGTGAAGGCTTCAAGGACTATGTGCAAAAATGGAGATACTTGGCCGGAGGAGTTCAACCTCCCCTATCTTAAAGAGAGTTAGTAGACATGTTTTTGGGCACCTTGTCTGGTCCCTTCTTCAATCACCTAATTGGGAGTTCATCGGCAGGTTTTACTGAATTGATATTGATCGGAGAAAGGGTAGAAGCCGGGATAAAGAATGGAAAGATTCAAAAAGATGCATCCTCTACTGCTGTAAGGAAGCCATTCATAGGAAAGAAAGAAGTGGTCGCTGTATATCCTCAGAGAAATCAAGATAGGTCCGAACGTCGTCCAATGCTGGGGGCTGTTATGATTTCTAAACCTGCGCCTGATCAACAAAGAAACAACCAACCAAGAATGGAAAGACCAGTCAGACAATTCACCAGAATTAACATGACACTCTCTCAGGTGTTTCCGCATTTGTTAAGATCCAACCTAGTGACCTTGAAAGAAGCTCCAAAGAACCCTAAAACAACATCTCCTCACTATCATCCTAATGCCCATTGTGCATACCACTCTGAGAGTGCCGGCCATGACACTAACAACTGCTGGGCTCTAAAGAACAAAGTATAAGACCTCCTTGAATCCAAAGAGATTGAATTCAATGCGCCAGAAAAGCCCAATGTCATTTCTTCCCCTATGCCCAAAAATGGCCATACTACCAACCCCATTGAGGAAGATATGTTTGTTACTTCAGTTGATGAACTTATGACCCCACTCCTGACTATCAAAAAGAACTTATTGAATTCCAGTGTTTTCCTGGGCGGTGATGAAAGCTGTCATTTCTGTTTGTCCTCGCCAACCAGTTGTCCTTTGTTAAAAGCATGCGTTCAGTGCCTAATGGATAACAAGGAGATTTTGTTCAAAAAGACTTTTGTTCCACCTGTTTCTTATAATGATGTTTCCATTGTGACCATTTCCGACAATTCTTCCAGGGTATCCACCAAAAGACCTGTTAGAATTACATCAGTTCCAAAAGTAGCTCCTTTGATAATTACAATGCCTAGACCAGTCCCGTATTTGTCAGATAAAACCGTACCATGGATTATGGAGGGGATGTCTACTACCACAGTATCAAGCAAGATTGGCCAGCTGCCGAAGATTCAATTTCTGAGAAGATTGACTCTAATATCAGTAATATTGCAGGGATTAGAAAGATCACTCAAAGCGGAAGGGTTTTCTCTCCAGAGATAGCTCCTCCAAAAGCTATTTCTGGACCCATAATCATTCATGTTGTTGTTGCTCCTCCGAAGGCTATTCCCAGTCCTACAATCATCTCTACTAGTACTCCAACTGATAAAGCTGATATAACCCCTGTTATCACTCCTACTGACATTCCTGCTGCCGAGTCAACTGAGACTCGAGGTAAAAGTATTTTGATTGAGCCTGTACGGACGAAAGCACAATCATTGGCTATCCCTAAGACCTCCCGGAAAGAGATGGAGAAAATTCTAAAGATCATAAAAAGAAGCGACTACGATGTAGTTGAGCAACTTGGGAAAACTCCATCCAAAATTTCCATGCTGGCTTTACTACTATGTTCCGAGGCGCATGCAAAGGCCTTGGTAAAATTCTTGAAAACTGCTCATGTACCCCAAGAAACATCTTCCGATCAGTTCCAAGACCGCATAGCTAGCTTGACTGCAGATAATGGTCTAGGTTTTTTGGATGTTGATTTAACGCAAAGAGGAAGGAAGCATAATGAGGCACTGGACGTCTCAGTGGAATGCAGGGGCACAACCTTGGCTCTTGTTTTGGTGGACACTGGGTCGTCTCTGAATGTGTTACCTAAGAAAGCTCTTGATAGGCTTGGCTGTGAGGGATTGACATTAAAACTAAACAACATAGTAGTGAGGGCCTTTTACGGCTAAAAAAAAATGGTGCACGGGGAAGTGGATATCCCCATAAAGGTCGGAAACCAAACATTTGATTCGACCTTTTATGTAATGGATATTCGCCCTTCATATTCCTGCTTTCTAGGCTAACCGTGGATATTTAAACAATTTAAACTTTAAAACCTTGTGTCTTACCCGAGGCACAATGGTCCATATGTGAGGGTTGTTACTTCATCTTCATATGTCATTAATAAATCATGGGACGTTTTCGCATACAAATTTTACGCTCTTTATTTTCTTTTTTTATCAAAGATAGCTATGCTCTTACACACACTCACATATCGAAATGTGGATCAACATCCACTCGGGATCCCATTGGCAACGGTTTTGATATTGCTAATTATGACTTTGAAAATCCGATTTACCAAGCCGAGGACGAAGGTGAGGAAGATTATGAGGTACCAGGGGAACTTTCTAGATTATTACAACATGAACAAAGGATAATTCAACCCCACGAAGAGCCGGTTGAAACAATTAACTTAGGTACTGAAGAGGACAAGAAAAAAGTCAAGATAAATGCTAATTTGGAGCATAGTGTCAAGGAGCGTTTAACTCAGATACTACATGACTATGTTAAGGTCTTTTCCTGGTCATACAAAGATATGCCAGGACTCGACACTGATATCGTGGTTCATCGTCTACCAACAAAAGAAGAATTACCTCCAGTAAAACAGAAGGTTCGTCGTATGCGGATAGAAATGTCAGAAAAAATCAAGACTGAAGTCATGAAGCAGTTCAACGCCGGATTCTTAGCTGTCACCTCTTATCCACAATGGGTCGCCAATGTTGTTCCAGTGCCTAAGAAGAACGGTAAGGTACACATGTGTGTGGATTATAGAGACCTGAATAGGGCAACCCCCAAGGATGACTTCCCGCTTCCCTACATCGATATTCTGGTTGACAACACCACATAGCATAAAGTATTCTCCTTCATGGATGGTTTCTCCGGATTCAATCAGATCAAAATGGCACCTGAGGACATGGAGAAAATGACCTTCGTCACACAGTGGGGCACTTTCTGTTACAAAGTTTTGCCATTTGGGCTGAAGAACGTCGGGGCAACCTATCAGCGTGCCATGGAAGATTTGTTTCACGATCTGATCCATCACGAGATAGAGTTATACATGGACGATATGATATCCAAATCTCAAACTGAAGAGGAACACCTTGACCACCTGTAGAAGCTATTTGAAAGACTGAAGAAATACAAACTAAGGTTGAACCCGAATAAATGCACTTTTAGAGTAAGGTCCGGTAAGCTCCTAGGCTTCATTGTCAGCGACAAAGGTATTTAAGTAGACCCTGCAAAGGTAAAAGCAATAAAAGAAATTCCTACTCCTTGCACTGAGAAGGAAGTTAGGGGATTCTTAGGACGTCTAAGCTACATCTCCAGATTCATCTCCCATCTAACTGCTACTTTTGAACCAATCTTCAAATTACTGAAGAAGGATCAAGTGATGAAATGGAATGACGACTACTAGGCTGCCTTTGACAAGATCAAGGAGTACCTTCAAGAGCCTCCCATTTAGATGCCACCATTTGAGGGAAGACCTCTGATCATGTACCTAAAAGTTTTGGAAAATTCAATGGGGTGTGTGCTGGGGCAGCATGACGAGTCTGGCCGAAAAGAGCATGCATATACTACCTGAGCAAAAAGTTTAGTGACTGTAAAACCAGATATTCACGGTTCAAGAAAACTTGTTGCGCTCTGGCATGGGCTGCTCGCCGGCTAAGACAATATATGTTGACTTACACTACCCTCTTGATATCCAAGATGGATCCTATTAAATACATATTTGAGAAGCCCGCCCTCTCTGGAAGAATAGCAAGATGGCAGAAGGCTAGATGGAAAGATGGCAATAAAAGGAAGTGTACTAACTGATCATTTGGCTCATGAGGCTGTGGATGATTATCAATCCATTAACTTCTAATTCCCGAACAAGTACACCATGTTGGTGAATGATTGTGAAGAACTCAGACCATATGACAAACCTGAACAAGGATCCCGATGGACCATGGTTTTTGACGGAGCTTCCAATGCAGTAGGAAATGGCATTGACACTGTAATCATATCTCCTGAAGGCTGTCATACTCCCTTCACGGTCAGGTTGTGTTTCAACTGTACCAATAATATGGCTGAATATAAAGTGTGCATTATGGGTCTCAAAGTTGCCATAGATTTGGAGATCAAATCCTTAAGTGTATTTGGAGACTCAACCTTAGTGATTATTCAGATCAAAGGAGAATAGGACACGAAGCATCCTAATCTCATCCCTTAAAAAGAGCATGCGTTGACACTGATCTCATATTTTGAGGAAATTACCTTTGAGCATTTTCCATGAGAGGAAAATCAACTAGCAGACGCGCTAGCTACTATGTCATCCATGTTCAAAATCAGATGGGAAAATGAGGTTCCTCAAATCACTATTGTGAGGATGGATGAACCAGTATAATGTCATGAGGTTGATACTGAAGAAGTAGCGGGAAACCTTGGTTCCATGAAATTAAAAGATATCTCAATGCCCAAGAATATCTTAAGGGAGCTTCAGTCAATGATAAGTAGTTCCTAAGAAGATTCTCTACTAAATTCTTCATCAGTAACATAATCCTCTATAAGCGCAACCACGACTCTACTTTGCTTTGGTGCATGGACGAGAGTGAGGCAGAAAAGATCATGGCTGCTTTACACGGAGGTACCTTTGGCACCCATTCTAGTGGACACACGATGGCTAAAAAGATCCTACAGGAAAGATACTATTGGTCCACTATAGAAACAGATTGTTATCAGCATTCGCAAACTTATCACAAATGCCAGATCTACGCTGATAAAGTACATGTGCCACCAGTTCCTCTAAACGTCTTGACCACTCCCAGGCCATTTCCAATGTGGGGCATTAACATGATTGGGGAGATCAGACCTACAACTTCAAATGGACACCGTTTCATCCTCATCGTCATCGATTACTTCATAAAATGGGTCAAGGCGGCTTCATTTGCTTCTGTTACCAAGAACGTTGTGGCCCGATTCACCAGACATAATCTTATTTGTTGGTACGGTATTTTGGAAAGAATCATTACAGATAATGGTACCAATATCAACAATACTATGATCACCAGACTATGCGTGCAATTCAAAATCCAGCATCATAACTCTTCTCCTTACCGACCGAAGATGAATGGCGTTGTAGAAACCGCTAACAAAAACATCAAAAAGATCATACAGAAGATGACAGTGACCTATAAATACTAGCATGAGATGTTACCATTTGCTCTGCACGGTTACGTACCACGATGCGCACATCAACAAGGGAAACTCCTTTCTCTTTGGTATACGGTATGGAAGTTGTCCTACCAATTGAAGTCCAGATACCTTCTTTGAGAATTATGAAGGGTGCAATTTTGAATGAAGATGAATGGATTCAAACTCGACTTGACCAATTGAACTTGATTGATGAGAAGAGGCTCACAGATGTCTTCCATGGTCAGATGTACCAAAAACGTATGATTAAAGCTTTTAACAAGAAGGTCAGACATCAGGTATATAAGGTTAGTGACCTGATAATCAAGCGCATCATACTGCCACAAGGTGATCCCAGGGGAAAATGGACCCCTACATATGAAGGACCATTTGTGATCAAAAACATATTTTATGGTGGGGCCATGATTTTAACCACTATGGACGACGACGACCTTCCGCACCCTATAAACACGGACATAGTTAAAAGATACTACACATGAAAAAAAGACCCGTTAGGTTGACTGGCCTAGGCAAAAATTAGGGATAGACACACAAAAAATCTGTACACCCGGCAAGTCGAAAACTTGAAAAGGCGACTTGGGAAAAAAGGGTGTCCCGGTGGACTGAAAACCCGAAAGGGCGGTCCAGGAAAAAATTAGGGATTTAAAGCGTATGACTATGTCCCGTTGGATCACCTTACAACCAACCTTCAGTATCATTTGTCAAAATCAAACGGTACTAATCAATCCAATCAGCTTCGGAAAAAGAAGCAAGCTGATGAGACGCTCAAAGGCATAAAGGCTATAGCAGAATGGGAACCCCATGGGATTATTTCACATAATTGTCTTTCTTTGTATTAGTTTTCATTCTTACGACGACATTCTCTTACTAGGATGTTCGTCTGTTTGTACAAAAATGCTTATTCAAGTTAATTCAAAGTTATTCCTTTAAAAGTGAAAAACTATATGCTTTTTTACTTTCCTGTTTTGTTTGCAAAAACGTCCAGCGATTATTTTTGAACATATGCATTTTAACATACTTACTATTTCAAAATGTACGTATAAAAAAGGAAAGAAAAAAAACAGAAAGACAATTACTAATGGCTTTAAGAAACAGGATAATATCTATAGGCCATTCCATAAAATCCCCGCAGGTACTTTCTCCAACAGGAGCAGAGGTAGAGACATCCTGCTACAGGACCACTTTCATATCTCCAGAATGCAGCCTAGTGGTATCAGATACTCTCATATCCCCGACAGAGCAAAATTTCCAATTACCGCTCCAAAGATTCCCCAGTGAAAATTGCCGAGCTTCTCAGGATTCCCCAACAGGATTTCACAAAATCCACAAACAATGTGTTGTACCCCAAAATTTTCCCTCTCATTTCTCAAGTAATCTCTCATAAGATCTCCTTTGATTCAAGACTGCACAAGGGTTGATCAGCTCAAGATACCTCCTTAAGTACTGATGACTGAAAATTAGGGTTTGAGTTTGCACAAGGACAAATGGACTTTTAATTCCCCATATGACTTTCATGGATCATTTTGGACCCTCAAGATTGCTCATGTCAAGTTTCAAGTTTTGGATCACATTTTTGCTCAGTCAATTGATCAGTTGACCTAAAATCAACTGTATTGGGGAAAAAGTCAATTATGGTCAATTTATAGTCAAACTCATAATTTTTGATCCATATAAACATCATGAACTCACATATGTCATTTGATAAAGTTTGGGTCATAATTCCTCAAGAAATTTGATCAGATCATCAAAAGGGCAAAATGGTCAAAATTAGGGTTTTTGACTGAGAAGGTGCAATTTCTGATTTTTTGACATAGAAAATGATTGATTAGTTTAAGTTATGATCTCAAGGTTTCAAATACTTCATTTTTACCTAATGGCATTGCTCAAAAATCTCTAAAGATTAATTGATTGACACATGAATTTCAGTCAACTAATGAAAAGTCAATTGTACACTAAAAAGTCAAACTTTGACTTTTTGGTCAAAATCAAGTATCAAAGATCACAATACATCAAGACATGTGCAAATTTGAAACCTGTTCATCAAGAAACCAAAAAGTCAAGATTTCATTTTGAAAAGTCAAAATTTCTAAACTTATAAATTTTTCTGTTGGAAATTCACATTTTTTTCCATAACTTTGAGACAAATTTTCAACATGATGAAAGATGATTCAAAGGAAAATTCCAACATGAAAGTTGTAGATCTCAATGAGATATAAAACATTGTAGAACACAACTTTTTCTATAAATTCATGTATTTCAAGTTATGATTTTAAGAAGACATGTTCAGGAAACTTAAAAAACTTAGTGAAATTTTGCCCTAGTTTAGGCAGGATTTTGACCTAACTTCATGATATTTTTTCACATAGTTCCAAGATGAATCTTAAAAAATGTCCAACATAGAGGTTGTAGATGATGTTACAAGCTTTACAACATATCTAATAACTCATTGAGATCATACTTGAGCAAGGAGAATCGAAGGCAAGAAGTTAGGGTTTTCAAACTTGAATTACAAGCCAGTTCTTGATGAACACATGAACCAAATCCATGATAGGCTGCATAATATTTTCTTTTCAGGCCTTAAACTTGTTTGTCACTCCATAATTAATGGTTTACATAACTCTTTATGCCCTTACCCACTTGGGTTAACCTTTGTCCAAAATGATTTTCCATTTATGGCACAAAGTTGCCATTTCCAATTTGATAAAGCATCACTTTTGCAATTGTGAACTTCTTGAGCCTTGCACTTATTATTTCTGCACACATAACCCCTATAAACCAAAAGTAATGTGTCTAATGCCTCTTTGAACTCAGAATATGCTTGTACAACACTTTGAGATTTGTCTTCTCACTTTTCTTCAAAAGCAAGTTATAAAGCCAAAAGGCTAGAACTCATAAGTCTTGAGTATATTGGATCTCCAACCTTTTCCATACATATGCACAAGTATATTGTAAGCCAAGACACTATTTGAAGCATCCTCAAACTCTGGCAAGCACCCTTGCTGCACAGAACTGCCCAAACTTGACAGTTTTGAGCCACAACTTCCAATCTTCATTTCCACTCATGCGTTTTGTTTCTTAATCATCCAAACACCTTACATACATCATACACAAGTGGTCCAAGTCCCTGTTACAAGACTATAACATAATCTTCATCAACTTCCATAACCTAAAAACAGAGCTTGCACCTTTACTTCTCTAGCACGATTCAAACACTCCAAACATCAAGTAAGCATTGCATTAGCTTCCTGGGAACTTGAGGAAGCTAACCTGATCATCACAACTCCTTTAAAGTAGCTCAAACTCTTTTCACGATTTCCAGTTTTGAGGTGCATTTTATGAACTTCTATCTTCTCATTTAGGCATTCTTAGGCTTGCATTTATGAAGATAAAATGTAGACATCATTGCCTTGAAATTGTACATGTCCATAGATTTCATTTATATTCATTAAGCTTAGAGAATTTTAGGTTTGAATCCCTAAAAATAATTAGGTCGGAATTTGGTACTTTAAGAAATTCTCATTCATCTTTGATTTATTGCTTATGATATTTATATGGTTGGATTTGTATGGAAAAATGGAGCAACTTTCATGTTTGCATATTTCATTTTTGTTGAGAAATGGTGAAGTTACAGATGTTCAGGCTGGAGATTGAAGATGAAGTCATATTCAGGACATGACTTATGTTATGTATTTATTATTTCATCAATGTTACCAGATGTACAGCCACCCCAGTGGCAAAGGTAGCGCGCGTGTATGTTGGAGGTCATGGGTTCAACATCCAGCACTACCTTTTGTTTTATTTTTCAACATTTTTCTCTCTTTTTTTGTTCCAACAAGCAGCTCCTAGACCCCCATTAATGGGCCTTCCACTTTTTTCTTTTTCTAACCCCCTTGTTTACTTTTGCATGGTGGCCCAACTTTTTTTTATTTTTTTTATTTTTATTTTTTTTATTTTATTTTATTTCATTTTCTTTATTACTTTTTTATTACTACTATTATTATAATTATTATTATTTTGATTAATAAAAAATCCAAAAATATTTTATTTGTTTACAAATTTAAAAATACTCATTTATATTTTATTTACTTTATAAGACAAAAAGACTAAAAACATTTTTCTTAATAAATTAGTTTCTTTTTTTCTTAGTAAATTAATATTTAGATTTAGGTTTAATTATTGTTTTTATTTTTTATTCAAAATTAACTTAGAATTTAGGTTTCTTTTAATTAATTAATTTTTATATTATTTTCATTAAGTTAAAACCTTTTCATAAAAACCCTAAAAAATGTTGCATATTTAATTTCTTTCTTAATTAGTTTAAGTTTAATTTTGTTTATTTTTAATTAATCATCTCTCTTAATTAGGTTAAAACCCTTTCATGAAAACCAAACAAAAATCATTTCTTTTTCCATTTACATTCTTGCATTATTTTCTTTTCAATTCTTGTACAATATTCAATATGGTTGTAATAGATAATTAGGTTTAATTTTCTTGCAAATTCCCATTTGTAAATTTGTATACCCCTTTCCCTAATGATGTAATATCTTAGTTGTTGTACCCCAAAATTTTCCCTCTCACTTATCAAGAATTTTCTCACAAGATCTCTTTGACTCAAGACTGCATTAGGGTTTGACCAGCTCAAGACACCTCCTCATACACAGATGACCAAAATTAGGGTTTGAGTTTGCAAAAGGATTTTTGGACTATCAATTCTTCATTTAACTTTCAAGTATCATGATGGACCCCCAAGATTACTCATGTCAAGTTTCAAGCCTTGAATCACATTTTCGATCAGTCAATTGGACAATTGACCTAAAAATCAGCTGTATTAGGGAAAAAGTCAACTATGGCCAATTTACAGTCAAAGTTCATAATTTTTTTATCCATATCAACATCTTAGACTCATATGTATCATTTGATCAAGTTTGGACCATAATTCCCCAAGAAATTTGATCAAATCATCAAAAGGGCAAAATGGTCAAAATTAGGGTTTTGACTGAGAAGGGGCAATTTTTTATTTTTGACCTAGAAAATGGTCAATTGGTTTAAGGCATGATCTCAAGAGTTCAATTGCATCATCTTGACCTAATGACATGGTTCAAAACATTGCAAATCCATTGGATTGACAGATGAATTTTTCAGTCAACTAATCAAAAGTCAATTATGCACTGAAAAGTCAAACTTTGACTTTTTGGTCAAATTTAAGTGCCAAGGATCATAATTCATCAAAACATGTCAAAATGTGAAAAAATTTCATCAAGAAACCAAAGATTTAAAATTTGGATTTGAAAAGTTGAAAAATTCTAACTTGGAAAATTTTCTAAGTATAGAAAATTTCTTATTTTTTCTCAACTTTAAGCCAAATTTTCACCATGATACATGATGATTCAAAATAAGTTCACAACATGAAAGTTGTAGATCTCCATGAAATCTACAACTTTTCTGCACACAATTTCTTCTAAATATGCTTGGATCTCAAGATATAATTTTGTGAATACATGCTCATGAACTAAAATAACTTAGTGAAATTTTGCCCTAGTTAGGCAGGTTTTTGACCTAACTTCATGACAATTTTTCACATTGTTCCAAGGGGGATCTTTGAAATAAATTCAAAGATTAATTGTAGAGCACATTGCAAGATTTCCAAAATGTCCAAGAACTCTTTGAGATCATGTTTGAGTAGGGAGAATCGAAGAGCTGAAGTTAGGGTTTTCAAACTTGATTATAGGTCATTTTCATGATGAACCAAAATTCAAATCTTCAAAATGGTTATAAAATATTCATTTTTAAGGCCTCAAAATAGTTTTAAACTCCACCATTAATGTATTTCACATGGTTTCATGCCCTAAAGCCAAGCATTCAATGCATTTTACAAGAAAATAGCCATTTTTGGAAGAAAGGCAACATTGCCATTTTGGAAAAGCATGGTTTTTGCATTTTTCCATTTCTTGAGCCTTGGACTTGTTCTTTCTGCAAAAACCAAGTCTCTAAACCTGAGCAAAACATGTTTAAAGCTTCAAGCCACCCTATAAGCTCAGATTAATGCCTTAAGAAGTCACTTCTCACACTTGCTTCAAAAACAAGAAATGTAGTAAGACATGTGATCTTGAACTTCTGAGCAAGCACATGTCCTCTAACCTCTTGCTCTATATAAAGCCATCATTTTGCAACTAAAACCACGAATGCCCAAGCCTTGAAACACCCTAGAATCAGAAATTGCATACCAAGCCTCCAAACTTTCCATTTCTGACTTGTGAACTGAATCTTCCATTCCACTCGTGTGTTTTCAGGCCTTTTGTTTCCCTAAGCTTCCTTACCTTACAAGTAAACCATCCCAAACCCTGAAATATCACTGTAACTCCATCTTCCCCATTGTTGAACTTCAAAAACAGAGTAACACAGGTGGAATTCTCCAGATCATTCCAGCCACCCTCAAGACAAGCTAAGCATTTCATTAGCTTCCTAGAGGTTCAAGGAAGCTAACCTGATCATCACAACATCCTAAAGCAAGCTCATTTCCAAAACACGATTTCCATTTTCAAGGTGAGTTTTCTGTTTTTCTAACTCTTAATACAGACATAGTTAGCTTTCCATTTGGGAATATACAATGTAGATATCATTGCTACGAAGCTGTACATATCCATAGCTTGCATTTATTTGGCCTGAGTTTAGAGAATTTTGAGTTTGAAGTTACTGGAAAAATTAGGTTAAGAATTAGGGCCAACAAAATTCTCTCTGATCTTTGACTTATAGTTTTAGTTATGCACATGGCTAGAATCGTGAAGTAAAATGCTATCATATTCATGTTATCACTTTCCATTTTTGTTGAGAGATGAAAGAGTTACAGGGGGTTCGGCTGGCTAGAGGTTGAAGATGAAGTACATGGCAAGGAAGTGTTTTATGTTATGTATTTTTGTTTTCATTTGAACTAACAGATGTACAGCCACCCCATGGCAAGGCAGCGCACGGAAATACCTTAGGTCACAGGTTCGAGCCTTGGCGCTACCTTTTGCAATTTTCCATATTTTTTCATCTTTTTTTGTTTGCAGTGTGGGCTTATGAGCATTGGCCCTGATATTTTTACTAACTTTTTGCCTCTAGTTTACTCATAGCACCCCTGGCCCATATATTTTATTTAATATTTTTATTTTCATTATATTTTATCAAATATATTTTTCTTAATAATATAAAAATCATAAAAAAATATAAAAATGATAAATATTATATTTTGTTTATTTTATTTTATTTTCTAATAAAAAATATTTTTATTTAGTTATATATTAACTATTTTTCTTAATAAACTTGTGAATTAAAATAGAATTAGGTTAATTATTTTTTTCTTTTTTTCTCACACTTATTAATATTTTATTTTAATATATAAAAAGACTAAGATATTTCATAAATACCATTTATTATTTTCAAGACAAAAAAAAATACAAAAAGAATACTTAAAGAAATTTTATTTTCTTTTAACAAATTAGAATTAGGGTTAATCAAAATCTTTTCTAAAAAAGTAATTTCCTTTTCTAAATTGATTTAAGTTTAACCTTGAATTATTTATTAGGCTTAGTTTAAAACTTTTTTCATATAAAAAAAACAAAACAAAATCTTTTTTCTTGAATTTATATATCTTTGCATATTTAAATTGCCTTGTACATTATTTATTCCAATACTTGTATAAATTCAATTTGGTTGTAATAGATTAATTAGGTTTATATTAGTGCAATCCCCATTCATAATTTGTATACCCCCCCCCCCCCCCCCCCCCCCCCCCCAAAAAAAAAGTGTTGTAATAGCATAGTAATCTTTAAATTTCGCAATTTATCGCTTTTATATAATATGCTAGTAATTAGGGTTTGTATGGCAAGATAAAATCAATCAAGTAGAAAACCCTAATCCAAGACAAAATCAAGCATGAAAATGACACACTTTCACACAAACACCCCTAGGGTTACTCCAATTGGTTGCCTTGAAAAAAAATGGCCATATTACGCATGTGAAGTATCTTAGCAAAACAAAAAAAATATAAGATCTTAGTCCCTCGATGACGCTATCCAAAGTTGCCTTACAAAAATGATCCTAGTCCCTCAAAAATGCTAAGATACTTGACAACGTTGCTAATCATGGTTAAACGATGACCGCGCCCGTCCCGTTTACATCCAAAGATAGGGTTGCTTACCAAATCAATGGTAAGACAACAATATCAAAGGAAAAGAATATGAACATGAAAGAAATTTGAGTAGGTAGATTACTTTTAGTTACATGCTCCATTTCAAACAAATATCCTTGCTATTTTCAAAACAAACACACACATTTTCAAACATCTTACAAACATTGAAAACATTTTCAAAAAAAGACAAACATCTTTGTATACATTCTTACGAATAAGAATCATTATAAAGATTTCCTAAACGATGGCCTCTTTTACAAAATACTTTCAAAACCACACAAAGCACAATTTCAAACAAAAGCAAGTGATCTAGCAAGTAACTAAGAGCCCATGGAAAACCATGGATGATAAGGGTGCTAATACCTTCCCTTTTCATAATCTACCCCCCGAACTCAAAAAAAATCTCAAAGGTCTTTCCTGTGCTTTTATACCTTTCCTTTTGGATAAAAGAAAAGTCGGTGGCGACTCTTGATAACCGCAACATTTGCGATCAGACGCAAAACAATCAAGTCAGTTCTCCCATCGTATCACAGAACTGGAGACTCTATTGGGGACTTTTCTAAAATTGGGGTTACCTTAGGGTTAGATCACATTTACTTGCTTTCTTTGTTTGACTTGTTTGCTTTACATTATGGTTCTTTGTTTAGGTTTGAATCTTCTACCCGGATTTGGGATACCTTATAGGTAAGTAGTAATACATTGTGAAAACTGTGCGGGGTATACCGACATGGTCTAAGCAATAGCTATGTTAGTGCGAAATATTTGTGGGTACCGGTAGCCCTTGAGTTAATCAAGGAGAATACGGGGATGCTGAGTGATATCATGAAGCACTAATGAACTTTTAGAACTTTTACTTGACAAACTTGGCCTTCAGGATGTAGTGAGATGACCGGCTTTGGTGCAGTCTGAAGTTTGTAGATACTCGATACTACACTCATTGAGGTTTAGTTTCATGGGATATTTCGGTCGCCATTAAAGAGGCTTGAGCTAAAACAATGATCAAGGAAACAATCCAGTGATATTGAGCCCCTTAGAACCCGATTACTATTACTAGGAAAGGTTTAAGCCAACTAAACTTCAAGAGGATACTTACCTATAAAACTCCATGCAAGCCTAAACCTAAGGACTTATTTGCTTTACTTGTATATGCATACTTGTACATAACATCATGGACATCATGAACATCATATACATGCACTAACCATTTCAAGGATTTTGGGATTCATCTTTGTTCTTCTTTTGTATGATATGGATTCACTTCGCAGGAAAACTATTCAAATCAATATTGTGAGAATTCCTCTACAACTAAAGGAGCTAGTTTCAAGAATTCATGAGAACTCTCCATTCACCGAGAGACATGGTCGTCTGCTCAACTTGGTCACCTCCAACACAGATGGGGATATGATGAAGGTGCTCTTTCAGTTCTTTGATCCTTTGCACCATTGCTTCACATTTCCCGACTATCAACTTATGCCTACTTTGGAAGAATTCTCCCAACACTTGAGGATTCCCATTCTTAATGAACTACCTTTCAACGGTACGAAAAGAGACCCAAAGCCAAAAGAGATTTCTCAAGCTCTACACTTGCAGTCATCTGATGTCACAACTCATTGGGAAACAAGGAGTGGTGTCAAAGGCTTCCTAGCAAAGTTTCTGTTTGAGAAAGCCCAAAGCTGTTTGAATTCCTTAGACTTACAAGCCTTTAAAGAAACTGTGGCTCTCCTTAATTATGGGATGGTTTTGTTTCCAAATCCTGACCAACTCATAGATGTGAACGCCGTCAAAATCTTCATATCATGCAACCCGGTGCCTACATTGCTAGGGGATATCCTACACTCTTTTCGCACTCTCACAATGATGAAAAGAGGTGTTCTTATGTGTTGCACTCCTCTCTTGGCAAGATGGTTTATTTCTCATCTTCCCCAATCAGTCTTAAAGAATGAGCAAAGTTCAAGGTGGTCACAAAGGTTGATGACGCTCAAACATTCAGACATTTATTAGTGCTCCCGGTCCAAAGAGAATGTTATCAATGTCGACCGTTGTGGAGAATTTCCTAATGTCCCTTTACTTGGAATTAGGGGAGAAATCACCTACAACCCATGTTTAGCCTTAAGGAAGTTTGGTTATGCCCGAAGGGATGGCCCGCACGAGATACTGATTTAAGGTTAGGTATTTGACTACGACAACGACGATCAAGGTCTTCGCCAAAGATTCATCCGAGCTTGGAGGATGTTAAACAAGGTGGATAGAAAGACTTTGGGACACAAGAATTCCATCCCTCTTGAGACTTACCTAAAATGGGTATGAACTCGCGCTCAGAATCTTATGATGCCTTACCCCTCCATTCTCCCGATAGTCATTGAGCCTGTTAAGGAAGGAGATGTTCCATACACTATCCTACATCATGACATGCCCACATCTCTTGAAGACCTCCAAAGGGATTGGATATAACTCAAAGGAGAGCGAGATACTTTCGAAGCCCAATTCTATGCAAGCGAGAAGAAGGTTCTGGAGCTCACTAGGCTACTTCATGAGGAGCAGAATCTGAATGCCTACATTGCACCAAAGAGGATACACACTACTTTTCTATCTTAGAGTTTTGTATTATTTTGCCCAAGGGCTATTGATGTACTCAAACTTTATATTATTAATATAACGTGTCTTTCCTTTTTGTCTAAAACAAATTTGAATCTTTGAAATCCTTGAAAACATTGCATATGCACATATAATTCATCATAACATAAATAGGTCTTTTGCAACAAGTCTCCTCATCTATCTACTGTTTATTTCAGTAAGATGGATCTCGAGCAAACAGTGAAAGATATCCAAGCTCAGAATAAGCAATTTCAACAGTTACTCATGACCCTAGCCAAGGGGCAAGAAGAGTTAAAGACTCTACTGGATGAAGAGAGGAAGAAGAAAACAAAGAAGGTAATCGAAGTCTTAAACATGGGAAGAAGATTTCATGGGAAGGCAAGAAGGACTTTGGACTTTGCAATAACATCCGGTGAAGGAGAGGGGAAAGGCAAGGAAACAATCATCCCGCCAGAGTCGGAAGAAAAGGAAGAAGAGGAAGACTAATCTGAGGAACATTACCCTCCACCTGATGATAGGTATATACATCTTGAAGAGCGATTGAGCGCAATGGAAATCCAAAAGGTTCCAGGTTTGGACTTTGAGGAATTGGGACTAGTGTCGGGGATTGTGATTCCTCTGAAATTCAAAGTGCCTATATTTACCAAATATGATGGAGTGTCATGCCCTAAATAGCATCTCCGATCATGTGTGAGGAAAATTCAACCCCACACCGCCGATAAGAACTTATGGGTGCACTTTTTCCAAAATAGTCTGTCTGGAACTCAACTTGACTGGTTCTACCAACTAGAAAGGGCTAATGTTCACAACTGGGAAGATCTTGCTGCATCTTTCTACAAGCAATACCAGTACAATGCTGATTTGGCACCTACCCGTACTCAACTCCAGAGTATGGCCATGGTTTCCAATGAAGGTTTCAAGGACTATGCACAAAAATGGAGAGATCTGGGTGGAAGAGTTCAACCCCCTCTATCTGAGAGAGAATTGGTAGACATGTTCTTAGCAACCTTATCTGGTCCCTTCTTCAATAATTTAATCAGAAGTTTGTCCGCTAGCTTTACTAAATTAATATTAACCAGAGAGAAGATAGAAGCCGGTATTAAAAGTGGAAAGATTCAAAAGGATTCATCATCTTCTACAACTGTAAAAAAGCCTTTCATCGGAAAGAAAGAGGTAGCTGCTATATATCCGCAAAGGAACCAAGGTAGGGCCGAACACCGACCAATGGTGGGGGCTGTTATGATTCCCAAGCCTACATCTGATCAGCAAAGAAATAATCAACCAATGGTAGAAAGGCCAATCAGTCAGTTTACCAGAATCAACATGACTCCGTCTCAAGTATTACCGCATTTACTAAGATCCAACTTGGTAACCTTGAAAGAAGCTCCAAAAAACCCAATACAACATCCCCTCAATATCACCTCAATTCCCGTTGCGCATATCACTATGAAAGTCCTGGTCACGATACTAATAATTATTGGGCCTTGAAGAACAAAATACAAGAGCTCATTGAAGAAAAATAAATTGAGTTTGATGCGCCCGAGAAGCCAAATGTCATTTCTGCTCCTATGCCCAGACATGGCCATAATACTAATTCCATTCAAGAAGATTTGTTTATTACCTCAGTTGATGAACTCATGACCCCACTTCCGACCATTAAGATAAACTTGTTGAAAGCCGGTGTGTTCCCGAGCTGTAGTGAAGTTTGCCATCTCTGCTTATCCTCACCATTTGGCTGTCCTTTGTTGAAGACAGGCACTCGGTTCCTGATAGATAACAAAGATATTTTTTTTGAAAAGACTCATATTTCACCTATTCTTGTTGAAGATGTTTCTATCATTACCATTTCCGCCAATTCTTCCAGGGTCTCCACCAAAAGACCCGTTAGAATTACATCAGTTCCGAAAGCGACTCTTCTAATAATCACAATGCCTGGGCCAGTCCCATATACATCAGACAAAACCATGGAATTATGGAAGGGATGTCTATTACCATGGTATCAAACAAGACTGGTCGGCTGCCGAAGAGATAAATTCTGAAGGAGAAGACTCTGACGTCAGTAACATTTCCGGAACTAGCAAAGTTACCCGAAGTGGTAGGATCTTTTCTCCAGAAATTGCTCCTCCAAAAGCGGTTTCTGGACCCGTAATTATCCCTGCGGCTTCTCCAAAGGTTGCTCCTACACCCATAATCATCTCTGCAAGTACTCCAATTGACAAAGTCGTTAAAACCCATGTTATCATTCCTGCCAAAACTCCCGCGGCCGAGTTAGCCGAGGCTCGAGGAAAAGGTGTTATGGTTGAGCTTGTTCGGATGAAGGCTCAGTCATTGACTATCCCTGAGACCTCCAAGAAGGAAATGGAGGAGATCTTAAAAATTATAAAGAAAAGTGACTATGATGTAGTTGAACAAGTTGGGCAAACTCCCACTAAGATCTCCATGTTGGCATTATTACTATGTTCTGAGGCACATGCTAAAGTCTTGGTGAAGTTCCTAAAAACAGCCCATGTACTGCAAGAGACATCTGCTGATCAATTTCAAGACTGCGTGGCCAGCCTAACTGCGGACAATGGCTTAGGTTTTTCAGATGCTGATCTGACGCCAAGGGGAAGGAAGCATAATGAGGCATTGCATGTCTCAGTGGAATGTAGGGGCACCACTCTGGCACATGTTCTGGTGGATACTGGCTCATCCCTGAATGTATTACCCAAAAATTCTCTTGACAGACTTGACTGTGAGGGGCTGACTTTGAAGCCAAGCAACATAGTTGTAAGGTCTTTTGACGGTTCGAAGAGGATGGTACATGGGGAGGTAGACATTCCCATAAAGGTTGGAACCCAAACCTTCAATTCAAATTTTCATGTAATGGACATCCTCCCTTCATATTCCTGCTTGCTAGGCCGACCATGGATCCACAATGCTGGTGCTGTTACCTCTATACTGCACCAGATGCTTAAGTACCCAGTTCTAGGGAAGATTATCACTGTCCATGGAGAGGAAGAATACATGATCAGTCATCTCAATTCCTTCAGATATGTGGAATTAGACGGCGAATTCATTGAAACTCCATTTCAACACTTCGAAGAGGTCCCATAAGAAGTGGAAGTGACCAAGATTGTTCCCAAGATTACAAGGCCTCCACTCTGGATGTCATCTCTAAAGGACGCCAAAGCAGTAGTAGAAGAAGGAAGATGCACTATCTGGGGGAAACTTCCGGATATCCCATATAAGTTTGACAAGTTTGGCATAGGTTTCACTTCGAGTGCTCAAAAGGTTGTACGTTATGCCCGTGCTGGAGGGCCACCCTTGAAGATTAGCAACCGTGAGGTCAACACGGTAGAAGATGGTGAAGATGATTTCCACCCGGGGGATTGGATCTTTTCGACTGTCAATGGAGGGATCTGCAATTGGGAGGCCAGAGATTTCATCCCAATCACTTTCATCCCTCAATAATTTATCTTTGCATTTTGTTGGATCTGTAATATTTAAAACAATTCGCACTCTTAAAATCTTGTGTCTTACCCAAGGCACAATGGTCCATTTGTAAGGGTTTTTATCTCATTTTTTATATGACATCAATGAATCATGGACGTTTTCGCATTCAAACTTTTATGCTCTTTGTTTTTCTTTTACATTTTTACTTTCTTTCAAAGATAGCTATACCCTTACAAACACCCACACTCACAATGCAGGTATACATCCATTCTGGATCCCATGGGTAACAATACTGCTATGGCCTTTTGTGAATCTGAGAATCTGATCTACCAAGCCAAAGACGAAGGTGAGGAAGATCATGAAGTACCAGGGGAACTCGCCAGACTGCTACAACAAGAAGAGAGAACCATTCAGCCTCATGAGAAACCCGTGGATATGATCAACCTAGGTACCGAAGAGGAAAAAAAAGAGGTCAAAGTAGGTTCCAATCTGGAACCCACTGTCAAGGAGCGTCTGATTCAGTTATTGCATGATTATATCGAAGTCTTTTCCTGGTCATACAAAGACATGCCAGGACTTGATGAAGATATTGTGGTACATCGTCTGCCTACAAGAGAGGATTGACCGCCAGTAAAACAAAAGGTTCGCCGCATGAGGCCTGATATATCAGAAAAGATTAAAGCAGAGGTCATGAAGAAATTTAACGCTGGATTCTTGGCTGTCACCTCTTACCCCCAATGGGTTGCCAATATTGTTCCCATGCCCAAAAAACACGACAAGGTGAGAATGTGTGTGGACTACCGAGATTTGAATAGGGCGAGCCCTAAGGATGACTTTCCACACCCCCACATTGATATCCTAGTTGACAATACGACACAACACAAAGTGTTTTCCTTCATGGAAGGATTCTCAGGTTACAACCAAATCAAAATGGCACCTAAGGACATGGAGAAAACAACATTTGTCACATAGTGGGGCACTTTCTGCTATAAGGTGATGCCATTCAGATTGAAGAATGCTGGGACAACCTATCAGCGTGCCATGGTAGCTTTATTTCACGATATGATACATCATGAAATAGAAGTCTACATGGACGATATGATAGCCAGATCGCAAACAGAAGAAGATCATCTTGATCACTTACAAAAGTTGTTTGAGAGACTGAAGAAGTACAAGCTGAGTTTGAATCCGAACAAGTGCACATTAGGGGTACGGTCTGGTAAGCTCCTAGGCTTTATCATCATCAACAAAGGTATCGAGGTCGATCCTGCTAAAGTTAAAGCAATACAAGAGATGCCTGCTCCTCGTACTAAGAAGGAATTCAGGGGATTATTGGGACGTTTGAACTATATTTCCAGATTCATCTCTCACCTGACAGCTACTTGTGAACCAATCTTCAAACTATTGAAGAAAGATCAAGTGGTCAAATGGAATAATGAATGCCAGACTGCTTTTGACAAAATCAAGGAATACTTACAATAGCCTCATGTGTTGATGCCACCAGTCAAGGGAAGATCGTTGATTATGTATCTGACTGTTTTAGAAAATTCAATGGGGTGTGTATTGGGGCAGCATGACGAGTCTGGCCGAAAAGAGCACGCTATTTACTACCTGAGCAAAAAGTTTACCGACCGTGAAACCAGATATTCACTGCTCGAGAGAACTTGCTGCGCTCTGGCATGGGCTGCTTGCCGGCTAATACAGTATATGTTGACTCATACTACCTTGTTGATATCTAAAATGGATCTGATAAAATACATCTTCGAAAAGCCTGCTCTTTCTGGGAGAATAACGAGATGGCAGATGATCCTAACCGAATATGACATACAGTATACTACCCAGAAAGCTATAAAGGGCAGTGTACTAGCCGATCACCTTGTTCACCAAGTTGTGGAAGACTATCAGTCCATGAAGTTTGAATTTCTGGATGAATACATCATGATATTAGACAACTGCGAGGAAATCAGGCCATATGAAGGACCTGAACAAGGATCCCGATGGACCCTGTTCTTTGATGGATCATCCAATACACTCGGAAATGGTATTGGCGATGTACCCATATCTCCGGAAGGGTGTCATACTCCCTTTACTTCCAGACTTTGCTTCAATTGTACGAACAACATGGCAGAATACAAAGCGTGCATCTTTGGTCTCAAAGATGCCATAGACCTGGAAATCAAATCCTTAGATGTGTTTGGAGATTCAACTTTGGTCATCAGTCAGATCAAAGGGGAATGGGACACCAAACACCCTAACCTTATCCCTTACAAAGAACATGTCTTGACATTGCTTCCACATTTTGAGAAGATTACCTTCGAGCATTTCCCGCGAGAAGAAAATCATCTAGCAGACGCACTAGCCACAATGTCATATATGTTTAAACTTAAATGGGATAATGAGGCTCCCCAGATCACCATCAAACGAATGGACGAACCAACACACTATCACGAGATTAATACTGAAGAAGTAGTGGGCCAACCTTGGTTTCACGAAGTCAAGAGGTAACTCGAGGCTCAAGAATATCCAGAAGGAGCTTCAATCAATGATAAAAAGTTCTTAAGGAGATTCTCTGCTAAGTTCTTCCTTAGTAATGGCATCCTTTATAAACGCAATCATGACTCTGTGTTACTTCGGTGCATAGATAAGGTTGAAGCTGAAAGGATCATATCTGAATTGCATGAAGGCACTTTTGGCACCCATTCTAGTGGGTATACGATGGCAAAGAAAATCCTACGGGCAGGCTATTACTGGTTTACCATGGAAGCAGATTGCTATCAACACTCTCGAACCTGCCATAAGTGCCAAATTTATGCTGACAAGGTGCACGTACCTCTGGTTCCTCTGAATGTCTTGACGGCTCCCTGGCCCTTTGCTATGTGGGAAATTGATATGATTGGGGAAATCAAGCCGACAACCTCCAATGGACACCACTTCATCTTAGTGGCCATTGATTATTTTACAAAGTGGGTGGAGGCAGTTTCCTTCGCTACCGTTACCAAGAACATTGTTTCCCGCTTCATCAAGCAAAATGTCATCTGCCGATACGGTATCCCCGGAAGGATCATCACTAACAACAGTACAAATCTCAACAACACTATGATCACCGCATTATGCAAGCAATTCAAGATTCAACATTATAACTCTTCTCCATATCGGCGGAAGATGAATGGTGCTGTAGAAGCTGCAAATAAGAACATTAAAAAGATCATACAGAAAATGACAGTCACATACAAAGATTGGGATGTACCATTCGCTCTCCATAGATATCGTACCACGGCTCGCACATCAACTGGGGAAACACCTTATTCTTTGGTTTATGACATGGAGGATGTCTTGCCTATTTAGGTTTAGATCCCCTCTCTGAAAGTTATGAAGCATGCAAGATTGAACAAAGACGATTGGATCCAGACTCGACTTGATCAACTGAATTTGATTGATTATAATAGACTTACTGTTGTTTGCCATGGTCAAATGTATCAAAAATAGATGATCAAGGCTTTCAACAAGAAAGTCAGACACCAAGTGTATCGAGTTGGGGATCTAGTGATCAAACACATTATCTTGCCACAAGGTGATCCCAGGGGCAAATGTACTCCTACCAATGAAGGACCATTTGTAATCAAAAACATATTCTCTGGTGGGGCAATGATCTTGACCACCATGGATGGCCACGACCTACCACACCTTGCGAACACGGACATAGTCAAAAGATACTACACATAAGAGACCCGCCAAGTTGACACACCTAGGCAAAACAAGGGCATCCTGGCAAACCAAAAAGGTTCGGGAAAAAATTAGGGATAAAACAAAAAAAATATGTACACTCGGCAAGTTGAAAACCCAAAAGGGCGACTTGGGCAAAAAAGGGTTTCCTAGTGGACTGAAAACCCGAAAGGGCGGTTCAGGCAAAAGTTAGGGAATTAAAGCGTATGACTATGTCCCGTTGGATCACTTTATGGTCAAACTTTGGCTTCTACTGACAAACTCAGAGTTTCTGATCAATTCAATCAGCTTCAGACAAGGCAACAAATAGACAAGACACTCGGAGATGCGAAAGCTATAGCACAATGGAAACCCCATGGGATTTTTTGTACACATAGCTATCTTTTCTTTGTATCAAAATTTTCTTTTTTTTCCGACAGCATTCTCTTACTAGAATGTTTGTCTCCTTATACAAAAAATACTTATTCAAAGTCAATACAAAATATTCCTTTGAAAGTTCAAAAACTATTTGTCTTTTCTTTACGCTTGTTTTGTTTACAAAAACATCCAATGATTCATTGTTAAGCATATGCATTTGAACATAACTACTGTTTACAAATAAATGAAATGAAAAGAGGCAATTACTGATAGGTTGAAAGGATAGAGAAATGTCTCTAGGCTATTCCATAAGTAATCCCCTGCAGTACGTCATTTAAATCCCCGGCGGAGAAAAATTTCAAATTATTGTGAATCCCCAGTAGAAGTCGTCAAATTTCTCAGGATTCCCTAATAAGTTTTACAAATAACACATGGAATTGCCCTTAAAACAGAGTTTAGTTCTATCGACAGAAATTCATCAACACTTCAACTTCAGAGCATGAAGACTTATATATTCTTAGCAGCAGCAAGGGATTTATTTTTCCAATATAACAGCAGTGCATCAAACTAGCTCATATACGCATACATTGCCTCTGTTGTATCCCAAAATTTGCCCTCTCATTTATCAAAACTTTTCTCACAAGACTTCTTGGACTCAAGACAAGATCAGGGTTTGCTCAGCTCAAGACATCTCATCTTGCACTGATAACCCAAAATTAGGGTTTTAGTTTGCACAGGGATTTTTGGATCACCAATGCTTCATGTGACTTTCATACATCATTTTGGACCCCTAAGATTGCTCACGTTAAGTTTCAAGCCTTGAACCACATTTTTGGCCAGTCAATTGGACAATTGACCTAAAAATAAGTTGTATTGGGGAAAAAGTAAACTATGGCCAATTTACAGTCAAACTTCATAAGTTTTGATCCACATCAACATTTTAGACTCATATGTACCTTTTGATCAAGTTTGGATCACAACTCCTCAAGAAATTTGATCAAAATTAGGGTTTTGACTAAGAAAGGGAAATTTCTGATTTTTAACCTATCCAATGACCAATTGAGTTCAAACATGATTTCAAGGGTTAAATGGAATCATCTTGACCTAATTGCATGGTTCAAAAGATCTCAAGTTCATTGGATTGACAGATGAAATTTGCAGTCAACTGATCAAAAGTCAACTGTATACTGAAAAGTCAAACTTTGACTTTTTGGTCAAAATCAAGTGCCAAGGGTCATAATTCATCAAGATATGTCAAAATATGAAACTTGTTTACCAAGAAAACCAAATTTGAAAATTAGAGTTTTAATTTGAAATTTTTCATAACTTAGAATTTTTCGAGGTATAAAAATTTTCTTTTTTTTTTCTCAACGTTTCACCACTTTTTCACCATGATGCATTTTGATTCAAGAAAAGTTCCCAACATAAAAGTTGTAGTACTCCATTAAATATACAACTTTGCTTCACAAACTTTTCCCTAAAGATGCTTGGATCTCAAGTTATGAATTTGTGAATATAGGCCCATGAACTAAATAACTTAGTGAAATTTTGCCCTAATTTAGGCAGGTTTTGGACCCAACTTCATTGACATTTTTCACCTAGTTCCAAGAGGTATCTCAAAATGCATTTCAAAGATGGATTATATAGAACATTGAAAGATTTCCAAAATGTCCGAGAACTCTCCAAGATCATTTTTGAGTAGGGAGAATCGAAGAGAGGAAGTTGGCATTTTCTCACTTTTGTTCAAGCCATTTTCACATAAATCAAGTTTCAAATCAAACCTATGCTGGTTATATCTTGCTTTACAGGTCCTAAGCTTGCTATACACTCCATAATTAAATGCATACTCAGTTGACAAAGCCTTTATCTTTGCTTTTGAAGCTTTACACAAGATGTATTTCCATTTTGGGCAAAAAGGTTACAATGCCATTTTCATAAAGATGAACTTTTGCAACTTTGTCAATCTTGAGCATTGAACTTGCCCCCTTGATGCATACAAAATACACAACTCTCAAGAAAGTTGTACAATCTCATACCAACCCTAAGCAAGCTGGTACAAGCATGTGAAGCATGGGTCTTGTCACTTTACTTCAAGTACAAGAAAGTTGGAAAAAAGGCTAGCATTGATAGATCTGTTGGGAAGCTGACTTTGGATCACTTCTGTACAAATATACAAACTTTGTACAAGGCATAACACGCTTGGCTTGGACTTGGAACTCTCTAAAACTGAAAAAACACCACAAAAATGCCCAAGCTCACAGTTTTCTACAAAAGCACAACCAACTCTCATTTGGCTCGTGCATTTTGTGTTTAATCAATTCAAACATCTTATTCACTTAATACCAAGCCAATCCAAGCCATCACCCTGGTTCTGTAACCCCTGTTTCAGCATCTTCCATTTTCAATTTGGAAGCTTGCAGTTGGACTTGGTCAGAGAGTTCCATCCATCCTCAGAGCTAGATAAGCATTGGAATAGGTTCAGGGAAGTTCAAGGAAGCTTAAACAATCACCAGGCCTCCATTAAAGTCCCTACATTGTCGTGCACGATTCTAGCTGAAGGAGGTATTTTCTTAAACTCTATCTTTGTATATAGGCAACTTCAAGCCACAATTTGTGAAGGAAAAATGTAGTCCTTATCATAACGAAGTTGTACATACCATTACTTTGCATTTATATTACTTGTGCTAAGAGAATTTGAAGATTGAAAACTCTGAAAAAATTAGGTCACGATTTGGGGATTCCAAAATTCTCTTTGATCTTTAAGAGTTAGGTTACATAATTTATATGGTTGGAATCATGAGCTCAAATGCCACATTTTTCATGTTATGAGTTTTTGTTTTTATGCAAGCATAAACAAGTTACAGGTTTGAACATGGAAGCGTGAAGAGGAGATGAATGAAGCACAGGGACGATGGCTTATGGGCTTTTTGTTGCCTTGGCCTTTTTGTTTTTGCTAATCACACCCCCTGACTTGATACTGCACCCCCTGACTTAACTATTTTATATATATATATTTTTTTTTTATATTTTCATATTTAATACTTTTTTTTTATTTTTTTCTAAATGATAAAAAATCCTAAAAAATGATTTATTTATTTTCACACTTTTATTTTACGTTTTTTATTATTTTATCACGTAAAAAAATAGTTTATTTTGATAAATAGAATTTATTTTCTTAAATAACTTATAAATATAATTAAAAATACTTTATATTTTTATTATACATTTTATACTCATAAATACTTATATTCTACACATATTTAATTTTTAATATTTAAACATAATATTATTTTTTATTTTTTATATAAAAAATATACAAAATTATAATATGAAACATTATTTTCCTTGAATAAAAATTAGGGTTTCATCCCTTTCAAAAATAATTAATTATTTTTCCTTTTTTTAGGTCTAAACTAAGTACTTTTCATACAAAAATCAATACATAAAAAATCTTTTCTTTTACATACATATTGCATTGCATTTTAAATATTTGTATTATATTTATTTAAATTCGCGCATATTCGATTTGGTTGTAATAATATATTTAGCTTTATATTTGTGAAAATCCCCATTCAAACTTGTATTCCCCCCTCCCATAAAAATTGTTGTAATAGCTTAGTTTATTTTACGCAATTTATCGCTTTATATATTATGACTAGTAATTAGGGTTTGCATGACAAGAACAAAAACAAAGCAAAATAGAAAAACCCTAAATGCAAGATAAAAGCATGAAAATGATACCCTTTGCACACAGGCACCCTTAGGATTTCTCCCACTTGGTTGCCTAAAATAAAATGACCATGTTACGCATGCGAAGTATCTTGGCAAAACAAAACAAATATAAGATCATAGTCCCTCGATGACGCTATTCAAAAGTTGCCTAAATAAAATGATATTGGTCACCCAAAATGCTAAGATACTTGGCAACATTGCTATCATGGTTATACGATGACCCACGCCCGTCCCGTTTACATCCAAAGATAGGGTTTCTTACCAAATCAATGGTAAGTCAACAATGTCAAAGGAATAAAAAATGCACAAGAAAGATATTTGAGTAGGTAGATAGCTTCTAAGTTACTTTCTCCATTTCAAACGATCCTTGCTATTTTCAAAAATAAACACACACACATTTCAAAACATCTTACAAAACATTGAAAACATTTTCAAAAGACAAACATCTTTGTATACATTCTTACGAACGAGAATCATTACAAAGATTGCCTAAACGAATGACCTCTTTTACAAAATACTTTCAAAATCGCACCAAACACCATTTCAAACAAAATAAAGCAAGTGATCTAAACAAGTAACTAAGAGCCCATGGAAAACCATGGATGAAAAGGGTGCTAGCACCTTCCCTTTTCATAATCTACCCCACGAACCCAAGAAAACATCTCAAAGGTCTTTCCTGTGCTTTTTTACCTTTCCTTTTGGATAAAAGAAAAGTCGGTGGCGGCTCTTGCTAACCGCGACATTTGCGACAAAACGCAAAACCCTCAAGTCAGTTCTCCCACCGTATCACAGAACTGGCGACTCTGCTGGGGATAAATTTAAAAGTGGGGTTACCTTAGGGTTTAGATCACATTTATTTGCTTACATTGTTTGACTTGTTTGCTTTATAATTTTGTTTCTTTGTTTGGGTTTGAATCCTCCACCCGGATTTGGGAAACATTATAGGTAAATAGCAATACGTTTTGGAAACTGTGCAGGATATACCGACATGGTCTAAGCAATATCTATGTTAGTTTGTCATATTTATGGGTACCGGTAACCTTTGAGTCAATCAAAGAGAATACGGGGCCACTGAGTGATGTCATGAAGCACTAATGAACTTCTAGAACTTTTACTTGACCAACTTGGCCTTTTAGGATGTAGTGAGATGACCGGCTTTGGTGCAGTCCGAAGTTGGTAGATAATCGATACTACACTCATTGAGGTTTGGTTTCTTGGGATATTCTGGTCGCCATTAAAGAGGCTTGAGCTGAGACAATGACCAAGGAAACAATCCAGTGATATTGAGCTCCTTAGAACCCAGTTACTATTGTTAGGACAGGTTGAGCCAACTAAACTTCAAGAGGGTACTTACCTATGAAACCCCATGCAAGCCTAAAAACTTGCTTGATTTGCTTGTACATATATACTTGTGCATAATATCATGAACATCATGAACATCATATGCATTCACTAACCATTTCAAGGATTTTGGAGATTCATCTTTGTTCTTGTTTTGTAGCTTATGGATTCACTTCGCAGGAAAATTATCCAAATCAACCTTGTAAGAATTCCTCCACAACTCAAGGAGCTAGCTTCAAGGATCTCTGATAACTCTCCATTCACCGAGAGACATGGTCGTCTACTCAACTTGGTCACTTCCAACACAGAGGAGGATATGATGAAGGTTCTCTTCCAGTTCTTTGACCCTTTGCATCATTGCTTCACATTTCCTGACTATCAACTTGTGCCCACTTTGGAAGAATTCTCTCAACTTATGAGGATTCCGATTCTCAATCAACTACCCTTCAACGGTACGGAAATAGATCCAAAGCCAGAAGAGATTGTTCAAGCCCTGTACTTACACTCATCTGATGTCACAACACATTGGGAAACTAGAAGTGGTGTCAAAGGCTTCTTGGCAAAGTTTCTGTTTGAGAAGGCCCAAAGCTGTTAGAATTCCCTAGACTTACAAGCTTTTGAGGAGATTGTGGCTCTTCTCATCTATGGGATGGTCTTGTTCCCTAATCCTGACCAACTCATAGATGTAAGCGCTGTAAAAATCTTCATATCTCGCAACCCGGTGCCTACATTGCTTGGGGATATCCTAAACTCTTTTCACACTCGTACAATGAGGAAAAGAGGTGTTATTGTGTGTTGCACTCCTCTCCTGGAAAGATGGTTTATTTCTCATCTTCCCCAATCAGTCTTAAAGAATTAGCAAGGTTTGAGGTGGTCACAAAGGTCAATGACACTTAAACATTCAGATATTCATTGGTGCTCTCGATCCAAGGAGAATGTTACCATTGTTGACCGTTATGGGGAATTCCCTAATGTCCCTCTAATTGGCATTAGGGGAGGCATCACCTACAACCCGTGCTTAGCTCTAAGACAGTTTGGTTATGCCCGAAGGGATGGCCCACATGATATGCTGATTCAAGGCTGGTATTCGACTACGACAACGACGATCAAGGACTCCGCTAGAGATTCATCAGAGCTTGGAGGATGCTAAACAAGGTGGATAGCAAGACTTTGGGACACAAGAATTCCATCCCTTTTGAGCCTTACCTCAAGTGGGTACGAACCCGCGCTCAAAGTCTTATGATTCCTTATCCCTCCATTATCCCAGTGATTATTGATCCTGTTAAGGAGGGAGAAGTTCCATACATTATCCTACATCCTGACATGCCGACATCACTCGAAGACCTACAAAGGGATTGGATACAGCTCAAGGGAGAGCGCGATACTTTCGAAGCCCAATTCTACGCAAGCGAGAAGAAGGTTTTGGAACTCACTCGGATACTTCATGAAGAGAAGACTCTCAATACCTACATTGCACCAAAGAGGATGCGCAATGTCTTTTTACCTTAGAATTCTGTATTATTTTGCCCAAGGGGCATTGATGTACTCAAATTCTATCTTATTGATATGACGTGTGTTTCTTTTTTTGTTTAAAACAAATTTGAATTTTTTTAAATCCTTGAAAACATTGCATGAATACATATCATTCATCATAAACATAAACAGGTCTTTGCAACAAGTTTCCTCATTTCTCTACTGTTTATTTCAGTAAGATGGATCTCGAACAAACGGTCAAAGATCTGCAAGCTCAGAACACGCAATTTCAACAGTTACTCATGACCTTAGCCAAGGGCCAAGAGGAGCTGAAGACTCTTCTAGAAAAGGAGAAAGAGAAAAAGAAGAAGAAGCCAGCTGGTGTGGTAATCATGGGCAGAAGGTTTCAGGGGCAAGCCAGAAGGACCTTAGATTTTCCAACAACATCTGATGAAGGGGAAAGAAAAGGAAAAGAAACGGCAGTACCATCATATTCTGAAGAAGAAGAGGAAGAGGAGGACTACTCTTAACAACAATACCCTTAGGCTGATGACAAGTACAAACACCTTGAAGAGCGACTAAGCGCTATGGAAATCCACAGAGTACCGGGGCTAGATTTTGAGGAGTTAGGGCTGGTGTCAGGAATTGTAATCCCACCAAAGTTTAAAGTGCCATTATTGGCCAAGTATGATGGGGTGTCTTGTCCTAAAATTCACCTTCGATCATATGTCAGGAAGATTCAGCCACATTCTGCCGAGAAAGACTTGTGGGTCCACTTTTTCCAATACAATTTATCAGGAACACAACTTGATTGGTTTTACCAGTTGGAGAGGGCCAACGTCCCCAATTGGGAAGACCTAGCTGCCGCTTTCTATAAACAATACCAGTATAATGCCGATTTGGCACCTACCCGTACTCAACTCCAGAGTATGGCTATGGTTTCCAATGAGGGCTTTAAAGATTACGCGCAAAAGTGGAGAGATCTAGTCGGAAGGGTGCAACCCCCTCTGTCTGAAAGGAAGTTGGTGGACATGTTGCTGGGAACTCTGTCAGGCCATTTCTTCAATCATATGATTGGGAGTTCTTCTGCAGGGTTTACTGAATTGATTTTAACCGGTGAGAGGGTGGAAGCTGGTATAAGAAGTGGGAAAATTCAGAAGGACGTGTCTGCCTCTACAGCTATGAAAAAGCCCTTCACTGGAAGGAAGGAAGTATCTGCTGTTTATTCACAGAGAAATCAGGGAAGAACTGAACGCCGAACAACGGTGGGGGCCGTTATGATTCCAAAGCCTGCATCAGACCAGCCAAGAAATAACCAGCAAAGGGTAGAAAGGCCAGTTCGGCAATTCACAAAGATTAACATGACTCCAGCCCAAGTTCTAACACATCTTCTAAAGTTGAATCTGGCCATTTTAAAAGAGGCCCCAAAGAATCCCAATACTGCGTCTCCATATTACCATCCGAATTCCAGGTGCGCATACCATTCTGAAAGTCCAGGGCACGACACCAACAACTGTTGGGCTCTGAAAAACAAAATTCAAGACCTGATAGATGCGAAGGAAGTTGAGTTTGAAGCGCCCGAGAAACCAAATGTTATTTCCGCTCCAATGCCTATGCATGGTCACAATGCCAACGCTATTGATGAAGATTTGTTTGTTGCCATCGTGGATGAACTGTTGACTCCGCTCCTGATTATTAAGTTGAATTTGTTGAAAGTTGGCATATTCCCAGGTTGTGACAAAGACTGCCATGTTTGCCTATCCTCATCATTTGACAGCCCTCTGTTGAAAAAATGTATCCAACGACTGATGGATAACCAAGAAATTCTGTTCGAGAATGCTCCTGTTTCACCCGTTCCAGTTAAAGAAGTTTCTATCATAACCATCTACGCCAATCCTTCCAGGGCCCCTAAAAGACCCGTTAGGATTACACCTGCTCCAAAGACTACTCCACTTAAGATTACAATGCCCGGGCCGGCCCCTTACAAATCAGATAAAACAGTACCATGGTATCAAACAGGATGAATTGACTTCCGAAGAAGAGAGCTCCGAAGAGGAAAATTCCGACATTAGCAATATTGTCGGAACTAGCAAGATTACCCGCAGTGGTAGAATATTCTCTCCAGAGATTACCCCTCAAACGAAAGTCTTTGGACCCGTGGCCGTTCCAAAGACTACCTCTGCACCATTGATTATACCAGCAAGTGTACTTACCGACAAAGACAACATAATTCTTATCCCTACTTCCATTGCTGAGAATAAAGGAAAAAACGTTCAAGAAGAGCCTGTTCGGACGAATGCTCAATCACTAGCTATTCCCGAAACATCCAATAAGGAGATGGAAGATATCCCTAGGATAATAAAAAAGAGTGATTATGATGTGGTTGAACAGTTGGGGCAAACCCCTTCCAAGATATCTATGTTAGCCCTGCTGCTGTGCTCTGAAGCACATGCCAAAGCTCTGGTAAAATTTCTGAAGACAGCTCATGTGTCATAAGAGACGTCTGCTGACCAATTCCAGGATTGTGTGGCCAGTTTGACAGCTGATAATGGCTTGGGTTTCTCTGATGCTGACTTGACACCCAGAGGGAGAAAACACAACGAGGCATTACATGTCTCAGTGGAGTGTAGAGGAATAACCCTAGCCCATGTCTTGGTGGACACGGGATCATCTTTGAACGTCTTGCCGAAAAAAGCCCTTGACAGAATGGATTGCAAGGGGCCGACTTTAAAACCCAGCAACATAGTGGTGAGAGCATTTTATGGTTCGAAGAGGATGGTCCACGGGGAGGTGGACATCCCAATAAAGGTGGGAACCTAGATTTTCAACTCAACCTTCTATGTGATGGACATCCGTCCTTCTTATTCATGTCTGTTAGGACGCCCCTGGATCCACAATGCCAGTGCTGTCACCTCCATATTGCATCAGATGCTGAAGTACCCGACCCAAGGAAATATCATAATTGTCCATGGGGAGGAGGAGTATATGATTAGTCATCTGAATTATTTACGATACGTGGAGTTAGATGGTGAGTTCATTGAAACCCCTTTCCAACATTTTGAAGAAGTCTCTCCAGAAGTAGCAGCGACCAAGGCGTTATCCTCGATTCCTAAGATCACAAGACCTCCACTTCGGATGTCATCTCTAAAGGATGCAAAGGCGGTAGTGGAAGAGGGTGGATGAACCATCTGGGGGAAGCTTCCAGACTTTCCGTACAAATCAGACAAGTTTGGCTTGGGGTTTACTTTGACTGCTCAGAAGACTGTGCGCCATGCCCGTGCTAGGGGGCCACCTGTGAAGATTAGCAACCAAGGCGTCAATGTAGTAGAAGACAATGAAGAGGATGGAATCTTGGAAGATTGGATATTTCCTACTGTCAGTGGAGGACTTCGCAACTGGGAAGCCAGAGACTTCATCCCAATAACTTTCATCTCTCAGTAATTTATCTTTTACATTTCTGTTGGACTTGTAATATTCACGAATAATTCGCACTTTAAACACCTTGTGTCTTACCCGAGGCACAATGGTCCATTTGTAAGGGTTTTTATTTCATCTTCATATGACATTCAATGAATCATGGACGCTTTTTCATATATAAACCTTTTGTGCTCATTGTCTTTCTTTTACATTTTATTGTTTTAAGATGGATATACCCTTACATACACCCACACTCACAAATGCAGGTACCCTTCCATTCCGGATCCCATGGGTAACGATACTGCTATAGCCTTCAGTGACTCTGAAGATCTAATCTACCAAGCCGAATACGAAGGTGAGGAAGATTATGAGGTGTCAGGGGAATTGGCCAGACTACTACAACAAGAGTAAAGAGCTATTCAGCCTCATGAGGAGCTATTGGATACAATCAATTTGGGTACCGAGGAAGATAAAAAGGAAATCAAAGTGGGTGCCAATCTAGAGCCGAGTGTCAAGGAGCGCCTAATTCAGCTATTGCGTGATTATGTTGAGATCTTTTCCTAGTCATACGAAGACATGCCGAGACTCAATACAGACATTGTGGTACACTGTTTACCCACAAGAGAAGACTGTCCACCAGTGAAACAAAAAGTCCGCCGCATGAGACCTGACATGTCAGAGAAGATCAAAGCAGAGGTTATGAAACAGTTCAATGCTGGATTTCTGGATGTTACTTCCTATCCTCAATGGGTGGCCAACATTGTTCCTGTGCCTAAAAAGGACGGCAAAGTGAGAGTGTGTGTGGATTATAGAGATTTAAACAAGGCCAGCCCTAAAGATGATTTTCCACTTCCACACATCGACATCCTGGTTGACAATACAGCCCATCACAAAGTATTTTCTTTCATGGACAGATTCTCAGGCTATAACCAGATCAAAATGGCACCTGAGGACATGGAGAAAACTACATTTGTCATACAGTGGGGTACGTTCTGCTACAAAGTGATGCCATTCGGACTGAAGAATGCCGGGGCAACCTATTAACGCGCCATAGTAGCTTTGTTTCATGATATGATACATCATGAGATAGAGGTCTACGCAGATGACATGATAGCCCGATCACAAACTGAAGAAGAACACCTTGATCACTTGCAAAAGCTATTTGTCAGATTGAAGGAGTAAAAATTAAGGTTGAACCCGAACAAGTGCACATTCGGAGTCCGGTCCGGTAAACTATTAGGTTTCATTGTCAGCAACAAAGGCATCGAGGTTGATCCTGCCAAGGTTAAAGCGATACAAGAAATGCCTTCTCCTCGCACTGAGAAGGAAGTCAGAGGATTCTTGGGACGCCTAAACTATATTGCCAGATTCATTTCTCATCCAACATCTACTTGTGAACCAATCTTCAAACTGTTGAAGAACGATCAAGTAGTCAAGTGGAATGATGAATGCCAGATCTCTTTTGACAAAATCAAGGAGTATTTACAAGAGCCTCCTGTCTTGATGCCCCCAATCGAGGGAAGACCACTAATCATGTATCTGACCGATTTAGAGAACTTAATGGGGTGCGTATTGGGGAAGCATGACGAGTCTTGCCGAAAAGAGCATGTTATTTACTACTTGAAAAAAAAGTTTACCGACTGTTAAACCAGATATTCACTGCTCGAGAAAACTTGCTTCGCTTTGGTATGGGCTGCTCGCCGGCTAAGACAGTATATGTTGACTCATACCACTTTGCTGGTATCTAAGATGGATCCGATAAAGTACATCTTTGAGAAGCCTGCTCTATTTGGGAGGATAGCTAGATGGCAGATGATCCTAACAGAATATTACATACAATACACGACCCAAAAAGCTATAAAGGGCAGTGTGCTAGCTGATCATCTGGCTCATCAAGCTGTAGAAGATTATCAGTCCATGAGGTTTGAATTCCCTGACGAGGACATCATGACATTGGACAACGGTGAAGAAATTAGGCCATATGACGGACGTGAACAAGGATCCCGATTAACCCTGTACTTTGATGGGGGCATCCAATGCACTTGGAAACGGTATCGGTGTTGTACTCATATCTCCGGAAGGATGCCATACTCCTTTTACGGCCAGACTTTTCTTCAACTGTACGAACAATATGCAGAGTACGAAGCATGCATCTTTGGTCTCAAAGCTGCCATAGACTTGGGAATCAAATCCTTAAATGTGTTCGGAGATTTAACTTTGGTCATCAGTCAGATCAAAGGAGAATAGGACACTAAGCACCCAAACCTTATCCCTTACAAAGAACATGTTTTGACATTGTTACCACATTTCGAGAAGATTACCTCCGAGCACTTCCTGCGAGAAGAAAATCAGCTAGCAGATGCTCTAGCTACAATGTCATCTATGTTTACACTTAATTGGGATAACGAGGCTCCCCAAATCACCATTGAATGAATGGATGAACCAGCACACTGTCACGAGATTAATATTGAAGAAGTAGTGGACCAGCCTTGGTTTCATGAAGTCAAAAGGTATCTCGAGGCTCAAGAATATCCAGAATGAGGTTCAATCAATGATAAAAAGTTTCTAAGGAGATTCTCTGTTAAGTTCTTCCTAAGTAATGGCATCCTGTACAAACGTAATCATGATTCTATTATGCTTCGTTGTATGGATAAGGCTGAGGCTGAAAAGATCATAGCTGTATTGTATGAAGGTACCTTTGGCACTCACTCTAGTGGGCATACGATGGCGAAGAAAATCCTACGGGAAGGCTATTATTGGTCTACCATGGAAGTAGACTACTATTAACACTCCCGGACCTGTCATAAGTGTCAAATCTATGCAGACAAGGTGCACGTGCCCCCGGTTCCTCTAAATGTCTTAACAGCTCCCTGGCCTTTCGCTATGTGTGGAATCGATATGATTGGGGAGATCAAGACTACAACCTCCAATGGACAATGCTTCATTCTAGTGGCCATTGACTATTTCACCTAATGGGTCGAAGCAGCTTCCTTCACATCCGTTACTAAGAACGTTGTTGCCCGCTTCATCAAGCAGAATCTTATTTTCCGGTACGGTATCCCAGAAAGGATCATCACTGATAATGGTACAAAACTTAACAATACTATGATCACCGCCTTGTGCGAGCAGTTTAAGATTCAACATCATAATTCATCCCCTTATCGGCCAAAGATGAATGGTGTAGTCGAAGATGCTAATAAAAATATAAAAAAGATCATACAGAAGATGACAGTCACTTACAAGGACTGGCACGAGATGTTACCGTTTGCTCTCCACGGGTACCGTACCACGGCTCGCACATCAACTGGGGAAACACCATATTCTTTGTTTTATGGCATGGAGGTTGTTTTACCTATTGAGGTTCAGATCCCCTCTTTGAGAATCATGAAGGATGCAGGTTTAAGTGAGGACGATTGGATTCAGACCCGACTTGATCAACTGAACTTAATTGATGAAAAGAGACTTACTGTTGTTTGCCATGGTCAGATGTATCAAAAATGGATGATCAAGGCTTTCAACAAGAAAGTCAGACGCCAGATATATCAAGTTGGAGATCTAGTGATCAAGCGCATCATCTTGCCACAAAGTGATCCCATGGGAAAATGGACTCCTACCTATGAAGGACCATTTGTAATCAAGAACATCTTTTCCGGTGGGGCAATGATCTTAACCACCATGGACGGCGACGACCTGCCACACCCTGCGAACGCAGACATAGTCAAAAGATACTACGCATAAGAGACCCGCTAGGTTGATACACCTAGGCAAAACAAGGGCATCCCGGCGAACCAAAAGGTTCGGGCAAAAATTAGGGATAAAATGAAAAAAAAATATGTACACCCGGAAAGTTGAAAACCCAAAAGGGAGACTTGGCAAAAAAGGGGTTTCCCGGTGGACTAAAAACCCGAAAGGGCGGTCCAGGCAAAAGTTAGGGAATTAAAGCGTATGACTATGTCTCGTCGGATCACTTTGAGGACAACTTCAACCTCTTCATTGACAAACTCGGAGTTCTGATCAATTCAATCATCTTCGGACGAAGCAACGAATGGACAAGATATTCGGAGATACATAGGCTATAGCAGAATGGGAACCCCATGGGATTATCACATATAGTTATCTTTGTATAAAATTTTCTTACTTTTATGACACCATCCTCTTACTAGGATGTCTGTCCCCTTTGTACAAAATACTTATTCAAAGTAAATACAAAGATATCTCTTTCAAAGTACAGAAAACTATTTGCCTTTTTCTATACACTTATGTTTTTATTTGCAAAAACGTCCAATGATTCATTAATGAACATATGCATTTTGAACATAATTACGGTTTACAAATAAACAAAATGAAAAAAAAAAGAACAATTACTGACAGGTTGAAAGAATAGGAAAACGTCTTTAGGCCATTCCATGAGCAATCCCTACAGTACATAATTAAGATCCCCAGTGGAGCTGAAACTTCCAACTATCAATCCCCAGCATAAACCATTCAGTTTCTCCAAATTCCCCAGCAAGTCATCTTGAAGCCTGAAAACCAACCGAATAACAGTTAACTTTTGTTTCTCCCCATCCTAGGATAACTCCCCAGTAGAGTGGCAAACGACCGAAACTCCTGAACTTTTTCCAAACATGAATAAGCTTTTTCCACAGAGTTTTCATTGTTCCCTAATAGAACGAGGATTCCTAGGATGATTCCCCAGTAGAAGCCATTAAAATTCTCTGGACTCCCCAAGCAGATTACTCAAGCAATATATGGCATTGCTCGCAACAGAATTTTTGTCAATACTCCAACTTCAAGACATGAAGAATCAACATATCCTCAGCAGCGGTCAAGGATTTATTTTTCCTCAAAAATAAAGCGAATCAACTTACATACGCATACATTACATCCACATATCATAAACATTGATAAAACACATATATTGCATCATACATTTCATGCAACATAACTTTGTGTTTCAGCTAACATTTTACCCTTTTCAGGATAAGATTAACAGCTACCATTTAACAATATGCAATCAGATACAGTACACATACACTCCAGACACGGAAGTCATTCTGTTACTCATTCAGATTCAGCTTTCAGATACAGTACAGATACACTCCAGACACGAAAGTCATTTTGTTACTCATTCAGATTCAGCTTTCAGATACAGTACAGATACACTCCAGACACGGAAGTCCTTCTGTTACTCATTCAGACTTCAACATTCAGATACAGTTCGTATACGCTCCAGACACGGAAGCCATTCTATTACTCATTCAGATCCACCTTCAAGATACAATTCAGATACGCTCCAGATACCGTTGACATTCTGATACTCATTCAATTTTCAAGTTCAGATACAGTTCAGATACGCTCTAGACATGGATGCTATTCTATTTCTCATTCAGATTGCAAGTTCAAGATACAGCTCATATACGTTCCAGACGCGGATACCATTCTGATACTTATTCTTCTGACTTACAACTTACAATTCAACAAACATTCTTGGATGGAATGTACAATCCCATCTCCAACAAGATTCTATCACTTCTCCAAATGACATTCTTGGAGGGCCACCCTTGAATATTAGCAACCGTGAGGTTAACACGGTAGAAGATGGTGAAGATGATTTCCACCTGGGGGACTGGACTTTTTCGACTGTCAATGGAGGGCTCAACAATTGGGAGGCCAGAGATTTCATCCTAATCACTTTCATCCCTCAATAATTTATCTTTACATTTTGTTGGATTTGTAATATTTAAAACAATTCGCACTCTTAAAACCTTGTGTCTTACCCGAGGCACAATGGTCCATTTGTAAGGGTTTTTATCTCATTTTTCATATGACATCAATGAATCATGGACGTTTTCGCATTCAAACTTTTATGCTCTTTGTTTTTATTTTACATTTTTACTTTCTTTCAAAGATAGTTATACCCTTACACACACCCACACTCATAATGCAGGTATATATCCATTCTAGATCCCATGGGTAACAATACTGCTATGGCCTTTTGTGACTCTGAGAATCTGATCTACCAAACCGAAGACGAAGGTGAGGAAGATCGTGAAGTACCAGGGGAACTCGCCAGATTGCTACAACAAGAAGAGAGAACCATGCAGCCTCATGAGAAACCCGTGGATACGATCAACCTAGGTACCGAAGAGGATAAAAAAGAGGTCAAAGTAGGTGCCAATCTGGAACCCAGTGTCAAGGAGCGTAGGATTCAGTTATTGCATGATTATGTCAAAGTCTTTTCCTGGTCATACGAAGACATGCCAGGACTTGATGAAGATATTGTGGTATATCGTCTGCCTACAAGAGAGGATTGACCGCCAGTAAAACAAAAGGTTCGCCCCATGAGGCCTGATATGTCAGAAAAGATTCAAGCAGAGGTCACGAAGCAATTTAATGTTGGATTCTTGGTTGTCACCTCTTACCCCATATGGGTTGCCAATATTGTTCCCGTGCCTAAAAAGGATGGCAAAGTTAGAATGTGTGTGGATTACCGAGATTTGAATAAGGCGAGCCCTAAGGATGACTTTCCACTCCCCCACATTGATATCATAGTTGACAATACGGCACAACACAAAGTGTTTTCCTTCATGGACGGATTCTCAGGTTACAACCAAATCAAAATGGCACTTGAGGACATGTAGAAAACAACATTTATCACACAGTGGGGCACTTTCTACTACAAGGTGATGCCATTCAGACTGAAGAACGTTGGGGAAACCTATCAGCGTGCCATGGTAGCTTTATTTCACGATATGATACATCATGAAATAGAAGTCTACATGGATGATATGATAGCCAGATCGCAAACATAAGAAGAGCATCTTGATCACTTACAAAAGTTGTTTGAGAGACTGAAGAAGTACAAGCTGAGGTTGAATCCGAACAAGTGCACATTAGGGGTACGGTCTGGTAAGCTCCTAGGCTTTATCATCAGCAACAAAGGTATCAAGGTCGATCATGCTAAAGTTAAAGCAATACAAGATATGCCTGCTCCTCGTACTGAGAAGGAAGTCAGAGGATTCTTGGGACGTTTGAACTATATTGCCAGATTCATCTCTCACCTGACAACTACTTGTGAACCAATCTTCAAACTATTGAAGAAAGATCAAGTGGTCAAATGGAATGATGAATGCTAGATTGCTTTTGACAAAATCAAGGAATACTTAAAAGATCCTCATGTGTTGATGCCACCAGTCGAGGGAAGATCGTTGATTATGTATCTGACTGTTTTAGAAAATTCAATGGGGTGTGTATTGGGGCAGCATGATGAGTCTGGCCGAAAAGAGCACGCTATTTACTACCTTAGCAAAAAGTTTACCGACTGTGAAACCAGATATTTACTGCTCGAGAAAACTTGTTGCGCTCTGGCATGGGCTGCTTGTCGGCTAATATAGTATATGTTGACTCATACTACCTTGTTGATATCTAAAATGGATCCGATAAAATACATCTTCAAAAAGCCTGCTCTTTCTGGGAGAATAGCGAGATGGCAGATGATCCTAACCGAATATGATATACAGTATACTACCCAGAAATCTATAAAGGGCAGTGTATTGGCCGATCACCTTTCTCACCAAGCTGTGGAAGACTATCAGTCCATGAAGTTCGAATTTTTGGATGAATACATCATGACATTAGACAACTCAGAGGAAATCAGGCCATATGACGGACCTGAACAAGGATCCCGATGGACCCTGTTCTTTGATGGAGCATCCAATACACTCGGCAATGGTATTGGCGATGTACCCATATCTCAGGAAGGGTTTCATACTCCCTTTACTGCCAGAATTTACTTCAATTGTACGAACAACATGGCAGAATACAAAGCGTGCATCTTTGGTCTCAAAGCTGCCATAGACCTGGGAATCAAATCCTTAGATGTGTTTGGAGATTCAGCTTCGGTCATCAGTCAGATCAAAGGGGAATGGGACACCAAACACCCTAACCTTATCCTTTACAAAGAACATGTCTTGACATTGCTGCCACATTTTGAGAAGATTACCTTTGAGCATTTCCCGCGAGAGGAAAATCAGCTAGCAGACGCACTAGCCACAATGTCATTTATGTTTAAACTTAAATGGGATAACGAGGCTCCCCAGATCACCATCAAACGAATGGACGAACCAGCACACTGTCATGAGATTAATACTGAAGAAGTAGTGGACCAACCTTGGTTTCACGAAGTCAAGAGGTATCTCGAGGCTCAAGAATATCCAGAAGGAGCTTCAATCAATGATAAAAAGTTCTTAAGGAGATTCTCTGCTAAGTTCTTCCTTAGTAATGGTATCCTATATAAATGCAATCCTGAATCTGTGTTACTTCGGTGCGTAGATAAGGTTGAAGCTGAAAGGATCATAGCTGAATTGCATGAAGGCACTTTTGGCACCCATTCTAGTGGGCATACGATGGCAAAGAAAATCCTACGGGCAGGCTATTACTGGTCTACCATGGAAGAAGATTGTTATCAACACTCTCGAACCTGCCATAAGTGCCAAATTTATGCTGACAAGGTGCACGTACCTCTGGTTCCTCTGAATATCTTGACGGCTCCCTGGCCCTTTGCTATGTGGGGAATTGATATGATTGGGGAAATCAAGCCAACAACCTCCAATGGACACCGCTTCATCTTAGTGGCCATTTTTATTTTACAAAGTGGGTGGAGGCAGCTTCCTTCGCTTCCGTTACCAAGAACATTGTTGCCCGCTTCATCAAGCAAAATCTCATCTGCCGATACAGTATCCCCGAAAGGATCATCACTGACAACGGTACAAATCTCAACAACACTATGATCACCGCATTGTGCGAGCAATTCAAGATTCAACATCATAACTCTTCTCCCTATCAGCCGAAGATGAATGGTGCTGTAGAAGCTGCAAATAAGAACATTAAAAAGATCATACAGAAAATAACAGTCACATACAAAGATTGGCATGTACCATTCGCTCTCCACGGATATCGTACCACGGCTCGCACATCATGTGGGGAACACCCTATTCTTTGGTTTATGACATGGAGGCTGTCTTGTCTATTGAGGTTTAGATCCCCTCTTATGAAGGATGCAGGATTGAACAAAGACGATTGGATCCAGACTCGACTTGATCAACTGAATTTGATTGATGAAAAGAGGCTTACTGTTGTTTGCCATGGTAAAATGTATCAAAAACAGATGATCAAGGCTTTCAATAAGAAAGTCATACACCAAGTGTATCGAGTTGGGGATCTAGTGATCAAACGCATTATCTTGCCACAAGGTGATCCCAGGGGCAAATGTACTCCTACCTATGAAGGACCATTTGTAATCAAAAACATATTCTCCGGTGGGGCAATGATCTTGACCACCATGGATGGCCACGACCTACCACACCCTGCAAACACGGACATAGTCAAAAGATACTACACATATGAGACCCGCTAGGTTGACACACCTAGGAAAAACAAGGGCATCCTGACAAACCAAAAAGGTTCGGGCAAAAATTAGGGATAAAACAAAAAAAATTGTACACTCAGCTAGTTGAAAACCCAAAAGGGCGACTTGGGCAAAAAAGGGTTTCCTAGTGGACTGAAAACCCGAAAGGGCTGTCCAGGAAAAAGTTAGGGAATTAAAGCGTATGACTATGTCCCGTTGGATCACTTTATGGCCAAACTTTGGTTTCCACTGATAAACTCAGAGTTTCTGATCAATTCAATCAGCTTCGGACAAGGCAACAAATAGACAAGATGCTCGGAGATACGAAGGCTATAGTAGAATGGAAACCCCATGGGATTTTTTGTACACATAGCTATCTTTTCTTTGTATTAAAATTTTCTTTTTTTTAAGACAGCATTCTCTTACTAGAATGTTTGTCTCCTTGTGCAAAAAATACTTATTCAAAGTCAATACAAAATATTCCTTTGAAAGTGCAAAAACTATTTGTCTTTTCTTTACGCTTGTTTTGTTTACAAAAACGTCCAATGATTCATTGTTGAGCATATGCATTTGAACATAACTACTGTTTACAAATAAACGAAATGAAAAGAGGAAATTACTGATAGGTTGAAAGGATAGAGAAACGTCTCTAGGCTATTCCACAAGTAATCCCCTGCAGTACGTCGTTTAAATCCCCAGCGGAGAAAAATTTCAAATTATTGTGAATCCCCAATAGAAGTCGTCAAATTTCTCAGGATTCCCCAATAATATTTTACAAACAACACATGGAATTGCCCTTAAAACAGAGTTTACTTCAATCGACATAAATTCATCAACACTTCAACTTCAGAGCATGAAGACTTATATATCCTCAGCAGCAGCCAGGGATTTATTTTCCCCAATCTAACAGCAGTGCAGCAAACTAGCTCATATACGCATACATTGCATCTGCTGTACCCCAAAATTTTCCCTCTCATTTATCAAAACTTTTCTTACAAGACTTCTTGGACTCAAGACAAGATCAGGGTTTGCTCAGCTCAAGAAATCTCATCTTGCACTGATAACCCAAAATTAGGGTTTGACTTTGCACATGTATTTTTGGATCACCAAAGCTTCATGTGACTTTCATACATCATTTTGGACCCCTAAGATTGCTCATGTTAAGTTTCAAGCCTTGAACCACATTTTTGGTCAGTCAATTGGACAGTTGACCTAAAAATCAGTTGTATTGGGGAAAAAGTCAACTATGGCCAATTTACAGTCAAACTTCATAATTTTTGATCCACATCAACATTTTAGACTCATATGTACCATTTGATCAAGTTTGATCACAACTCCTCAAGAAATTTGATCAAATCATCAAAAGGGCAAAATGGTCAAAATTAGGGTTTTGATTGAGAAAGGGAGATTTCTGATTTTTAAACTAGCCAATGACCAATTGAGTTCTAACATGATTTCACGGGTTAAATGGCATCATCTTGACCTAATTGCATGGTTCAAAAGATCTCAAGTTCATTGGATTGACAGATAAAATTTGCAGTCAACTGATCAAAAGTCAATTGTATACTGAAAAGTCAAACTTTGACTTTTTGGTCAAAATCAAGTGCCAAGGTTCATAATTCATCAAGATATGTCAAAATATGAAACTTGTTTACCAAGAAAACCAAATTTGAAAATTAGGGTTTTAATTTGAAAATTTTCATAACTTAGAATTTTTCTAAGTATAAAAATTTTCTTATTTTTTTCTCAACTTTTCACCACTTTTTCACCATGGTGCATTTTGATTCAAGAAAAGTTCCCAACATGAAAGTTGTAGTCCTCCATTAAATATACAACTTTGCTTCACAAACTTTTCCCTAAAGATGATTGGATCTCAAGTTCTGAATTTGTGAATATAGGCCCATGAACTAAATAACTTAGTGAAATTTTGCCCTAATTTAGGCAGGTTTTGGACCCAACTTCATGGATATTTTTCACCTAGTTCCAAGAGGTATCTCAAAATTCATTTCAAATATGGATTATAGAGCACATTGCAATCTTTCCAAAATGTCAAAGAACTCTCCAAGATCATTTTTGAGTAGGGAGAATCGAAGAGAGGAAGTTGGCATTTTCTCACTTTTGTTCAAGCCATTTTCACATAAAATCAAGTTGCAAATCAAACCTATGCTTGTTATATCTTGCTTTACAGGTCCTAAGCTTAATATACACTCCATAATTAAATGCATACTCAGTTTAAAAAGCCTTTATCTTTGCTTTTGAAGCTTTACACAAGATGTATTTCCATTTTGGACAAAAAGGTTACAATGCCATTTTCATAAAGATGAACTTTTGCAACTTTGTCAATCTTGATCATTGAACCTGTCCCCTTGATGCATACAAAATACACAGCTCTAAAGCAAGTTGTACAAGCTCATACCAACCCTAAGCAAGCTGGTACAAGCATGTGAAGCATGGGTCTTGTCACTTTGCTTCAAGTACAAGAAAGTTGGCAAAAAGGCTAGCATTGATAGATCTGTTGGGAAGCTGACTTTGGATCACTTATGTACAAATATACAAACTTTGTATAAGGCATAACACGCTTGGCTTGGACTGGGAACTCTCTAAAAATGAAAAAACACCACAAAACTGCCCAAGCTCACAGTTTTCTGCAAAAGCACAGCCAACTCTCATTTGGCTCATGCGTTTTGTGTTTAATCAACTCAAACATCTTATTCACTTGATACCTAGCCAATCCAAGCCATCACCCTGGTTCTGTAACCCCTATTTCAGCATCTGCCATTTTCAATTTGGAAGCTTGCAGTTGGAATTGGTCAGAGAGTTCCAGCCATCCTTAGAGCCAGATAAGCATTGGAATAGGTTCAGGGAAGTTCAAGGAAGCTTATACAATCACCAGACCTCCATTAAAGTCCCTACATTGTCCTGCACGATTCCAACTGAAGGAGGTATTTTCTTAAACTTTATCTCTGTATATTGGCAACTTCAAGCCACGGTTTGTGAAGGAAAAATGTAGTCCTTATCATAACGAAGTTGTACATACCATTACTTTGCATTTATATTACTTGTGCTAAGAGAATTTGAAGATTGAAAACTCTGAAAAAATTAGGTCACGATTTGGGGATTCCAAAATTCTCTTTGATCTTTAAGATTTAGGTTACATAATTTATATGGTTGGAATCGTGAGCTCAAATGCCACATTTTTCATGTTATGAGTTTTAGTTTTTATGCAAGCATAAGCAAGTTACAGGTTTGAACATGGAAGCGTGAAGAGGAGATGAACGAAGGACAGGGATGATGGCTTATGGGATTTTTGTTGCTTTGGCCTTTTTGTTTTTGCTAATCACACCCCCCTGACTTGCTACTGCACCCCCTTGACTTAACTATTTTATATTTTTTTTTATATTTTCATATTTAATACTTTTGTTTATTTTTTTCTAAATGATAAAAAATCCTAAAAAATAATTTTTTTATTTTCACACTTTTATTTTACTTTTTAAATTATTTTCTCACGTAAAAAAATAGTTTATTTTGATAAATAGAATTTATTTTCTTAAATAACTTATAAATATAATTAAAAATACTTAATGTTTTTATTATACATTTTATACTCATAAATACTTATTTTCTACACATATTTAATTTTTAATATTTAAACATAATATTATTTATTATTTTTTATATAAAAAATATACAAAATAATAATATGAAACATTATTTTCTTTGAATAAAAATTAGGGTTTCATCCCTTTCAAAAAGAATTAATTATTTTTCCTTTTTTTTAGGTCTAAACTAAGTACTTTTCATACAAAAAACAAGACATAAAAAATCTTTTCTTTTACATACATATTGCATTGCATTTTAAATATTTGTATTATATTTATTTAAATTCGCGCATATTCGATTTGGTTGTAATAATATATTTAGCTTTATATTTGTGCAAATCATCATTCAAACTTGTATTCCCCCCTCCCATAAAAATTGTTGTAATAACTTAGTTTATTTTACGTAATTTATCACTTTATATACTATGACTAGTAATTAGGGTTTGCATGACAAGAACAAAAACAGAGCAAAATAAAAAAACCCTAAATGCAAGATAAAAGCATGAAAATGATACCCTTTGCATACAAGCACCCTTAAGGTTTATCCCACTTGGTTGCCTAAAATAAAATGGCCACGTTACGCATGCGAAGTATCTTGGCAAAACAAAAAAAATATAAGATCATAGTCCCTCGATGACGCTATTCAAAAGTTGCCTAAACAAAATGATCTTGGTCCCTCAAAATGCTAAGATACTTGGCAACATTGCTATCATGGTTATACGATGACCCACGCCTGTCCCGTTTACATCCAAAGATAGGGTTGCTTACCAAATCAATGGTAAGTCAGCAATGTCAAAGGAATAAAAAATGCACAAGAAAGACATTTGAGTAGGTAGATAGCTTCTAAGTTACTTGCTCCATTTCAAACAATCCTTGCTATTTTCAAAAACAAACACACACACATTTCAAAACATCTTACAAAACATTGAAAACATTTTCAAAAGACAAACATCTTTGTATACATTCTTACGAACGAGAATCATTACAAAGATTGCCTAAACGAATGGCCTCTTTTACAAAATACTTTCAAAATCACACCAAACACCATTTCAAACAAAACAAAGCAAGTGATCTAAACAAGTAACTAAGAGCGCATGGAAAACCATGGATGAAAAGGGTGCTAGCACCTTCCCTTTTCATAATCTACCCCCCGAACCCAAGAAAACATCTCAAAGGTCTTTCCTGTGCTTTTTTACCTTTCCTTTTGGATAAAAGAAAAGTCGGTGGCGACTCTTGCTAACCGCGACATTTGCGACAAAACTCAAAACCCTCAAGTCAGTTCTCCCACCGTATCACAGAACTAGCGACTCTGTTGGGATAAATTTAAAAGTGGGGTTACCTTAGGGTTTAGATCACATTTATTTGCTTACATTGTTTGACTTGTTTTCTTTACAATTTTTGTTCTTTGTTTGGGTTTGAATCCTCCACCCGGATTTGGGAAACATTATAGGTAAATAGAAATACATTGTGGAAACTGTGCGGGGTATATCGACATGGTATAAGGAATAGCTATGTTAGTGTGACATATTTGTGGGTACCGGTAGCCTTTGAGTCAATCAAAGAGAATACAGGGCCACTGATTGATGTCATGAAGCACTAATGAACTTCTAGAACCTTTACTTTACCAACTTGGCCTTTTAGGATGTAGTGAGATGACCGGCTTTGGTGCAGTCCGAAGTTGGTAGATACTCGATACTACACTCATTGAGGTTTGGTTTCTTGGGATATTTCGGTCGCCATTAAAGAGGCTTGAGCTGAGACAATGACCAAGGAAACAATCCAGTGATATTGAGCTCCTTAGAACCCGGTTACTATTGTTAGGACAGGTTGAGCCAACTAAACTTCAAGAGGGTACTTACCTATGAAACCCCATGCAAGCCTAAAAACTTTCTTCATTTGCTTGTACATATATACTTGTGCATAACATCATGAACATCATGAACATCATATGCATTCACTAACCATTTCAAGGATTTTGGAGATTCATCTTTGTTCTTGTTTTGTAGGTTATGGATTCACTTCGCAGGAAAACTATCCAAATTAACCTTGTAAGAATTCCTCCACAACTCAAGGAGCTAGCTTCAAGGATCCCTGAGAACTCTCCATTCACCAAGAGACATGGTCGTCTACTCAACTTGGTCACTTCCAACACAGAGGAGGATATGATGAAGGTTCTCTTCCAGTTCTTTGACCCTTTGCATCATTTCTTCACATTTCCTGACTATCAACTTATGCCCACTTTGGAAGAATTCTCTCAACTTCTGAGGATTCCGATTCTCAATCAACTACGCTTCAACGGTACAGAAAGAGGTCCAAAGTCAGAAGAGATTTCTCAAGCCCTGCACTTGCACTCATCTGATGTCACAACACATTGGGAAACTAGAAGTGGTGTCAAAGGCTAAAATAAAATGGCCATGTTACGCATGCGAAGTATCTTGGCAAAACAAAACAAATATAAGATCATACTCCCTCGCTGACGCTATTCAAAAGTTTCCTAAAAAAATGATCTTGGTCCCTCAAAATGCTAAGATACTTGGCAACATTGCTATCACGGTTATACGATGACCCACGCCTGTCCCGTTTACATCCAAAGATAGGGTTGCTTACCAAATCAATGGTAAGTCAGCAATGTCAAAGGAATAAAAAATGCACAAGAAAGACATTTGAGTAGGTAGATAGCTTCTAAGTTACTTGCTCCATTTCAAACAATCCTTGCTATTTTCAAAAACAAACACACACACATTTCAAAACATCTTACAAAACATTGAAAACATTTTCAAAAGACAAACATCTTTGTATACATTCTTACGAACGAGAATCATTACAAAGATTGCCTAAACGAATGGCCTCTTTTACAAAATACTTTCAAAATCACACCAAACACCATTTCAAACAAAACAAAGCAAGTGATCTAAACAAGTAACTAAGAGCGCATGGAAAACCATGGATGAAAAGGGTGCTAGCACCTTCCCTTTTCATAATCTACCCCCCGAACCCAAGAAAACATCTCAAAGGTCTTTCCTGTGCTTTTTTACCTTTCCTTTTGGATAAAAGAAAAGTCGGTGGCGACTCTTGCTAACCGCGACATTTGCGACAAAACTCAAAACCCTCAAGTCAGTTCTCCCACCGTATCACAGAACTAGCGACTCTGTTGGGATAAATTTAAAAGTGGGGTTACCTTAGGGTTTAGATCACATTTATTTGCTTACATTGTTTGACTTGTTTTCTTTACAATTTTTGTTCTTTGTTTGGGTTTGAATCCTCCACCCGGATTTGGGAAACATTATAGGTAAATAGAAATACATTGTGGAAACTGTGCGGGGTATATCGACATGGTATAAGGAATAGCTATGTTAGTGTGACATATTTGTGGGTACCGGTAGCCTTTGAGTCAATCAAAGAGAATACAGGGCCACTGATTGATGTCATGAAGCACTAATGAACTTCTAGAACCTTTACTTTACCAACTTGGCCTTTTAGGATGTAGTGAGATGACCGGCTTTGGTGCAGTCCGAAGTTGGTAGATACTCGATACTACACTCATTGAGGTTTGGTTTCTTGGGATATTTCGGTCGCCATTAAAGAGGCTTGAGCTGAGACAATGACCAAGGAAACAATCCAGTGATATTGAGCTCCTTAGAACCCGGTTACTATTGTTAGGACAGGTTGAGCCAACTAAACTTCAAGAGGGTACTTACCTATGAAACCCCATGCAAGCCTAAAAACTTTCTTCATTTGCTTGTACATATATACTTGTGCATAACATCATGAACATCATGAACATCATATGCATTCACTAACCATTTCAAGGATTTTGGAGATTCATCTTTGTTCTTGTTTTGTAGGTTATGGATTCACTTCGCAGGAAAACTATCCAAATTAACCTTGTAAGAATTCCTCCACAACTCAAGGAGCTAGCTTCAAGGATCCCTGAGAACTCTCCATTCACCAAGAGACATGGTCGTCTACTCAACTTGGTCACTTCCAACACAGAGGAGGATATGATGAAGGTTCTCTTCCAGTTCTTTGACCCTTTGCATCATTTCTTCACATTTCCTGACTATCAACTTATGCCCACTTTGGAAGAATTCTCTCAACTTCTGAGGATTCCGATTCTCAATCAACTACGCTTCAACGGTACAGAAAGAGGTCCAAAGTCATAAGAGATTTCTCAAGCCCTGCACTTGCACTCATCTGATGTCACAACACATTGGGAAACTAGAAGTGGTGTCAAAGGCTAAAATAAAATGGCCATGTTACGCATGCGAAGTATCTTGGCAAAACAAAACAAATATAAGATCATACTCCCTCGCTGACGCTATTCAAAAGTTTCCTAAAAAAATGATCTTGGTCCCTCAAAATGCTAAGATACTTGGCAACATTGCTATCATGGTTATACGATGACCCACGCCTGTCCCGTTTACATCCAAAGATAGGGTTGCTTACCAAATCAATGGTAAGTCAGCAATGTCAAAGGAATAAAAAATGCACAAGAAAGACATTTGAGTAGGTAGATAGCTTCTAAGTTACTTGCTCCATTTCAAACAATCCTTGCTATTTTCAAAAACAAACACACACACATTTCAAAACATCTTACAAAACATTGAAAACATTTTCAAAAGACAAACATCTTTGTATACATTCTTACGAACGAGAATCATTACAAAGATTGCCTAAACGAATGGCCTCTTTTACAAAATACTTTCAAAATCACACCAAACACCATTTCAAACAAAACAAAGCAAGTGATCTAAACAAGTAACTAAGAGCGCATGGAAAACCATGGATGAAAAGGGTGCTAGCACCTTCCCTTTTCATAATCTACCCCCCGAACCCAAGAAAACATCTCAAAGGTCTTTCCTGTGCTTTTTTACCTTTCCTTTTGGATAAAAGAAAAGTCGGTGGCGACTCTTACTAATCGCAACATTTGCGAAAAAACGCAAAACCATCAAGTCAGTTCTCCTACCGTATCACAACATCCATATATCATAAACATTGATAACACGAATGCATTATACTATGCATTTCATACAACATAAACATTATGTTTTAGCTAACATTTTAACCTTTTCAGGATAAGATTAACAACTATCGTTAACAATATTCAATCTTGATACAATTCAGATACGCTCCAGACACGGATTCCATTCTGATACTCATTCAGATTCAACCTCTCAGATACAGTTCATATATGCTCCAGACACGGATGCCATTCTTATACTCATTCAGATTTGACCGCTCGATACAGTTTAGATACGCTCCAAACACGGATTCCATTATGATATTCATTCAGATTTAACCTTTTAATACAATTCAGATACGCTCCAAACACGGACGCCATTCTGATGCTCATTCGGATATAACTTTCAGATACAGTACAGATATGCTCCAAACACAGATTCCATTATGATATTCATTTAGATTCGACTTTCAGATACAGTACATATACGCTCTAGACACGGACGCCATTCTGATACTCATTCTTCTAGCTTACAAATTATAATTCAACAATCACCTTTGATGGCATCTTTAAGCCCATCTCCTACAACTTTTTGTCGCCTCTCCAAATGGCATTTGTAAGCCCATTCCTTCTATAATTACATCATCGAGTGAAACTTTATGGGCACTTTAGTGTCCAATCATCTTCCACCTTCGAGTCACGAATGGAAAAACTCTCCAGTCTAATTGTTCAGGTTTAAGAAGATTGAACAGGAGCAGCTGTTGTACCCCAAAATTTTCCCTCTCACTTATCAAAAGTCAACTGTGCACTAAAATGTCAAACTTTGACTTTTTGGTCGAATTAAAGTGCCAAGGATCATAATTCATCAAAACATGTCAAAATGTGAAAAAATTTCATCAAGAAACCAAAGATTTAAAATTTGGATTTGAAAAGTTGAAAAATTCTAACTTAGAAAATTTTCTAAGTATAGAAAATTTCTTATTTTTCTCAACTTTAAGCCAAATTTTCACCATGATACAAGATGATTCAAAAGAAGTTCCCAAAATGAAAGTTGTAGATCTCCAAGAAATCTACAACTTTGCTTCACACAATTTCTCCTAAAGATGCTTGGATCTAAAGATATAATTTTATGAATACATGCTCATGAACTAAATTAACTTAGTGAAATTTTGCCCTAGTTAGGCAGGTTTTTTACCTAACTTCATACCAATTTTTCACATAGTTCCAAGGGGAATATTTGGAAGCAATTCAAATATGAATTGTAGAGCACATTTCAAGATTTCCAAAATGTCCAATAACTCCTTGAGATCATGTTTGAGTAGGGAGAATCGAAGAGCTGAAGTTAGGGTTTTCAAACTTGATTATAGGTCATTTTCATGATGAACCAAAATTCAAATCTTCAAAATGGTTGTACAATCTTCACTTTTCAGGCCTCAAACTCGTTTTTCACTCCACCATTAATGGGTTGCACAAGGTTTCATGCCCTAAGCCAAGCATTCAATGCATTGTACAAGAAAATAGCCATTTTTAGAAGAAAGGCAACATTGTTATTTTGGAAAAGCATGCTTTTTGCATTTTTCCATTTCTTGAGCCTTGGACTTGTTCTTTCTACACAAACCAAGTCTCTAAACCTGAGAAAAACATGTTTAAAGCTTCAAGCCACGCTATAAGCTCAGATTGATGCCTTAAGAAGTCACTTCTCACACTTTCTTCAAAAACAAGAAATGTAGCAAGACATGTGATCTTGAACTTCTGAGCAAGCACAAGTCCTCTAACCTATTGCTCTATATAAAGCCATCATTTTGCAACAAAACCACGAATGCCCAAGCCTTGAAACACCCTAAAATCATAAATTGCATACCAAGCCTCCAACCTTTCCATTTCTGACTTGTGAACTGAATCTTCCACTCCACTCGCGCGTTTTCAGGCCTTTTGCTTCCCTAAGCTTCCCTACCTTACAAGTAAACCATCCCACACCATGAAACATCATTGTAACTCCATCTTCCCCATTGTTGAACTTCAAAAATAGAGTAACACAAGTGGACTTCTCCAGATCATTCCAGCCACCCTCAAGACAAGCTAAGAATTGCATTAGCTTCCTAGAGGTTCAAGGAGGCTAACCTGATCATCACAACATCCTAAAGCAAGCTCATTTCCAAAACACGATTTCCGTTTTCAAGGTGAGTTTTCTATTTTTCTAACTCTTAATACAAGCATAGTTAGATTTCCATTTATGAATATACAATGTAGACATCATTGCTACAAAGTTGTACATATCCATAGCTTGCATTTATTTGGCCTGAGTTTAGAGAATTTTGAGTTTGAAGTATCTGGAAAAATTAGGTTAAGAATTAAGGCCAACAAAATTCTCTCTGATCTTGGACTTATAGTTTTAGTTATGCACATGGTTAGAATCGTGAAGTAAAATGCTATCATATTCATGATATCACTTTCCATTTTTGTTGAGAGATGAAAGAGTTACAGGGAGTCTGGCTGGCTAGAGGTTGAAGATGAAGTACATGGCAAGAAAGTGTTTTATGTTATGTATTTTTGTTTTCATTTGAACTAACGGATGTACAGCCACCCCAGTGGCAAGGCAGCGCGCAGAAATGCCTTAGGTCACGGGTTCGAGCCTTGGCGCTACCTTTTGCAATTTTCCACATTTTATCATCTTTTTTTTGTTTGCAGCGTGGGCTTATGAGCATTGGGCCTGATATTTTTACTAATTTTCTGCCTCCAGTTTACTCATGGCACCCCCGGCCCATATATTTTATTTAATATTTTTATTTTCATTATATTTTATCAAATATATTTTTCTTAATAATACAAAAATCTTTAAAAAAAATGATAAATATTATATTTTGTTTATTTTATTTTATTTTCTCATAAAAAATATTTTTATTTAGTCATATATTAACTATTTTTCTTAATAAACTTGTGAATTAAAATATAATTAGGTTAATTATTTTTTTTCTTTTTTTCTTACACATATTAATATTTTATTTTATTATATAAAAAGACTGAGATATTTCATAAATACCATTTATTATTTTCAAGACAAAAAAAATACAAAAAGAATACTTAAAGAAATTTTATTTTCTTTTAACAAATTAGAATTAGGGTTAATCAAAATCTTTTCTAAAAAAGTAATTTCCTTTTCTTAATTGATTTAAGTTTAACCTTGACTTATTTATTAGGCTTAGTTTAAAACTTTTTTCATATAAAAAAAAAAACAAAACAAAATCTTTTTTCTTGAATTTATATATCTTTGCATATTTAAATTTCCTTGTACATTATTTATTTCAATACTTGTATAAATTCAATTTGGTTGTAATAGATTAATTAGGTTTATATTAGTGCAATCCCCATTCATAATTTGTATACCCCCTCCCACAAAGTGTTGTAATAGCGTAGTAATCTTTAAATTTTGCAATTTATCGCTTTTATATAATATGCTAGTAATTAGGGTTTGTATGGCAAGATAAAATCAATAAAGTAGAAAACCCTAATCCAAGACAAAATCAAGCATGAAAATGACACACTTGCACACAAACACCCCTAGGGTTACTCCTCTTGATTGCCTTGAACAAAAATGGCCATATTACACATGTGAAGTATCTTAGCAAAACAAACAAATATAAGATTATAGTCCCTCGATGACGCTATCCAAAGTTGCCTTACAAAAATGATCTTAGTCCCTCAAAAATGCTATTATACTTTACAACATTGCTAATCATGGTTATACAATGACCCGCGCCCGTCCCGTTTACATCCAAAGATATGGTTGCTTACCAAATCAATGGTAAGACAACAATGTCAAAGGAAAAGAAAATGAACAAGAAAGACATTTGAGTAGGTAGATTACTTTTAGTTACATGCTCCATTTCAAACAAATATCCTTGCTATTTTCAAAACAAACACACACATTTTCCAACATCTTACAAACATTGAAAACATTTTCAAAAAAAGACAAACATCTTTGTATACATTCTTACGAATAAGAATCATTACAAAGATTTCCTAAACGATGGCCTCTTTTACAAAATACTTTCAAAACCACACAAAGCATAATTTAAAACAAAAGCAAGAGATCTAGCAAGTAACTAAGAGCCCATGGAAAACCATGGATGAAAAGGGTGCTAATACCTTCCCTTTTCATAATCTACCCCCCGAACTCAAGAAACAATCTCAAAGGTATTTCCTGTGCTTTTTTACCTTTCCTTTTGGATAAAAGAAAAGTCGATGGCGACTCTTGCTAACCTCAACATTTGTGATCAAACGCAAAACAATCAAGTCAGTTCTCCTACCGTATCACAGTAGTAATTTTACTTTCCGCAATTTAGCACTTTATATAAATGATAGTAATTAGGGTTTTGTATGGAAAGAATTTATCAACAAGTAGCAAACCATAATTCATGATAAACAATGCATGTAAATCAAACACACTTGCACACTTACACCCTTAGGGTAATTCCACTTTGTTGCCTTACAAAAAATGGACATGTTATACATGTGGGATATCTTAGCAAAAAGCAATCAAAAATACAAGATCATAGTCCCTCGATGATGCTATCAATGTTTCCTTTCAAAATGATCTTAGTCCCTCAAAGAGAAATGCTAAGATATCTCATAACATTGCTATCATGACTATACGATGACCCACACCCGTCCCTTTACATCCAAAGATAAGGCTTCTTACCAATCAATGGTAAGATAGCAATGTCAAAGGAAAGGAAGAAATGAACAAATAATTTTGAGTAGGTAGATTGTTCCTAGTTGCTTGCTCATCTTTAAAACAAACATCCTTTCTTATTTTAAAAAAAAACACCAAACACTTTCAAAACAAACATTTTCAAAAACACTTCCGAAACATGAAATATTTTCAAAAGCCCAACACTTTGTATACGTTCTTACAAACGAGAACCATTACAAATTTTGCCTAAACAAAGGCGTCTTTTCGAAATACTTTCAAAAACCACACAAAGCACATTTTCAAACAAAAGCAAGTGATCTAGCAAACTAAGAGCCCATAGATAACTATGGATGAAAAGGGTGCTAATACCTTCCATTTTCATAATCTACCCGCCGAACTCAAGAAATAATCTAAAAGGTCTTTCCTGTTCTTTTCAGCCTTTCCTTCGTTGGATAAAAGAAAAGTCAGTGGCGACTCTTGCTAACCGCAACAATTGCGATAAAACACAAAACACCCAAGTCAGTTCTCCCACCATATCACACAATGCATGGAGTTTCCCTTCCCCAACAAAGTTTATTTCTCTAAAAAAGGAAACCCATCTATCAACACTTCAACTCCAGCAAGATATGAAGACTTACACTCCTCATTCCCAGCAGCAGTCAAGGATTTATTTTCCCCAGTCCAGCAACATTATAACAGAATAACTAATATGTTCATACATTGTATTCATACATCATATCATCGACAACACAAATGCATATATCACAATCTCATTTATTTGGAGAAACATCATTATGACATGCATTTCATACATCATGGCATTGCATACAACTAACTCTTTACCTTCTCAGGAAAGATCAATCAACAGAAAATTATCATCAAACAATTTTCGACAAGACAGAACAACTATCTCTACGACCAACAAGAACAAGTTCCAAATTAATACCTGAAATGAAACAAGACAACTATATATGAACAAATTGTTTGTAGACTAATTCCAGAAACAAGACGGGGTGATTATCTACATGGTGAATACTTCCTTCAGACCTCTGTTTGTTCAGTTTAAATCAATCAATGGTTTATCCTGATTCCTTTTCGGTAGACACTTACTTTGGTTCAAATAAATCACTCCAAAGATTTATCCTGATTCTTTCCAGTTAAAGAATATATTTAAGATCTCTACTGGTTCGGTTTAAATCAATCAATGGTTTATCCCGATTTCATTCTAGTATACACTTTCCCTGGTTCAGATAAATCGCTCCAAAGATTTATCCTGATTCTTTCTAGTTAAAGAATATTCAAGACCTTGCTGGTTCAGTTTAAATCGATCAATGGTTTATCCTAATTCCTTTCTATTAGAAACTTTCTCTGGTTCAGATAAATCGCTCCAAAGATTTATCCTGATTCTTTCCGGTTAAAGAATTTTCAAGACCTGTGCTGGTTCAGTTTAAATCGATCAATGGTTTATCCTGATTCCTTTTTAGTAGACACTTTCTCTGGTTCAGATAAATCGCTCCAAAGATTTATCCTGATTCTTTCCAGTTAAATAATATTCAAGAACTCTGCTGGTTCAGTTTAAATTGATCAATGGTTTATCCTGATTCCTTTCTAGTAGACACTTTCTCTGGTTCAGATTAATCGCTCTAAAGATTTATCCTTATTCTTTCCAGTTAAAGAATTTTCAAGACCTTTGTTGGTTCAGTTTATATTGATCAATTGGTTATCCTGATTCATTTTCGGTAGACACTTTCTCTGGTTCATACAAATTACTCCAAAGATTTATTCTGATTCTTTTCAAGACCTCTGTTGGTCCAGTCTAAATCAATCAATGGTTTATCCTGATTCTGTTCTGGTAGACACTTCTTATGTTTCAGCTTAAATCAACCAAATATTTATTCTAATTCTTTTCCAGTTGAAGTCAAGCTTAGACTTAGTCTAATTTCTGTCAACGATCACCTTTGGATGGCATTTGTAAGCCCATCTCCGACAACTATCCATCATTTTTCCAAATGGCATCTTTAAGCACATTCCCTACACAATCAACCACCACATCATCAAGTGCAAATTTCTAGGCACTCTAGTGTTCAATCATCTTCCACCTTCAAGTCACGAATGGAAGACTGGTCAATCTAACTCTTCAGGTCTAAGAAGATTGAACAGGGGCAGTTGTTGTACCCGAAAATTTTCCCTCTCATTTCTCAAGATATTTCCTCACAAGTATTTTCAAAAGTTCAAATTTGCACAAGTAAAATTGGATTTTAATGTCCCTGTAATTTCTATGGATCATATTGGATTTCCAAGCATCGGGTTAAAGAGGAAAACATTGTCAGAGCAAAATAGTTAAATTTGAGTTTTTGACAAAATTGGTGAAAAACAAGTTTTCTTCGATTCAAGCCAGCTTCGATTGGGCTTGGATTCCCTTTGCTAGCTTCTTTCAATTCATAAGGAAATGACCTTCTGAAAAGCTTCCTTTGATTCAGAAGGAAATGACCTCTTTGCCAACTTCATTCGATTCAGAGAGAAATGACCTTCATACTAGCTTCTTTAGGCCAGCAAGCATAAGGCAAAGGCACCCTGTTTGGCCTCCTTCGATTCAGGAGGAAAAGGTCTTTTCTGGTTTCCTTCGATTGTGCCCTTTACCTCATGCATGCTTTCTTCGTTTAGGCATGTGGCCCCCTTTAACACAAGCTTAGGTTGCTTTCTTCGTATGGGTTTATGGTTCCCTTCGAATGCAAGTTTGGGTTGAATCTTTCATTTGTCCATATGACCCCTTGCAGGCAAGTTTGAGTGGGCAGTGGTTCTTCATGCAAGCTTTCATTTGAGAAAAGGCTCCTTGAATGTTTGCTTGGAGTCATAAAACAATAACTTCCTAAAGCTTTCCTTTGATTCATAGGCCATTTGTCCTTTGCTTGATTCCTTCGAATCACAAAAAAACCAGGACTCCCTTCAGGTCAGTGTGCACAAAGCAAAAAGCTTCCCCATGGCTGGCATTCACAAGGCAATGGCGCCCACAAAGCATTGGATACTTTTATGCTAGTTTTGACTGGGCAATATTTCCTTTAGAAACAGTCTGTTTCGACACACATAATTTTTATACCATGACACACACCTTGGTGGCCCATTCGAAGGACATGCGTTGACATATCTGGGTTGCCTTTTTTAAAGGATACGCAAGTTGGCGCTTTCGAAGGACAAACACATAGTCTATTCGAAGGACACATATTTGGCCCTTTCAAAGATACACACATGACCCATTCAAAGGACATGTCTGGGTGTCCCATTCAAAGGACACGTTTGATGGCCCATTCGAAGGACCTGCAAGACATACCTTAAGACATATTTTGGTGACCCATTCAAGGGGCACACATTTGGCTCCTTCGAAGGATGCACAAAAAGAGCCTATTCGAAAGACACTTGTTGGATGAAAATCAAATAATATTGCTTGAAGAAGGATCTAGTCGAAGGTAGTCAAAATAAACGGTGGAGATATCAAAAGATGCTTGTTGCTAAGTACAGGCCTGCTATACTGGCCATAACACTCCAAAAATGCTACAAAGCAGCACTGCAATGCTGCCCCATTCTCGCACCAAAATGGCATACAAGACTGTACCTCGAAGACTACAAGAACAACATACCCTTTTTGTTTAAATTTATTTTATTTTCCATCCTAAACATCATCCATAATCGTCTATAAATATGAGCCTCCGCCATACATCTTAGGGCCCCCTGATTGTTGCAAAAAACTCTTGTTGTGAGAAAGTTATCAATTTCTCTAAACTCTCAAACACTATCAAACGTTCTTAAATACTCCTGACACTTCACTTCTAAAATAAAAATCAGACCCCTTCATACACCAAGTGAACCTTTCAATTCACTCCTCAAATTTTCAGATAACCAACCTTCGACCCATTCCCCATTTGCAATATAATAGTCTTTTGATTCACTTGCTTACCTGTTGTAGAGTAACCTTCGATTCACTCACCACTATTACATACACTCTTTCGAATCAGTAACTGCTCAAACTAAGTAGTAACTAAACTAGCTTCAGGAAGATTCCATCAAAGTTCAATTTACCACCAAGGAAGTTACTTGTAGTTCCTTCGATTTAAGCGCTTCAATAGGTAAGCTCTCTCTAAATTTGGAAATATTCATTTAAATATCATGTGGACATACCAATAAAAAATAAAATGTAGATATCTCATCTAGGGAGTTTGATCATGCTTTAACCTTCGACCCTGATTTCCTATATGTTGAAAGTCTCAACCCTGACTAGTTAGACTTTGGATTTTGAGGCCCAATAATCTTATGCTAACCCCTGGACTGTAGCTTTCGAAAGTTACACTTGAATGTTGCATTTTTAAAAGTTTAAAACAGGTTCTTTGCATCCTTTGTTTAGATAAATATTCAAGCCTTTCAAATCTCAACCCGAGGGCCTAGCATTCCTGCAATCAAAGAAGGCAGCAAGGAGGTTAAGGCGAAGAGTGCACCTCATGTTAACTCCAAGCCCCAACCAAAAGAGGCGGAACAAAGATGAAATCGAAAAGGGTGACCTTACTGATTCCAGACCTAAATTGAAGGAAGCCAAGAAGGGCAGAATCGAAGAGTGTTGCTGTTTGAATCGAAATTTTCCTTTCTTTATTTTGTTTTGTCTTTACATTTTCTTGCTATTCAATATGGTTGTAATAGTGTAGGATTTATTTTTTGCATTTTTTATTGCTTTTGTACAAATGTTAGTAATTAGGATGTATGGCAAGATAAAATCAACAAGTGGATAACCTAAAATCAAAAGACTAAATGCATGCAATCAAACACACTTTGCATACATGCATCTCTAGGGTAATTTCACTTGTTGCCTCGGAAAAATAGTCATGTCCCTCGAATATGGGCATTTTAGCAAAGACCCATGATAAAAGATCGTAGTCTCTCGATGTTGCCTTCGGTAAACAATCTAGTCCCTAAACGAAAATTGCTAAGACGTCTCATAGGTTGCCTTCTATGACTACACAAACATCCCACGCCCATCCCTTCACATCCAATGATGGGGCTTCTTACCAAATCAATGGTAAGATAGAAACATCTAAAGGAGGAGGAAAAGAACATTAGACCTTTTGAGTAGGTAGGATGCTCATAGTTGCTCGCTTTCTCACAACAAAAACATTTTATACACCAACACTTTCATTTGAAACATTTTCAATAGACAAAACTCTTCGCACACATTCTTATAGAAACGAGAATCATTACAAAGACGTTTTTCAAAATCACTTTCAAAAACACATTCCACAAACATCTCTTTGAACTATTTTCGAAACCAACACTTTGTACGCGTTCTTATAGTAACGAGAATCATTACAAAGACGTTTTGAAAATACTTTCAAAACCCACACCACAAGCATATTTTCAAACAAAATTAAGTAATCTAGCAAGAAACTAAGATCCCGTAGATAACTACAGATGAAAAGGGTGCTAATACCTTCCCTTTTCATAACCTACCCTCCAAACTCAAGAAAATATCTAAAAAGGTATTTCCTGTTCTTTTCACCCTTTCTTTTGTTGGATAAAAGAAAAGTCAGTGGCGACTCTTGCTATCTGCAAGAATTGCGATCAAACTCAAAACAACCAAGTTAGTTCTCCCACCGTATTACAGATAAAAACAAGGAGGAAATATTGAAGTCTAGAGCTCTTAAGGTTTCAAGTTCAAAGTCCTCAAAGGACGAGCATACTAATGATAGTGAATCTTGTGATGAAGAAGACTTGGATGATGAACGAATGAGATTATTTTTGAGGAGATACAATCTATATATTAGGAAGAATGATGTCAAACACTCTGACAATAATCATGTAAAATTTAGAAGACAACCTGCATTCTCTAAAGATGAACACAACAAAAAGGACAAGGGAAAAGGTATATGCTATGAATGCGGAAACAAGGGTCATTATAGACCGGAGTGTCCATCAATTGCAAATAATAAAGTAAAGGGCCAAAGAAACAATTCTAGGAATTTTAGAAAAGCCTATGTTGCTTGGGATATTGATACTGATGTCTCAAGTGATGAAAGCTCAAGTGATAATGATGAAGAGGAAAATTATTGTTTCATGGAAAATTAACGTCAAAGAAAGAAAAAGAATGTGAATCATTCTTAATATGCTAATATTGATAAGTTGTCTTTTATAGAGTTAAAAACTGATTTTGACAATCTAAAAAAAGAAACATTATATGCTTTTAAGAAACTTGCTTCCAATGAAAAAGTTTGTACATACTTGGAAGAAAAGGTTGAAGAAAAAAATAATAAATTTGAAGCTTTAAAAATATCTATTGTAGATAGCCAAAATTGTGAAAATGTGGATGGGGAACCTTGTCGGTTCAGTTGTGAAACTTGTCAAATTCGGCAAAACAAAAGTGAGTACTCTTGAAGCTCAAGTGTACAAGGCATCACAACCTGTTGATATTTTTGCTATTAATTTTCCAAAGGTTGAAAAGCCTCAAAAAAATTATAATTTGATAAAGAGAGATGCAAATATCAAAAGTAAATATCTTCATAAGTTATTTTGTCACTATTGTTGCAAGAAAGGCCATATTATTGAAAAAATCATAATTTAGGTGCTTTTTAGTTCATAAAGGCAATTTCCAATGGTTTCCCAAAAGAAACAATTCTTTCACTCACTCCCAAGGACCTAATGAGAATTGGGTACTGTGATACGGTGGGAGAACTGACTTGAGGGTTTTTCATTTTATCGCAAATGTTGCAGTTAGCAAGAGTCGCCACCAACTTTTCTTTAATCCAAAAGGAAAGGTGAAAAAACACAGGAAAGACCTTTGAGATTATTTCTTGAGTTCGGGGGGTATATTATGAAAAGGGAAGGTATTAGAACTCTTTTCATCCATGGTTTTCCATGGGCTCTTAGTTACTTGATAGATCACTTGCTTTTTGTTTTGAAATTGTGCTTTGTGTGGTTTTGAAAGTATTTTGTAAAAGAGGCCATTGTTTAGGCAATCTTTGTAATGATTCTTGTTCGTAAGAATGTATTCAAGGATGTTTGTCTTTTTGAAAATGTTTTCAATGTTTGTAAAATGTTTGAAAATGTGCGTGTTTATTTTGGAAAACAGCAAGGATAGTTGTTTGAAAATAGAGCAAGTAACTAGAAGTAATCTACCTACTCAAATGTCTTTAAACGTTCTTTTCCTTATCCTTTAGATGCAGCTATCTTACCATTGATTTGGTAAGAATCCCCATCGTCGGATGTGAAAGAACGAGCGTGGGACATTTGAATAGTCATAGAAGGCAAATTATGTGACGTTTTAGCAATATCGTTTTAGGACTAGATCATTTTACCGAAGGCAACATCGAGGGTCATCAAAGGACTACGATCTTTTTTATCGAAGGGTCTTTGCTAAAACGTACCATATTCGAGGGACATGACTATTTTCCAAAAGGAAACAAAGTGAGATTACCCTAGAGGTGTTAGTGTGCAAGTGTGTTAGTTTGCATGCATTTTGTCTTCTATTTGAAAGTTATCTATTTATTGATTTTATCTTGCCATACATCCTATTTACTAGCAATATATGAAAAGCAAGTAAAAATGCGGAAATTAAAATCTAAGCTATTACATCACTTTAGGGGGATGGGGGTACAATTTAACAATAGGGATGAAATGGAGACTGAAATATTACAACCATATCGAATAATAATGAAAAAAAATGTAAAAATAATGCAAAACAAAGGGGAAAATGTACTTTGAACTGCTATGTGTCGACCCACGATGTTATGCATCGACACATAGCTTTTCTCTGCTCCTGTAAAACAAAATCAGTTCAGTATGGCTCGACACATAATGGGATGTTTCGACTCATGCACCTTCTTGTATCGATGCGAAACGCGTATGTGTCGACTCATAGGCTCTTCCAGCTTCTGTTTTGCAATCTCAACTCAGTATGGGTCGATACAGGGGGGTTATGTGTCAATACATGCTGTATTTTCCAGCCTTAAACATTGTTTTTCTTGTCTGTACAGGTTAGCATACAACATATGATGGATAAATGTAAATAAAAAATGAGTGAATAAGCCTAAATCATAAACAAACGACTAGTTCAAAGAGATAATAAAATACTACATCTTATCTTCAAGAACAAAAGATTGTTAATGATGTATAAAAAGATATCAAGTCAAGAGGACTTACCTTTGGGTTGCACTGGTTGTTTTAGATCTGAATGCTTTTCCAAATGCTGTGATGACTTTGTGAGTCTTCAGAAAGCTGCTCCGGACTGCTGGAACTGAGTTAGACTGTATTGTAATATTTTTGGTATTTTTGATGGTGAAGATGAATAGAACTACAAGGATTGTTTTTATGTTTGGACAAACTTTGTATGTGATGAAGTGTTTGGCTTATGGAGAGTTTGTATGGTGGAATGATGGGTTGGGGTTCTGTTTTGAATAAGAACAGAACTGGTTTTTTGAATGAATGAGATTTTGAGGGTTTACCAATATAACTTATGGCTTTTCTCCTTGTCCTTTCTCTCTATTTTTCTAACCTATTTCTCTTGTGATTGGCCTCTCTATTTATAGAGAAGGTTTGAGACTTGAACAAACTCAGATTTTGGATCACATGTTATGGCTAGGTTAGATTGTACATGAAGCAAGCTTGAAGATTATAGTTCCAATGCTTTGTACTTTGTTGCATAGAGATGTTGTACACTTTAAGCATGCCCTTCTGATTTTTTTATGTTGAGTGTAATTAGAACTACAAGTTAAAGGCTCAAAAAATTGACTTTATGATTAAAGTGAACTTTGCAAGAATGGCAATGGTGCCTTTGTGCCAAAAATGGAAAGATCACTTGGACAATGCTTAAACCAAATGGACCATAGCTTAAAAGTTTGTGTAAGCATTAAATTATGGTAATATTTGCAAGTCACAAGGCCTGCAAATTAATATTATGCAGCACATCATGCCAATTGGATTATGTGTTCTTCAACAAAGATGGCTTACAATTCAAGAATGAATGCCCAACTTCAGGCCCTTGAATCTCCTAACTCAAATATGATAAATTCATGCTCTTTGATGTTTTGGAAAGTTTGAAACACCCTCTAAAACTTTCATGTTGACCACTTTTGTTAAATCAAACTGGAACTTGATGAAAATTGGCCAAGAAGTTGGGATAAAAACCTGACCAAAACTGCTGAAAATTTCTCTAAGTGTTTAATGAAAATGCCATGACTTCATGAACTTATAACTTGAGATCCAAGCATATTTAGGAGAAGTTATGTAAAGAAATGTTGTAGATATCATGGAGATCTACAACTTTCTTGTTGAAAGTTCCCCTTGAACTGTCTTTCATCTTAGTGAAAGAATGGCATGAAGTGATGAAATTATCATGTATAAAGACACTTAGAAAATTTCTAAGTCTTGGAAATCTTGACTTTTCAAGTTGACTTTTGACTTTCTTGACTTCTTGATGATCAATCTTGATATTCTTGAATGTCTTGATGAAATTTGATCTTTGGAATGTAATGTTGACCAAAAAGTCAAAGTTTGACTTTTCAGTATGCAATTGACCATTTTTCCCTTTTGCCAATTCCAAGCCTAAATTGATGTATCAGTGTTGCAAACTTGATGTCATAAAAGATCTTGTGAGAAAATCTTTGAGAAATGAGAGGGCAAATTTTTGGGTACAACAGGTACCTACCACTTTTGTTTGATTTTTGTAGGTTGAGTGTCTTAATGCTATGACGGGAAAATAGATTCTTGATAGTGGATGTTCAAGACACGTGACGGGAGACATATCTCTATTCTCTGAATTTATGGAATGGAAGAAGGGCTATGTATCCTACAGTGATCACAACAAAGGTGAAATATTTGAAAAAGGTAGTATAGGTAATCCCTCGACTGTTACTGTAACACCCTAACTTTTAGAAGTTATTTATTTAATGAATTATTAGGAGTATTTACTAATAAGTGATGTTTTAAATGATTATATGTGTGATGTGTTGACATGTGGTTGCTTATGATGTAGAACATGTGGTGTGAATGAAGGGATTAGATGCGTTGGAATAATTATATGATTATTTAGTAATTATTTGGATTATTATTGAGAATATAATAATAGGAATAATTATTTAAATATAATTATTTTAGTTAGAGTTGTATGTTGGTAATTAGTAGGAAGAGTGAGGACGTGATGGTAAATAGAGGTTGAATACGTGAAGACAATTGAGTAAGATATTAGGGCTCCTTTGTGATAACAAAGAAATAGATAGAGTTATACGATTCATTATGTGCAATCAAAATATTGGGAGAAGAGCAAGAGAAGAGGCAAGGGCACATAGGGCTGGACAATCATTGTAAGAGGCACGAAGAATAGAATCAATCACTTGAAGCAATAAGATAAGGGGTTTTTATCCCACTATTATGTTTGATCTAAGTGGTCGATAGATGTAGGATTTTGCCTTATGTATTGACAATGGTAATTTTGTGTTGTTGGGTTAAGATTTGATGGAATTATGATGATGAATGACCTGTAATTGTTGTATAATTAATGTGGTATACCAAGTTATTATTAGATGATGATTACCTATGCTTAGATAGTGTTTTAGGACCGGCCACATGATTAAATCGCAGGGAAAATTGGTTTAATGCAGTGCAGAATTGCAAACAGGAAAACCATGTTCGTAGAGGATCGTCGGGCGACGGGTCCTATGTCATCGGGAAACGGTGTTTCGCCGCGTGAAGGTGGGGCGAGACAAGGAAGGAAAATGAGGTGTTGGTATTTGTGATGTGTCGTCGGGCGATGGATGGGTTTCACCGGGTGATGGTTGGCAGAAGTGGAAGGTTGGACTGAAATCTTAAAATAGGCATAACTTTAGTTCTAGAGCTCATAATGAAGTGTCGTTCGAAGTTGTACGTAGCTAACATAGTATGCTATAATTAATTGAAATAAAATGAAGACTTATGAATATTTTTATAAGACCTAAGTTAGATTAAGAATAGGTTCCCCGCATTGAATTGTAATGACGATTTGTTTAACTATGGTGATATGTTGCTATTATGATTATGTGATGATGTTATGACGATATTTTGATTACATGAGTGTGATCGGTGGATCTGGAACTGACTGTTTAACGCTGGTTCGCGAAATGTCACAGAAGTAAGAGTCACCACCGTATTTTATTTTCTCCAAATGGAAAGGACAAAAGCACAGAAAAATTCCTTATAGAGATTGCTCTCGGTTCGGGAGGTAGGTTATAGAAAGGGAAGGTGTTAGCACCCTTTCTATCCATGGTTATCCATGGGCTCTTAGATACTTGCTCATTTGTGTTTTCAAAAAGGATTTGTTTGCTTTTCAACTGTGGGTTTTAAAAAGTTTCTTTGAAAATTCCAGTTCGACTCTTGTATCGGTCCTCAAGAGTGTTTGAAAAATTGCTTTCGAAAGCTTTTTGAAAAGGTGTTGGTGTGAAAAGTTTTTTTTGAATTTGTTTTGAGATTAGAGCAAGTATCTACGAGAACCTACCTACCCTAAGGAATTCGTCTGTGTAAATGTCCTTTGAAGTAGTGCCATCCCACCATTGAGAGGTAGGTAGCACCACCATTGGAGGTGTTCGGGTCAATTCGAGGTTAGGGACGTGGTGATCACCAGAGCAATAGGAAGATACCTTAGAAGCTACCCTCATGCCAGGTTCCCGGATCATGAGGACTTACTAAGACATCCTCTACTCGACGATCACCTTTCGAGGCAAGGCAACAATGAGGCGTACCCTAGGGGTGGTGTGTGATTTGTGTGTCGTTTTCACTTATTTTTTGTCTTGTTTATGTCATGGGTGATCTACGCGTTTGTTTTTATTTTTATCATTCATTCTTGCATGCATTTATTTAACAGTTAAAAAAATTGCGAGAAAGGTAAAGTTCTAAACTATTACAAAAGGCGCGGGTCCACATCGCCAAAATTTCCAGGACCCGATTTGACAGAAAGTAAATAAATAAAGTAAAGTGCGAAAGATAAATATTTACATGGCTTTGGGAGAGGTACATAAAAATTATAAGAAACGAAATAAAACGCGCGAATTGAAATAAGATTGGAAACGAGGGTGTTGGACCCTTTTCAATGAAATTAAATTATTAGCAAATTAATTAAATTAAAGAAAAAGAAATTATTTTTTGGGGTTTTTGTATTTATGAGAATTTAATGAAATTAAAAACCTAATTCTTCAATTTTTTATTTATTAAGAAAATATGACAATTATCTAAAATTAAGCCTAATTAATTAATTGCAACTTGATTTATAAAAATAACTAATTAAGAATTAATAATTAATATAGTAAAATAAAAAAAGGATGAAAAATGCTTGAAACCCTAATTCTACCAATTTTAGGTTTTATTGAAACAAAAACATTAAGATTTAAACCTAATTTAACACTAAAATCAATTAATGATGTTTATTTACAAAATATTAAAATATTAAATAAAAATACTTATTTTTATCTTTTTTGATTTTATATTGTTTTTTATATTTTTTATGAAAATAATCAAATTAAAGAACTAATTAAAAATAATAATTGAATCAAAATAAAAAATGAAAAAAAATATAAAAGAAACTTGCAAACCTTGGGGGGTTCTGTCCCCAGTAGGAGGTTATTGTTAGCATTTTAAGCCCATTAAGCTTTTGGCCTTGTTGACCTTTTGACTAGCATGCCTGTGTGTTGACCAACGAATATGGTGCTCCTCTGATCAGAGCCAATGGATCAATCTCAGTGGCGCGTGGCATGGTTGGACCCAGGGGTGTATGATGGACTCCTTGTGTTAAAACTGCATAGGAATACATTTAAAGGAAAAATATAAGGAAAGGGAGGGGGACCTGGGATCGAACCCAGGTCCTGAAGATTACCAACGCACATGCTTGCCAACCACGCTGCTTTGTCTATTTGTATATAATATAACTAATAAACATAATAAAATAAAACAAATGCTAGTGCCCTTTTCCGCGCGAAAATTTGTATCAACCAATTACTGATGGCCACCTAATCATCTTCTCCGTTTTGTTCTTTTTTCCTGAAACAAAAGATGGTTAGCGGGGGTTTTGAACCCCCCCAAAACATGCTTGATTTGATAATAGCGATTAGGCTGTCCGGTCACATAAATTAGGCGCGAGGGTCGTTTCCAAATCGTCCAAGCCTGCTGGTTTCATTCATGGTGTTGGCATGTCCTAATTTTACCAAATTTGGAAACGCCCAATTCAAAGCTTGCAAAACCCTAGCCTGTATCAATGGTGGAATCGCGTATGGCACATGAAAACTCAATCAAAGTACACTGTTAGCTTCAGAATGATATAATGAATACAAATCCAATATTAGAATTTACAAATAATGCATGAATTATGTTTCAAGAATCTGAAAAAAAGCTTGAACCGGCCAAGATCATTCTACCTATTTCCTGTGTTAGGGACGATGATTTTGATCTGTATATGTTCCTTGAAGCCTCAGGAACACAATGGAATAAGTATTGTGGCTTGAATCACCTTAGAACCTAGTTTTTAGTTTCCCACTTTTTTGCAAAAAAACTCAAGTTTTCTTTTTGGTCTATGGCGCAGCTGGGAGCTTCTTGGCATTAGGGTTGCACTATATATGTATGTGTGAAGGTTTAGGGTTGAGAATTTGATCAGAAAATCCATGAATTGAAGGAATCAATATTTGATTTTTATGCCATAATTTTCCAAATCTTTTTCATGCTATTTTGGCTTCAATCATATCCAATCACCTTTGATTCTTTCCTAACCTGATTTGCACGAAATCTTGGAGATATTTTATGCACAAAAAGATTCAAAACCTTAGGTTTGGTATTTTTCATGTATTTTATTTAATTAAATGAATTATTAATAATAAAAAATCCAAATAAATAAATAAAAATGATAAAAAACTTCCCTTTGGGCCACATGGTCGTGCACATGCCTTGGATGATGAATTGTGGAAGGAAAAGAGGCCCATTAGCATTTTTAGGTCATTTGAAGCAATGTTGACTTTTCAAAATATCCAAAAATTTCCCAACTTCCACAAGGCATATCTTGCTCAATTGTTAAGCTTTGCTCATGTTCTTTGACATTTTGGAAAGGTCTTTGAGTCCTCTAACCAATGCCTTTGGTCCCATGTCATTTTGATTTACCAATCTCAAGTTATGGCCTTTGACTTAAAGTCCCTTTTTGTTGACTTTTGAAAATGACCTATAATGTTGAAATAGATAACTTTTTGTGAGAGCATTTATTGGACTTGAAGTGTGAATAGGAGTTGTAGGAAATGTCTTTATCTTCAAAATGAGCTTTGGATGGAATTTTTCTGATAATCCATGTGGAAGTTATGCCCTGGTCAATTTACAGTTGACTTTTTCAACTGTCCAAATATGGAAACTTTTGCATCTTGATGATTTTTGAGCCAAGCTTTGAGAATCATGATCAAGCATTGATAAAATGATGCTTGTGGCTTCAAAATGAGATGTTTACCAAAAATTTGGACTTTTGACTGTCAAATGACCATTTTGCCCCTACAGTTGACTGTAGTGCAATTAGGGTTTTTGACTGTGCAATTTTGTGCTGTAAGTCTTGAAACTTGGTATGAGGATGCTTGACCATGTTTGTAGGCATGTAGGACTTGATTGGACCCTTGTAAACTTCATTTACTTTGTCAGAACCAAAACCCTAATTTTGACTGTTTAGGAGGTCCTTGAACTGTGCAACCCTTGAGGAGATTTTGAAGCTTGCTCTTTGCCATTCTTGAAGAATATGGGAGGGAAAATTTTGGGGTACAACAGTTGCCCCTGTTCAATCTTCTTAGACCTGAGGATGCAGATTGGCTGACGTGCCTTTCGTAATCCGAAGGTGGAAGATGATTGAACACTAGAGTGCCCAGAAATTTGCGCTCACATAGTAGTAGTGTGATGGTGGAATGGGCTTACAGATGCCATTTGGAGATTCGTGTATATGGTGATGGGCTTATAGATGCCATGCTGAGAGATGCTGGAAGGTGGATAGGCTTATAGATGCCATCTGGATGTTGATCGCGTAAGAGATTCCTTAGCGAGAACTCGCGTACCTGCAAAAGAAAAAGATTACCTGACCCGTTACAGGAGCTGGTCTTCAGACTCTTTGTAGATGTGTCTTGACTGGTTACAGGAGCTGAATTTGGAGCTTCAAACGGTGATGAATGAACCAGGGATGGTTACTACCTCAACAGGAACGGTGAGAGAACCTTGGACGATTACATCCTCAACAGCAATCATTGAGAGAATCTTGGGCGACTTCGACTTCAACAGTATCATTGAGCAAATCTGGGGATGATTACTACCTCCGCAGTATCGGGGAGAGAACCACAGGCGACTACAACCTCAACAACAATCATTGAGAGAATCTTGGGCGACTTCGACTTCAACAGTATCATTGAGCGAATCTGGGGATGATTACTACCTCCGCAGTATCGGGGAGAGAACCATAAGCGACTACAACCTCAATAGCAATCATTGAGAGAATCTTGGATAACTTCAACTTCAACAACAATCGTTGAGCGAATCTTGGGATGATTACTACCTCCGCAGAATCGGGGAGAGAACCATAGGCGACTACAACCTCAACAGCCATCATTGAGAGAATTTTGGATAACTTCAACTTCAACAGCAGTCGTTGAGCGAATCTTGGGATGATTACTACCTCCGCAGTATCGGGGAGAGAACCATAGATGACTACAACCTCAACAACAATCATTGAGAGAATCTTGGATAACTTCTACTAAGTCTTTATCAGGAAAATCTATTTGGGGTCGATTTAAATGGACTAGAGAAGGCCTTGAACTGGATAAGAAACAGAAAATCTTAGGGCCGATTAACTGAACCGGTTTAGGTCTTGAAATGTCTTCAACTGGGTAAGAAACAGGGAGATCTTAGGGTCGATCTGACTGAACCAGAGAAGGCCTTTGACTGGATAAGAAACAGAGAAATCTTTGGAGTTGATTTAACTGAACCAGTCTAGGTCTTGAAATAGCTGAGAACTTAACTGAATTTTTTCCTGAAAGGTAAAGGTCAGTCATATGCAATGCATAATATGGATCAAGCAATGATGTTCTCAACATAAATGAGATTTGTAAGATATGATGCGTACATGCATGCTATAATGATGTATGCGATGTTTACGAATGTATGTTTTTCGTCTAGGAAAGTAAATCCTTGACGGGTGTCGGGAAGTCACTCCTGGGCTGATGTTGGAGAATAGATTTTTTTGCCTCCGCCGGGGATGATAGTTGCAAGAATACCGGTAGGAGAAGATAACTCCGTTGGGGAATAAACTTGGCGAATGGATAACTCTGCGGGGAGAAAAGTACTCTAGTGATCTTGTTGGGGAGCAATACTCTGTGGGAAGAGAGGTACTTTGCTGAGTGTTGATAATAACTTGCTGGGGATACCCTTGTTGCGCTGGAAGTGTTAATAGGCTTCGCTGGGGATAAGAAGACTTTGTCGAGGACGCTCTTTCCGTGTCTTTTGGCTGAGGATAACCCAGTTATATCCTGGTAAGGAAATAACTCTTTGAATAAAACCGGGCGACGCGTTCGTGCTCTGCGCGGATAAGCTTCCAGAATCTACTGGGGATAAGCTTACTGCTTGGGGAGATGGATTCCAACTTTCCTGAAGAAACTAGATTGGACTCTCCTGGAGAAGTTTTGAACTGTACTGGAAGTAACTCCGATGAATGTTTGATATACCGCCGGGGAACAATCTTTAGACCAAGATTGCCGGGGATGCTTGTTAAGAATACATATACCGCTGGGGGATGTTGAGATCTGCGGGAGTATACCCAACTTCCTTAAGGTTTGACAATAGCTTTTCCTGAGAGTGCTCTGACTGGCTGGCTCACTCTCTGGGGAATTAGGATATCTGGTTATGTTCTTTAGTTGAACCTACCTTGGTACCTTAGTGGATAGAACAATTAGATTGCGTAGACAACTCTTTATTGCCCCTGTTTCTAATGTTACCTGTAATTAATCCTTTGTTTCGTATGCAAATATTTATGAGTTAGCAAATTATTGTCAATGCATATATCACAAATTGAACTTTGGACGTTCTTCGCAAGACAAAACAGAAAAGGGAAAACAATTGGCAATTTTAACTGAAAAGTGATTTTGTATTGATTTTTGAATGGCCTGTAAATAGGCGTTGTGTGTACAAGAGGCTGACGTCCTAGTAAGAGAACGCCGCCGAACAAAAGAGTTTATACAAGAGAAAATAAAACAGCTGTGTGAAATGAATGATCCCACTGGGTTTCAACTCTGCTATTGCCTTTATAATTCCGAGCGTCTCATCACTTGATGACCTAAACGAAGATGAAGCTGACTGATCGATGTCGTCTGAACTTGATATAGATACCGGATTCTGGATGCAAAGTGATCCAATGAGACATAGTATTACGCTTTATCCCTAATTTCTGCCTGGACCGCCCTTTCAGGTTTTCAGTCCACCGGGATACCCATTTTTGCTCAAGCCGCCTTTTCAGATTGGTACTGTTGTCTGTAATGATCCTCTCTGGGACGCCGTACCGACAGATCAGATTATGCAGAATGAACCGTGCCACAACAGTCTTGGTTACCGTAGCGTAGGAAGCTGCTTCAACCCACTTTGTGAAATAATCAATCGCCACTAGGATGAAGCGATGTCCGTTAGATGCCGTAGGTTTAATCTCACCGATCATGTCTATGCCCCACATTGCAAATGGCCAAGGCGCAGTCAGAACATTCAAAGGAACTGGAGGAACATGCACTTTGTCTGCATAAATCTGGCATTTATGGCATGTCCGAGAGTGTTGGTAGCAGTCAGCTTCCATTGTGGACCAGTAATATCCTGCCCGAAGAATCTTTTTCGCCATAGTATGTCCACTGGAATGTGTACCAAAGGTCCCTTCATGTAGCTCTTCCATGATCCTTTCTGCTTCAGTCTTAGCCACACAACGAAGTAAGGTCGAATCATGGTTTCGCTTGTACAAGATGCCGTTGCTAAGGAAAAACTTCGCTGCGAACCTCCTCAGAAACTTTTTATCATTGACAGACGCACCTTCAGGGTACTCCTGAGCTTCCAGATACCTCTTCACCTCATGGTACCAAGGCTTCTCAGTCACCAATTCAGTCTCGAGATCACAACAGTATGCCGGTTCGTCCAGTTTCCAGATGATGATCCGGGGAGCCTCATTGTCCCACTTGACCTTGAACATAGAAGACATTGTAGCTAACGCGTCCGCTAACTGATTCTCCTCTCTTGGGAAATGTTCAAAGGTTATCTTCGTGAAGTGGGGGATCAAGGCCAACACACATTCTCTGTAAGGAATAAGATTCAGATGTTTCGTATCCCACTCTCCTTTGATCTGATTAATCACAAGAGCGGAATCTCCGAAGACACTCAGAAACTTGATCCTTAAGTCGATCGCAGCTTGAAGACCCATGATGCACGCTTCATACTCCGCCATGTTGTTGGTACAGTTGAAACATAGCCGGGAAGTGAGTGGAGTATGAGTGCCTTGAGGAGATATGATTACAGCGCCAATACCGTTTCCCAACGCGTTGGAGGCTCCGTCAAAGTGCATAGACCATCGGGATCCTTCCTCAGGTCCTTCACCGGTCCAGGTACTTCACAATCAGTTACTATCATGATGCTTTCATCCGGAAACTCGAAGTTCATTGACTGATAGTCGTCTACTGCCTGATGTGCCAAGTGGTCTGCCAATACACTTCCCTTGATGGCTTTCTGGGTCGTGTACTGAATGTCGTATTCTGTCAAGATCATTTGCCATCTTGCTATTCTCCCAGACAGAGCAGGCTTTTCGAATATGTACTTTATAGGATCCATCTTTGAGATCAACAAGGTGATATGAGTCAGCATATACTGTCTCAGCCGGCGAGCAGCCCATACCAAAGCGCAGCAAGTTTTCTCAAGCAGTGAGTATCAGGTCTCACAGTCGGTAAACTTTTTGCTAAGGTAATAAATGGCATGCTCTTTTCGGCCAGACTCGTCATACTGCCCCAGCACACACCCCATTGAGTTGTCAAGCACTGTCAGATATAGTATCAGAGGTCTCCCTTCAACCGGTGGCATAAGGATGGGTGTTTCTTGGAGGTACTCCTTGATTCTGTCAAAAGCGGCTTGACATTCATCATTCCAACGTACTACCTGATCTTTCTTCAGCAGCTTGAAGATTGGCTCACAGGTGGCAGTTAGATGCGAGATGAATCGAGCAATGTAATTCAGGCGTCCTAAAAAACCTCTGACCTCTTTCTCTGTCCTAGGAACTGGCATCTCTTGAATAGCTTTAACTTTGGCAGGGTCCACTTGGATACCTTTATCACTTACAACGAAGCCTAGCAACTTCCCAGATCTTACCCCGAAGGTGCACTTGTTCGGGTTCAACCTCAGCTTGTATAATTTCAACCGATCAAACAATTTCTGCAGATGATCTAGGTGCTCTTCCTCAGTTTGGGACCTTGCGATCATGTCGTCAACATACACTTCTATCTCATGATGGATCATATCATGAAATAAAGCAACCATGGCACGTTGGTAGGTTGCCCCAGCGTTCTTTAGTCCAAAAGGCATGACCTTGTAGCAGAAGGTGCCCCATTGAGTAACAAAGGTAGTCTTCTCCATGTCTTCAGGTGCCATCTTGATCTGATTGTATCCTGAGAAACCATCCATGAAAGAGAACACCTTATGCTGAGCTGTATTGTCGACAAGGACATCAATGTGAGGTAAAGGGAAGTCATCTTTGGGGCTAGCCCTGTTCAGATCCCTGTAGTCAACGCACATTCTGAACTTTCCATCTTTCTTTGGTACCGGCACCATATTAGCAACCCACTGAGGGTAAGAAGTCACTGCAAGGAACCCAGCATCAAACTGTTTCATAACCTCGGCTTTGATCTTCTCAGACATCTCTGGACGCATACGACGGACCTTTTGCTTAACCGGAGGACAGTCTTCCTTAGTAGGCAAATGATGGACCACAATGTCAGTATCCAAACCGGGCATGTCTTCGTAGGACCAGGCAAAGATCTCCATATAATCATGTAGCATCTTAGTCAACCGTTGCTTCACGCTGAGCTCTAGGTTGGCACCAATCTTTACCTCTTTCCTGTCCGCTTCAGTACCCAAGTTTATTGTTTCCACTGGCTCTTCATGTGGTTGAATTGCCCTCTCTTCCTGGAGTAATAGTCTTGCAAGCTCGCTAGGCACCTCGCAATCATCTTCACCTTCGTCTTCGGCTAAGTTGATCGGATTTTCGAAGTCATAAATGGCAGTAGCAGAGTCGTTATCAGTGAGATCCAGAGTGGATTGAAACCTGTATGAGTGAGTGTGTGTAAATACAGCTGTTTTGAAATATGTATAAAGGAAGAAAAGACAGAAAGGGAGCATAAGATTTGAAATGCGAGAAAACGTCCAAGATTTTCATTTATGATATATGAAATGACAATTTATATGCCCTCACAAATGAAACCACGGTGCCTCGGGTGAGACACCGGGCCATAGAGTTTATTTATTGTTTATTACAAATAACAAAACAAAGAAGTTTATTACTGCGTAACAAAAGTAACAGGAGTATGGTCTTTGACAATCCAATTGGTCAATCCGCCTTCAGTCGTCGGGTAGATCCAGCTATTGAACTCAGCTTCATCCACTTCATTATCCTCCCCCACAGCATTCACTCCTGGATTTGTGATGAGCACAGGAGGTCTTCTGGTCTTTGCCTTCCGCATAGCTTTCTGTCCCTCTACAGTAAAACCCAGTCCAAATTTGTCAGTTTTCTGTGTAAAGTCGGGAAGCCTGCCCCAATTAGCACATTCACCTTTCTGAACCACAGCCCGGGCATCCTTTAGGGAAGCCATCTTCAAAGGAACATCCTCCTCGACCGTTGTTTCTGCTGCTGCTGAAATTGGAAGTACCTCTTCGAAATGCTGAAAGGGGGTTTCAAAAAACTCCCCGTCCATCTCAATATATCTGAAGGAATTCAAGTGGCTCACCATATACTCCTCCTTTCCTTGCACAGTGACGATCTTCCCTCTGACGGGGTACTTCAGCTTCTGGTGCAAGGTAGAGGTCACTGCCCCAGCTTTGTGGATCCAAGGTCGACCCAGTAGACAAGAATACGATGGACAGATATCCATTACATAAAAAGTAGAGTCAAACACCTGAGAGCCCACATGAATAGGAATGTCGACCTCTCCATGAACCATCCTTTTTGAACCGTCAAAGGCTCTGACGATGATATTGCTGGGTTTCAGTTCCAGGCCTTCACAATCTAAACGGTCTAAAGCCTTCTTGGGTAGCACATTCAAGGAAGAGCCAGTGTCCACCAGCACATGCGCCAGAGTGGTGCCCCTGCATTCAATAGAGACATGCAGGGCATCATTGTGGTCTCTTCCCTTCGCAGTCAGGTCAGCATCTGAGAAACCCAAGCCATTGTCCGCTGTCAGATTTGCTACGCAGTCAGTGAACTGGACTGCAGATGTCTCCTGTGGCACATGGGCCGTCTTGAGGAATGAGATCAAGGCCTTAGCATGGGCCTCGGAGCATAGCAATAAGGAGAGCATGGAGATCTTGGAGGGCGTATGCCCCAGCTGTTCCATAACATTAAAGTCACTCTTCTTTATTATTTTCAGGATTTCCTCCATGTCTTGTTGGGAGGCCTCAGCATTTATAGGTATCGGTGCCTCCATCCGGGCAGGCTCATCTTCGATTCCTTTGCCCCGAGCATTGGATGACTCGGCAGCAGGGGAAACAACTTGGTCAGTAACGGGAACAGGTACACTTGTAGGTGTTATAAGGAAGGGTCTTCGAGTAGCGGGCGGTGCAATGTCAGGCGAGAAGAGCCTGCCACTGCGGGTAACCTTGGCTGGACCAGTGATATCGCAGATACTGGCGCCAATGTTGAACTCTTGTTTGATTCCATTCACATACAAATCTGCCCCATAGTGCCAGGGGACAGCCTTATCAGATACGTAGGGAAGAGGCCCCGGAACGGTGATAACAACAGGTGCGACAGTCATGATTTGGACAGGCTTCTTCGGGAGAGCTTTGATTGGATTATTGAAGATGGTAACCACAGAAACTTCTTCTACCCGAACCAACTGAACAGCAGACTTCTTGAACATAATCTCCTTACTGTCCATCAGGCTTTGGATGCCTAACTTCAGCAAGGGACAACCAGATAGGGAAACAGCATAGAACAGGCAACCCTCACTGCAACCCGGAAATAAACCAGCCCGCAGTAGGTTCTTCTTGACAGTTATTAAGGGAGTGGCTAGATCATCCACAGAAACAGCGTACACCTCTTCATCAACAGCATTTACCCCATGCTGAGGCATAGGAGCAGTAGCCACATTCGGCCTCTCAGGCGCTTCAAACTGTATCTCCTTTGCGTCAATAAGGTCTTGCACCTTATTCCTTAATGCCCAACAGTCATCAGTGGAGTGCCCCGGGCTATCAGAATGGTACGCACAGCGGGCATTCGGATTGTATTTCGGAGAGGCAGTGTTTACAACTTTGGGGGCCTCTCTGACAGTCACTAGGTTGGTGGATAGCAACTGTGGCAGGATCTGTGATAAAGTCATGCTCAAACGGGTAAACTCTCTCCGGGGTCTTTCAGCCCTTGGTGGATTGGTTTTCCGAGGAGCGGCGGCAGGCTTAGAAATCATTACCGCACTGACAGATTGGCGGCGCTCAGATTTCTCTTGTCTCCTGGAGCCATATACAGCACTGGCCTCCTTCTTGAAGGGTTTCTTCTCTGAACTTGTAGATGCACCCTTCGGAATCTTACCAGACTTCAACCCAGCCTCAATTCTCTCTCCAGTCAAAATAAGATCAGTAAACCCTACAGACGAGTTCCCAATAAGATGGTTGAAAAATGGCCCAGATAGGGTCCCTAAGAACATGTCTACCAACTCCCGATCAGTCAACGGAGGTTGCACCCTGCCAGCCAGATCCCTCCACTTCTGAGCGTACTCCTTAAAACCTTCACTTGAACCTAACGAAATACCCTGGAGTTGGGTACGTGTAGGGGCAAGGTCGGCATTATATTGATACTGCTTATAGAAAGCAGTAGCCAACTCCTCCCAGTTACGAACCTTGGTCCCATCCAGCTGATAGAACCATTCGAGATGAGTCCCTGAAAGACTCTCCTGGAAGAAGTGGATCCACAAATTCTTATCCACTGAGTACGGTTGAATCTTCCGAACATAGGACCTGAGATGTAGCTTGGGACAAGACGCCCCGTCGTACTTAGTGAAAGATGGTGCTTTGAACTTACGAGGAATGATCACACCAGTAGACAAACCTAGATCTCCAAAATCCAGCCCAGGTACCTGTTGTATCTCCATAGCATTCAACCTGTCTTCCAACTTCTTGTATCTGTCTTCTGCATGAGGATACTGCTCTTCATCAAAATCAGTCTCGTTGTCAGAGACTACCGGACTAGGACCTTTTTCCGCTTGAGGAGTACCCTTGCCAATGGAAGAACCAGCCTCTTCATTTTGCAGAGTATTGCCAAACCTTCGGCCCGAGTTAAAAAGGACAGTTCTCCTCTTCTTCTTCTTTTCCTTCTTCAGGAGCAGAGCCTTCAGCTCTTCTTGGCCCTGAGCCAAACCCATGATTAGTTCCTGAAATTGCGCGTTCTGCGCCTGAAGAGCCTTGACGGACATCTCGGTTGATGATGAGTCAGGATTCATGATGCTAAAATAAACAGCGAAGAACTGTAAGCAACCTGAAAAGAGGAAAACCTGCTATGCACATGATGAATGATATGTGTTTATGCAATGCATTCAAGGGTTCGAAAGTTCAAATTTGTTGTAGACAAAAAGGAACACACGTTATCATTAAGGAAATAATTGTTCAGTACATCGAAGCCTCATGGGCAAAATAATACAAAAGCAAATCAATCCCAAAATACACTACGCATCCTCTTTGGAGCTATGTAAGTGTTGAGATTCCTCTCCTCATGCAACAGGCGGGTGAGCTCCAAGACCTTCTTTTCACTAGTATGTAGACTGGTCTCAAGAGAATTGTGTTCTTCCTTAAGCTGGATCCAGCTCTTCTGCATCTCTTCCCAGGACGTGGGCATATCAGGGTGCTGAATAGTGTAGGACACTTCTCCTTCCAAGACTGGCTCTTTGATCACAGGGAGCATATGGGGATAAGGCATCACTAACTTCTGGGAGCGGGCTCGTACCCACTTGAGATAAGGTTCCAACGGGATGGAGTTCCTGTGCCCCAGTGTCTTACTGTCTATCCTACTTGGCATCCTCCAGGCTCTGATAAATCTCTGGCGAAGTCCTTGAGTATCGTTGTCGAAGTCAAAAACTATGTCAGGAATTAACATGTCATGAGGACCATCCCTCCGAGCATAACCAAACTGTCTCCAAGCCAGGCATGGGTTGTAAGTAATACCTCCTCTGATTCCAAGTAAAGGAACATTAGGGTACTCTCCGCAACGATCAATGATAGTGACATCCTCTCTGGACCTAGGGCACCAATGTATATCTGCATGTGTGAGAGTCATCAACCGTTGTGACCATCTCAAACCCCGCTCGTTCTTCAAAACTGATTGTGGAAGGTGCAAAATAAACCACCTTCCCAGGAGAGGAGTGCAACACATAAGGACACCTCTTTTTCTCATGGTTCGAGTGTAACATGAGTGGAGGATGTCCCCCAGCAACGTAGGTATAGGATTCCTGGACATAAAGATCTGGACAGCACTGATATCTATAAGCTGGTCTGGGTTAGGGAACAACACCAAACCATAGACAAGAAGGGCCACAACTTCTTCAAAAGCTTGTAAGTCAAGGGAGTTCCAACATTCATGGGCCTTTTCGAACAGAAACCTGGCTAAGAACCCTTTGATACCACTTCTAACTTCCCAATGTCCCTTGAGGTCAGATGACTGTAGGTGCAAGGCTTTAGCAATCTCTTCAAGCTTGGGTTCCTTTTCCGTACCGTTGTAGGGTAGTTGATCAAGGATAGGGATCTTCAGGAGCCGGGAGAACTCCTCCAATGTAGGTACCAGCTGATAGTCCAAGAAGGTGAAACAGTGATGCAGAGGGTCAAAGAACTGGAATAGGACCTTTATCATATCTTCCTCAATGTTGGTGTTGACCAAGCTGATGAGTCTTCCATGTCTTTCACTGAATGAAGAGTTCTCGGGAATCCTGGATATAAGTTCCTTAAGCTGAGGAGGGATCCTTACAAGACTGATTTGAATTGTCTTTCTACGAACAGTTTCCATGTCCTAAAAAACAAGAACAAAGATGAAGATTCGAACCCCTGAAATGGTTAGTCAATGCATATGATGCTGGATGATGTCATGATGCTATGATTAAACACACCACAGATATTTACAAAGACAAATATGTAAGGCACACAAGGCACACAAGACAAGCCCTTAGGGTTTAAGGCCAGCATGGGGTCTGGGTAGTACCCTCTTGAAGTTGGTGGGTTCAACCTGTTCTATTAGAAGTAACCGGGTTCTAAGGGTCCCAATATCACGGGATTGCTTTCATTGTTCATCGTTTCGATTTAGCCACTGAACTGGCGACCGAAATATTCCAGGAAAGCAACCCTCAATTGAGTGTAGTATCGAGTATCAACCAACCTCGGACTGCACCAAAGTTAGTTATCTCACTATCCTAAAGAGGCCAAAATAGTTCAATTAAGGTTCCTAAGGTCTGTTGATGCTTCACGACACCACGCGGAGGCCCTGTACTCTCCTTGACTGAACTCAAGGGTTACCGGTACACACCAAAGTGCCACATCAACGTAACAGACTGTTTCAACCATGTCGGTATACCCTGCACAGTTCCCTCACAGCCTTGTTGCTACTTTCTAAGAAGGTATCCCCCAGATCCGGGTTAGGATCTATAGAACTCCCAAGACAGTCCCACAATAATAAAGCAAGCAAAGAAAGCAATTGAAAACACAGTTATGAACTAACCCTAAGGTACACCTCACTTTAAGTTTTACTCCCCAGCAGAGTCGCCAGTTCTGTGATCGGTGGATCTTGAACTGACTGTTTAACGCTGGTTCGCGAAATGTCGCGGAAGCAAGAGTCGCCACCGTCTTTTATTTTCTCCAAATGGAAAGGACAAAAGCACAGAAAAATTCCTTATAGAGATTGCTCTCGGTTCGGGAGGTAGGTTATAGAAAGGGAAGGTGTTAGCACCCTTTCTATCCATGGTTATCCATGGGCTCTTAGATACTTGCTCATTTGTGTTTTCAAAAAGGATTTGTTTGCTTTTCAACTGTGGGTTTTAAAAAGTTTCTTTGAAAATTCCAGTTCGACTCTTGTATCGGTCCTCAAGAGTGTTTGAAAAATTGCTTTCGAAAGCTTTTTGAAAAGGTGTTGGTGTGAAAAGTTTTTTTTGAATTTGTTTTGAGATTAGAGCAAGTATCTACGAGAACCTACCTACCCTAAGGAATTCGTCTGTGTAAATGTCCTTTGAAGTAGTGCCATCCCACCATTGAGAGGTAGGTAGCACCACCATTGGAGGTGTTCGGGTCAATTCGAGGTTAGGGACGTGGTGATCACCAGAGCAATAGGAAGATACCTTATAAGCTACCCTCATGTCAGGTTCCCGGATCATGAGGACTTACTAAGACATCCTCTACTCGACGATCACCTTTCGAGGCAAGGCAACAGTGAGGCGTACCCTAGGGGTGGTGTGTGATTTGTGTGTCGTTTTCACTTATTTTTTGTCTTGTTTATGTCATGGGTGATCTACGCGTTTGTTTTTATTTTTATCATTCATTCTTGCATGCATTTATTTAACAGTTAAAAAAATTGCGAGAAAGGTAAAGTTCTAAACTATTACAAAAGGCGCGGGTCCACATCGCCAAAATTTCCAGGACCCGATTTGACAGAAAGTAAATAAATAAAGTAAAGTGCGAAAGATAAATATTTACATGGCTTTGGGAGAGGTACATAAAAATTATAAGAAACGAAATAAAACGCGCGAATTGAAATAAGATTGGAAACGAGGGCGTTGGACCCTTTTCAATGAAATTAAATTATTAGCAAATTAATTAAATTAAAGAAAAAGAAATTATTTTTTGGGGTTTTTGTATTTATGAGAATTTAATGAAATTAAAAACCTAATTCTTCAATTTTTTATTTATTAAGAAAATATGACAATTATCTAAAATTAAGCCTAATTAATTAATTGCAACTTGATTTATAAAAATAACTAATTAAGAATTAATAATTAATATAGTAAAATAAAAAAAGGATGAAAAATGCTTGAAACCCTAATTCTACCAATTTTAGGTTTTATTGAAACAAAAACATTAAGATTTAAACCTAATTTAACACTAAAATCAATTAATGATGTTTATTTACAAAATATTAAAATATTAAATAAAAATACTTATTTTTGTCTTTTTTGATTTTATATTGTTTTTTATATTTTTTATGAAAATAATCAAATTAAAGAACTAATTAAAAATAATAATTGAATCAAAATAAAAAATGAAAAAAAATATAAAAGAAACTTGCAAACCTTGGGGGGTTCTGTCCCCAGTAGGAGGTTATTGTTAGCATTTTAAGCCCATTAAGCTTTTGTCCTTGTTGACCTTTTGACTAGCATGCCTGTGTGTTGACCAACGAATATGGTGCTCCTCTGATCAGAGCCAATGGATCAATCTCAGTGGCGCGTGGCATGGTTGGACCCAGGGGTGTATGATGGACTCCTTGTGTTGAAACTGCATAGGAATACATTTAAAGGAAAAATATAAGGAAAGGGAGGGGGACCTGGGATCGAACCCAGGTCCTGAAGATTACCAACGCACATGCTTGCCAACCACGCTGCTTTGTCTATTTGTATATAATATAACAAATAAACATAATAAAATAAAACAAATGCTAGTGCCCTTTTCCGCGCGAAAATTTGAATCAACCAATTACTGATGGCCACCTAATCATCTTCTCCGTTTTGTTCTTTTTTCCTGAAACAAAAGATGGTTAGCGGGGGTTTTGAACCCCCCCAAAACATGCTTGATTTGATAATAGTGATTAGGTCGTCCGGTCACATAAATTAGGCGCGAGGGTCGTTTCCAAATCGTCCAAGCCTGCTGGTTTCATTCATGGTGTTGGCATGTCCTAATTTTACCAAATTTGGAAACGCCCAATTCAAAGCTTACAAAACCCTAGCCTGTATCAATGGTGGAATCGCGTATGGCACATGAAAACTCAATCAAAGTACACTGTTAGCTTCAGAATGATATAATGAATACAAATCCAATATTAGAATTTACAAATAATGCATGAATTATGTTTCAAGAATCTGAAAAAAAGCTTGAACCGGCCAAGATCGTTCTACCTATTTCCTGTGTTAGGGACGATGATTTTGATCTGTATATGTTCCTTGAAGCCTCAGGTACACAATGGAATAAGTATTGTGGCTTGAATCACCTTAGAACCTAGTTTTCAGTTTCCCACTTTTTTGCAAAAAAACTCAAGTTTTCTTTTTGGTCTATGGTGCAGCTGGGAGCTTCTTGGCATTAGGGTTGCACTATATATGTATGTGTGAAGGTTTAGGGTTGAGAATTTGATCAGAAAATCCATGAATTGAAGGAATCAATATTTGATTTTTATGCCATAATTTTCCAAATCTTTTTCATGCTATTTTGGCTTCAATCATATCCAATCACCTTTGATTCTTTCCTAACCTGATTTGCACGAAATCTTGGAGATATTTTATGCACAAAAAGATTCAAAACATTAGGTTTGGTATTTTTCATGTATTTTATTTAATTAAATGAATTATTAATAATAAAAAATCCAAATAAATAAATAAAAATGATAAAAAAACTTCCCTTTGGGCCATATGGTCGTGCACATGCCTTGGATGATGAATTGTGGAAGAAAAAGAGGCCCATTAGCATTTTTAGGTCATTTGAAGCAATGTTGACTTTTCAAAATATCCAAACATTTCCCAACTTCCACAAGGCATATCTTGCTCAATTTTTAAGCTTTGCTCATGTTCTTTGACATTTTGGAAAGGTCTTTGAGTCCTCTAACCAATGCCTTTGGTCCCATGTCATTTTGATTTACCAATCTCAAGTTATGGCCTTTGACTTAAAGTCCCTTTTTGTTGACTTTTGAAAATGACCTATAATGTTGAAATAGATAACTTTTTGTGAGAGCATTTCTTGGACTTGAAGTGTGAAGAGGAGTTGTAGGAAATGTCTTTATATTAAAAATGAGCTTTGGATGGAATTTTTCTGATAATCCATGTGGAAGTTATGCCCTGGTCAATTTACAGTTGACTTTTTCAACTGTCCAAATATGGAAACTTTTGCATCTTGATGATTTTTGAGCCAAGCTTTGAGAATCATGATCAAGCATTGATCAAATGATGTTTGTGGCTTCAAAATGAGATGTTTACCAAAAATTTGGACTTTTGACTGTCAAATGACCATTTTGCCCCTACAGTTGACTGTAGTGCAATTAGGGTTTTTGACTGTGCAATTTTGTGTTGTAAATCTTGAAACTTGGTATGAGTATGCTTGACCATGTTTGTAGGCATGTAGGACTTGATTGGACCCTTGTAAACTTCATTTACTTTGTCAGAACCAAAACCCTAATTTTGACTGTTTAGGAGGTCCTTGAACTGTGCAACCCTTGAGGAGATTTTGAAGCTTGCTCTTTGCCATTCTTGAAGAATATGGGAGGGAAAATTTTGGGGTACAACAGTTGCCCCTGTTCAATCTTCTTAGACCTGAGGATGCAGATTGGTTGACGTGCCTTTCGTAATCCGAAGGTGGAAGATGATTGAACACTAGAGTGCCCAGAAATTTGCGCTCACATAGTAGCAGTGTGATGGTGGAATGGGCTTACAGATGCCATTTGGAGATTCATGGATAGGGTGATGGGCTTATAGATGCCATGCTGAGAGATGCTGGAAGGTGGATGGGCTTATAGATGCCATCTGGATGTTGATCGCGTAAGAGATTCCTTAGCGAGAACTCGCGTACCTGCAAAAGAAAAAGATTACCTGACCCGTTACAGGAGCTGGTCTTCAGACTATTTGTAGATGTGTCCTGACTGGTTACAGGAGCTGAATCTGGAGCTTCAAACGGTGATGAATGAACCAGGGATGGTTACTACCTCAACAGGAACGGTGAGAGAACCTTGGACGATTACATCCTCAACAGCAATCATTGAGAGAATCTTGGGCGACTTCGACTTCAACAGTATCATTGAGTAAATCTGGGGATGATTACTACCTCTGCAGTATTGGGGAGAGAACCACAGGCGACTACAACCTCAACAACAATCATTGAGAGAATCTTGGGCGACTTCGACTTCAACAGTATCATTGAGCGAATCTGGGGATGATTACTACCTCCGCAGTATCGGGGAGAGAACCATAAGTGACTACAACCTCAATAGCAATCATTGAGAGAATCTTGGATAACTTCAACTTCAACAGCAATCGTTGAGCGAATCTTGGGATGATTACTACCTCCGCAGGATCGGGGAGAGAACCATAGGCGACTACAACCTCAACATCCATCATTGAGAGAATCTTGAATAACTTCAACTTCAACAGCAATCGTTGAGCGAATCTTGGGATGATTACTACCTCCGCAATATCGGGGAGAGAACCATAGACGACTACAACCTCAACAGCAATCATTGAGAGAATCTTGGATAACTTCTACTGAGTCTTTATCAGGAAAATCTGTTTGCGGTCGATTTAAATGGACTAGAGAAGGCCTTGAACTGGATAAGAAACAGAAAATCTTAGGGTCGATTAATTGAACCGGTCTAGGTCTTGAAATGTCTTCAACTGGGTAAGAAACAGGGAGATCTTAGGGTCGATCTGACTGAACCAGAGAAGGCCTTTGACTGGATAAGAAACAGAGAAATCTTTGGAGTTGATTTAACAGAACCGGTCTAGGTCTTGATATAGCTGAGAACTTAACTGAATTTTTTCCTGAAAGGTAAAGGTCAGTCATATGCAATGCATAATATGGATCAAGCAATGATGTTCTCAACATAAATGAGATTTGTAAGATATGATGCGTACATGCATGCTATAATGATGTATGCGATGTTTACGAATGTATGTTTTTCGTCTAGGAAAGTAAATCCTTGACGGGTGTCGGGAAGTCACTCCTGGGCTGATGTTGGAGAATAGATTTTTTTGCCTCCGCCGGGGATGATAGTTGCAAGAATACCGGTAGGAGAAGATAACTCCGTTGGGGAATAAACTTGGCGAATGGATAACTCTGCGGGGAGAAAAGTACTCTAGTAATCTTGCTGGGGAGCAATACTCTGTGGGAAGAGAGGTACTTTGCTGAGTGTTGATAATAACTTGCTGGGGATACCCTTGTTGCGCTGGAAGTGTTAATAGGCTTCGCTGGGGATAAGAAGACTTTGTCGAGGACGCTCTTTCCGTGTCTTTTGGCTGAGGATAACCCAGTTATATCCTGGTAAGGAAATAACTCTTTGAATAAAACCGGGCGACGCGTTCGTGCTCTGCGCGGATAAGCTTCCAGAATCTACTGGGGATAAGCTTACTGCTTGGGGAGATGGATTCCAACTTTCCTGAAGAAACTAGATTGGACTCTCCTGGGGAAGTTTTGAACTGTACTGGAAGTAACTCCGATGAATGTTTGATATACCGCCGGGGAACAATCTTTAGACCAAGATTGCCGGGGATGCTTGTTAAGAATACATATACCGCTGGGGGATGTTGAGATCTGCGGGAGTATACCCAACTTCCTTAAGGTTTGACAATAGCTTTTCCTGAGAGTGCTCTGACTGGCTGGCTCACTCTCTGGGGAATTAGGATATCTGGTTATGTTCTTTAGTTGAACCTACCTTGGTACCTTAGTGGATAGAACAATTAGATTGCGTAGACAACTTTTTATTGCCCCTGTTTCTAATGTTACCTGTAATTAATCCTTTGTTTCGTATGCAAATATTTATGAGTTAGCAAATTATTGTCAATGCATATATCACAAATTGAACTTTGGACGTTCTTCGCAAGACAAAACAGAAAAGGGAAAACAATTGGCAATTTTAACTGAAAAGTGATTTTGTATTGATTTTTGAATGTCCTGTAAATAGGCGTTGTGTGTACAAGAGGCTGACGTCCTAGTAAGAGAACGCCGCCGAACAAAAGAGTTTATACAAGAGAAAATAAAACAGCTGTGTGAAATGAATGATCCCACTGGGTTTCAACTCTGCTATTGCCTTTATAATTCCGAGCGTCTCATCACTTGATGACCTAAACGAAGATGAAGCTGACTGATCGATGCCGTCTGAACTTGATATAGATACCGGATTCTGGATGCAAAGTGATCCAATGAGACATAGTATTACGCTTTATCCCTAATTTTTTCCTGGACCGCCCTTTCGGGTTTTCAGTCCACCGGGATACCCATTTTTGCTCAAGCCGCCTTTTCAGGTTTTCGACTTGCCGGGTGTACAGATTTTTTTCATTTCATCCCTTCATTTTGCCCGAACCCTTTTGGTTCGCCGGGAAGCCCTAATTTTTGCCTAGGCATGTCAGCCTAGCGGGTCTTTTTTCATGCGTAGTATCTTTTTACTATGTCTGCATTGGCGGGGTGAGGAAGGTCGTCACCATCCATGTTGGTCAGAATCATGGCTCCTCTTGAGAACACATGTTTAACCACAAATGGCCCTTCGTACGTAGGGGTCCATTTGCCCCTTGGATCACTCTGAGGAAGGATGATTCGCTTGATTACCAGATCCCCAACTTGATACTCCTGTGGTCTGACCTTTTTGTTAAATGCCCTGATCATCCGTTTCTGATACGTCTGACCATGACAGATAGCAGCGAGTCTCTTTTCATCAATAAGGTTTAGCTGATCAAGTCGTGTCTGGATCCAATCATCTTTGTTCATATTTGCATCCTTCATTATCCGAAGAGAGGGTATTTGCACTTCGATCGGTAAGACTGCCTCCATACCATAAACCAAAGAGAAAGGAGTTGCCCCGGTTGACGTCCTAGCTGAGGTACGGTACCCATGTAGAGCGAACGGTAACATCTCGTGCCAATCTTTATAAGTCACTGTCATCTTCTGCACGATTTTCTTGATATTTTTATTTGCTGCTTCTACAGCCCCATTCATCTTCGGTCTGTAAGGAGAAGAATTGTGGTGCTGTATTTTGAACTGCTCGCAGAGCTCAGTGATCATCTTATTATTCAGATTGGTACCGTTGTCTGTAATGATCCTCTCTGGGATGCCTTACCGACAGATCAGATTATGCCGAATGAATCGTGCCACAACAGTCTTGGTTACCGTAGCGTAGGAAGCTGCTTCAACCCACTTTGTAAAATAATCAATCGCCACTAGGATGAAGCGATGTCCGTTAGATGCCGTAGGTTTAATCTCACCAATCATGTATATGCCCCACATTGCAAACGGCCAAGGCGCAGTCAGAACATTTAAAGGAACTGGAGGAACATGCACTTTGTCTGCATAAATCTGGCATTTATGGCATGTCCGAGAGTGTTGGTAGCAGTCAGCTTCCATTGTGGACCAGTAATATCCTGCCCGAAGAATCTTTTTCGCCATAGTATGTCCACTGGAATGTGTACCAAAGGTCCCTTCATGTAGCTCTTCCATGATCCTTTCTGCTTCAGTCTTAGCCACACAACACAGTAAGGTCGAATCATGGTTTCGCTTGTACAAGATGACGTTGCTAAGGAAGAACTTCGCTGCGAACCTCCTCAGAAACTTTTTATCATTGACAGACGCACCTTCAGGGTACTCCTGAGCTTCCAGATACCTCTTCACCTCATGGTACCAAGGCTTCTCAGTCACCAATTCAGTCTCGAGATCACAACAGTATGCCGGTTCGTCCAGTTTCCAGATGATGATCCGGGGAGCCTCATTGTCCCACTTGACCTTGAACATAGAAGACATTGTAGCTAACGCGTCCGCTAACTGATTCTCCTCTCTTGGGAAATGTTCAAAGGTTATCTTCGTGAAGTGGGGGATCAAGGCCAACACACATTCTCTGTAAGGAATAAGATTCGGATGTTTCGTATCCCACTCTACTTTGATCTGATTAATCACAAGAGCGGAATCTCCGAAGACACTCAGAAACTTAATCCTTAAGTCGATCGCAGCTTGAAGACCCATGATGCATGCTTCATACTCCGCCATGTTGTTGGTACAGTTGAAACATAGCCGGGCAGTGAGTGGAGTATGAGTACCTTGAGGAGATATGATTACAGCGCCAATACCGTTTCCCAAAGCGTTGGAGGCTCCATCAAAGTGCATAGACCATCGGGATCCTTCCTCAGGTCCTTCATCCGGTCCAAGTACTTCACAATCAGTTACTATCATGATGCTTTCATCCGGAAACTCGAAGTTCATTGACTGATAGTCGTCTACTGCCTGATGTGCCAAGTGGTCTGCCAATACACTTCCCTTGATGGCTTTCTGGGTCGTGTACTGAATGTCGTATTCTGTCAAGATCATTTGCCATCTTGCTATTCTCCCAGACAGAGCAGGATTTTCGAATATGTACTTTATAGGATCCATCTTTGAGATCAACAAGGTGATATGAGTCAGCATATACTGTCTCAGCCGGCGAGCAGCCCATACCAAAGCGCAGCAAGTTTTCTCAAGCAGTGAGTATCGGGTCTCACAGTCGGTAAACTTTTTGCTAAGGTAATAAATGGCATGCTCTTTTCGGCCAGACTCGTCATGCTGCCCCAGCACACACCCCATTGAGTTGTCAAGCACTGTCAGATATAGTATCAGAGGTCTCCCTTCAACCGGTGGCATAAGGATGGGTGGTTCTTGGAGGTACTCCTTGATTCTGTCAAAAGCGGCCTGACATTCATCATTCCAACGTACTACCTGATCTTTCTTCAGCAGCTTGAAGATTGGCTCACAGGTGGCAGTTAGATGCGAGATGAATCGAGCAATGTAATTCAGGCGTCCTAAAAAACCTCTGACCTCTTTCTCTGTCCTAGGAACTGGCATCTCTTGAATAGCTTTAACTTTGGCAGGGTCCACTTGGATACCTTTATCACTTACAACGAAGCCTAGCAACTTCCCAGATCTTACCCCGAAGGTGCACTTGTTCGGGTTCAACCTCAGCTTGTATAATTTCAACCGGTCAAACAATTTCTGCAGATGATCTAGGTGCTCTTCCTCAGTTTGGGACCTTGCGATCATGTCGTCAACATACACTTCTATCTCATGATGGATCATATCATGAAATAAAGCAACCATGGCACGTTGGTAGGTTGCCCCAGCGTTCTTTATTCCAAAAGGCATGACCTTGTAGCAGAAGGTGCCCCACTGAGTAACAAAGGTAGTCTTCTCCATGTCTTCAGGTTCCATCTTGATCTGATTGTATCCTGAGAAACCATCCATGAAAGAGAACACCTTATGCTGAGTTGTATTGTCGACAAGGACATCAATGTGAGGTAAAGGGAAGTCATCTTTGGGGCTAGCCCTGTTCAAATCCCTGTAGTCAACGCACATTCTGACCTTTCCATCTTTCTTTGGTACCGGCACCACATTAGCAACCCACTAAGGGTAAGAAGTCACTGCAAGGAACCCAGCATCAAACTGTTTCATAACCTCGGCTTTGATCTTCTCAGACATCTCTGGACGCATACGACGGACCTTTTGCTTAACCGGAGGACAGACTTCCTTAGTAGGCAAATGATGGACCACAATGTCAGTATCCAAACCGGGCATGTCTTCGTAGGACCAGGCAAAGATCTCCATATAATCATGTAGCATCTTAGTTAACCGTTGCTTCACGCTGAGCTCTAGGTTGGCACCAATCTTTACCTCTTTCCTGTCTGCTTCAGTACCCAAGTTTATTGTTTCCACTGGCTCTTCATGTGGTTGAATTGCCCTCTCTTCCTGGAGTAATAGTCTTGCAAGCTCGCTAGGCACCTCGCAATCATCTTCACCTTCGTCTTCGGCTAAGTTGATCGGATTTTCGAAGTCATAACTGGCAGTAGCAGAGTCGTTATCAGTGAGATCCAGAGTGGATTGAAACCTGTATGAGTGAGTGTGTGTAAATACAGCTGTTTTGAAATATGTATAAAGGAAGAAAAGACAGAAAGGGAGCATAAGATTTGAAATGCGAGAAAACGTCCAAGATTTTCATTTATGATATATGAAATGACAATTTATATGCCCTCACAAATGAAACCACGGTGCCTCGGGTGAGACACCGGGCCATAGAGTTTATTTATTGTTTATTACAAATAACAAAACAAAGAAGTTTATTACTGCGTAACAAAAGTAACAGGAGTATGGTCTTTGACAATCCAATTGGTCAATCCGCCTTCAGTCGTCGGGTAGATCCAGCTATTGAACTCAGCTTCATCCACTTCATTATCCTCCCCCACAGCATTCACTCCTGGATTTGTGATGAGCACAGGAGGTCTTCTGGTCTTTGCCTTCCGCATAGCTTTCTGTCCCTCTGCAGTAAAACCCAGTCCAAATTTGTCAGTTTTCTGTGTAAAGTCGGGAAGCCTGCCCCAATTAGCACATTCACCTTTCTGAACCACAGCCCGGGCATCCTTTAGGGAAGCCATCTTCAAAGGAACATCCTCCTCGACCGTTGTTTCTGCTGCTGCTGAAATTGGAAGTACCTCTTCGAAATGCTGAAAGGGGGTTTCAAAAAACTCCCCGTCCATCTCAATATATCTGAAGGAATTCAAGTGGCTCACCATATACTCCTCCTCTCCTTGCACAGTGACGATCTTCCCTCTGACGGGGTACTTCAGCTTCTGGTGCAAGGTAGAGGTCACTGCCCCAGCTTTGTGGATCCAAGGTCGACCCAGTAGACAAGAATACGATGGACGGATATCCATTACATAAAAAGTAGAGTCAAACACCTGAGAGCCCACGCGAATAGGAATGTCGACCTCTCCATGAACCATCCTTTTTGAACCGTCAAAGGCTCTGACGATGATATTGTTGGGTTTCAGTTCCAGGCCTTCACAATCTAAACGGTCTAAAGCCTTCTTGGGTAGCACATTCAAGGAAGAGCCAGTGTCCACCAACACATGCGCCAGAGTGGTGCCCCTGCATTCAATAGAGACATGCAGGGCATCATTGTGGTCTCTTCCCTTCGCAGTCAGGTCAGCATCTGAGAAACCCAAGCCATTGTCCGCTGTCAGATTTGCTACGCAGTCAGTGAACTGGACTGCAGATGTCTCCTGTGGCACATGGGCCGTCTTGAGGAATGAGATCAAGGCCTTAGCATGGGCCTCGGAGCATAGCAATAAGGAGAGCATGGAGATCTTGGAGGGCGTATGCCCCAGCTGTTCCACAACATTAAAGTCACTCTTCTTTATTATTTTCAGGATTTCCTCCATCTCTTGTTGGGAGGCCTCAGCATTTATAGGTATCGGTGCCTCCATCCGGGCAGGCTCATCTTCGATTCCTTTGCCCCGAGCATTGGATGACTCGGCAGCAGGGGAAACAACTTGGTCAGTAACGGGAACAGGTACACTTGTAGGTGTTATAAGGAGGGGTCTTCGAGTAGCGGGCGGTGCAATGTCAGGCGAGAAGAGCCTGCCACTGCGGGTAACCTTGGTTGGACCAGTGATATCGCAGATACTGGCGCCAGTGTTGAACTCTTGTTTGATTCCATTCACATACACATCTTCCCCATAGTGCCAGGGGACAGCCTTATCAGATACGTAGGGAAGAGGCCCCGGAACGGTGATAACAACAGGTACGACAGTCATGATTTGGACAGGCTTCTTCGGGAGAGCCTTGATTGGATTATTGAAGATGGTAACCACATAAACTTCTTCTACCGGAACCAACTGAACAGCAGACTTCTTGAACAGAATCTCCTTACTGTCCATCAGGCTTTGGATGCCTAACTTCAGCAAGGGACAACCAGATAGGGAAACAGCATAGAACAGGCAACCCTCACTGCAACCCGGAAATAAACCGGCCCGCAGTAGGTTCTTCTTGACAGTTATTAAGCGAGTGGCTAGATCATCCACAGAAACAGCGTACACCTCTTCATCAACAACATTTACCCCATGCTGAGGCATAGGAGCAGTAACCACATTCGGCCTCTCAGGTGCTTCAAACTGTATCTCCTTTGCGTCAATAAGGTCTTGCACCTTATTCCTTAATGCCCAACAGTCATCAGTGGAGTGCCCCGGGCTATCAGAATGGTACGCACAGCGGGCATTCGGATTGTATTTCGGAGAGGCAGTGTTTACAACTTTGGGGGCCTCTCTGACAGTCACTAGGTTGGTGGATAGCAACTGTGGCAGGATCTGTGATAAAGTCATGCTCAAACGGGTAAACTCTCTCCGGGGTCTTTCAGCCCTTGGTGGATTGGTTTGCCGAGGAGCGGCGGCAGGCTTAGCAATCATTACCGCACTGACAGATTGGCGGCGCTCAGATTTCTCTTGTCTCCTGGAGCCATATACAGCACTGGCCTCCTTCTTGAAGGGTTTATTCTCTGAACTTGTAGATGCACCCTTCGGAATCTTACCAGACTTCAACCCAGCCTCAATTCTCTCTCCAGTCAAAATAAGATAAGTAAACCCTGCAGACGAGTTCCCAATAATATGGTTGAAAAATGGCCCAGATAGGGTCCCTAAGAACATGTCTACCAACTCCTGATCAGTCAACGGAGGCTGCACCCTGCCAGCCAGATCCCTCCACTTCTGAGCGTACTCCTTAAAACCTTCACTTGAACCTAACGACATACCCTGGAGTTGGGTACGTGTAGGGGAAAGGTCGGCATTATATTGATACTGCTTATAGAAAGCAGTAGCCAACTCCTCCCAGTTACGAACCTTGGTCCCATCCAACTGATAGAACCATTCGAGATGAGTCCCTGAAAGACTCTCCTGGAAGAAGTGGATCCACAAATTCTTATCCACTGAGTACGGTTGAATCTTCTGAACATAGGACCTGAGATGTAGCTTGGGACAAGACGCCCCGTCGTACTTAGTGAAAGATGGTGCTTTGAACTTACGAGGAATGATCACACCAGTAGACAAACCCAGATCTCCAAAATCCAGCCCAGGTACCTGTTGTATCTCCATAGCATTCAACCTGTCTTCCAACTGCTTGTATCTGTCTTCTGCAGGAGGATACTGCTCTTCATCAAAATCAGTCTCGTTGTCAGAGACTACCGGACTAGGACCTTTTTCCGCTTGAGGAGTACCCTTGCCAATGGAAGAACCAGCCTCTTCATTTTGCAGAGTATTGCCAAACCTTCGGCCCGAGTTAAAAAGGACAGTTCTCCTCTTCTTCTTCTTTTCCTTCTTCAGGAGCAGAGCCTTCAGCTCTTCTTGGCCCTGAGCCAAACCCATGATTAGTTCCTGAAATTGCGCGTTATGCGCCTGAAGAGCCTTGATGGACATCTCGGTTGATGATGAGTCAGGATTCATGATGCTGAAATAAACAGCGAAGAACTGTAAGCAACCTGAAAAGAGGAAAACCTGTTATGCACATGATGAATGATATGTGTTTATGCAATGCATTCAAGGGTTCGAAAGTTCAAATTTGTTGTAGACAAAAAGGAACACACGTTATCATTAAGGAAATAATTGTTCAGTACATCGAAGCCTCATGGGCAAAATAATACAAAAGCAAATCAATCCCAAAATACACTACGCATCCTCTTTGGAGCTATGTAAGTGTTGAGATTCCTCTCCTCATGCAACAGGCGGGTGAGCTCCAAGACCTTCTTTTCACTAGCATGTAGACTGGTCTCAAGAGAATTCCGTTCTTCCTTAAGCTGGATCCAGCTCTTCTGCATCTCTTCCCAGGACGTGGGCATATCAGGGTGCTGAATAGTGTAGGGCACTTCTCCTTCCAAGACTGGCTCTTTGATCACAGGGAGCATATGGGGATAAGGCATCACTAACTTCTGGGAGCGGGCTCGTACCCACTTGAGATAAGGTTCCAATGGGATGGAGTTCCTGTGCCCCAGTGTCTTACTGTCTATCCTACTTGGCATCCTCCAGGCTCTGATAAATCTCTGGCGAAGTCCTTGAGTATCGTTGTCAAAGTCAAAAACTATGTCAGGAATTAACATGTCATGAGGACCATCCCTCCGAGCATAACCAAACTGTCTCCAAGCCAGGCATGGGTTGTAAGTAATACCTCCTCTAATTCCAAGTAAAGGAACATTAGGGTACTCTCCGCAACGATCAATGATAGTGACATCCTCTCTAGACCTAGGGCACCAATGTATATCTGCATGTGTGAGAGTCATCAACTGTTGTGACCATCTCAAACCCTGCTCGTTCTTCAAAACTGATTGTGGAAGGTACGAAATAAACCACCTTCCCATGAGAGGAGTGCAACACATAAGGACACCTCTTTTTCTCATGGTTTGAGTGTAACATGAGTGGAGGATGTCCCCCAGCAACGTAGGTATAGGATTCATGGACATAAAGATCTGGACAGCACTGATATCTATAAGCTGATCTGGGTTAGGGAACAACACCAAACCATAGACAAGGAGGGCCACAACTTCTTCAAAAGCTTGTAAGTCAAGGGAGTTCCAACATTCATGGGCCTTTTCGAACAGAAACCTGGCTAAGAACCCTTTGATACCACTTCTAACTTACCAATGTCCCTTGAGGTCAGATGACTGTAGGTGCAAGGCTTTAGCAATCTCTTCAAGCTTGGGTTCCTTTTCCGTACTGTTGTAGGGTAGTTGATCACGGATAGGGATCTTCAGGAGCCGGGAGAACTCCTCCAATGTAGGTACCAGCTGATAGTCCAAGAAGGTGAAACAGTGATGCAGAGGGTCAAAGAACTGGAACAGGACCTTTATCATATCTTCCTCAATGTTGGTGTTGACCAAGCTGATGAGTCTTCCATGTCTTTCACTGAATGAAGAGTTCTCGGGAATCCTGGATATAAGTTCCTTAAGCTGAGGAGGGATCCTTACAAGACTGATTTGAATTGTCTTTCTACGAACAGTTTCCATGTCCTACAAAACAAGAACAAAGATGAAGATTCGAACCCCTGAAATGGTTAGTCAATGCATATGATGCTGGATGATTTCATGATGCTATGATTAAACACACCACAGATATTTACAAAGACAAACATGTAAGGCACACAAGGCACACAAGACAAGCCCTTAGGGTTTAAGGCCAGCATGGGGTCTGGGTAGTACCCTCTTGAAGTTGGTGGGTTCAACCTGTCCTATTAGAAGTAACCGGGTTCTAAGGGTCCCAATATCACGGGATTGCTTTCATTGTTCATCGTTTCGATTTAGCCACTGAACTGGCGACCAAAATATTCCAGGAAAGCAACCCTCAATTGAGTGTAGTATCGAGTATCAACCAACCTCGGACTGCACCAAAGTCAGTTATCTCACTACCCTAAAGAGGCCAAGATAGTTCAATTAAGGTTCCTAAGGTCTGTTGATGCTTCACGACACCACGCGGAGGCCCCGTACTCTCCTTGACTGAACTCAAGGGTTACCGGTACACACCAAAGTGCCATATCAACGTAGCAGACTATTTCAACCATGTCGGTATACCCCGCACAGTTCCCTCACAGCCTTGTTGCTACTTTCTAAGAAGGTATCCCCCAGATCCGGGTTAGGATCTATAGAACTCCCAAGACAGTCCCACAATAATAAAGCAAGCAAAGAAAGCAATTGAAAACACAGTTATGAACTAACCCTAAGGTACACCTCACTTTAAGTTTTACTCCCCAGCAGAGTCGCCAGTTCTGTGATCGGTGGATCTGGAACTGATTGTTTAACGCTGGTTCGCGAAATGTCGCGGAAGCAAGAGTCGCCACCGTCTTTTATTTTCTCCAAATGGAAAGGACAAAAGCACAGAAAAATTCCTTATAGAGATTGCTCTCGGTTCGGGAGGTAGGTTATAGAAAGGGAAGGTGTTAGCACCCTTTCTATCCATGGTTATCCATGGGCTCTTAGATACTTGCTCATTTGTGTTTTCAAAAAGGATTTGTTTGCTTTTCAACTGTGGGTTTTAAAAAGTTTCTTTGAAAATTCCAGTTCGACTCTTGTATCGGTCCTCAAGAGTGTTTGAAAAATTGCTTTCGAAAGCTTTTTGAAAAGGTGTTGGTGTGAAAAGTTTTTTTTGAATTTGTTTTGAGATTAGAGCAAGTATCTACGAGAACCTACCTACCCTAAGGAATTCGTCTGTGTAAATGTCCTTTGAAGTAGTGCCATCCCACCATTGAGAGGTAGGTAGCACCACCATTGGAGTTGTTCGGGTCAATTCGAGGTTAGGGACGTGGTGATCACCAGAGCAATAGGAAGATACCTTAGAAGCTACCCTCATGCCAGGTTCCTGGATCATGAGGACTTACTAAGACATCCTCTACTCGACGATCACCTTTCGAGGCAAGGCAACAGTGAGGCGTACCCTAGGGGTGGTGTGTGATTTGTGTGTCGTTTTCACTTATTTTTTGTCTTGTTTATGTCATGGGTGATCTACGCGTTTGTTTTTATTTTTATCATTCATTCTTGCATGCATTTATTTAACAGTTAAAAAAATTGCGAGAAAGGTAAAGTTCTAAACTATTACAAAAGGCGCGGGTCCACATCGCCAAAATTTCCAGGACCCGATTTGACAGAAAGTAAATAAATAAAGTAAAGTGCGAAAGATAAATATTTACATGGCTTTGGGAGAGTTACATAAAAATTATACGAAACGAAATAAAACGCGCGAATTGAAATAAGATTGGAAACGAGGGCGTTGGACCCTTTTCAATGAAATTAAATTATTAGCAAATTAATTAAATTAAAGAAAAAGAAATTATTTTTTGGGGTTTTTGTATTTATGAGAATTTAATGAAATTAAAAACCTAATTCTTAAATTTTTTATTTATTAAGAAAATATGACAATTATCTAAAATTAAGCCTAATTAATTAATTGCAACTTGATTTATAAAAATAACTAATTAAGAATTAATAATTAATATAGTAAAATAAAAAAAGGATGAAAAATGCTTGAAACCCTAATTCTACCAATTTTAGATTTTATTGAAACAAAAACATTAAGATTTAAACCTAATTTAACACTAAAATCAATTAATGATGTTTATTTACAAAATATTAAAATATTAAATAAAAATACTTATTTTTGTCTTTTTTGATTTTATATTGTTTTTTATATTTTTTATGAAAATAATCAAATTAAAGAACTAATTAAAAATAATAATTGAATCAAAATAAAAAATGAAAAAAAATATAAAAGAAACTTGCAAACCTTGGGGGGTTCTGTCCCCAGTAGGAGGTTATTGTTAGCATTTTAAGCCCATTAAGCTTTTGGCCTTGTTGACCTTTTGACTAGCATGCCTGTGTGTTGACCAACGAATATGGTGCTCCTCTGATCAGAGCCAATGGATCAATCTCAGTGGCGCGTGGCATGGTTGGACCCAGGGGTGTATGATGGACTCCTTGTGTTGAAACTGCATAGGAATACATTTAAAGGAAAAATATAAGTAAAGGGAGGGGGACCTGGGATCGAACCCAGGTCCTGAAGATTACCAACGCACATGCTTGCCAACCACGCTGCTTTGTCTATTTGTATATAATATAACTAATAAACATAATAAAATAAAACAAATGCTAGTGCCCTTTTCCGCGCGAAAATTTGAATCAACCAATTACTGATGGCCACCTAATCATCTTCTCCGTTTTGTTCTTTTTTCCTGAAACAAAAGATGGTTAGCGGGGGTTTTGAACCCCCCCCAAAACATGCTTGATTTGATAATAGCGATTAGGCCGTCCGGTCACATAAATTAGGCGCGAGGGTCGTTTCCAAATCGTCCAAGCCTGCTGGTTTCATTCATGGTGTTGGCATGTCCTAATTTTACCAAATTTGGAAACGCCCAATTCAAAGCTTGCAAAACCCTAGCCTGTATCAATGGTGGAATCGCGTATGGCACATGAAAACTCAATCAAAGTACACTGTTAGCTTCAGAATGATATAATGAATACAAATCCAATATTAGAATTTACAAATAATGCATGAATCATGTTTCAAGAATCTGAAAAAAAGCTTGAACCGGCCAAGATCGTTCTACCTATTTCCTGTGTTAGGGACGATGATTTTGATCTGTATATGTTCCTTGAAGCCTTAGGAACACAATGGAATAATTATTGTGGCTTGAATCACCTTAGAACCTAGTTTTCAGTTTCCCACTTTTTTGCAAAAAAACTCAAGTTTTCTTTTTGGTCTATGGCGCAGCTGGGAGCTTCTTGGCATTAGGGTTGCACTATATATGTATGTGTGAAGGTTTAGGGTTGAGAATTTGATCAGAAAATCCATGAATTGAAGGAATCAATATTTGATTTTTATGCCATAATTTTCCAAATCTTTTTCATGCTATTTTGGCTTCAATCATATCCAATCACCTTTGATTATATCCTAACCTGATTTGCACGAAATCTTGGAGATATTTTATGCACAAAAAGATTCAAAACATTAGGTTTGGTATTTTTCATGTATTTTATTTAATTAAATGAATTATTAATAATAAAAAATCCAAATAAATAAATAAAAATGATAAAAAACTTCCCTTTGGGCCACATGGTCGTGCACATGCCTTGGATGATGAATTGTGGAAGAAAAAGAGGCCCATTAGCATTTTTAGGTCATTTGAAGCAATGTTGACTTTTCAAAATATCCAAATATTTCCCAACTTCCACAAGGCATATCTTGCTCAAGTTTTAAGCTTTTCTCATGTTCGTGGACATTTTGGAAAGTTCTTTGAGTCCTCTAACCAATGCCTTTGGTCCCATGTCATTTTGATTTACCAATCTCAGGTTATGGCCTTTGACTTAAAGTCCCTTTTTGTTGACTTTTGAAAATGACCTATAATGTTGAAATAGATAACTTTTTGTGAGAGCATTTCTTGGACTTGAAGTGTGAAGAGGAGTTGTAGGAAATGTCTTTATCTTCAAAATGAGCTCTGGATGGAATTTTTCTGATAATCCATGTGGAAGTTATGCCCTGGTCAATTTACAGTTGACTTTTTCAACTGTCCAAATATGGAAACTTTTGCATCTTGATGATTTTTGAGCCAAGCTTTGAGAATCATGATCAAGCATTGATCAAATGATGTTTGTGGCTTCAAAATGAGATGTTTACCAAAAATTTGGACTTTTGACTATCAAATGACCATTTTGCCCCTACAGTTGACTGTAGTGCAATTAGGGTTTTTGACTGTGCAATTTTGTGCTGTAAGTCTTGAAACTTGGTATGAGGATGCTTGACCATGTTTGTAGGCATGTAGGACATGATTGGACCCTTGGAAACTTCATTTACTTTGTCAGAACCAAAACCCTAATTTTGACTGTTTAGGAGGTCCTTGAACTGTGCAACCCTTGAGGAGATTTTGAAGCTTGCTCTTTGCCATTCTTGAAGAATATGGGAGGGCAAATTTTGGGGTACAACAATGAGTATATATGATGATTACATGAGTATACATGATGATGTTTTATGTATCATGTTGATTAATACGTGAATGATGATGTGTATGACTAGTTGTGGTCGTTTATATTTGTTGTTGCGCATCATGCATTCATGGGACAACTTTGGTCCATTTTGATGATTTAGGACGTTGGTCCAATAATTTTGTTTTGATGATTTAAGACGTTGGTCCAGTTATTTGGTTTTGATGATTTAGTATGTTGGTCCAGTTATTTGGTCTCAATTCCATTGTGTGGATTTGGGATGTTGATCGGAAAAATAACAAGTGTAGTATTTTCACTGATGTAGTAATAATGGGATTTCCATAAAGTATTGATCTCGAGGACTACGTAGGAAATACTGAGTTTTATTATTAATTCAATTTAAACAAAAACAATAGTTTAGGGTTTGATTAGAATAAATCCTTGCGAAAGATTAAATGACAGAAAGTAAAATGTGACTTTTTTGTTTGATTAAAAGATGTTAGGGGTGAGTGTATGATTTGCCATGAAATAACCTTCACTCTTTGATCTCTTCAACATATTCATCAACCTCAATTACCAATTCTTAAGATTATCTTTCCTAAGTCCTTAGTGAAAAACCTTTAACCTTCTACCCTAATTTTAATGTCCATTCAAATTAGTTTTAAGGTTAAGCATTCAATTATCAAGAACTATTCTAGTTATCATAGGATTCCCCTAGTCTTAGGTGAAATCATCTATAATATAATTATTTAGAAAACACTAACACGACCATTCGAATCTAATGTGTTAATAACAGTGAAACCCTATGGTCCCATAGGATAAAACTATACATTCTTCTAAACAATCAAATTGATGTATAAAAACAGTTATATTGAATAAAACAAAGAGGTCAATATTCTTAACATTGCAAATCAGGGACACCCCCTAGCATTGGGGGTCTTAGCCGCACATAGAATTCAAATGTAAAATAACACAGATATTAGATATAGACAGTACAAGAAGTTTGGATGGTTCGATCTTAAATTGCTATCGCATATGAAGAGTTCTATGTTCCCAAAGCTCCTCTCCATCTCCAGTCTTCTATCATGAAATTTTTCAGTCTTTCCAAAAGTTCTTTTCTTCTTCTCACAAACATGTATTTATAGTGTTAAGTCATCCCTCCGTGATGTAAAATGTCCAAAGTACCCTTAATGATCCAAGAATACAGAAAAATCTCAAAATTGGAATTTCAAGCGCCTAGGCTGACACGGGCCGTATCACCAGACACGGGCACCCATGTCAGTACCTGTGATTTGCTCTTTTCACACTTCTTGGTTCCATCTGAATTGAAATGGACCGTGTTGTGTGACACGAGCACTTGTGTCGCCTTCAACCTCTCTTCCAACTTCAACCTTCGCCAAGTCTTCCCCTTGACACGGCCCGTGTCAGGTTACACGGCCACCCGTGTCAGGACTCCTGAAGCATTTTTTCTGGAACTTTGAATAGTGCACTTTTTTGCCCCGATTTGTCCTTGTTATACCCTAAAATTTTCCTTCTCATTTTTCAAGAATTTCCTCCCAAAATCTCCCATGACATCAAGTTTGCAGCACTAATACATCAATATGGGTTTGGAATTGACACAAGGGAAAAATGGTCAAAATACACATTGAAAAGTCAAACTTTGACTTTTTGATCAAAATCAAGTTTCAAGAATCATATTTCATCAATACATGTTAGAATATGAAGTTTTTTTCATCAAGAAAATCAAAAGTCAAATTTGCTTTGGAAAAGTCAAAGTTCTAAACACTTAGAAATTTTTAAGTGTTAATAAAGTATGATAAGTTCAGAACTTCTGGAAAAATTTTCATCATGATGCAAGATGATTCAGGAAGAACTTCTGACACAAGAGTTGTAGATCTCAATGAGATCTAAAACATTGCAGAACAGAACTTCTCCTAGAAATGCTGGGATTTCAAGTTATAAATCCTTGAAGACACACCCATGAAATTAAATCACTTGGTAAATTCTGAGCATTTCCAAGTCAGAATTTGGTTAGAACTCCTGGGCCAGTTCTCACGTAGATACAACCATAGTTTGCAAAGGTAATTCAAATAAGGTTTACAAAGCATGTTATAAGCTTTCTGGAAAGTCTGAGAACTCCTTTAGATCATGCTGGAGCAGGGAGATTTAAAGGTCAGAAGTTGGACATTTGTTCTTAATCTAAGTTATGTTTGTACTAAACTTCTGATCCAGTTTCAAGCTAGGTTGCATAATCTCAGGCTGTAGGTTTTCTTGCTTGTTAAATCTCATTATCATTTAATGCTCACACCCACTTATGAGTCTTTATCCAAAGAATTTTCCCACGCGTGGCATAGAAGTACCACTATTGTCATTGATAAGTAAACTTTTATACAAAGTATATGTTGGGCCCATGCTTTACTTTTTCTTCTGATTGTAATTATCCACAAATCATGCCTACAAACTCAGATTAGGCGCGACTAAAGCTGCTAACAAATATATTTTTCCTTGAGCCATACTTGTCTAAAATTGCTTCAAAAACAAGTCAACTGTCCACAACACATGATGGCGGTACTCTTGACCTCTCCAAGCTTCTAAATCCTTCGCCTATAAATTAAAATTCATTTACAAAAATCATGTTTGCTTCTGGTTTACAATTTTAGGATTAGCACATAGAACTCAAAAGTAAAATAACACATATATTAGATGTAGACATTACAAGAAGTTTGGATGGTTCGATCTTCAATTGCTATCGCGCATGAAGAGTTCTCCGTTCCTAAAGCTCCTCTCAATCTCCAGTCTTCTATCGTGAAATTATTCAATCGTTCCAAAAGTTCTTTTCTTCTTCTCACAAACAGGTTTTTATAGTGTTAGGTCATCCCTTCGCGATGAAAAATGTCCAAAGTACCCTTAATGATCCAAGAATACAGCAAAATCTAAAAACTGGAATTCCAAGCGCCTAGGCTGACACCGGCCGTGTCACCGGACACAAGAACCCGTGTCAGAATCTGTGGTATGCTCTTTTCACACTTTTTGGTTCCAGCTGAATTGACACGGGCCGTGTCGTGTGACACGGGCGATCGTGTCGCCTTCGACCTTGCTTCCAACTTGAACTTTCGCCAAGTCTTCCCCCTGACACGGCCCATGTCAGGTGACACAGCCACAATGTCAGGACTCCTGAAGCATTTTTTCTGGAATTCTGAATACTGCACTTTTCTGCCCCGATTTGTCCTGTTTAATTCTTTTGATACTGAAATCACTAAAACACAAAACCAAAGCATAAAATGCGGTAAAATGAAATAAAAAACCCATCAATTAAAAGAAACTATAACTAAAATAAATTCTAAATTCTTATAAAAAACCATTGAGCAGATGTCTATGATTTACTCTGGTTCCAAGTGGGAATCGATCCTATGATTGGGGTCTTTGGAGGGTGATGGCCCGGTGTCCATCAAATGAATTGGTACCATATGCATGAGTATTTGTCCTTGAACTACATCTTATGTGGTATTTCATGATTCTTTAATTGATGATGTTGTGTTGTTGAATTTGTTATGATTGTTGACGTACTTGGAATATAATAATGTCGAGTTTATGTTATGATACTTTTGGTTTACTCTGCTATGTCTTATACTTGTGTCTTATATAATGATTGTGATAAACTCACCCTTTCTGATTGAATGTTACCTCTACGTGGGTAACATGCAAGTAATCAAGAGTAGTTCCTAAAGGCTTAGAAGAATAGCTTTGGAGTGTGATTTATTTTCGTTGAGTCTAGAAGGTCTTGCTTTGATATGTAACATAGGGGACATGAACTCTTTGTTTTGAAAACTATTTTGTTCTTGTTTTCTTATAACATTTAAATTGCTTCCATGGAGTCTAAATTATGTTGAATTGTGAACCATGAATCATGGGGCACTATGAAGTGTTTTTAGTGAAACTTATTGAACTATGATTCCGCTACAAGTACGTGAAACATTGATAATGCATATGTCATGAATAATTTTGAAAACATGTGTTACGGATTAAGACTAGCACATATGATTATTTCACGAATAAAATGTGATGCCCTTTTGTTGTATTACTCTTATATTATTTTAAATATTTATGAATATTCCATTGGGTTTAGAAGAGTCTTACATTAGTGGTATCAGAGTAGGTCGGTTCATCCGGACAAGATTTATATGAAGTCTATTCCTTGTTAATTGATTAGTATCCAAAAATTATTGATGTGTTGATTGTTCTAATGTTGGTTGTCTATGCGCAAAGTTATGGCTGGGGGAAGAAATTATAACGCAGTTGCTAATGCTTTGGAAGCCATGGCTTAGGCAATGCAGAACCAACATGGACAACAGAACCAGAATAAAGGAAATGACGATGAGGCTCTTGCTTAGGGAAGATTCTAGAAGAACAATCCGCCTATCTACAAGGGAAGGCACGATGCTGATGGTGGACAAGCATGGCTAAAGGGTATTGAAAATATTTTTTGAGTGGTTATTTATATGGAAGATAAGAAGGTGCAGTTCATTATTCACATGCTGGAGGGAGAAGCTGAAGACTGGTGGAATAATGCACGCCAGAGAATGGATATTCTGGGCACAAAGATTACTTGGGCTGTGTTCAAAGCTACTTTTCTGGATAAGTAATTTCCAGAATATGTGTGTGGTAAGAAGGAAATCGAATTCCTTGAGCTGAGGTAAGGAAATTCGACAGTTGCTAAGTATGTGGCTAGATTTGAGGAGCTAGTGAGATTCTGTCCGCACTATAGCATTCCAACAGTTGGGGTGTCGAAGTGCATTAGGTTTGAGAATGGACTGCGTCCAGAGATCAAGCAGGGTATTAGGTATCTACATATTTGTCAATTTCCTGAGCTGGTGAATAAGTGTAGGATCTTTGATAAAGATAGTAGGGATATAACTTCTTACTATAAGAATTATAATGAGAAGAAATGGAAGAATCAGGATCATGGTAAGCTGTATTCTTCTATAGATGATAAAGGGAAGCAAAGAGCTTATATTGAGAAGAAGCCATGTGGGGGAGGAGCTCCCATTTCTATGAAGTGCTACCAGTGTGGTGAAGCAGGCCACCATGCTAATGCTTGTACTAATAAAGTGCTAAGATGTTACAAGTGTGGAAAGGTTGGTCATCACAATACTGAGTGCAAGAATGAAGGTCCGACTTATTTCAATTATAGTGAGCAGGGTCACATCAGTACCTAGTGTCAGAAACCCAAGAAAGATCTAGTTGCTCCGACTAGTGGCAGAGTGTTTGCTTTGAATGATGTTGAGGTTGACAAGAAAGATAATCTAATTAGAGGTACTTGTTTTATTAAGAATACTGAGTTAATTGCTATTATAGATACTGGTTCTACTCATTTGTTTATTTTTCTTAACTTTATTACTATGTTGGGATTAAAATTTTCTAATATGAACGGGGGAATGGTAGTGGAGCTTCCGACTAAAGATTCTGTTACTACTACTCTAGTTTGTTTGAAGTGTCCTTTATCTATCTATGGCAAGAATTTTGTGATAGATTTGGATTGTCTACCCTTTCACCAAATTGATGTTATTCTTGGAATGAATTGATTAGAATTAAATTACGTTCATATCAACTGTTATAATAAAACAGTAAGATTCCCCAAGTTTGGTGATAGTGGAGAGCTAGTGTTTTTGTCTGCTAAGCAAGTAGACAAGCTTTTGGAAAATGAAGCTTTGATGTTTGCGATTTTTGTGTCATTACAAGTTGATCGTGAATTTGTAAGTGTGGAGTTACCTATTGTTTGTGAATTTCCAGAAGTATTTCCGAACAACATTGGTGAATTTCCTCCAAAGCGAGAAGTTGAATTTGTTGTGGACTTAATACCAGGTACAAGTCCAGTGTCGATGGCGCCTTATAGGATATCAGCTCCAAAGCTAAATGAATCGAAGAAACAATTAGAAGAATTGTTAGAGAAGAAGTTTGTTATTGATTCTTGATGATCAAGTTTGTATTTTTGAATGTCTTGATGAAATTGATCTTTGAAATTCAATGTTGACCAAAAAAGTCAAAGTTTGACTTTTTGTGTATTAGTTAACTTTTCATCAGTTACCCATATTTCAACTATCAATCCTTTGATCTTGAGAAATTATTTGAGCCATGGTATTAGGTCAAGATTTTGTGTTTGAATCCTTGAAATCATGCTTCAAACCATTAGGCCATGTACTAGGTCAAAAGTCAATGATCAGTCATTCTCAGTCAAAACCCTAATTTTGACAATTTTGCCACTTTGATGATTTGAATGCTTTTCTTGAGGAATTGTGATCAACCCTTGATAAATTGATAAATATGACATCAAAATGTTGATATTGGCCAAAAATCATGATGTTCGACTATATGTTGACCATAGTTGACTTTTTACCCAATACAGTTGATTTTCAGTCATCTGAACAATTGATTGGGCAAATTTGTGAAGCAAGACTTGAAACTTTGTATGAGAAATATTGGAGACCCATAATGAACCATGAAAGTCATTTGAAGTATCAAAATTCCAATTATCCTTGAGAAAACCAAAACCCTAATTTGTGGGCTCTGTGTTTAGGAGGTGAGCTTGCCTGATCAAACTCTTGAAACTTCTTGAGCATTTGAGATCTTTTGTGAGAAATGTCTTGAGAATATAGAGGGAAAATTTTGGGGTACAACAGTACCGGGACAACATTAGAGACGCATTGAGGATATGACGTCACTGCTAAGAAACCTACATTGAATTACTTCATAACCTTCGCCTTGATCTTCTCTGACATATCGGGACACATGCGATGAACTTTCTATTTAATCGAAGAACAACCCTCTTTCATCGTTAGATGATGAACTACAATATCAGTATCGAGCCCTGGCATGTCTTCGTATGACCAAGCAAAGATCTAAACATAATCATGTAACATCTAAATTAACCTGTTCTTGACACCGTCCTCTAAATTGGCGCCTATGTTGACCTCTTTTCTGTCTGTCTCGGTACCCAAGTTTACCACTTCGATCGGCTCTTCATGTGATTGGATAGCCTTTTCTTCTTGTATTAAGAGTCTGGCAAGTTCTCGAGGTATTTCACAATCTTCCTCACCATCTTTCTTGGCTTGGTAGATCGAATTTTCAAAGTCATAAGTTGCAATAACATAATCATTATCAATGAGATCCAGAGTGGATGTGGATCTGAAATGTAGTGTGTGGATGTATGTGAGAACACATAACTATTTGAAAGTGCAATAAAGTAAAAGAAAGATAGAGAGCGCAAAATTTTGAATGAAAAACGTCCAATGTTTTCATTAAATGAAAATATGACTTATAAAATGACAACCCTTAACAAATGAACCATTGTGCTCCGGGAAAGACACAAGGTTTAAAGTCATTGTTTAAAAAGAAATTACATAACCAAACTTCTTACAGCAATAAAACAGAAATAGCTATTACTCTTGTCTAAAGGAGATAGAGATAATGTCTCTTGCCTTGCAGTTGCTAAGCTCGTTGCCAATGGTAGGAAAGATCCAGCTACTGAGATCACAGTCACTGTCAGCATCTTCTATTGCGCTGAATCCATTGTTGCTGACACAAAATGGAGGTCTTCCAGCATGAGCGCAACGTACAGCCCTTTGACCCTATTTTCTAAAGTAGCTTTGGAATCCTTTAAGGAAGACATCTTGTGCGGAACACTGGTAGTCTTTGGAATGGCAGAAACATCTTTAATAGCAGTAGAGGAAATTACTTCAAAATCTTTGCAGGGAGTCTCGATGAATTCTTCGTCCATCTCCATGTACCGGAATGAATTTAGGTGGTTAACCATGTACTCCTCTTCTCCGAAGACAGTAAAAATCTTCCCTTTCATAGGATACTTTAACTTCTGGTGCAAAGTGGAGGTAACAACACCTGCCCCATGGATCTAGGGGCATCACAATAGACAAGAATAAGTTGGACGGATGTCCATTACATAGAAGGCAGATTCAAAGATTTATGAACCCGCTTTGATAGGAATATCCACTTCTCCATGGACAATTCTTTTGGACCCGTCAAAGGCTCGAACTACAATGTCACTGGGTTTCAGCATAATCCCTTCATAATCCAGTCTGTCAAGAGCACCCTTTGGCAGAACATTCAGAGAAGAGCCAATATCAACTCACACATGAGCCAACGCAGTGCCCCTACATTCAATGGAGACATATAGGGCCCTATTATGATTTCTCCCCTCCGGAGTCAGGCCAGCATCATAGAAGCCTAATCCATTATCAGTTGTTAAACTAGCCACATAACTTCCAAATTGATCAGCCAAAATCTCTTACAGTATGTGAGCAGTCTTCAATAATTTTACTAAAGCCTATGCATGGGCTTCAGAACACAGCAGTAAAGATAACATGGATATTTTGGATGGGGTCTGCCCCAACAGTTCAATAATTTTATAGTCGCTCTTGCGGATGATTTTCAAAACCTCTTCCAACTCTTGTCTAGAGGTGTCCTTGATCGTGGTTTCTTTAGGTGCATCCGTCTGCGTAGGCTATATCATTGGCTCTTTACCCTAAGCCTCGGTAGTTGACTTGGTAACTGTGACTTGAATTGGTGTTGCAACATTTTTTGGGGAGATTTCTGGGGAGAAAATCCTTCTGCTTCTAGTAACTTTGTTGGTCCCTGAAATATTGTCAACATTGGGATCAACATATTCAACATCTTCATCAGAAAACTCTTGTTTAACGCCACGGTAGTAGACGTCGAATCCATAGTTCTATGGAATATCCTTTTCTGAGGAATATGGGATAGGTCCAAGTGTGGTGATAATTAAAAGAGCAACTTTATGATTGGCAATAATCCTTACAGGACCTTTGAAAGTGGTCCTAATAGGGGTACTAGATACTACAAACAAATCTTGACATAAATTCTCAGCATACAAAATTTTCTCGATAAAAATTATGTGTTCATCCATCAGGCGCTGAATGCCTTCCTTCAATAATTTGTAGTCATTGGGTTGGAATGTGCAACAATAAAATTATTTAACACAACCCGAAAATAAACCTACATGTAACAAATTATTTTTGATTGTTGAGAGGGGAGTAACCATATCACCTACAGTGGTAACATACAGAACATATTCAATAGCACTAATGCCTTTTGCATGCTTCGGCATAAGTGCAGTAATCATGTTTGGCGTCTCTGGAGGATCGAACTCAATTTCCTTGTTATCAATCATGTCCTGAATTTTATGTTTCAGAGACCAGCAGTTATTGATGTCGTGTCCAGGACTATTAGAATGATAGTCACACTTCGCGTTCAGATTGTACTTAGGAGATGGTGTGTTGGGATTAGGAGGAGGATCCTGCGGTGTTATCAATTCTGCTTTCAACAAATGTTGTAATTTCCGAGACAATGGCAAATCTTCATCCCAACATCAAACATCGAATTTAATGGTTCAAAAACATTCTAAACATGATTATGAACATATGTGAATGCTTAAAAACAATTTATATTGTGTGAATAAATAGTTTGAAATCGAAAAAGTTACCAAACTGGAGCAACTTGGTTGGCACGTTCTGGGATGCTTCTAGCTTGAGTGATGGTTGGGAAGAACTCCTAGGACCTTCAGGAGGCTAGTGTGATGCTTGAAATTAATTAGGAACGGATGGAGATAAGGGTTTGAGTTTGCCCTAGTTCTTGAAAATTTTATGATTTTTTAGGGTTTGTTCTTGAGGCAACATGCGTATTCTCCTTGGTCTGAATGTGTTGTGTATTTATAGAGAAGTGTTTTAGGTCAACAAAATTGAATCAAATATTTGTAATTCATGGTGTAATATTTTATTTGAATTTTGCATGAAAAGTTTCTTTTTATTAAGCTCAATCTTGTGTCAATCATTCTCACACAGTTTTGGCAAGTTGTCATGAGCTTTTTGGGCTTGAAATATGATCTAAAACAAAAGCCTTGTGGCTTAATCCATTAGTTTTATATTTTATTTGATTTATTTTGAATTTAATTGAATAAAATCTAAAATAAAAAGAAATAAAAATCACAAAAATATATGAATGGATTTATAGGTCTAATATGAGGTCATGAACACGTTTGAACCTAAAAAACTTAGGCCCATTAGCCCAAAAATTCAACTTTGTTCAAAGTGGACTTCATGCATTTTCTCAAAAATGCTCAACTTGCACCAATCATAACTCTCCAAATTTTTGTCATATAAGGATGATCGTGGACTTTTTGGAAACCTCAAGATGTCTCCTACAACTTTCATATTGGTTATTTCTTCAAGATGAGCTTTGGTTGAGGAATTTCTGATGAAGTATGTAAAAGTTATGCTTGGTCAAAGTTCAGTTGACTTCTCCTAAAGAAAACCCTAATTTAGTAACTTTTGACTTTTAATGAATCTTGAGTTTTCTCGATGAATCATGATCAACCCTTGATCAAATGATGAATGTGACTTTAAAATATGGATGTTGACCAAAAATGATGAATTTTGACTGTCAATTGGTCAAAGTTGACTTGTTATCCAATATAGTTAACTTTCAATCATATGAGCAATTGACTGAGCAAACTTGTACTACAAGGCTTGATATTTTACATGAAGGTACTTGAGACATATGAGGAACCATGAAATCTACTTGAGGCATTAGAAGCTCAATTTTCCTTGAGAAAAAAAAATCCTAGTTGTAGGTGAATTTCTTAGGAGGAGAACTTGTCTGATCAATTCCTTGAGTAGTCTTGAGAAATTGAGACCTTCACGTGCATGAGGATGTGTCTTGAATTAATCTGTCTTTAAAATGGGAGGGAAAATTTTGGGGGACAACAAGTACGTCCCTCAGGACCAACTGAATGTAATGCATCGCTGCTCGACAGAGACTCTGGGCAATCAACTTTTGCAATCTACTTCAAATTATTTCTCAAACTTGTATTCTTTTAGTCAACGGAGTCAATAGAAGGCCTGACCCAGATTAAGGTCATTTTTTAAAAATGATTTACCCTTCAACCGTATCCTGAAGCAATTTGTCCCTCTAGATAATCAAACTTTCATATGATGCTCATTATGCAAGCTTGCTTGATGTTTAAGCACTTATTCCTATGCAAAGAATGTTTAGTCTAAGAATGATAATTCTAATGCAAAGCTCATGTTTGTCTTGAAGTTTAAAAACATTTATTGAAAATATGTCGAAACATAAAATTTTTATAAAAAAGAAAGTAAAAAAATGGAGTGATACCAACTCAAAAGTTTTATCAAGCCTTCTAGGAGTTAGATTACTGTACTCTCGTTACAGTGTTGCTTTCGAATCAACGCATACTTCAGTTAGGACTTTTAAGGGTTGTAATGTGGCCTGGTTCACAGTTTTAGAAAAAAATTATTTAAGGCTCAAAATATTTGGTGCCCACCCATTCTCCATGATGTTCTCCAGTTCTACATTCAGTTAAACCAATACGAGCACTCATCTCTTGGGACGACTTTATGATGGTTGAGGAATCACTGAGGTTTCTTGGATATGACAGTCACTCACTGTAATACGGTGGGAGAACTTACTTAGGTGTTTTGCGTTTTATTGCAATTATTGCAGATAGCAAGAGTTGTCACCGACTTTGCACCAATAAAGGAAAGGGTGAAAAGAACAGGAAAGACCTTTTGAGATATTATCTTGAGTTCGGGGGGTAGGTTATAAAAAGGGAAGGTGTTAGCACCCTTTTCATCTGTAGTTATCTACGGGCTCTTAGTTGCTAGCTCACTTTGAAAATTCTTTATTTGAAATGTGTTTGTGATCGTTTTTTAAAGTATTTTTGAAAGTGCCTTCGTTTTGGAGAACTTTGTAATGATTCTCGTCTCTATAAGAATGCATACAAAGTGTTTGATTTTGAAAATATTTCATGCTTGAAAGTGTTGGTGTATTTTTGAAAGATGTTTTGAAGATTGATTGTGAGCAAGCAACCATGAACGTTCTACGTACTTAACAAGTCTTAGTTCCTTTCCTTCTCCTTTAGATATTGTTATCTTACCATTGATTTATAAGAAGCCCTATAATTAGATGTGAAGGGACAGGCGTGGGTCAATCGTATAGTTATATAAAGCAACTTGTAAGACACTTTAGCAATTTTCTTAAGGGGCTAAGATCGTTTTACCGAAGGCAACATCGAAGGGTCGTCGAGGGACTAAGATCTTTCCATTCAAGGGTCTTTGCTAAAGCGTCCCACGTTCGAGGGACATGACTATTTTTATCTAAGGCAACAAGTGTGGATTACCCTAGAGGTGCGCGTGTGGGAGTGTATTGATTTCATGCTTTTTTGTCTTGAATTAGGGTTATCTACTTGTTGATTTTAAATCTTTCCATACACACCCTAATTACTAGCAATAATATTGAAAGCGATAAATTGCGGAAGTTTAAAGTTCTATGCTATTACATCTTTTTTTTGGGGATGGGGATACAAGTTTATGAATGGGGGATGAAAGCAAAAAAGTTCTAATTATACTATTACAACCATATTGAATATTGAATGACAATAAAAAATATAAGTAAATATAAAGATAATGTAAAAAAAGAAAAAAAAATTGGTTTAAGATAACTTTTATGTAATGATGCATAAGAATATGCATTGATACGAAAATTTTATGTATTGACGCATGCATTGGATCATACTTCTTTGTATTGGATCATACTTCTTTCTTTCTCCTGGAAGTCAAAAACAACTCAGTATGAGTCGATGCATAAGGGTTTCATACTGCTTTGTATCGACACATATGCTTTTTGTATCGACTCATGCTTATATCTAGCTCCTGGAAGTCAAAACAACTCAGTATGAGTCGACATATAAGGGTTTTGTATCGACTAATACTGCTTTGTGTCGACACATATGCATTTTGTGTCGACTCATAACCTATTTTGTACATAATATGTGCCGACTCATAGGGTTTCGTGTCGACTCATACTTCTATTTTTCTTGTTCTACCATTGTTCTGCTGCATATATGGTTAGATCTCAACACATGATTACTGAAAATGAAAACCAAGTATATGGTTATCATTAAGTCCATGATATCTACATTTTATCTTCACAAATGAATCATTAATGATGCTTTATATGAAGAGTTCGAAGTCAAGAAAACTTACCTTAAAGCTGAAATTTGTGTTTTGAGTTAGAACTGCTGTGTTGGCTATTTTTGAGCTTAGGAAATGGTAATAGTGATGTTACAGAAGTTGTTCTTACGTTTGAACAACTCCTATATGATATATGTGGAGTTTTTAGATGGTTTGTTTTGATAGAACTTGCAAGGTGTGAGAGGTTCAAAGACTTGGACTTCAAAGCTCAAGAGTGGGGGTTTTGTGGACAGTTATGGCTTTTTGAGAGTATGAGATTTTGAGGGCTTGTCTACACAACAAAACTTCTGGCCCTTTATCTTGCAAATGGCCTCTCTATTTATAGAGAAGGTTTGAGACTTGAAATAGCTCAGATTTTGAAATCACATGTTATGTTGCTTGTTTTTGAAGCAAGCATGAAGAACATGTTTCCAATGTTTGTACCAATCTATATAAAGTGGTTGATCACATTAAACATATTTTTTTTTACTTGTAGGAGTTAAGTGTGATCAGAATAACAAGTTAGATGCTCAAGAAATTGACTTTGTGATTAAAGTGAACTTTTCAAGAATGGATATGTTACTTTCTTCCAAAATTGGAATGATTAATTGGACAAAGGCTCAAACAATTGGATCATAGTTTAATTAGTTATGTAAGCATTTAATTAAGGAGTGATATACAAGTTTGAGGCCTGTAAAGTGAAAATTATGCAGCATAGCTAGGGTTTTGGTTCATTATTAATCACAAATCTGCCTTGTAAATCAAGTTTAAAATCCTAAATTCTTGCCTTTGATTCTCTTATCTCAAGTATGACCTGAATGAGTTCTTGGACATTTTGGAAAGCTTGTAACATCCTCTACAACCTTCATGTTTTCTATTTTTGAATAATCCAATTGGAACTTAATGGAAATTGGCCAAGAAGTTGGGATAAAAACCTGACCAAACCTGCTGAAAATTTCTCTAAGTGTTTATACAAAAATGCCATGACTTCATGAATTTATAACTCAAAATCCAAGCACTTCTAGGAATTGATCGGAAAAGAAAAATTGTAGATATCATCAAGATCTACAACTTTCATGTTGGAAGTTTTCTTTGAATCACTTGCATCTTGGTGAAAGAGTGGCATGAAGTAATGAAATTATCATGTATAAAAAACACTTTGAAAAATTTCTAATTCTTGAAAAGTTTGACTTTTCACATTGAATTTTTACTTTCTTGATTTCTTGATGATCAAGATTTGTATTTTAAATGTCCTAATGAATTGTGATCTTTGAAATCAAATTTTGACTGAAAAGTCAAAGTTTGACTTTTGGTGTATCAATTGACTTTTCATCAGTTGACCAAATTTCAACTATCAACCCACTGATCTTGAGAAATGATTTAAGCCATGAAATTGGGTCAACATGTTATATTTGAGTCTTTGAGATTATGCTTCAAGCCATTAAGTCATGTATTAGGTCAAAAGTCAATGATCAATCGTTCTTAGTCAAAACCCTAGTTTGTGGTCCTAGTGTTTTGGAGGTGATTTTGTCGGATCAATTCCTTGAGAATCCTTGAGCATTGGAGGTCCTTTGTGAAATGTCTTGAGAAAAAAGAGGGAAAATTTTGGGGTACAACAGCTTCCCCTATTCTATCTTCTTAAACCTGAAGAGGTAGATTGGCGAGTCCGCCATTCATGACTTGAAGGTGGAAGATGATTGAACACTTAAGTGCCCATAAATTTTCACTCGCTTGTGCATGAGGTGAACTATTTATTGATTACCTAGAATGGGATTAGAGATGCGATTTTGAGAGGTGATGAAGAGTTTGTTGGATATGGGCTTACATATGCCATCCGGAGTGACTATCGAGGGAGAAGTATCAAAATAAATCTTTGGTTGATTTATACTGAAATTGTAGATGTCTTTTACATGTTCTTAACTGGAAGAGATAAACCTAAATCAGAAGGGGTCTTTGCTTGGTGACTTCACTGGGGAAATAACTCTAACTAGAAGAGGCCTGTTGATTGCCTATTATTAACTGGTAGACGTAAATCCATCCAGAAGAGGACTTTTGTTTTGTTGACTAAATTTTTCCTACAAGGAAGAAGGTTAGTTGCATGCAAATGTATGCATACCGTAATCATGTCCTCAAAATAAATGAGATTATGTTGTATGCATTTGTCATGTATGTGCTATGACGAACGAATGTTATTGAAATGTAACTTTGTCTAGGAAAATAAATCCTTGACAAATGCCGGGGAGTAAAGGGAAGCTGAATCTCAGACTACTGCTGGAGATGAAGAGTATGCGTATCTACAAACCTTGTTTAAAGTGTTTCCGCTGGAGATTCCTGTTTTTTGGTTTGAGGATAAATTTGCTTGAGAACGTTGACTTTGTTTGAGGAAACTCTACGGGGAGTGTTGATTTATGCTTGAGGAATAGAGTTCAAGAGTTTTAATTGTCCATTGCTTTATCGGGGAGCTAAATCTTGATTGGGGAGGAAGAAAGTTTAGTTGTTATCTAGTCGGATTCCAGGATTCACAACACTTGCTGGGGATAAATAAATTAATTATTATCTGGTAGGATTCCAGTCTTTGCAGCAACTCACTGGGGATAGTGGCAAACTCAACTGGGGAAGAGGAGTTTTGTTAGTGATTTGAAGAAGTTAAACTATTATCTGGTCGGGTCCAGGTTTCGTAGTAACTCGAACGGTTATCTGGTCGGGTCCAGGTTTCAGCAACTCGAATTGTTATCTGGTCGGGTCCAGATTTCAGCAATTTGATCTTGAGGTTAACTGGTATCTGGTCGGGTCCAGGTTTCAGTAACTCGAACTAATATCTGGTCGAGTCCAGGTTTCAGCAATTTGAACTTGAGGTTAACTGGTATTTGGTCGGGTCCAAGTTTCATCAACTCGAACTGTTATCTGGTCGGGTCCAGTTTTCAGCAATTGAAGAAGTTAAACTATTATCTGGTCGGGTCCAGGGTTTAGTAACTTAAAATTGAGATTTACTGCTATCTGGTCGGGTCCAGGTTTCAGTAACTCAAACTGTTATCTGGTCGGGTCCAGGTTTTAGCAACTCAAACTGTTATCTGATCGGGTCCAGGTTTCATCTATTGAAGAAATTAAACTATTATTTGGCCGGGTCTAGGATTTAGTAACTTAAAATTGATATTTACTATTATCTGGTCGGGTCCAGGTTTTAGCCACTCAAATTGTTATCTGGTCGGGTCCAGGTTTCAACACCTCAAACTGTTACCTCGTCGGGTCCAGGTTTTAGCAATTGAAGAAGTTAAACTATTATCTAGTCGGTTCCAGGCTTTAGTAACTTAAAATTAAGATTTACTGTTATCTGGTCAGATTCCAAGCTTCGCACAAAATTGAAGTTAAACTGTTATCTGGTCAGATTCCAGGCTTCGCAACAACTTATTGAATTTAACTGTTATCTGGTCGGATTCCAAGCTTCACAGCAAATTTTTGAAGTGAATGAAGTTAATTGTTATCTAGTCAGATTCCAGGCTTCGTAACAACTTACTGAAGTTAACTGTTATCTGGTCGGTTTCCAGGCTTCACAGCAACTTACTGAGTATAGTATCAAGTCCGCTGGTGACAAGGGGTGTTGTCCGTTGATTTGTAATGGTTTGAGAGAAAGACTCATACTGGAGAATTTGTAGTGTTTTGGGGAAATAAACCCTTTTGAAGAGAATATTTGATGACCTGCGGGGAGTGAATTCTTTAGAAAGAAGTCCACAAGGCTTCTTTCTTAAGACCAACTCAGCTGAGGAGAGGATTTTCTGGAGATTGGAACTCTGGCTGAGGATTTCATGAATCCAAATCCGTGGGGATAATTTGATTGAAGTAACTCTGCGGGGACGTCCGTGAAATTGGCCTTGTGGAGATTTGAACTTTATTAAAGTGACAAATCTTTTACTGATAGATAAAATGACGAGATAACGGGACATAGTTGTACGCTCTAATCCCTAACTTTTTCCTGGACCGTCGTTTCAGATTTTTAGTCCAACAGGATACCCTTTTTTGCCCAAGCCGCCTTTTTATGTTTTTCGACTTGCTAGGTGTACAATATTTTACATATATATCCCTAATTTTTGCCCGAACCTTTTGGTTCACCGGGATGCCCTTCTTTTTGCCTAGGCGTGTCAACCTAGCAGGTCTCTTTTATGTGTAGTATTTTCCGACTATGTCGGTATGGAGAGTTGTCATTGTCTATGATAGCAAGTGTTCTATAAATAACAGAAAAATGTTTGTTTGGTCATACATGATCCTTTGCTAGAATTCATGTTTAATGCCCCAAGTGATTCAGATGGAGACTTGCCCTTGGATTTTCATGATTTTATGAGAGATTTCTTGGAATCTTGACTTGACTGCCACTGATGAGTTGGACAATAACATGTTGTACCCCTTGAGAGATTTGTCGTTTGGAAGAATATTTCCATTTGAAGTGATTCTGTTTATTGAGAGAGTTTTTGTTCATTGGATATTCTTCGTGTGAATTTCTCTGTTGTCGAACAATTAGCCATATGCAAACAGCGGTATTCAAACAATGCAAAGTTTATGTTTGCCTTTGAGAAAAAATTTGAAAAATGCATTTTTAATAAGCAACCAAATTTTGTAAGAATGTGAATTCAAAACATGATTTACAGTAAGCCTTACAGGAGTCAGGATACCTTTTGTAACAGTATGCTTTTGAACTAACCTATGCTTCAATTAGGACTTTTAAAGGGTTGTAACATTGCCTGGTTCATGGTTTAAGAAACAAAGGATAAGGATCAAAGTTTATTTGTACCCAACCCGTTCTCCATGATGTTCTCCAATCCTATACTTAGTTAATTGTGCATTTATCTCCCAATAGAATCTGGAATGATCTTTTGGTGATTGTTCAGATACTGGAAGTTTATTTGAGAAGACATTCAATTTTGCAACATTTTTCTATTGTTGAGGATTTGTAACGACCTCACTATTTAATTTATTGTCCCTAATTTTTTTCCTAGATATTTTTGTTTTGAGACTACAGTCAGCGGGATGCCCCCGTTTTTTAAGTCTCCTTCATAGGTTTTGATTAGTGGGCTTTTCTTTTTGAGAGGTAAAGACGTCCTATTTCATCGGGAACCAACACCAGTTTTTTTATTCAGAAGGATATTGGTGAAGTGATAGCTTACGACTGAATGCGCATTTGAATTAATTGAGAAACTACCCTGCCCTAGGTTATGATTAAAGGTTTTAGTTTGTGCGAAAAAGAAAACTCCTACTTATTTGGCTCAAAGGGGTTGACTAGGGATTATGTTCCTTATAACTCCATTGTTTAGGGTTTGAAACAACATATGTACATCGTCAGCAAGGTCTGTCCAAAAGCATACTGTGTGAGATTATTGTATTGTTTTCGTCATCCTCCCTCTAAAGGCTTACAACTTTTAACGAGAGTTGAACATCACAAAAAGGGAATAAAAAGCATAGTTTAAACATGGTGAAAACGAATGGATTAATTCAATACAAACATATGCAATGCATTAATGAAACAAAGTTTAACATAATATATAAGTGTTTAGACAAAAATATTACAACTGAAAATTCGAATGAACAAAAATTTCTCTGCCTAAAATTTGTCACTTCAGATGATGTGCCTTTGAGTGATGACAGAAACACTCCATTTGACCATCTTGTGTAAATTCCAAAACTCCTTCGTCAATCAGGTCTTGAATTTTTTTATTTAACGCCTAACAACCATTCGTATCATGTCCAGGACTATCAAAATGGTATGCACACCTTTAATTGGGATGGTAACTAGGAGCAAAAGTATTGGGATTCCAAACAGGAGCCTTTAACATAATCAACTCTTCCTTCAACATGTGTTGTAGCGCTTGAGCCAGTGACATGTTGATTTTGGTGAATTGTATTTTAGGTGCGACGTCCTTATGCTGATTCCCCTATTGATGTTGGCGAGGTCATTGTTAGACTTGCGATACAGTAGCAATATGAAAAGGCCTACTCTTAACCAAGTTAACTTCCTATCTCATTGGAGGTTGATTAATGACTTGATCCTCAATCCTAGTCGTTTTTTCCATACGGTTGTATTCGTCTTGATGAAGCTTGTTGACGAGGGCTCTTAGGTCTTCTTGTCCCCAAGCTAAGTTTTGGATAAGAGCCATTTGTCCCAACATCTGGATTCTCATTGTTGCCATCTCTGCTTGAAATTGCTTCAGTTGGCCATCCTTTTCGTCTTCAGGATTCTTCTTGGTGATGCTCCCAATGAGGAGTTTTTTCACTTCTTCTTGCCCCTCGGATAAATTCAGGAACAAATTTTGAAGCTGATCATTTTGAGTCTGAAGATCATGGACAGTCTGCTCGGGAGCCATTTTTACTTGAAATAAACAGTAAATGGATGAGAAAACTTGTATGGGAGAAACCTGTCATGATATGATGCGTGATATATGGATGCAATGTTTCCAAGGATCTCGCAGGGTAAACAGAAGAAAATGTTAGTAGTTGAAATTTGATCACGGATTTGATTGAAGAACTTTGTATCGTTGAATGTCCTTCTACGAGAATCAAGTTCACCATGTCAAGTGGGTCATATCCCTTGACTCAAGTTACCGTGCTTTGGTTTTTGACATAATTTGGCTAGAGGAAAATAAATCCTCTTGCCCCTTGATAACTCTGCATCACAAACCCTTGAGACCCTTGAAATGCTTTTTGAAAATGCTATGGTATGATGTCATGATGTTTATGTACAATTAATCATATACAAGCAAAGCAAACAAGTCCTTAAGTTTATGATTGCATGAGGTTTCATATGTAAGTACCCTCTTAAAGTTTAGTTGGTTCAACCTATCCTAGAAAGTAATCAGGTTCTAGGGAATCTCAATATCATTGATGTTTCTTCATTGGGCATTGTCTCAGCACAATCAATCTTTTCTTGCGGTCAAAATATCCCAAAAGTACAATCTCAATGAGCATAGTATCGAGTATCAACCAATCTTCAGCTTTTCACCAAAGTCGGCTATCTCACTACTTCGTAATGGCCAAGTTGTTCAGTTAAAGGTTCTACAGTCAGTTAGTGCTTTATGACACCACTCAGCAGCCCTGTATTCTCCTCGACTAAACACAAGGGATATCGATACCAACAAATGTGTCACACTAACGTAGCCATTGCTTCAACCATATCGGTCTATGCCGTACAATTTCCATAATCTATTTCTACTTATCTAATAATGTTCCCCAATCCGGATAGAGGATCAACACAAGCCCAAACAAGTACCCAAAATGTAAAGCAGAAAAGTCAAACAATGAAAGCATTTAAAGGTGATCTAGATCTAAGGTAACCCCACTTTTAAGTTAACTTCCCCCGCAGAGTCGCCAGTTCTGTAATACGGTGGGAGAAATGACTTGAATGTTTTGCGTTTTATCGCAATTGTTGCAGATAGCAAGAGCCACCACTGACTTTTCTTTTATCCAATAAAGGAAAGGGTGAAAAGGATAGGAAAGACCTTTTGAGATATTTTCTTGAGTTCGGGGGGTATGTTATGAAAAGGGAAGGTGTTATCACCCTTTTCATCCATATTTACCTACGGGCTCTTAGTTGCTAGCTCACTTTGAAAAAGCTTTGTTTGAAATGTGTTTGTGATAGTTTTTGAAAGTTCCTTCATTTTGGAGAACTTTGTAATGATTCTCGTCTCTATAAGAATGCATACAAAGTGTTGACTTTTGAAAATATTTCATGTTTGAAGTGTTGGTGTATTTTTGAAAGATATTTTGAAGATTAATTATTATCAAGCAACCTTGAACGTTCTACCTACTAAAAAAGTCTTAGTTCTTTTCCTCCTCATTTAGATATTGCTATCTTACCATTGATTGATAAGAAGCCCTATCATTGTATGTGAAGGGACGGGCGCGGCTTAATCGTATAGTCATAGAAAGCAACTTGTAAGACGCTTTAGCAATTTTTGTAAGGGACTAAGATCGCTTTACCGAAGGCAACGTCGAAGGGTCATCGAGGGACTATGATCTTTTAATTCAAGGGTCTTTGCTAAAGCGTCCCACGTTCTAGGGTGTAATACGGTGAGAGAATTGACTTGGTTGTTTTTTCATTTTATCGCAAATGTTGCGGATAGCAAGAGTCGCCACCGGCTTTTTTTTTATCCAATAAGGAAAGGGTGAAAAGAACACGAAAGACCTTTGCGATATTATTTGGAGTTCGAGGGGTGGGTTATGAAAAGGGAAGGTGTTAACACCCTTTTGATCCATATTATCTATGGGCTCTTAGTTTCTTGCTAGATCACTTTTGAAATTGCTTTGTTTGAAATGTGTTTGTGGTGGGTTTTGAAAGTATTTTTGAAAAGTGTCTTTGTTTAGGTAAACTTTGTAATGATTCTTGTCTCTATAAGAATGCATACAAAGTATTGGACTTTTTTTGAAAATATTTCATGTTTTTGAAAGTGTTTTGTGTTTTTTGAAAAGATGTTTGTTTTTGAAGATGGATTGTGAGCAAGAAACTAAGAACATTCTACCTACTCAAAAGTCTTTTGTTCATTTCTCCCTTCCTTTGATATGCTATCTCACTATTGATTGGTAAGTCGCCTTATCTTTGGATGTAAAGGGACGGGCATGGGTCATTGTATAGTCATGAATAGCAATGTTGTGATATATCCTAGCATTTCTCTTGAGGGACTAAGATCATTTGTAAGGCAACATTCGTAGCGTCATCGAGGGACTATGATCTTGTATTTTTTATTTTTTTCGCTAAGACACCTCACATGCATATTATGACCATTTTCTCAAGGCAACAAGTGGAGTTAACCCTAGAGGTGCAAGTGTGCAAGTGTTTTGTATTTCATGCTTGAATTTATCTTACATTAGGATTTTCTAGGCATTGGTTTTATCTTTCCATACAAACCCTAATTAACTAGCATTTATATGAAAGCGCTAAATTGCGAGAAGTAAATATCATACGCTATTACATCATTTGGGGATGGGGTATACATATTTACAAATGGGGATTGCAATAAATTAAAACCTAATTATCTATTACAACCAAATTGAATTTGAGTAAATAAATGTACAAAAATATACAAGAATATAAATGGAGAAGGGAATGGATTTTATTTGTTAAGAAAGATAGTTTTGACCTAATTAACTTAAAAGAAAAATAATTAGCTAAAATAAGAAAATTAAAGTTAACTTAATAAACAAAGAAATTAATTTAATTAAAGAAAACAAGTTTTTAGGGTTTTGTTTGTGAAAAGTTTTAATTAAATTAAACTAGTATAAAAATTAATTAATTAAAAGAAAACTTAGGTTCTAAGTTAATTTTTAATAAAAGAAAGCAAACTTGGTTCTAATATTAATTTTATTTTGAGGAAAAAGAAATTAATTTGTTTTAAGAAAATATTTTTAATGTGTGAAAATAATAATCAAAATCCTAAATTTTAATTGATTTACAAATTAATTATCAAAGATAAAATAAAAGGTGATTAAAATAAATTTATTTTTATGTCAAAAATTAATTTAATTAAATAAGAACCTAAATCTATTTTTCAATTATTTTTTATGATTTTTGGTATTAAGTAAAATAATTAAAAGGAAATAACGGTATAAAAAAATTTATTAAAAAAATAGAATGAGCCATGTGACAAAAGTGAGCAGGGTGTGGAAGGTCAGCAAAAAAAAACCCATCAAAGGAGGCCCAAGCGCTGGCTGAAACAAACAAAAAATGAGAAAAATATATGAAAATTGCAAAATAGCAACACTGGGGCTTGAACCCACGCCTTCTGCATAATATGTATGCTGCCTTACCACTGGGGTGGCTATACATTCGGTGTTTAATACCAAACCATTGTATTATATTTTAAGACACTTCCTGAAGACAACTTCATCTTCAACCTCGCGTCTGCTTGAACTCCTGCATCACATTCATCTCTCAACCAAAATGAAAAATGTGAACATGAAACTTGTGGAAAATTCCATCACGATTCTAGAAATGTAAAGCATTAAAACTATGAATCCAAGACAAGCATGAATTTTTAACAGTACCAAATTTAACCTAAATTTTCTAGAAAGTTCAGGTCCAAAATTCTCTCTACTCAGGGCATATAAATGAAATTTGTGGATATGTACAGTTTCAGGACAATGTTATCTACATTTTGTCTTTGAAAATACAAGCCTAACAATGCCTAAATAATGAGATGAAAAGTCAGAAAACTCACCTTGCAGTTGGAGATCGTGTTTTGAGTTAGAGTTGCTTTCAAAGTGTTTTGATGATTGGGTTAGTTTCCTTGAATCTCCAGGAAGCTATTGCAAAGCTTACTTTGTGCTGAGAGTTCTTGAATCAAGTTGGAGAAGTCAATGTGCAATGCCCTATTTTTGAAAATGGAGGATGGTGCAAATGGTATTACAATTTGAAAATAGGGGTTGGGATAGCTTCTATATATGTATTAGAATCTTTGTGGATGGTTTGGCCAAGAAACGCACGAGGGGATTAGGAGATTGAATTCAAAAATCAGAAATGACAAGTTTTTGTGCTTGTATAGAAATTTCTGGTTTTGGGAGGTTTGAGAGAGTTTGAGAGCTTGTAAAATCATGTGTTAAGTTGGATAAGAGTGTCTTAACATATAGGAAAATGTTTGGAGACTTGTAGAAGTCATAAGTACAAAATCACATGCTTGTAGATTTTGACTTGTATTTGAAGCAACATGAACAAACATGGTTTCAAGGCAAGGTAGGGTGGTTGATAATTTTAAACATACTTCTTATGAGCTTATAGACTTATTGTGTGCAGAAGGAACAACTACAAAGCTCAAGGAGAGTGGACTTTGTGATTAAAGCCACTTTTCCAAAATGGAAGTATGAACTTTCTTCCATTAATAGAAATTTGATTTGGATAATCCTTGAATCAATTGGATAATGTCTCAACCAATTGTGTAAACCATTAATTATGGAGTGAAACACAATTTTAAGGCCTGCAAAACAAAGATTATGCAGCATGGGCTTGAGATTTTAGTTCTTGCATATCACAAAATGACCTATAATTTAATAATGAAACCCTAACTTTATTTCTTCGATTCTCTTAGCTAAAGTATGATCTCAATGAGTTCTTGGACATTTTGGAAAGATTGTAACATCCCTTACAACCTTAGTGTTGGACATTTTTGAAAATTCAAGTTGGAACTAGGTGAAAAGTTACCATGAAGTTAGGTCAAAAATTTGCCTAACTAGGGCAAATTTTCACTAAGTGTTTTTAGTTTCAAGAACATGTCTTTATGAATTAATAACTTGAGATACAATCATTTCTAGAAAATTTCCTTCCCTACAATTTTTTAGATCTTATTGAGATCTACAACTTTCATGTTGGATGTTTTCCTTGAATCATCTTGCATCATGGTGAAAATTTGTCACAAAGTTATAAAAAAAAAAGTAAATTTTCCAACACTTAGAAAAAATTCTAAGTCTTGGAAATTTTGACTTTTCAAAATGAAATTTGACTTTTTTGATTTCTTGATGAACAAACTTCATATTTTTACATGTCTTAATGAAATGTGATTTTCGAAACTTGATTTTGATCAAAAAGTCAAAGTTTGACTTTTCAATGTATCAATTGACTTTCTATCAGTTGACTGAATTTCAACTATCAATCAATTGATATTTTTGGAAGTGTTTTGAACCATACCATTAAGTTAAAATTATACATTTTAATCCTTGATATCACGTCTCAAACCAATAAGTCATGTATTTGATCAACATTCAAAAATTAAGCCTTTTCAGTCAAAACCCTAATTTTAACCATTTTGCCCTTTTGGTGATCTGATCAAATTTCTTGAGAAATTATGATCAAAACTTGACCAATTGACATATGTGAATTCAAAATGTTGATATGGGTCAAAAATTATGAAGTATGACTGTAAATTGGCCATAGTTGACTTTTTCCCAATATAGTTAATTTTAAGTCAACTGATTAATTGACTGAGCAAAAATATGATCCAAAGCTTGAAACTTGATATGAGAAATATTGGGAGTCCAAAATGATCCATGAAAGTCATATGAAGCATTAAAAGTCCAATTGCCCTTGTATAAACTAAAACCCTAATTTTGAGTCATCAATGCTTGAGGAGGTGTCTTGAGCTGATTAAACCTTGTGCAGTCTTGAATTAATAAAGATCTTGTGAGAGAATTCTTGAGAAATTGAGAGGGAAAATTTTGGAGTACAACAGATGTCCCTGTTCAATCTTCTTAAACCTGGAGAGTTAGATTGGCAGATCCGCCTTTCATGACTTGAAGGTGAAAGATGATTGAACACTAAAGTGCCCAAAAATTTGCACTCGATGATGTATTGATTGGGAATGGGATTTTAGACGTCATTTCGAGAGATGATGGTAGAAAACTGTAGGAAACATTACCATGAATATTCGTTCGATTCATACTGAGACTAGATGTCTTGCTTGTCTTTAACTGGAAGAATTAATTTTGGTCCAAAAGAGGTCTTTTGATCAACGATTTTTTTCTTGCAAATAAAAGGGTTAACTGCATGCAAATGTATGCATGGTGTAATGATGTTCTCAAAATAAATGAGATTATGTTGTATGTATATGTTATGCATGTTATATGATGTATGAATGTGAAAATGTTGTTGAAGCCTATCTTTGATAGATGCTGGACACGATGCTTTCGTTGGGGATTCCTGTTGTGTTGAGGCGAATTCCACTAAGGAATGTTGATTTTTCTTGAGAAGACTCTGCGGAGAGTGTTGATCTCTGCTTGGAAAAGAGTTCAAGATTTTTAGTCATCTGTTACTCTAGTGGGGAACTATCTCTTGAAAGTTGGTTGTTATCTGGTTAGACTCCAGATTTCAAACAAATTTGTTGGGGATAGTGGAAAACTCTACTGGGAAATAGGAGTTTTGTTAGTGATTGAAGAAGTTAAACTAGTATTTGGTCGGGTCCAGGTTTGCAGTAATTTGAACTTGAGGTTAACTGATATCCGGTCGAGTCCAGGTTTCAGTAATTGGAGAATTTGAACTATTATCTGGTCTAGTCCAAGCTTTAGTAACTTAAAATTGAGATTAAATGTTATTTGGCTGGGTCCAGGTTTCACAATAAATTGAGGATAGGATGAAGTTGAACTAACATTTGGTCGGGTCCAAGCTTTAGTAACTTAAATTTGAGATTAACTGTTATCTGGTCGGGTCTAGGTTTTAGTAACTCGAACTGTTAATTGGTCTGGTCCAGGCTTTACGGTTGAAGAAGTTAAACTAATATTTGGTTGGGTCCAAGCTTTAGCAACTAAATTTGAGATTTATTTTTATCTGGTCGGGTCCAGGTTTCAGGAATTAGAGTTGTTATCTGGTCGGATCCAGGCTTCAGAATTTTAAATTATTAATTGGTCGGGTCCAGGCTTCAGCAATTTATACTTGAGGTTAATTTGTATCTGGTCGAGTCTAGGCTTAAGCAATTTGAGAAGTTAAACTATTATCTGGTCGGGTCCAGGATTTAGTAACTTGGAATTGAGATTTACTGTTATCTAGTCGGGTCTAGTCTTCACAGTAAGTTGAGAGTAGGATGAAGTTGAATTATTATCTGGTCGGGTCCAAGCTTCGTAGTAACTTGCTTGAAGTTGACTGTTATCTGGTTGGGTTCCGGGCTTTACAGTAATTTTTGGAGATAGCAATGACTCTGTTGGCGACTTCACTGGGGATTAGGGATTGTAGTCCCTTGGTTTGTAATAGTCTGAGAGGCAAATTTAAGCTGGGGAATTTGTAGTTTGTTGGGAAATAAAACCCTGTTGAAGAGGATATTTGATGAACTGCTGGGGAGGATATATATTTTTTAGGGAGAATTTTGTAAGGCTCCCTTTTAAGACCAACTCAATTGGGGAGAGGATCTTTCGGAGATTGAAACTCCGGCTGGGGATTTTATAAATCCAAATTTGTGGGGATAATGTTATTGAAATAACTTTGTGGGGATATCTCAAATGCATTCAAGGAGATGCTTTATCACTGTTTTTAAGCATACATTTGCTAAAAGTTTAATCATGTTCATATGCATATGTTCATTCAATTTAGTTATTGGACACTTTTGCACTCAAAACAGAAAAAACAAAAAGTTTGTACTTCAAAGTATATTTGTATTGATGTTTTGCCCATGAATAGGCGTTTTTTGTACAAAGAGACAGAGATCCTAGTAAGAGGAAATCATCAAAAGAATGGAAACAATACAAAGTGGAAACAAAAATAATAGCCATGTGAAAGTGATCTCATTGAGTTCCAACCCCACTATTTCCCCTATGTCTTCGAATATTTGTCGTTGAATAGAAGTTGATTGGACCATTTGAACTTAGACTTTGGTAATAAGTCTGGTTGTAGAGACTTTACGGGACATAATCATACGCTTTAATCTTTAACTTTTTCCTAGACCTCCCTTTCGGGTTTTCATCCCACCAGGATACCCATTTTTGCCCAAGCCGCCCTTTCGGGTTTTCGACTTTTCAGGTGTACCATCTTTTGCATATATCCTAAATTTTGACCCGAACCTCTTTGGTTCGTCGGAATGCCCTTATTTTTGCCTAGGTGTGTCAACCTAGCGGGTCATTTTATGCGTAGTATTTTTTAACTATGTCTGTGTTCACAGGATGTGGGAAGTCTTTGCCATCCATATTAGTCAGCATCATGGCACCACCAGAGAAAACTTTCTTTACAAAAAATGGCTTGTCATATGTGGGAGTCCATTTGCCCCTGGGGTTGCCTTGTGGAAGAATTAGGTGTTTTATTACCAAGTCGCCAGTCTGATATACTCGAGGCTTGATCTTTTTGTTGAAAGCCTTGATCATACATTTTGGTACATCTGACCATGGCAAACAACAACCAGTCACTTCTCCTCAATCAAGTTCAACTGATCCAACCTAGTCTAAATCCATTTGTCTTCACCTAAATCTGCTTTCTTCATTATCCTTAGAGCAGGAATCTGAACTTTGACAGGTAAGACAGCTTCCATGCAATATACCAAGGAGAAAGGAGTTTCCCCATTTGACGTACGAGCCGGAGTACGGTAGCCATAGAGAGCAAACGGTAAAATATCATGCCAGACTTAGTAGGTTACCACCATCTTTTGCGTAATATTCTTGATATTTTTATTGGCGGCTTCCACTACTCCATTCATCTTGAGCATGTACGAAGAGGAATTGTGATGCTTGATTTTGAACTGAGTGAAGAGTTCCATAATCATAGTGTTGTTGAGATTAGTTCCATTTTCAGTGATAATCCTTTCGGGGATATAGTAACGGCAGATGAGATTATGCTTGATAAACCTGGCTACAACGTTCTTGGTAACTGAGGCATATGAGGCAGCTTCGACCCACTTGGTAAAACAATCAATGACAACAAGGATGAAACGATGTCCATTTGAGGCAGTAGGTTTGATCTCTCCAATCATATCAATGTCCCACATTGCAAACGGCCACAGAGCAGTCATGGCATTCAGAGGAATATGAGGTACATGGACCTTGTCAGCATAGATTTGACACTTGTGGCAAGTTCTTGAGTAATGATGACAATCAGTTTCCATTGTGGACCAATAGTAACCAGCCCTCTGGATTTTCTTGTCCATAGTATGTCCAATATAGTGGGTCCCAAAAAGGCCATCATGCATGTCTTACATAATTTTATCTTCCTCCTTCTTGTCCACACATCAGAGTAGAGTAGAATCATGGTTGCGCTTGTACATGATTTTGTTGCTTAGAAAGAATTTGGCTGAAAATCTATGCAAGAATTTCCTATCATTGATGGAAGCTCCTTCAGGATATTCTTGTGCCTCAAGATATCTCCTCACCTCATGGTACCATGGTTTCTCTTCGTCAGTGCCAAGCTCATAGCAGTGCACAGGTTCATCAAATCTCTCAATTGTAATCATAGGAGCTTCGTTGTCCGATTTAACTTTGAACATGGAAGACATTATGGACAAAGCGTCGGCTAACTGATTTTCCTCCCTAGGGAAGTGTTCAAAGGTGATCTCTTCGAAGCATGGAATCAGAGTTAACACAAGCTTCTTGTAAGGAATCAGGTTAGAATGCTTAGTGTCCCATTCTCCCTTCACTTGGCTAATCACTAGAGAAGAGTCTCCGAATACATCCAAATGCTTGATCCTTAATTCAATGGCGGCCTTCAAACCCAAGATGCATGCCTCGTACTCAACCATGTTATTCATATAATCGAAGCACAGTCTAGAAGTGAAAGGAGTGTGACAACCTTCAGGAGAAATTATCACAATGCCAATTCCATTACCCAGAGCATTGGAAGCTCCATCAAAAACCATAGTCCATCGCGATCCTTGTTCAGGACCGTCATACGGTCCAGGTTTTTCACAGTCTGTCACTAACATGATATTCTCATCCGGGAAGTCAAAGTTCATTGGTTGATAATCATGAACAACTTGATGGGCCAAATGATATGCCAATACACTTCCTTTGATGGATTTTTATGTTGTATATTGGATATCGTGTTCAGTTAGAATCATTTTCCATATAGTTATTCGTCCGGAGAGAGTGGGCTTCTCGAAGATATACTTGATGGGGTCCATCTTAGAAATCAATAAAGTAATGTGAGTCAACATATACTGTCTTAGTCAGCGAGCAGCCCATGCCAGAGCGCATCAAGTTTTCTCGAGCAGTGAATATCTAGTTTAACAGTCGGTAAACTTTTTGCTCAGGTTGTATATTGCGTGCTCTTTTCGGCCAGACTCGTCATATTGGCCCAACACACACCCCATAGAATTCTCTAGCATAGTTAAGTACATGATCAATGGGTTTCCTTCCACTGGAGGCATAAGGATATGAGGTTCTTGCAAATATTATTTGATTTTGTCGAAGGCGGCTTGGTAGTCGTTGTTCCATCCGACTACTAGATCTTTCTTCAAGAGTTTGAAGATTGGCTCACAAGTAGCAGTTAAGTGAGATATGAAACGGGAAATGTAATTAAAATGACCCAAGAATCCTCTAACCTCCTTCTCAGAGCAGGGAACTGGCATTTCTTGAATGTCTTTACCTTTGCAGGATCAACTTCGATGCCTTTACCACTGACGACAAAACCTAGAAGATTTCCAGACCTTACTGCGAATGTGCACTTATTAGGGTTCAACCTCAACTTGTACTTCTTCAGCCTCTCAAATAGCTTGTGTGGGTGATCGAGATTATCTTCTTCAGTTTGCGACCTTGCAATCATATCATCCACATAGACCTTTATTTCATGATGGATCATATCATGAAATAAAGCTACCATAGCTCTTTGATATGTTGCCCCTGCATTCTTTAATCCGAACGACATAACTTTGTAGCAAAAGGTGCCCCATTGTGTAACAAAGGTGGTCTTTTCCATGTTTTCGGGAGCCATCTTAATTTGATTGTAGCCAGAAAATCCATCCATCAAAGAGAAGACTTTATGTTGAGCGGTGTTATCAACCAAGATGTAAATATGTGGCAGAGGGAAATCATCTTTGGGGCTTTCCCTATTCAGATCCGTATAATCTACACACATACGAACCTTTCCATCTTTCTTTGGCACGGGGACCACGTTCGCAACCCATTGAGGATAATATGTGACGGCCATAAAACCTGCATCAAATTGCTTCATTACCTCATCCTTTATCTTTTCAGACATGTTTGGCCTCATACGATGAACCTTTTGCTTAACAGGAGGGAAATCTTCCTTTGTTGGTAGACGATGAACCACAATGTCGGTATCCAACACTGGCATATATTTGTATTTCCAAGAAAACACCTCAACATAGTCATGTAACATCTGAAGCAATCTTCTCTTGATACCATCCTCTAGGTTGGTGCCGATCGTGACTTCTTTACTGTCTATCTCGGTACCTAAGTTGATAACTTTGATGGGTTCTTCATGAGGTTGAATAGCTTTCTCCTCTTGCATCAGCAGCCTGGCTAGTTCTTCTGGTATTTCACAATCTTCCTCACCTTCGTCTTCAGCTTGGTTAATTGGATGTTTGAAGTTATAATTGGAAATAGTAGAGTCGTTGGCAATGATATTCGGAGTGGATGAGGATCTAAAAGTGTGTGTGTGTGTGTATGTGTGTGTGTGTGCATGTAAGATACATGGCTATTGAAAAAATGTAATAAAGGAAAAGAAATACAATGAACCCAAAATTTGAATGCAAAAGGTCCAATGGTTTATATTAAATGATCATATGATGAATGAACATGAACAAAACCCTTAACAAACGTACCATAGTGCCCCGAGCAAGGCACCTGGCTTAAAAGTCATTGTTTGGAATTTAAGATTACAGACAAAAGTTCTTGAATTGACAAAAAATAGTAAACAGTAATTACTCCTCAATGAAGGAGATGGGAGTGAAATCCTTTGCGTGCCAATTGTTGAGCTTTCCTTCGACCATAGGGTAGATCCAATCTTCAAAAGTATTTTCATCATCAGAGTCTTCCACAGTGTTCACTTCATGATTCCCGATGCAAAGAGTTGGCTTTCCCACGCGAGCGCGCCTGACTTCTTTCTGAGCTTTGATGGTGAAACCCAATCCAAATTTTTCTACTTTAAATGGAATGTCTGGAAGTTGTTCCCAGATAGTACAGTTTTCATCTTCGACCATGGCACATGCGTCCTTAAGTGAAACCATTCTTGGTATAACTTCATTAGCTTTTGATATGTTGGAGGAGATTTTGGTGGCGGCAACCATAGGAGGAACAACTTTGAAAGCCTGGCACGGAGTTTCTATGAATTCACCATCCATTTCCACATACTTGAAGGAATTGAGGTGGCTCATCATGAATTCCTCTTCACCACAAACAGTGACAATCTTCCCCTTGACTGGGTATTTTAACTTTTAATGAAGGGTGGATGTTACTGCCCCTGCCCCATGTATCCAAGGGCGCCCAAGTAAATAGGAGTAAGTGAGACGACTATCTATTATATAAAAGGTAGAGTTGAATATATGTGAGCCAACTTTAATTGGGAGATCCACCTCTCCATGAACCATTCTCTTAGACCCATAGAAAGCCCTTAAGATAATATCGCTTGGCTTTAATACCAGTCCTTCACAATCTAGCCGGTCCAAAGCACCTTTGGGTAACACATTTAAAGATGAGCCAGTATCAATTAGAACATGGGTCAGGGTGGTCCCCTTGCATTTAATAGAGACATGCAAGGATTTGTTGTGGTTCCTTCCCATAGGAGTCAAATCAGCGTCGGAGAACCCTAATCCATTGTCAGTCATTAAACTTGTTACACAGTTCTCAAACTGGTCAGCTTTGGTTTCTTGGGGCACATGGCCTTTCTTCAGGAACTTAATTAAAGCTTGGGCATGAGCGTCCGAACAGAGTAACAATGACAGCATGGAGATTTTGGAGTGGGTTTTCCCAAATTGTTCAACTATTTTGAAGTCACTCTTCTTTATGATTTTCAGGATTTCCTCCATCTCTCTAGTGGAGGGTTCTTCAGCATCAGTATCTTTGGTAGGTTCCTTTATCCAAGCAGGCTTACCTTCTTTCTCTTTTCCTCTAGTGTTGGAACTAGACTTGTCATGAATTATGCGGATGAGAGTTGTTATAGTAGTGGGTGAAATATCAAGGGAAAAGATTATCCTTGTTCTTGTCACTTTACTAGAACCTGCAATATTAGTGACATCAGCTTCGTCTTTGTTGATCCAAGAATCTTGTTTTATCCCATGATAATAAACCTCGGCACCATAGTTCCATGGAACCGCTTTATCAAAGGAGTAGGGAATAGGACGAGCGACAGTGATTATTAAAGAAGAAATGGTTGGTTCATTTGAAATTCTAATAGGACCCTTTGAGGGGATCCTAAAAGGCTTGTTGGAAATTATTATTATGGAAAGGTCTTCAGCTTTTTTTGTTAAACTCTTGATGGTGGGAATTTTCTCAAACAGAATCTCGCAACTATTTATCAGGCGTTTCACACCTTCCTTCAGCTTCTTGCACCCATTTACTTGTTGATCACAACAAACAAATTCTTTAGAACAGCCATGGAACACCCCGACTCTCAGCAAATTAATCTTCACAGTAGTTAATGGGGTTGTTAAATCTTCAATGTAGGAGACAAAAGTAGTACCATCAATTGCATTAACACCTTTGCCATGATTCGGAATTTGTGCGGTTATCACATTCGGAGTAGCAGGTGGATCAAATTCAATTGTTTTATTGTCTATCAGGTCTTGAATCTTATTCTTCAGAGTCCAGCATTGATCAATTTCATGCCCGAGGATGTTGGAATGATACGCACACTTGGAATTTGGATTATACTTAGGTTATGAAATGTTTGGATTGGATGGTGGATCATGCAATGTCACTAAGTTGGCCTTCAACAGATGTTGTAAGGCTTGGGACAATGACATGTTTATCCTCATGAACTGTCTTCGAGGAACTTTGGATCGTTGATTGTTAGATGATTGTCTTTGAGCAGATGGAGGGTTGGAGATTAACACAACATTAACAGAAGGTCAATTATCCTTCTTGGTATGAACCCTTTCCCCATACACAACATTTGTTTCCTTCTTTCCAGTGAGAGGCTTCTTTACAGCGTTGGATGCGGAAGCAGATGTCATGGGAATTTTTCTGCTCTTAATGCCACTTTCGACCCTTTCACCGGTTAGGACCAACTCGATGAAACCAGATGAAGAACTGCCAATTAATAGGTCGAAAAATGGCCCAGTTAATGTACTCATGAACATGTCAACTAGTTCTCTGTCAGTTAGTGGTGGTTGGACCCTACCAGCACGATCTCTCCATTTTTGTGAGTACTCCTTAAACCCCTCATTAGTACCCATTGTCATACCTTGAAGTTGGACTCTAGTTGGTGCCAGATCGGCATTGTATTGATACTAATGATAGAAATCAGTGGCTAGATCTTCCCATGTCTGGATGCGGGAACCCTCCAATTGATAGAACCATTCTAGTTGAGTCCCAGCCAGACTCTCTTGGAAGAAATGGACCCAGAGCTTTTTTTCAGTAGTGTGCGGCTGTATCTTGCACACATAAGACCTTAGATGAAGTTTCGGGCAGGAAACCCTGTCATACTTGGCAAACACCGGTATTTTGAACTTATGGGGAATGACGACCCCAGGTGCTAAGCTTAACTCACCAAAATCCAAACCAGGCACAGCTTGAATTTCAACAGCCTTTAGTCTATCCTCCATCTGCTTGTATTTATCTTCAGCCAGAGGATATTTCTCATTAAAGTAAACTTCGTCTTCAGAAGCTTGATTATTGGAAATCCCAGCACGGGTGCACCTTGCCTATTCATCTTGATTTTCTTCCTCCTCAGACGACTCTTCGACTATCTGTACTTGACGAACTGGACCTTTGAATCTCTTACCCATGTTGATGAAGGCCTTCTTTTTGGTTTTCTTCTTGGCTACTAGCATAATCATCAGCTCTTGTTGCCCCTTAGCCAGGGTCAGGAAGTTCTCTTGGAACTGGGAATTGTGTGCTTGCAAGTTCTTCACTGTTTGTTCAATATCCATCTTACTGAAATAAACAGTATAAAGATAATGAAACCCGTTGTGGAAAACCTATTTATGTTATGATTCATGAAAATGCGTATGCAAATGATTTCAAGGACTTAGAAGATTTAAATTTGTTTAGACAAAAGGAATAAACATCAATTACATTAATAAGTTCAAATTGATTATAAACATGCCTCTTGGGATTACAATGGAGGAAATAAAATAAACTCCTAAGATAAAAAGGTTTAGTGCATCCTCTTCGGTGCAATGTAGGCGTTCAAACTTCGCTCTTCATGAAGTTGTCTCCTAAGCTCTGAAACCTTCTTTTCACTTGCGTAGAACTAGATTTCGAAGGTGTCTCATTCTTCCTTTAGCTGAATCCAAGCTCTTTGCAAATCTTCAAGAGAACTAGGCATGTTAGGATAAAGGACAGTATACAGAACATCTCCTTTGGAAACAGGCTCCATGATGATAGGTAGGATGTCTTCATAAGGAATCATGAAGTTTTGGGCGCGAGTTCGCACCCACTTTAGATAAGGCTCCAAAGGAATGGAGTTTTTATGCCCCGACGTCTTGCTATCAACCTTGTTAACCATTCCCCAAGCTCGTATGAATCTCTGACGATAACCTTGGACATGGCTCTCATAGTCAAATGCAATTCCTTGGACAAGTGCATCATGAGGGCCATACCTCCTAGAATACCCAAACTGTTTCAAAGCCAAATAAAGATTGTAGGTGATACCTCCCCTAATTCCAAATAGAGGGACATTAGGGAATTCCCCACAACGGTCAATAATAGTTATGTCCTCCATGGATCGAGAACACCAATAAATATCAGAATATGTGAGTGACATCAACCTACTAGACCATCTTAAGCCCTGCTCATTCCTCACAACAGACTGGGGTAGGTGCAAAATAAACCACCTAGCCAACAGAGGAGTGCAATACATAAGAAGTCCTATTCTCTTCATGGTGCGAGAGTGAAAATAATGCAAGATATCCCCAAGTAAAGTAGGTACCAGATTGCGAGATAGATAATTTTTGATTGCGTTCACATCTATGAGTTGGTCAGGATTAGGAAATAGAACTATCCCATAGATGAGAAGAGCCAACACTTCCTCAAAGGTTTGTAGATCCAGAGCATCCCAAGAATCATGAGACTTCTCCAACAAAAACTTGGCTAGGAACCCTTTGACCCCACTTCTCGTTTCCTAATTGGCAACAACGTCAGATTGTTGCAAATGTAGAGCTCGAGCAATCTCCTCAGATCTTGGGTATCTTTCAATATCGCTGAAGGGTAGTTGATCGAGAATAGGGATTCCCAAGAGTTGAGATAATTCTTCCCTAGTAGGCACAAGTTGGTAATTAGGAAAGGTAAATTAATGGTGTTTAGGGTCAAAGAATTGGAATAGTACTTTCACCATATCCTCTTCAAGGCTTGTTCTATCCAAGTTGATGAGATGACCGTATTTCTTGGTGAAGAGAGAATCATTGGGGACCCTTGATGCTAATTCCTTAAGTTGAGGAGGCGTTTTGACGAAGTTGATTTAGACAGTATTCCTGCGAGTAGGAGCCATGTCCTAAAAAACAAGACAAAGATAAATCTCTAGATCCTTGAAATGGTTAGTGCAAAATGCCATGGTATGATGTCATGACGTTATGTACAAACAAACATATACACACAAAGAAAACAAGTCCTTAGGTTTAGGCTTGCATGAGGTTCATAGGTAAGTACCCTCTTGAAGTTTAGTTGGTTCAACCTATCCTAGAAAGTAATCGGGTTCTAGGGAATCTCAATATCAGAGATCTTTCTTCGTCGGGCATTATTTCAGCGCAAGCCTCTTTATTGGTGATCGAAATATCCCAAAAGTCTGATCTCAATGAGCATAGTATCGAAAATCAACCAACTTCGAATTGCACCAAAGCCGGCTATCTCATTACTTCCTAATGGCCAAGTTTTTCAATTAAAGGTTCTAAGGTCAATTAGTGCTTCATGATACCACACAGCGGCCCCGTATTCTCCTTGAGTAAACTCAAGGGCTATCAGTACCAACAAATGTGTCACACTAACGTAGCCATCGCTTCAACCATGTCGGTATACCCCCGCACAGTTTCCACAATCTATTGCTACTTACCTAATGGTGTTCCCCGATCCGGGTAGAGGATCAATACAAACCAAAACAAGGACCCATAAATGTAAAGCAAGCAAGTTAAACAATGAAAGTAATTAAATGTGATCTAGCTCTAAGGTAACCCCACTTTTAAAGTGTTCCCCTGCAGAGTCTCCAGTTCAGTAATACAGTAAGAGAACTTACTTGGTTGTTTTTGTGTTTTATCGTAATTGTTGCAGATAGCAAGAGTCGCCACCGACTTTTCTTTTATCCAGTAAGGAAAGGGTGAAAAGAACAGGAAAGACCTTTGAGATATTTTTTTGAGTTCGGGGGGTAGTGTTGTTCCCCAAAATTTTCCCTCTCATTTTTCAAGATTCCTCTCGTATAGGTGGTTACAAACACCTATTTAAATAAATAAAGAAAAATGAATTTTTTTGAAGATGACAAGTTGTTACTTCGATTGCTCGAAGAAAAAGGAAAATGAAGATGATAATGTAACCTTCGATTGGGTCGAAGAAGAGCAAGTCTACTTTGATTCTCAATTTGATTAGACACTCGCTATCTTCGAAGCAATCTGCTTTGATTCTCAATTCGATTAGACACTGGCTTCCTTCGACCTACATGTTTTGAATGGTTAAAAGACTCCCTCCGAGCACTCTTCAAATCCACAAGTTTCGATAAGGCGGTGTGGTTGTTTCGATCACAAGCTTCAATGTTACAGTGCGCCTGCTTCTATTGGATTTTTGATGCTTGCATGCCTGTGTTAACTGGACAAATATTTCTTCCCGTGCTTTCTTTGATTCACAAATTGATGACTAGTTGCATACAAGCCTTTGTTTGAGCCATAACTTCTTGCGCGCAAGAGGCTCCCACCATGCTAGCATGCACAAGGCAAAAAGCCTCCTTTTGGAATCCTTCGTTTTCACATTTAAACTTCTTGCGTGCCTCTTTCGTTTGGCTTTATGGTCTCCTTCGAATAAAATTTTGGGTTACGTACTTCATTTGGGTCGGACATCTCCTTCTATGCAAGTTTAATCCATAAGCTTTGTTTGGGCAATTTGCTCCCTTCAAAGCAATCTTCTTTAGTACATTTCTAGAACTCTTCGACACAAGTGGAAAATGGGATTTTGAAAGAACACTGATCAAATATATGGGCCATGCTACATGATCTTACTTTACATGCCTTAATGCTTGTATTTTATTCCATAATTCATTTCTTACATTATGGATTAAGTTATTCTCCAGGTGATTAAGCCTTTGTCCAGAAGATTTTTTTATGAAAGTAAACTTGCTAGTACAAATCCTGTCTTAAGTTCATGCTTTGCTTAAATCCTGATTGTACTTCACCATAAGTCAGAGAAGTCAGTCCCTTTTAACCAAAAACTTTAGTACTTCACCTTGGGATCTTGGAAAATCTGACATAACTTAATATTCACGTTTCAGCCAAGCCACATCTTTGTTCAAACTCCCAAACCTATTCTCTATAAATAGAGAAACCATTGACAAAGAAAAGGGCCAGATTTTTGCTAGAGAGAAAAATCATAAAAATCCTCAAGCACTCATACTCTCCAATATTCTCAAACTCTCCAATATTATCAAACTCTCCAATATTCTCAAACTCTCCAATATTCTCAAACTCTCCAACATTCTCAAACATTCAAAACTCTAAGAATTTTTTTCACAAAAAAAACCTCAGTAGTGTACCTTTCGATTCACTTCCCCTAAACTGTAGCATAATAACCTTCGATTCACTCATCACCATCACATACTCTCTTTAGATTTAGTGACAACCCAAACCAACCAGTAACTGAACTAGCTTCAGGAAGATTCCAGCGAAGCTCCCTCCACCACCAAAGAAGTCACCTAAAGCTCTTTCGATTAAGCACTTCAAGAGGTAAGTTCTCTCTAAACTTAGAACTCTTTCATTTAAATATCATTTGTACTTACCACTAAAAGGAAAATTTAGATATCCCATTTAGAAAGTTGACCATACCCTAACTTTCAATCCTCACTGACTGTATGTTGAAAGTCTCAATCCTAACTAGTTAGACTTTGGATTTTGGTGCCCAATAATCTTGTGTTAACCCTTGGCCTGTAGCTTTCAAAAGTTATACTTGTTAGTTGCATTTTCAAGTTTAGACAGATTCTATGTATCCTTCGATTGGCTAAGCATTGAAGCCTTTTGAATCTCAACCTGGGAGCTTTTCATTCCTACGATCGAAGGAGGCAGCAAGGAGTTTTGAAACAAATAGTGCACCTCGTGCTGACTTCCAGGCCCAATCGAAAGGAGTAGCCGGAAGGATGAATCGAAGGTTGTATCTTACACTATTTTCCCAATCTAAGGAAGCCAAATAAGGGGGAATCGAAAGAGCCCAATGTCTGGATCAAAGGATTAATTTTTTCTCTTATTTTATTTTATTTTTGTCTTTATAATATCTTGCTATTCAATAAAGTTGTAATAGTTAGGATATTTTATTTTCTGCATTTTTAGTGTTTTATACAAATGTTAGTAATTAGGATGTATGGCAAGATAAAAACAACAAGTAGATAACCCATAATAAAAGGCTAAATGCATGCAAATCAAACACACTATTCACACATGAACTCCTAGGGCTAACTACACTTATTTCCTAAAAATGGTCATGTTATGCATGTAAGATGACTTAGCAAAAATAATCAAAACACAAGATCATAGTCCCTCGATGATGCTTTGAATGATGCCTTATAAATGATCTTAGTCCCTCAAGAGAAATGCTAAGATATCTCATAAAATTGCTATCATGACTATACAATGACCCGCGCCTGTCCCTTTACATCCAATGATGGGGCTTCTTACAAAACCAATGGTAAGAAAGTCACATCTAAAGGAGGAGAAGAACAAAAGACTTTTTAGTAGGCAGGAACATTCTTAGTTGCTTGCTCATTTTCAAAACAAACATGTTTTCAAATACACCAAACAATTTCAAAACATGAAATATTTTCAAAAGTTCAACACTTTGTATACATTCTTATAGAGAGGAGAATAATTACAATGTTTGCATAAACGAAGGCGCTTTTCAAAAATACTTTCAAAACCCACCACAAAGCATACTTTCAAACAAAAGCAAATGATCTAGCAAGTAACTAAGAAGTAGTGAGGTAGCATGCAAACCTAAACCTAACAACTTGTTTGTTTACTTATACATAACATCATAACATCATACTATTGCATTTCACACTAACCATTTCAAGGATTATTGGGATTTATCTTTGTTCTATTTTGTAGGACATGGCTTCCATCTGCAGGAATACTATCCAAGTCAATCTCATAATAATTCCTTCTCAACTCAAAGAGTTAGCATCGAGGGTTCATGAGAGTTCTTCATTCACCGAAAGACATGGTCGACTCCTAAACTTGGTTACCTCGAGCATCGACGAAGACATGATAAAAGTGCTTTTCCTGTTCTTCGACCCTTTGCACCATTGCTTTACCTTTCCTGATTACCAGCTTGTACCTACTATGGAAGAATTCTCCCGACTCTTGAGGATTCAAATTCTCAATCAACTACCTTTCAACGGTACTTAAAGAGACCCAAGCCCTGAATATATTGCATGGACGCTACATTTGCAATAATCCAATGTCACGGCTAATTAGGAAACAAGAAGTGGTGTCATAGGATTCCTAGCCAAGTTCTTGTTGGAGAAAGCTTAAGATTGTTGGAATACTTTGGATTTACAAGCTTTTGAAGAAACCTTAGCCCTTCTCATCTATGGTATGGTTCTATTTCCAAATCCTGGCCAACTTATACATGTAAATGCTATCAAAATCTTCATGTCTCGCAATCCGGTGCCTACTTTGTTGGGGGATATCCTACATTCTCTCCACTCTCGTACCATGTGGAAAAGAGGGACCCTCATGTGTTGAACTCCTCTATTGGCTAGGTGGTTTGTCTCGTATATCCCCCGATTCATATTGAAGAATGATTAAGGTTTGAGGTGGTCCAATAGGTTGATGTCACTCAGACATTTGGATATTCACTGGTGTTATCGATCCTTAGAGAACATTACTATCATCGACCGTTGTGGGGAATTCCCTAATGTCCCTTGGCATTAGGGGAGGTATCACTTACAACCCTTGCTTTGCTTTTCGACAGTTCGGGTATGCTCGAAGAGATGGTTCGCATGATATGCTCATCCAAAGAGTGGTGTTCGACTACCAGAGCGACAATCAAGGCTACCGTCAGAGGTTTGTGCGAGCTTGGAGGATGGTAAACAAAGTGGACAGTAAGACGCTAGGATGCAAGAATTCTATTCCCCTTGAGCCTTACCTTAGTTTTGTACGAGCTCGTGCTCAAAAGCTCGTAATGCCTTACCCCTCCATCCTACCTGTTATCATGGAGCCTGTGGCTGAAGAAGATGCCCTGTACACTTTCCTCTACCCCAACATTCCTAATTATCTTTAAGACTTATAAAAGGGTTAGATTCAGTTAGAGGAAGAGAGAGACACTTTCGAAGCTCAGTTCTACGCAAGTGAGAAAAGGTTTTTGGAGCTTACAAAGGAACTCCATGAAGAACAGAGCTTGAACGCCTACCTTGCACCAAAGAGGATGCGTTCGACCTTTTTGTCTTATAAATTTACTTTGTAAGCCCAAGAGGCACATTGTAACCATTTTGAACTAATTAATGCAATTTGACGTTTGTTCATTCTTTGTCTTGACGAATTTAAATCTTATAAATCCTTAAAATAATTTTCATACACATTTTTCCTGCATCATAACATAACAGGTTTTCCAAGACAGATTTCCTTATATTTCTGCTGTTTATTTCAGTAAGATGGATATCGGAAAAAAAGTGAAGGACCTACAAGCACAAAACTGCCAGTTTCAAGAGACTCTGCTGACCCTGGCCAATTAATGACGTTGCTGGCATCCAAAAAGAAACCAAAAAGGAAATCCTTAGTCAACATGGGTAAAAGATTTAGAGAGTCGATCCGCCAGATACCAGTAGGTGAAGATTCACCTAAGAAAGACGAAAATCAAATTGGAGAAGAAAGGATTACCTAGGCTGGGTGTATCAATGATCGAGTGTCCGATGATGAAGACTATTTTGATGAGTAGTATCCTCCTGCCAATAAAAAGTACAACCAGCTAGAGGATAGATTGAAGGCCATTGAGATTCAAGCCATCCCTGGTTTCAATTTTGATGATTTGGGTTTAATATTTGTGGTTGTCATTCCCCACAAATTCAAGATACCAATCTTCATTAAATGTGATGGGGTTTCCTGCCCAAAGCTTCACCTGAAATCTTATATGCGCAAAATACAACTGCACACCACCGACAAGAAACTCTGGGTCCATTTCTTTCAAGAAAGCTTGGCTGGGACTCAACTAGAGTGGTTTTACCAATTGGAGGGTTCCCGTATCCATACATGGGAAGACTTCGCTACTGCTTTCTATCACCAATACCAGTACAATGCCGACCTGGCGCCGAAAAGAGTTCAACTACAAGACATGACGATGGGTAAAAATGAGGGGTTCAAAGATTACACCCAAAAGTGGAGGGATCTCGCCAGTAGGGTCCAACCACCGTTAAGTGACAGAGAACACATTGATATGTTTAAGGGTACCTTATCTAGTCCATTTTCAACTTATTGGTTGGGTGTTCTTCGTCCGGTTTCACCGAGCTAATCCTGACCGGTGAAAGAGTTGAAAGTGGTATCAAGAGCGGGAAGATCCCCATAGCATCTGCTTCCACCTCCAACTCCGTAAATAAGCCCTTCACTGGAAAAAAAAGAAACTAATGTTGTGTATGGAGCAAGGGATTGTACCAAGAAGGATAATCGTCTGTTCGTTAATGCTGTTCGGATTTCCAACCCAACTCCTGTTCAAAGACAATCTTCCAATCATCAATGATATGAGGGTCCACGAAGACAATTCCCAAGGATAGGAATGTCATTATCCCAAGCCTTACAACACCTGTTAAAGGATAACTTAGTGACACTGCATGATCCTCCGTCCAACCCAGACACCTCCTCACCTAAATACAATATGAATACCAAGTGTGCATATCACCCGAATAGTCTCGGGAATGAGACCGATCAATACTGGGCACTGAAGAATAAAATTCAAGACTTAATAGACAACAAGACAATAAAATTTGATCCTCCTACAATTCCAAATGTGATAACGGCACCAATGTCAAACTATGGCAAAGGTGTCAACGCAATTGAAGATGCCATTTTTGTTTCCTCAGTCAAAGACTTGACCACACTGTTAACCATTGTCAAAAAGAATCTGCTGAAAGCCGGGGTTTTCCCTGGTTGTTTGAAGGACTTTGATTGTTGCTCAAAACAAATTAATGGATGCAAATGGCTGAGAGAATGCGTTCAACGCCTAATGAATAGTCATGAGATCCTATTTGAGAAAACTCCGTCCGTCAAAAATTTGACCAATAAGATTAAAGACCTATCCTTCATAACAATTTCAAACAAGCCTCTTAGGATCTCCTCAAAGGGTCCTATCAGGATTTCACATGAACCGACTGTTACTCCTCTAATAATTACTACCCCTGGACCAATTATGTACTCTTCCAACAAAGCAGTGTCGTGGAAGTATGGTGCCAAAGTGTTTTACCATGGAATAAAGCAAGATGCTTGGATTAAAGAGAGAAAGGTTGATGACATTGGTAATATTACTGACTCTAGTAAGGTGACCAGAACTGGGAGAATCTTTTTGCCCAACATCTCACCCCCAACTGCTACAACAACACCTATCTGTATTGTCGCTGCTAAGTTTTGTGCTGGCATTAAAGGTAAAGAGAAAGTGGTTAAGCCCGCTGAGTCAGAGACGCATGTAAAGGATGTTGCTACTAAGGAACCTTCTACTCAAGAAATGGATGAGATCTTGAAAATTATAAAGAGGAGTGATTTCAAGATAATGGAGCAGTTGGGGCAAACCCCTTCCATACTATCTTTGCTACTTTGTTCCGATGCTCATGCCCGGGCATTGATCAAATTCTTGAAGAAGGCTCATGTCCCTCATGAGACCATAATTAACCAGTTTGAAAATTGTGTGGCAAGCTTGACGGCCGATAACAGTTTGGGGTTTTCGGATGCTGATTTGACACCATTTAGAAGAAACCATAACATAGCTCTGCATGTTTCCGTCGAATGTAAGGGAACTACCGTAGCACATGTTCTGGTTGACACTCGCTCTTCCTTAAACGTGTTACCCAAGGGCGCTTTAGACCATTTAGACTGCGAAGGACTGGTGTTGAAGCTGAGTGATATTATTGTGAGGGCTTTTGATGGGTCCAAAAGGACGATTCATGGAGAGGTGAATTTCCCGATCAAAGTGGGCTCACGGATTTTCAACTCTACTTTCTATATCATGGATATTTGTCCTGCTTACTCCTATTTTCTGGGTCTCCCTTGGATCCATGGAGCAGGGGAAGTAACATCTACGCTTCACCAAAAGCTAAAGTACCCAGTCAAGGGAAGGATCGTCACTGTTTGAAGTGAGGAAGAATTCATGGTAAGCCATCTCAATTCTTTCAAGTATGTGGAGATGGATGGCGAATTTATAGAAACCCCGTGCCAGGATTTTGAAGTTGTTCCACCTAGGATTGCTACTACCAAAATTTCCTCTGACATGCCCAAAGCTGATAAGGTTGTGCCAAGGATGGTTTTATTTAAAGATGCTCGTGCTGCAGTAAAAAAAGGAAGTTGTGATACCTGGGGGAAACTCCCTGAAATCCCATTCAAAGCAGACAAATGTGGGTTGGGTTTTACTATCAAGGCTCAGAAAGAAGTAAGGCACGCTCGCGCGGGAAAGCCCCCTCTACGTATTGGGAATCATGAAGTAAACGCAGTGGAGGATTCTGATAACGAATGTGCATTGGAAGAATGGGTATACCCTACCAAATAGAACTCAGCAATTGGCATGCAAAGAACTTCGTTCTCCCCGTCTCCTTCGTTGAGGAGTAATTACTTGTTCATTGCTTTCTATCAATTCAAGAACCTTTTATCTGTAATATTAAACAATAATTTTTAAACCATATGCCTTGCCCGGGGCACTGTGGTACATTTGTTAAGGGTTTATTTATGTTCATTTTATCATATGATCATTCAATATAAACCATTGGACTTTTGCATTAAAATTTTTGTGCTCATTGTTTTTCTTTTTTTTCAACGTGTTTCTCAAAATAGCCATGTATCTTACATGCACACACACACTCTTGCAGGTCCTCGTTCACTCCGGGTCTCATTGCCAATGACTCTACTATTTCCAACTATGATTTCGAACATCCAATTAACCAAGCCGAAGACGAAGGCGAGGAAGATTGTGAAATATCGGGAGAACTATCCAGATTTCTATTGCAAGAGGAAAAAGTTATTCAACCGCATGAAGAGTCAGTTGAAGTCATCAACCTATGTACCAAGACAGACAAGAAAGAGGTCAAGATCGGCGCCAACCTAGGAAGCAGTGTCAAAAGAAGATTGATTCAGATGTTACATGACTACGTGGAAGTGTTTGCTTGATAGTATGAAGATATGCCAGGTTTGGATACCGACATTGTAGTTCATCGTCTGCCAATAAAGGAAGACTGTCCTCATGTCAAGCAAAAGGTTCATCGCATGCGGCCTGATATGTCTGAGAAAATAAAAGATGAAGTGATGAAACAATTTGATGCAGGATTCCTAGCTGTGACATCTTATCCTCAATGAGTTGAAAATGTGGTGTTGGTGCCGAAGAAAGACAGAAAGGTCCGTATGTGTGTAGATTATAGGGATCTGAATAAGGCAAGCCCCAAGGATGACTTATCTCTACCATATATCGATGTCTTGGTCGATAACACCGCTCAACATAAAGTCTTCTCTTTCATGGATGGTTTCTCCGGCTATAATCAAATTAAGATGGCTCCTGGAGACATGGAGAAGCCCACCTTTGTTACATAATGCGGCACCTTTTGTTACAAGGTCATGTCATTCGGGTTGAAGAATGCAGGGGCAACATATCAAAGGGCTATGGTAGCTTTGTTTCATGATATGATCCATCATGAAATAGAGGTATATGTGGATGATATGATTTCCAGGTCACAAACTGAAGAGGAGCATCTCAATCACCTATACAAACTATTCGAGAGGCTAAAAAAGTACAAGTTGAGATTGAACCCTAATAAATGCACATTCGGAGTACGATCTGGAAAGCTTCTAGGTTTTGCTGTCAGTGGTAAAGGCGTCGAAGTTGATCCTTCAAAGGTAAGAGCTATTTAAGAAATGCCAGTCCCCCATTCTGAAAAGGAGGTTAGAGGATTATTGGGTCGTCTTAACTACATCTCCCGCTTCATATCTCACTTAACTGCTACTTGTGAGCCAATCTTCAAACCCTTGAAGAAAGACCAAGTAGTCAAATGGAACAATGAACGCCAAGCTGCCTTCGACAAGATCAAGGAAAATCTGCAAGAACCTCATATCCTCATGCCTCCAATTGAAGGGAGACCCTTGATCATGTACTTGACTGTGCTAGAGAATTCTATGGGGTGTGTGCTGGGCCAACATGACGAGTCTGGTCGAAAAGAGCATGTTATTTACTACCTGAGCAAAAGTTTACCGACTGTGAAACTAAATATTCACTACTCGAGAAAACTTGTTGCACTCTGGCATGGGCTGCTCGCCGGCTAAGACAGTATATGTTGACTCATACCACTTTATTGATTTCTAAGATAGACCCTATCAAGTACATCTTCGAGAAACCCGCTCTTTCGAGACGAATAGCTAGATGGAAAATGATCTTGACTGAGTACGATATTCAATACACAACGAAAAGGGCCATCAAAGGAAGTGTATTGGCAGATCATTTGGCCCATCAAGTTGTTGATGATTATCAGTCTATGAACTTTGACTTCTCGGATGAGAATATCATGCTAGTAATCGACTGTGCAAAACCTGGACCGTATGACAGGCCTGAACAAGGATCCCGATGGACTATGGTCTTTGATGGGGCTTCCAACGCTTTGGGTAATGGAATTGGTGTTGTAATCATATCCCCTGAAGGTTTCCACACCCCATTCACAACTAGATTGTGCTTCGATTGTACAAATAACATGGCTGAATATGAGGCATGCATTTTGGGTCTGAAGGTTGCCATTGATTTAAGGATCAAACACTTGAATGTATTCGGAGACTCTGCTCTAGTGACTAGCCAAGTAAATGGATATTGGGAAACTAAACATCCTAATCTCATTCCTTACAAGGAGCTGGTGCTATCTCTGATTCCATACTTCGAAGAAATCACCTTTGAAAACTTCCCTAGAGAAAAAATAAGTTAGTCGATGCTTTGGCCATGATGTCTTCTATGTTAAAGGTCAAATGGGACAACAAAGCTCCTATGATTACAATTGAGAGGTTTGATGAACCTGCACATTGCTATGAGCTCGACACTGACGCCGAGAAGCCATGGTACCATGAGGTGAAGAGTTACCTTGAGGCACAAGAGTACCCTGAAGAAGCTTCCATCAATGATAAAAAGTTCTTACGAAGATTCTTTGCCAAATTCTTCCTAAGAAATGGAATCCTGTACAAAAGCAACCATGATTCTACTCTACTCTGATGTGTGGGTAAGAAGGAGGCAGAGAAAATTATGGAAGATATGCATGATGGTCTCTTTGGGACTCACTCTAGCGGACATACTATGGCCAAGAAAATCCTGAGAGCTGGTTAGTATTGGTCAATAATGGAAACTGATTGCCGTCATGACTCAAGGACTTGCCACAAGTGCCAAATTTATGCCGATAAGGTCCATGTGCCTCATATTCCTCTAAACATCATGGCTACTCCATGGCCATTTTCAATGTGGGGCATTGACATGATCGGAGAAATTAAACCCATTGCTTCCAATGGGCATCGATTCTTTCTTGTCGCTATCGATTATTTCACCAAATGGGTCGAAGTTGCCTCATTTTCCTCAGTCATGAAGAAAATTGTAGCCAGATTCATCAAACATAACCCCATCTTCCGCTATGGTATCCCTGAAAGGATCGTCATTGACAATGGAGCCAATCTCAACAATGCTATGATTACAGAACTTTGCACTCAGTTCAAAATCAAGCATCACAATTCTTCTCCTTATAGACCTAAAATGAATGGCGCAGTGGAAGCATCCAACAAAAAATTAAGAAGATTGTGCAGAAGATGGTAGTGACCTACAAAGACTGGCATGAGATGTTACCATTTGTTCTTCATGGCTATCGTACTTCAGTTTGGAAATCAACTGGGGAAACTCCTTTTTCTTTGGTCTATGGCATGGAAGCTATCCTGCTAGTGGAAGTTCAAATTCGCTCACTAAGGATTATGAATGAAGCAGACTTAGGCGAAGACGAATGGGTTCAGACAAGATTAGATCAGTTGAACTTGATCGATGAAAAGCGACTAATTGCTGTTTGTCATGGTCAGATATACCAAAAACGTACGATCAAGGTTTTCAACAAAAAGAGCATACCTCGAGTATATCAAGCTGGTGACTTGGTAATAAAGTGCATCATTCTTCCACAAGGCGACCCCCGGGGCAAATGGGCTCCCAGCTACGAAGGGCCATTTTTTTCAAGAAAGTTTTCTCTGGTGGTTCCATGATGTTGACTACTATGGACGGTGAAGATTTCCCATATCCACTGAACGCAGACATAGTTAAAAAATACTATGTATAAGAGACCCGCTAGGTTGACACACCTAGGAAAGACAAGGGCATCCCGACAAACAAAAGGTTTGGGCAAAAATTAGGGATATATGCAAAATATTATACACCCGGCAAGTCAAAAACCCAAAAGGGAAACTTGGGAAAAAATGGGTATCATGGTGGGCTGAAAACCCGAAAGGGCGGTCCAGGAAAAATTTAAGGATTAAAAGCGTATGACTATGTCCCGTGAAATCACCACGGTCGACTTTATTACCAAGGTTCGAGTTCAAACGCTCCAAGATCAATCCAATCAACTTTTTTGAAACGGCAAGGGACGTTCAAAGACATTGGGGAAATAGTAGAGTTGGAACACAATGAGATCATTTCCACATGGTTGTTATCTTTGTTTTCAATTTTGTTTTCCTTTCGACGATTTCCTCTTACTAGGATCTCTGTCTCTTTGTACAAAAACGCATATTCATGGGAAAAATATCAATACAAATATATTTTGAAGTGCAAACTTTCTATTTTTTTATTTTGAATGCAAAGATTTCCAATGACAAAAATTGAATGAACATATGCATATGAACATGATTAAACTATTTAGCAAATATGTGCTGCCAAGCAGCAACGAGCATCTCTTTAATGCAGTTGAGATGTCCCCACAAAGTTATCTCATTAGCATTATCCCCTCAGAGTCTGTTACAATAAACCATTGCCCCAACAGAGTTGCCCACAAAGGTGGATTTATGCAAAGCTCGGCCAGAGTCTCAATCTCTCGACACCCCTCTCCCCAACTGAGTTAGTCTTAAAAGAAGAAACCTTGTGGATTTATTCCTAAAGAATTCACCTTGCCAGCATGTCATCAAACATTTCTCTTCAACATGGTTTATTCCCCAACAAAACAATACACTCCTCAACAGAATCATCTCATATTTAAACAACATTCAGATACTATGAAGCCTAGACCCGACCAGATAATACTTTAACTTCTCAAGATACTATGAAGCCTGGACCCGACCAGATAATAGTTTTAACTTCTCAAGATACTATGAATCCTGGACCCGACTAGATAATACTTTTAATTTCTCAAGATATTATAAATACTGGAACCAACCAGATAATAGTTTAAATTCTCGAGATATTGAAAAACCTGGACTCAACCAGACAAGGGATTATTTTCCTTTCCCATTAGAATTTGCCTCTACCCCCAGCAAGTTACTGTAAAGCATGTACCCGACCAAAATTCAGTTCAACTTCATCCTTTCAAGCAAGTTACTACAAAGCCTGGACCCGACCATATATCAGTTTCAATTTCATATTTTCAAGAAATTTATTGTGAAGCCTGGAGTTTGACCAGATAGCAATTAACTTCATTCCCGCATAAATTTGTTGTAAAGCCTGGAATCCGGCCAAATAATAACTAAATTCAAACTATTTTCTGTGAAGCCTGGACCCGACCAGATATCAGTTCAAGTAAGTTATTGTGAAGCCTGAAATCCGACCAGATAGAAATTAGCTTTATCCACCTCAGAAATCTGCGAAACCTGGAATCCGACCAGATAGCAGTTTAATAGTAGTAAGTTATTGCGAAGCCTGGAACCCAACCAGATAAAAATTAACTCCATTCCCCTCAGAAATTTCCGGAGAAGCCTGGAATCCGACCATATAACATTTAATTCAATCTTCCCCAGTAAGTCGCTGCGAAGCCTGGAATATGACCAGATAACAGTCAACTTTATTATCCTCAACAATTTGCTGCCAAGCCTAGATTTCGACCAGATAACAGCTAACTTATGATGCTCTCCAGTCAGGAATAATTCCCCATTAGAGCAACGAACAACCAAATTCCTGAACTCTATTCCTCCAAGCAGAAATCAACAATCCCCACAGGAGTCTCCTCATACAAAGATCCAAAGTCAAAATTCCCCAGCGGATTTCTCCTCAAACAATAAAATAGGGATTCCCAACGAAAATATTCTAAACAAAGTTGAAGATACACTTACTCTCTAACAATGGTTCAGGATTCAGCCTCCCAAGATTCCCCAACATGTTGTCAAGGATTTATTTTCCTAGACAAAGACACGTTGCAATAAATGCATCACATTTATAAATCATAACACATACATGACAAATGCATACAGAATAATCTCATTTACTTTGAGAACTTCATTACGCCATGCATACATATGCATGCAACTAATCCTTTTCCTTACAGGAAAAATCAGCAGGCAAAAGACATCTACTATTTAAATATAAATCAACCAAAAGATTTATCCTGATACCTTCCACCATCCCTCCAAATGGCATCTTTAAGCCCATTCCCTACACAGCCAGCTAACATATCATCGAGTGCAAATTTTTGGGCACTTTGGTGTTCAATCATCTTCCACCTTCAAGTCACGAATGGCAGGCTTACGAATCTTACTCTTCAGGTTTAAGAAGATTGAATAGGGGCAGCTATTGTACCCCAAAATTTGCCCTCTCATTTTTCAATATTCCTCTCGTATAGGTGGTTACAAACACCTGTTTAAAGAAATAAAGAAAAATGATTTTTTTTGAAGATGACAAGTTGTTACTTTGATTGGTCGGAGAAAATGGAAAATGAAGATGATAATGTGCCCTTCGATTGGGTAGAAGAAGAGCAAGTTTGCTTCAATTCTCAATTTGATTAGACACTCGCTATCTTCGAAGCAATCTGCTTCAATTCTCAATTCAAATAGACACTGAATTCCTTCGAACTACATGTTTCGAATGGTTAAAAGACTCCCTCTGAGCACTATTTAAATCCATAAGTTTCGATAAGGCAGTGTGTTTGCTTCGATCCACAAGCTTCGATGGGACAGTGCGCCTGCTTCGATTGGATGTTTGATGCTTGCATGCCTGTGTTGACTGGACAAATATTTCTTCCCATGCTTGCTTTGATTCAAAAATTGATGACTAGTTACATAGAAGCCTTCGTTTGAGCCATAACTTATTATGCACAAGAGGCTCCCACCATGCTAGCATGCACGAGGCAAAAAGCCTCCTTTTGGCATCCTTCGTTTGCACATTTAAACTTCTTTCATGCCTCTTTCGTTTGGCTTTGTAGCCTCCTTCGAATGAAAGCTGGGGTTACGTACTTCGTTTGGGCAGGAAATCTCCTTCGATGCAAGTTTAATCCATAAGCTTTCTTTGGACATTTTTCTCCCTTCGAAGCAGTCTTCTTTAGTACATTTCTAGAATTCTTCGACACAAGTGAAAAATAGGATTTTGAAAGAATGCTAATCAAATCTATGGGCCATGCTACATGATCTTACTTTACAGGCCTTATTGCTTGTATTTCACTCTATAATTAATTGCTTACATTATGGATTAAGTTATTGTCCAGGTGATTAAGCCTTTGTCCAGACGATTTTTTTATGAAAGTGAACTTGCTAGTACAAGTCTTGTCCTAAGCCGATGCTTTGCTTAAATCCTGATTGTACTTCACTATAAGTCACGGAATTCAGCCTCTTTTCACCAACAATTTTAGTAATTCACCTTGGGATCTTGGAAAATCTAACATAGCTTAATATTCACGTTTCAGCCAAGCCACATCTTTATTCAAACTCCCAAACCTTTTTTCTATAAATAGAGAAACCATTGATAGAGAAAAGGGTCAGATTTTTGCTAGAGAGAAAAATCATAAATATACTCAAGAACTCAAACTCCAATATTCTCAAACTCTCCAATATTCTCAAACTTTCCAATATTCTCAAACTTTCCAATATTCTCAAACTCTCCAACATTCTCAAATCTTCAAAACTCTAAGACTTTTTTTTCACAAAAAAAAACCTCAGTAGTGTACCTTTTGATTCACTTCCCCTAAACTGTAGCATAATAACCTTCGATTCACTCATCCCCATCATATACTCTCTTTTGATTTAGTGATTGCCCAAACCAAGCAATAATTGAACTAGCTTCAGGAAGATTCCAGCGAAGCTCCCTCCACCACCAAAGAAGTCACTTATAGCTCTTTCGATTAAGCACTTCAAGAGGTAAGTTCTCTCTAAACTTGGAACTCTTTCATTTAAATATCATTTGTACACACCAATAAAAGGAAAATGTAGATATCCCATTTAGGAAGTTTACCATACCCTAACTTTCGATCCTCACTGCCTGTATGTTGAAATTCTCAATCCTGACTAGTTAGACTTTGGATTTTGGTGCCCAATAATCATGTGCTAACCCCTGGCCTTTAGCTTTCGAAAGTTATACTTGTTAGTTTCATTTTCAAGTTTAGACAGATTCTCTATATCCTTCGATTGGCTAAGCATTGAAGCCTTTTGAATCCTAACCTGGGAGCTTTGCATTCCTACGATCGAAGGAGGCAGCAAGGAGTTTTGAAACGAATAGTGCAACTCGTGCTGACTTCCAGGCCCAATCGAAAGGAGTAGCCGAAAGGATGAATTGAAGGTTGTATCTCACACTATTTTCCCAATCGAAGGAAGCCAAAGAAGGTGGAATTGAAAGAGCCCACTGTCTAGATCGAAGGATTCATTTTTCTCACTTTTTATTTTATTTTTGTCTTTATATTTTCTTGCTATTCAATATGGTTGTAATAATTACGATATTTTATTTTCTGCATTTTTATTTTTTTATACAAATGTTAGTAATTAGGATGTATTGCAAGATAAAAACAAGTCGATAACCCATAATCAAAGGCTAAATGCATGCAAATCAAACACACTATTCACACATGCACCCCTAGGGCTAACTCCACTTAATGCCTAAAAATGGTCATGTTATGCATGTGAGACGACTTAGCAAAAACAATCAAAATACAAGATCATAGTCCCTCGATGATGCTTTGAATGATGCCTTACAAATGATCTTAGTCCCTCAAGAGAAATGCTAAGATATCTCATAACATTGCTATCATGACTATACGATGACCCGCGCCTGTCCCTTTACAACCAATGATGGGGCTTCTTACCAAATCAATGGTAAGAAAGCAACATCTAAAGGAGGATAAGAACAAATGACTTTTGAGTAGGTAGGAACATTCTTAGTTGCTTTCTTATTTTCAAAACAAACATCTTTTCAAATACACCAAACACTTTCAAAACATGAAATATTTTCAAAAGTCCAACACTTTGTATACATTCTTATAGAGACAAGAATCATTACAAAGTTTTCCTAAACGAAGGCGATTTTTAAAAATACTTTCAAAACCCACCACAAAGCATACTTTCAAACAAAAGCAAATGATCTAGCAAGAAACTAAGATCCCATAGATAAATATGGATGAAAAGGGTGCTAACACCTTCCCTTTTCATAATCTACCCCCCGAACTCAAGAAAATAATATCAAAGATCTTTCCTATTATTTTCACCCTTTCCTTCATTGGATAAAAGAAAATTCGGTGACGACTCTTGCTATCCGCAATAATTGCGATCAAACGCAAAACATCCCAAGTCAGTTCTCCCACCGTGTTACATGTAGGTTATGAAAAGGGAAGTTTCGACTGGGCATGTGTTTCCTTTGAAACAACCTCCTTCGATTCAAAAGGGAAAGGCCTCATATTGGTGATCCTTCTATTCAGAAGTTAGTAGCTTCCTACTGGCTTTTTTTGATTCAGAGGGCGTTGGCTTCTTACTGGTTTCTTTCGATTCAGAAGGTGTTGGCAATGGCCTCCTGTAGCTTTCCTTCGATTCAGAAGACAAGTTCCTTCTATATGCTTGCCTTCAATTCAAAAAGGCAGGAACCTCCTTCATGTCAGCGGGCACAAAGCAATGGCCTCCTGCATACATCCTTCGACTGCACCATTGGCTTTACGTGCTTGCTTGATTCATAATATATTGGTTACCTGCATGTCTGCTTCGATTGAGAAAGGGCCTCTGCAGGCTTGTCTTGATGACTACCTGCATGCAAGCTTGATTCCTGCTTCGACTGGGCAGTATCTCCCTTGGAATATTTGTTTTAACACGCATATGATTTACTTTGTTGGCCCATTCGAAGGAATGGCAAGTGATACATACAAATGATGCATGTGGTCCCTTCAAAAGAGCACACACATTGGTTCAAAATGAAGGATACACATATTGCTAGCTAAAACGAAAGAGAGATATGCAAGATGCTGGTTGGCCCAAAATCCCACATATTTCCATACTCAAGTTTCCAGCATAAAGCATTCTGAAGGAATCTTCGGTTAGCCATGAAATAGTTTTTGGTTGGGGCTAACTGAGTAGGGGCTCAATTTAAGAGGCCCTAATTATAAGATTTGAGCCATTCGAAGGACACACCTTGGTGGCCCATTCGAAGAGGGCACAAAGCATACATATGAAATACACTCAAAAAGTCCATTCGAAGGAGGCAACCAAAGGCCCATTCGAAGGATACACAAAAGGTCCATTCAAAGGACCCATCCGAAGGAGGTACAATTGGTCCAAATGAAGGGCAAGGACTGAAGGAATTCAAAAGCCATTGATGTCCATATTCATTCAAATTCAAAAAAAAGACAAGATTCCATGTCTTTGGCAAAGTTATAATATTTTCTTTATGGCTCTTAAACAGCACGATCAAGGTTGTTTAAACCATTGCCTTCTTGTCCCTTCCCTCCTCTCTATATAAAGAACACATTAGCAAGCATTAGCGAGGGGGAGAGCCTAGAGGAACTCTACATAAAATTTGCAAAAAAAATCCAAAGTTATAAAACTCAAAAGACAATTTCCAATTCAAAATCCAAGTCATCCCAAGCTCAGATCGAAATATCTCATTCGGTAAAATTTTCTTCTTATCATTCAATAATGTAAACTCGTTGGATTACATATTCATGTTATTCTTGTTTGTGTGTGATTGATTTAACATGATATACGTAAGTTGCAGCATCCAAATGTTAGGATGCTAATGCTAAGGGCCTTCGATATAGATTGCTTTCGAAACTCAAGGTATAATTCATCAGAGATTGAAACAACCCCATATTTGAGCTCAGGGGGCGAGTTCGATGGGGATAGGTTCGATAGATGTTGGAACTAACAAATTTTGCAGGATCTAGTGGTAATTTTGATTTAGTTCGAATGATTCAGCAACTCAGTTGGTAAAGGCACGCGTGTAGAAGGGAAATGACCTGGGTTCGAATCCCAGGTCCAGCATTTTACCTTTTCCAACATATTTCATGCAGATCTAGTACTCCTCAAGGCCATTTGCTAATCATACACCAGCAGGTCCAAGCCATCAGAAGCATCCCTGATCCAAGTCAAAGCATCCAACGCGCAAGCTCATCATGCACACTCAAAGTTTCTCCTCATTGGATCCAAAGGAAGTTTGGGCTCCCTTCAACTGGGCCTAACCAATTTCAATTTCAACACCCCCATTTAATTTTAATATCTTGGCCCATTTAATTTCTCTTCATTTTGTTTTTATTATTTATTTCTTTTACCTTTTTTTATCAGCAAATAAATAACCAAAAACTCACAAAAAAAATTATTAGGCTTAGACTTTTTAATTAAATAATTAATTTCTTTAATTAATTAATTAATTAATTAATTAAATCTTAATAATTTTCTTAATTTAAAATGAATTAGAATTTAGGATTTAATCTAATTTTAATTATTTTTTTAAATAAAAAAAAGAACAATAAAAATATTTTCTTATTTCATTTTTACTTACTAGGTTTTTAGACGTACTTTTAACTTTCGTGCGTTATTTATTTTCTTTCGTATTTTTACATTATTGTACCTGTACACTGGATGTAATAGTTAATAGAATTTTATCCGCTTTCTTTATTTTTCGTCTCCCAATTTTTGTACATTGTAAATCCCTTCCCCGAAGCCATGTAATAGTGTAGGTTTATACTTCCGCACTTTATATTCTGTACATATTTACTGCTAGTAACTAGGATTGCATGACAAGATTGAAAAAAACAAAAACGCTAGCAAACCCTAAATGCACAAGATAAATACTTGAACTAAACACAATTGCACATATGCACCTCTAGGGTATCCCACTTCGGTCGCCTTCAGAAAACAGTCACAATTCTCGAAACGTGAGAAGTTTTAGTGGATGTCCTCTAGTTTGAAAGATCACATGTCCCTCGATGACCCTCTCGATGTTGCCTCGGTTAAAAGTGATCTTAGAACTTTAGGACAATTACTAAAATTCCTTACCAAGTTGCCTTCATGATCGTAACGTCCCTTTAAATGTCCCTCAAACATCCAACGACAAGGCTACCTACTCACTAATAGTAGGATGGCACTGTCTAAAGGATAGGAGAAAAGAATAACCTTTTTCGAGTACAAAGTAGATAGCTGTTAGAACTTTGCTCAAAACATTTTGCACTTACACAAATACTACTTTTCAAAAACATTTTTCAAAACACTTTGTATACTTTCTCCACTATCCCGAGAAACATTACAAAGTTTGTCATACTAAGGAATTTTCAAAATATCTTCAAACACACAAAGCACAAAGGTATTTCAAAATGAGAAAACTTCTAAAAGCCCGTAGAAAACTACAGATGGAAAGGGTGCTAACACCTTTCCTTTCCATAATCTACCCCCCTTACTCAGAAAACTCTCGAAAAGGTCTTTTTTTGTTCTTTTCACCCTTTCCTTAATTTGGATAAAAGAAAAGTCGGTGGAGACTCTTGCTTACCATAATATTTGCGAACACAAATGCAAAACCAGTATTAAACAGTCAGTTCTACCACCGTATCACAGAACTGGTGACTGTGTTGGGGACAATGTAAAAAGTGGGGTTACCTTATAGCTTAGTTCATTTTAAAATTGATTTCATTGTGTGTTTCTATGCTTTACTTTTGAGGGCTTGTTTGGGTTGTTACTATAGATCCTACACCCGGATCTAGGGCACCTTATTAGGTAAGTAGCAATAAATTATGGAAGTTGTACGGCGTAGACCGATATGGACAAAGTGATGGCTGCGTTAGTGTGATACTTTGGTTTGTACTAACGTTCCTTGAGTCAGTCAAGGATAACATTAGGCTTCCTTAGTGTCATTAATCGCTAATTGACCTTTAGAACCTTTAATTGACTCATCCTAAGCCATTAGAAAGTAGTGAGATAGTCTGCTTTGGTTCCGACCGAAGATTGGTTGATACTCGATACTACACTCATTGAGACTAGACTTTTGGGATATTCTGGCCATACTACTTCGGTGCTTGAGCTATAACAATGCCTAAAAGAAAGGTCAATGATATGAGACTCCTTAGAACCCGGTTACTATTAATAGGACAGGTTGAGCCAACTGAAACTTCAAGAAGGTACTTACCTTTAAAACTCATGCAAGCCTTTAAATCTAAGGTCTCTGTGTGACTTGTTTGTGTTTGATATACTTGTGATTTCAGAGCATAACATGTCATGTACACTAACCATTTCAAGGGCATGTGGATTTATCTCTTATCTGTTTTGTAGGTCATGGATTCAGCTCGCAGAAAAACCATCCGAATCAATTTTGTAGAGATCCCTACCAAACTCAAAGAATTGGTTTCAAAGGTTCCCGAGAGTTCCTCATTCAACAAGAGATATGGCTAATTGCTCAGTTTGGTTGCTACCAGTTTTGACGAAGGTTTGATGAGTGTATTATTCCAGTTCTTCAACCCTAAGCACCACTTCTTCACATTTCCAGACTATCAGTTGGTGCCTACATTGGAAGAATTCTCCAAAATACTCAGTTTGCCTATTTTGGGGTAGATACCCTTTACCGGTTTAGAACAAGATCCAACTGCTGAAGATGTTACCATAGCTTTGCATTTGAAGCCATCTGACATTGAGTCCAATTGGGAATGATGGAGTGGAGTTAAGGGCATCCTCACAAGTTTCCTGATGAAGAAAGCCCAGGTGTTCCTAGAAGCTATGAGTTACCATGCCTTTGAATATGTTTTAGCTCTTTTGATCTACGGGTTGGTTCTGCTCCCCAATTCAGACCAATTTGTAGATGTCAGTGCCATCAACATTTTCCTTTCTTATAATTCAGTGCCTACATTGCTCGGGGATATTCTGCACTCACTCCATACACGTACCATGTAGAAGCGAGGGACTCTTATGTGTTATATACCTCTACTTTATAAGTGGTTTATTTCACACCTTCCTCGGTCAGTAATGAAGAATAAATTAGGTTTAAGATGGAACCAGAGATTAATGTCTCTTTCCCACTCTAAAATCTATTAGTGCCCTCTCTCCCAAGAAGACATCTCTTTTATTGATCGCTGCAGAGAATTTCTCAATGTGCCACTCCTTGGCATTAAAGGAGGCATCACCTACAACCCCTCTTTAGCATTACATCAATTTGGATACACCCGGAGGGATGGTCCTCATGATATGCTCATTCAAGATATAGTGTTCAACTATTCAAATGATCTATAAGGTTATCATCAAAGGTTCATCCGCGCTTGGGGAATGGTTAAGAAGACTGATAGCAGGACTCTAGGACACAAGAACTTCATCCCTTTGGAGCCATACCACAAATTGGTGCGAGCTCGTGCTAAAAATATTATGATGCCGTATGTTACTATCCTACCCATGATTTCAGAGCCTATTGTTCAAGGGGTCGAGTCTCGCATCATTCTTCATCTTGATATGCCAACAAACTTCGAAGAATTGCAAAAATCTTGGATACAGCTCAAAGAAGAACGAGATACCTTTGAGTCCCAATTCTATGCCAGTGAGAAAAAGGTGTTGGAAATGATAAAGCGGCTTCACGAAGAGCAGAATCTCAATGCCTACATTAGCACCAAAAGGAAGCGTCCTTGGGAGACTTAGAAGTTTTAGAAGTTTTGTATTTTTATTCCTTTGTAAACTTTGATTTCATTCGAGATTACTTATAAAAAGTCTTTGTTTCTGTTTTGGTTAAAAGTGTTTAAATCCTATGAGGCCCTTGAAAATATTGTATACATATATCATACATATCATTGCATAAACAGATTTTCAGGATAGGTTTCTTATCTTCTTCGTTGTTTATTTCAACAATGGCTCTTGAACAAACAGTTAAGGAGCTTCAGGCATAGAATTCCCAATTCTAAGAAATGTTCCTGAATCTGGCTAAGGGACAAGAAGATTTGAAAGCTCTGATTCTCAAGGACAAGAAGAAGAAAAAGAGGCCAGTGGGTGTTTTGAATATGGGAAGAAGGTTCAAAGGACCAATGAAGCAAGTTTTAGAGCTCGCAACTCCGTCAAGAGAGAGAGACAATTAGGAAGGAGAGCCAAGAGAAGAAGACAACAGTACAAGGGAGTCTGAAGAAGCTGAACCTGACTATTCTGAGGAGTAGTATCCTCCTGCTGATGATAAACACAAACAGCTGGAGGATCAGCTCAATTCCATGGAGATCCAAAGGGTACCCAGGTTGGATTTTGAAGATCTAGGACTGGTCTCAGGGGTGGTCATCCCGCAGAAGTTCAAGGTCCCTGCATTTTCTAAATATGATGGTGTCTCCTGTCCTAAGCTGCATTTAAGGTCGTATTTCAGTAAAATTCAACCCCACACTAATGATAGGGATCTGTGGGTACACTTCTTCCAGGAAATTTTGGCAGGGACTCAGCTGGAATGGTTCTATCAACTAGAAAGAACCGATGTACGTAATTGGGAAAATCTGGCTACTGCTTTCTACAAGCAGTACTAATATAATGTTGACCTCGCCCTGATTCGTACACAGTTTCAAAGTATGTCTATGGGTTCCGGTGAGGGTTTTAAGGACTATGCCCAAAAATGGAGATACCTTGCAGGAAGAATCCAGCCTCCGTTGTCTGATAGGGGTTGGTGGACATGTTCTTAGGCATATTATCCGGGCCATTATTTAACCACCTGATTGGAAGTTCTTATGTTGGGTTTACTAAATTGATCTTGACGGGTGAACAAGTAGAGGCTGACATCAAAAGTGGTAAAATCCAGAGAGAAGCATCCTCCAGTACAACAAAGAAACCATTCATGGGAAAGAAGGAGGTCAGTGCTGCTTACAGCCAGAGAAATCATAACAAAACTGAACATCGTCCGACAGTAGGTGCTGTTGTGATTTCCGACCTTGCAACTACTCAACAATAGAACAATCAGTCCGGAATAGATAAGCCAAGGAGACAGTTTACCCGGATTAATATGACCCTGTCTCAAGTTTTTCTGCACCTGCTGAAGTCCAACCTGGTGACCCTTAAGGAGGCCCCGAAAAATCCTAATATTGCCTCTCCTCACTACAATTCAAATGCTCGGTGTACTTACCATTTTGAAAGTTCAGGCCATGATACAAACTACTATTGGGCTTTGAAGAACAAGGTGCATGATTTGATTGAGGCAAAGGATATTGAATTCGACGCTCCTGAGACCCCTAATGTTATAACTTCCCCTATGCCCAAGCACGACCGTGTATTAATGCTATTGATGATGACATGTTTGTTGCTTCTGTTGATGAACTGATTACTCCACTCCTTATTGTTAAAAAGAATATTTTGAAAGCCGAATTATTTCTGGGTAGTGGGGAAGGTTGCCACGTATGTTTATCTCTACGTAATGGTTGCTATTTGTTGAAGGAAGGCGTTTAGCGCCTGATCGATGATAAATAAATTCTATTTGAGAAGACTTCAGTTACAAGTGATACGTGTAAAGATGTTTCTATCATTACCATTTCCACCAATCCTCCCAATGTCTCCTCCAAAAGACTTGTCAGGATTACATATTTTCCTAAAGTTACTCCGTTGATAATTACTTTCCCTGGACCTATAACATATTCCTTGGATAAAGTTGTTCCCTGGAATTACGGGGCTGGCACCTATTACCATGGCGTCAAGCAAGATTTGTTGGTTGTTAAAGATAAAGATGCCGAAGACTCTGATCCTGACATTAGTAATATCGCTGAGACCAGTAAGATAACAAGAAGCAGAAGTGTTTTCTCTCCCAGGATCTCTCCTCCTAAAACTGTTGCTACTCCCGTGATCATCCATGTTGCTCTTGTCAATATTCCCATAGCTACTCCTGTTGTTAGTCCTACTGTTATCCCTACTACCGAGTCGGTCGAGACACAGGTCAAAGAGGTATTGGTTGAGCATGTTCGGATGAAGGCACATCCAGAAGCCATCCATGAGGCTTCTAAAAAGGAGATAGAAAAGATGTTGAAAATAATCAATAAGAGTGACTACAATGTGGTTGAACAACTAGGGCAGACCCCTTCTAAAATCTCAATGCTGGCCCTGTTACTGTGCTCTGAAGCCCATGCCAAGGCTTTAGTAAAATTCCTTAAGTCTGCCCATGTGCCTCAAGAGACCTCCGCTGATCAATTCAAGAATTTTGTGGCTAGTTTGATAGCTAGCAATGGCCTGGGATTCTCTGATGCAGACCTAACTCCCAAGGGAAGGAAACATAATGATGATCTGCATGTCTCTATCAAGTGCAGGGGCACTACTTTAGCCCATGTTCTAGTGGATACAGGTTCATCACTGAATGTTCTACCCAAGAAAGCCATTGATGGATTAGATTGCGAAGGATTGACTCTGAAACCCAGTAACATTGTGGTGAGAGCCTTTGATGGTTCTAAAATAATGGTGCATTGGGAGGTGGACATCCCTATCAAAGTGGGTACTCAGACTTTTGATTCCACTTTCTATGTAATGGACATCCGCCTATCTTACTCATGTTTATTGGGTCGACCCTGGATCCATGGGGCTGGTGCTGTGACTTCCGCTCTACATTAGATGCTGAAATACCCAGTCAATGGGTAAATCATCATAGTTCATGGGGAGGAGGAGTACATGGTGAGCCACCTGAACTCTTTCAGGTACATTGAAATGGACGACGAGTTCATTGAGACTCCCTGTTAGAACTTCAAGGAGGTTCAACAGACCGCTGCTGCAACCAAGACCATTGCCAGTGTTCCAAAGACTACTAGGCCTCCGCTGAAGATGGATTCTCTCAAGGATTCCAAAGCAGTAGTTGAAGAAGGTGGGTGTACAATTTGGGGCCAACTTACAGATATTCCCTACAAATCTGACAAATCTGGTTTAGGTTTTATTTCAGGAGCCCAGAGAGTTGTCCATCGTGCTCGTGTCAGGGAACTGCCTTTATGGATCAACAACCATGGAATTAATGCTTTAGAAGACAGTGATAGTGATTATGACCTGGACAAGTGGATCTTCCCAACCACCAGCGGTGGACTCGGCAATTGGGAGGCTAAAGACTTTGTACTCATTACTTTTATTCAAGAGTAATTTTTATTTTTGTTTTAAATAAATGTAATATTTAAACAATTGAAACATTAAAGCCTTGTGTCTTACCCGAGGCACAATGGTCTATTTGTGAGGATCATTGCTTCATTTTCATATGTCATCAATAAAACATTAGACGTTTAACATACAAATTTTACGCTCTTTGTTTTTCTTTTCTGCTCTTTACTTTATCAAAAAAATACAGCTATGCTCTTACACACACTCACATATCAAAACTTCATATCCACATTGTTGTACCCCAAAATTTTCCCTCTCATATTATCAAGATTTTCCTCACAAGACTCTTTGGACTCCAGACAGGATTAGGGTTTGCTCAGCTCAAGACACTTCCTTGCACTTTTGACCTGAAATTAGGGTTTGAGTTTGCACAGGGATTTTTGTACTTTCAATGCCTCATGTGACTTTCATACTTCATGTTAGACCCTTAAGATTGTTCATACCAAGTTTCAAGCCTTGAATCAAATTTGTGCCCAGTCAATTGGACAGATGACCTAAAAATCAGCTGTATTGGGGAAAAGTCAAATGTGGCCAATTTACAGTCAAACCACATAATTTTGATCCACATCAACATTATAGACTCATATGAACCATTTGATCAAGTTTGGACCACAACTCCTCAAGAAATTTGATCAGATCATCAAAAGGGCAAAATGGTCAAAATTAGGATTTTGACTGTAGAAGGGCAATTTCTGATTTTTAACCTAGCCAATGGCAAATTGGGTTCAAGCATGGTTTCAAGGACTCAATGTCATCATCTTAACCCAATCATAAGGTTCAAAAGATCTCAAATGCATTGGATTGACAGATGAATTTTCCAGTCAACTAATTAAAAATCAACTGTACACTAAAAAGTCAAACTTTGACTTTTTTGTCAAAATCAAGTGCCAAGGGTCATTTTTCATCAAGATGTGTCAAAACATGAAACTTGTTCACCAAGAAACCTAATTTTGGAAATTAGGATCTAAAATGGAAAATTTTCATAACTTAGAAATTTTCTAAGTTATGAAAGTTTCTAATTTTTTCCAAACTTTTTCACCATGATGCAATTGGATTCAAACAAAACTTCCAACATGAAAGTTGTAGTCCTCCACAAAATCTACAACTTTTATTCATAAAGTTTTCCAAAAGGATGCTTGTATCTCAAGTTATGATTTTGTGAATAAAGGTCCATGAAACTTTTAACTTAGTGAAATTTTGCCCTAATTTAGGTAGGATTTTGACCTATCTTCATGGAAACTTTTCACCTAGTTCCAAGTGGAATATCAAAATGAATTTCAAAGATGGATTGTAGATAATGTTACAAGCTTTCCAAAATGTCCAAGAACTCTCCAAGATCATTTGTGGTTAGGGAGAATCGAAAGTTTGAAAATGGAAAATTATCACTTTTGTCCAAGGCATTTTGCACCATGTTACAACTTGCAAATCAGTTTGGATCATGCTTGTACTTGGTTTACAGGTTCTAATCCTTTCTACACTCATAAATTAAATGCAAATACATTGGTTAAAGGCTTTGTTCTGAGCTTTAGAACATTACACAAAGATTTAATCCAAAAATGGCAAAAAGATAACATTGCTACTTTGATAAAGTTCACTTTATGTAACTTTGTTTATCTTGAGCCATGGACCTAGACTTTTGCTGCAAACAAAGTCCACTAATATCAGGCAAAGTTCACCAACTCTCAGCAGGCCTTAAGCTAGCTTGTACAACCTTGGCATTGTCAATTCCAACTTTTCTTCAAAAGCAAGCAATTGTGCAAAAGTCCACATAACTTTGGTATCGGATAAAAACAAGTCTTGTGTTGATTTCAAACAACCTCAACACATTGTAGCAAGCAGAATACACGAGTTACAAGCCTCTCAAACACCCAAATACACCAAGAACTCCATTTCTTCCCAAAACATGGAAAGCCCTGCAGAACCATTTCCAAAACAAATTCCACTCGTGCGTTTTGTCCCAAACCACTTCAGACACATTGCATTCATCCCATCCAAGCTAACCAAGTCCCTGTCCAGCAACTGTAGCTTCATTTTAAAGCTTCACCATTTTCAATTTCTGAGTTTGCAGGTTGAGTTCTACAAAGAGATTCAAGCCATTTCAAAGCAAGCAAAGCATTGGGAAAGGTCAAGGGAACTTCAAGCAAGCTTAAAAAACCTTCAGGCCTCACTCACAACTCCTACATTGCCATATTCGAACTTGACTAAAATAGTTAATTTTCAAACTTCTATCTCCTTATTTAGGAATCATTAGGCTTAGGTTTGTGAAGCAAAAATGTAGCCCTTAATGTACTTGAACTGTACATATGCATAGCTTGTATTTATATTAACTGAGCTAGGAGAATTTAGATGATGAACATGCAGAATTTTTTATGTCAGAAATTGGGGGTGATAAAATTCTCTATGGTCTTTGAGAGTTAGATCAAATTTTTTATATCATTAGAATCGTGTGATGATGAGCTATAACTTTCTTGTTGCAAGATTTTGTTTTTAAGCACGTATGCAGGAGTTACAAGTTTGAACAAGGAACGCGCGTTTTTTCTGTCTCAAGGACAGAGATGAAGGGACATTGGGCTGGGCCTGGCTTGCCTTGCTGTTGACACCCCCCTGCTTACTTTTTGCACCCCCTTGGCCCATTTCTTTATTTTTGCATATTTTTCATTTCATTTTTTATTTTCTGACTTTATTATTTTTTCTTGAACATTTAAAATCACAAAAAATATTTTCTTTATTTTTGGCATTTTATCATATTTTTATTTTATTTTTATTTGCATAATAAATAATTATTAGGTTAATATTACTTTATTTTCTTAATTAAAACTTGTAAATAACACTAAAATACTTACATATTTTATTTTATTATATTATACATATAAAATAATATTTTCTCACATAATTAATTTTTAACATTTTTGTATTTTATTTATTTATTTTCTTGTACATAAAAAATGAATAAATAAATAGTAGATATATATATTTTCTTTTTAAATCAAAATTAGGGTTTCCACCCCTTTCAAAAAAATAATCATTAATATTTTTCTTATTTTGAGACATAAATAATTTATTTTACATACATAAAATAAAATACAAAAACATCCTTTGCATATTTATATTTATTTGTACATTTAAATATTTGTCCATTTATTTATTTGTGCAATATTTCAATTTGGTTGTAATAATAGTTTTAGGGTTTTATTTTGAGCAATATCCCCTATTCAAACTTGTATCCCCCTCCCCATAATAATGTTGAAATAGTCTAGATTTATTTTTACGCATTTATTGCTTTCATATACCATGATAGTAAAAACTAGGGTTTGTATGCAAAGACCGGAAACAAAACAAATAGCATGACTAAACACAAGACAAAAATGCATGAAAAATGACAATATAATGCACACAAACACCCCTAGGGTTTCACCCACTTGTTGCCTTAAAAACATGGCCATGGTATGCATGCTAGGTATCTTGACAAAATCAATCAAAACAAAAGATCATAGTCCCTCGATGACGCTATCTTAGTTGCCTATACAAAAATGATCTAGTCCCTCAAGAAACTTGCTAAGATACTTGACAATATTGTTATCATGGTCATACGATGACCCATGCCCATCCCGTTTAACATCCAAGGATAGGGTTGTTTACCAAATGCAATGGTAAAACAACAATATCAAAGGAATAAAAATGTGTAGGAAAGATCTTTGAGTAGGGTAGACAACTCCTAGTTACTTGATCAAAGTTGCAAATCATCCTTGCTATTTTCAAACAAACACTCACACAATTTCAAAACAATTTCCAAACAAACTTTCAAATAATGAAACATTTTTCAAAAGACAAACACCTTTGTATACATTCAAACAAGAATCATTACAAAGGTTGCCACAACAAAGGCCTCTTTTCAAAATACTTTCAAAACCACACACAAAAGCACCATTTCAAACAATTGAAAAGAAAAAGCAAGTGATCTAAAATAAGTAACTAAGAGCCCATGGAAAACCATGGATGAAAAGGGTGCTAGCACCTTCCCTTTTCATTTTCTACCCCCCGAACCCAAAAACAATCTCAAAGGTCTTTCCTGTGATTTTTTACCTTTCCTTTTGGATAAAATAAAAGTCAGTGGCGATTCTTGCTAAACCGAAACATTTGTGAACACAAAACGCAAAACCTCAAGTCAGTTCTCCCACTGCATCACAGAACTGGCGACTCTGCTGGGGAACATTTATAAAAGTGGGGTTACCTTAGGGTTTAGATCACCTTTACATGCTTATCTTGCTTGATTTGATTTCTTTACAGGTGGTTCTATTGTTTGGGTTTGAATCCTCTACCCGGATTTGGGAAACATTCATAGGTAAGTAGAAATACGTTGTGGAAATTGTGTGGGTTTTACCGACATGGTTGAAGCAATAGCTATATTAGTGCGACATATTTGTGGGTACCAGTAGCCTTTGAGTTAATCAAAGAGAATACATGGCCACTGAGTGATGTCATGAAGCACTAATGGACTTTTAGAACCTTTACTTGACCAACTTGGCCTTTTTAGGGGTAGTGAGATGACCGGCTTTGGTGCAGTCCGGAGTTGGTAGATACTCGATACTACACTCATTGAGGGTTGTTTTCTTGGAATATTTCGGTCGTCAGTAAAGTGGCAAAACTAAAATAATGAACACAGAAAATAATGTAGTGATATTGAGCTCCTTAGAACCCGGTTACTATTTATAGGACAGGTTGAGCCAACTAAACTTCAAGAGGGTACTTACCTATGAAACCCCATGCAAGTCTTAAACTAGGAACTTGTGTGATTTGTTTGTACATATATACTTTTGCATAACATCATAAACATCATGAAGCATCATATGCATCCACTAACCATTTCAAGGATTTGGATCTTCATCTTTGTTCCTGTTTTGTAGGTAATGGAATCACTTCGCAGGAAAACCATTCTAGTCAACCTTGTGAGAATTCCTCCTCAACTCAAGGAGCTAGCTTCAAGGATTCCTGAGAATTCTCCATTCACCGAGAGGCATGGTTGTCTTCTCAACTTAGTCACTGTCAACACTGAGGAAGATATGCTGAAAGTTCTCTTCCAGTTCTTTGACCCTTTGCATCATTGCTTCACATTTCCTGACTACCATCTTGTGCCTACTTTGGAAGAATTTTCTCAACTCTTGAGGATTCCTATTCTCAATCAACTACCCTACAATGATACGGAAAGAGATCCAAAGCCTGAAGATGTTGCTCAAGCCTTACACTTGCAACCATCTGATATCATAGGTCATTGGGAAACCAGAAGTGGTGTCAAAGGCTTCTTGTCAAAGTTTCTGTTTGAGAAGGACCAAAGATGCTGGAATTCATTGGACTTACAAGATTTTGAGGAGATTTTAGCTCTTCTCATCTATGGGATGGTCTTGTTCCCAAATCCTGACCAACTTATAGATGTCAGTGTTGTCAAAATCTTCATGGCTAGCCACCATGTGCCTATATTGCTTGGGGATATCCTCCACTCTTTTCACACTCGAACAATGAGGAAAAGAGGTGTTCTCATGTACTGTACTCCTCTACTGGCAATATGGTTTATTTCTCATCTTACCCAATCAGTCTTGAAGAATGAGCAAGGCTTGAGGTGGTCACAACGATTGATGACTCTTACACATTCAGATGTTCATTGGTGTTCTCGATCCCGAGAAAATGTTATCATCATTGATTGTTGTGGGGAATTCACTAATGTCCCTCTACTTGGCATTAGGGGAGGCATCACCTACAACCCATGCTTGGCTCTGAGACAGTTTGGGTATGCCCGAAGGGATGGCCCACATGACATGCTGATTCCAGACTTGGTTTTCGACTTCGACAATGACGATCAAGGACTTCGACAAAGGTTCATCCGAGCTTGGAGGATGCCCAACAAGGTGGACAGTAAGACCTTGGGACACAAGAATTCCATCCCTCTTGAGCCTTACCTCAAGTGGGTATGAACCCGCGCTCAAAGTCTTATGATGCCTTACCCCTACATTCTCCTTGTGATCAAAGAGCTTGTTATGGAAGGAGAGGTTTCATACACCCTCCTACATCCTAACATGCCAACATGATACTTTGGATACAGCTTAAAGGAGAACGTGATACTTTTGAAGCCCAATTCTACGCTAGCGAGAAGAAGGTTTTGGAACTTACTCGTCAACTTCAAGAAGAGCAGACTCTCAACACCGACATTGCACCAAAGAGGATGCGCAACGTCTTTTTACCTTAGAATTTTGTATTATTTTGCCCATGAGGCATTGATGTACTAACAAATTATATCTTATTAACATGACGTGTGTTCCTTTTTGTTTAAAAAAATTTGAATTTCTGAATCCTTGAATGCATTACATGAATACATATCATTCCTCATATGCATAAGCAGGTCTTCACACCAGGTTTCCTTATCTCTCTGCTTTTTATTTCAGCAGGATGGATATTGAGCAGACGGTTAAAGACTTACAAGCGCAGAATTCACAATTCCAACAGCTATTCATGACCTTGGCTAAGGGTCAGGAGGAGCTCAAAACTCTACTGGAAAAGGAAAAAGAGAAAAATAAAAAGAAGAGGGCTGGTGTGGCTACCATGGGTAGAAGATTTGAAGGTCAAGCTAGAAGGGTCCTAGATTTCCCCTCAACATCTGATGAAGGGGTGAGAAAGGGTAAAGAGACTGCAGTGCCATCTGACTCTGAGGAAGAAGAAGAAGAAGAAGAGGATGAAGACTATTCTGAATAGCAGTACCCTCCTGCAGATGACAAGTATAAGAATCTGGAAGAACGTCTGGCAACCATGGAAGTGCAAGGAGTACCTGGGCTGGACTTTGAAGAGTTAGGGCTGGTTTCTGGAATTGTTATTCCCCCTAAGTTTAAGGTGCCTATATTTGCTAAGTATGATGGTTTGTCTTGTCCAAAGATGCATCTGTGATCTTACGTCAGAAAAATTCAACCGCATTCTTCTGACAAGGATCTGTGGGTCCATTTCTTCCAGGATAGTCTTTCGGGGACGCAGTTAGATTGGTTCTACCAGCTAGAGAGGTCTGATGTGCACAATTGGGAAGATTTGGCGGCCGCCTTCTACAGATAGTATCAATATAATACGGACTTGGCACTAACCCATACTCAATTACAGAGTATGGGGATGGTCTCAAATGAAGGACGAGTACAACCACCTCTATCTGAGAGGGAGCTGGTAGATATATTCTTGGGTACACTGTCAGGCCCCTTTTTTAATCACCTGATTAGAAGTTCGTCTGCGGGGTTCACCGAGTTGATTCTAACTGGTGAGAGAGTTGAAGCCGACATAAAGAGCAGGAAAATTCAAAAGGATGCATCTGCTTCCGCTGCAATCAAAAAGACTTTTCCAGCAAAGAAAGAAGTCTCATCTATCTACTCCCAAAGAGGTCAAGGAAGAGTTTAGCGTCGGCCAGCGGTGGGGGCTGTAATGATTCAGAATTTTGCGGTTGATCAGCCTAAAAATAATCAACCCAGAACCAACCAAGCAAGGGTGGAAAGGCCTGCACGGAAATTCACCCGGATAAATATGACTCTTGCTCAGGTTCTCCTTCATCTCTTGAAGTTAAACCTTACAAGTTTGAAAGAGGCCCCGAAGAATCCGAGTACATCTTCTCCTTACTACCATTCAAATGCCAAGTGTGCTTACCATTCAGACAGCCTGGGGCACGACACCAATAATTGTTGGGCCCTCAAAAATAAGATTCGGGATTTGATAGATGTTAAATAAGTTGAATTCGACGCCCCTGAAAAGCCGAACGTGATCTCTGCTCCAATGCCAAAGCATGGCCACAATTCCCATGTTGTTGAAGAAGATCTCTTTGTTGCTACTGTTGATGATTTGGTAACTCCACTACCGATAATCAAGTTGAATTTACTGAAGGTTGGGATTTTCCCAGGATGTGAAGAAGATTGCTGCCTTTGTTCATCCTTACCAACCGACTGTCCATTGTTGAATTTAGGCATCCAACGCCTAATGGATAACCAATAAATCCTTTTTGAAAAGACTCCTGTTACACCGACTCCTGTCAATGATATTTCAATAATTACCATATCCGCCAATCTTTCCAGTGTCTCCAAAAGACCTGTTAAGATTACATCCAATCCAAAGATTTCACCTTTGAAGATAACCATGTCGGGGCCCATCCCGTACAAGTCTAACAAATCAATATCGTGGAACTATGGGGGAGAGATCTTTTACCATGGTGTTAAACAAATTGAATCAACTGAAGAGAGTTCTGATGAAGAGACTTCCGACATTGGAAACATTTTCGGAACGAGTAAAATCACCCGCAGTGGAAGAATTTTTTCTCTGGAGATTGCCCCTCCAAAGGCAATCTTCGGACCCTCAACTGCTCCTAAGGTTACCCCTGCACTGGTAAACATATCTGCGAGAACTCCGATTATTGAAGAAGTTGTGACTCCTGTGGTTGTCCCCTCTGCTGCTGATGATAGAGGGAAAGGGATCCAAGAAGAGCCTGTCAGGACGAGGGCTCAGCCATTGGTCATCCCTGAGACCTCTCAAAAGGAAATGGAAGAGATTTTGAAAATAATCAAGAAAAGCGATTATAATGTTGGGGAGCAACTGGGGAAAACCCCCTCAAAAATCTCTATGTTGGCCTTGCTGCTTTGTTCAGAAGCTCATGCTAAAGCTCTGATCAGATTTTTGAAGATGGCCCACGTGCCACAAGAAACTTCCGCGGACCAGTTCCAGGAATGTGTAGCTAGCCTAACAGATGACAATGGTCTAGGATTCTCCGATGCCGATTTAACATCCAAAGGGAGAAAACATAATGACGCTTTTCATGTCTTGGTGGAATGCAGAGGGACTACTCTAGCACACGTTCTGGTAGACATTGGTTCATCGTTGAACGTCTTACCAAAGAAAGCCTTGGATAGGTTGGACTGTGAAAGCCTAACTTTGAAGCCCAGCAACATCATTGTCAGAGCCTTTGATGTTTCTTAAAGGATGGTCCACGGGTAGGTGGACATCCCGATCAAAATGGGAACTTAAACCTTCAACTCCATATTTTATGTGATGTACATTCGTCCTTCCTATTCTTGCTTGTTGGGAAGACCCTGGATTCATCATGTTGGAGCCGTCACTTCTACTCTGCATCAGACGCTCAAGTACCCTGTCCAGGGGAAAATTGTAATTGTTCACGGTGAAGAGGAATAAATGATAAGCCATCTAAATTATTTCCGCTATATAGAATTGGATGGTGAATTCATCGAAACCTACTTTTAGTATTTTGAAGAGGTAGCTCAGGAGATTGCGGCGACCAAGACAGTGCCTTCTGTACCCATGATTACCAGACCTCTGCCTCGGATGTCGTCTCTCAAAGATGCAAAGGTTGTGATTGAAGAAGGAGGAAGCACAATCTGGGGGCAGCTTCCCGATTTTCCTTTCAAATCTGATAAATTCGGCTTGGGATTCACTGCTTCTGCTCAAAAGGCTATACGCCGCTCCCGGGCTGGAGGGCCACCAGTGAAGATCACCCATCATGGAGTCAATGCTTTAGAGGATGATGAAGAGGAGAGCAACTTGGAAGACTGGATTTTCCCTACTGTTGAAGGAGGACTGTGCAATTGGGAGGCAAAGGACTTTGTTCCCATTACTTTCATAAATCAGTAATTTATCTTTCAAACATTTTTGTTGGTTTGTAATAATTCTTAAACAATTCGTATAATTTTAACCTTGTGCCTTACCCGAGGCACATAGGTCCATTTGTAAGGGTTTGATTTTTTCATCTTCATATGCCATTTTAATGAATCATGGACATTTTCACATATAAACTTTTGTGTTCATTTTCTTTCTGTTTACATTTTATTTGTTTAAAGATGGCTATCCCTTACACACACCCACACTCATAAATGCAGGTACCCTTCCATTCCGGATTCCATGGGTAACAATTCTGCTATGACCTTTAGTGACTCTGAAGATCTGGTCTACCATGCCGAATACGAAGGTGATGAAGACTGTGAGGTGCTTGGAGAATTGGCTAGACTTCTACAATAGGAAGAAAGGGCTATTCTACCTCACGAGGAGCTGTTAGAGACAATCAACTTGGGTATTGAGGAAGACAGAAAAGAAGTCAGAGTGGGTGCCAACCTAGAGCCAAGTGTCGAAGAGCGTCTAGTTCAGTTGTTGAATGAATATGTTGAGATCTTCGCCTGGTTATACGAAGACATGCCGGGACTTGATACAGACGTTGTGGTACACCGTCTACCCACCAGAGAATACTGTCCACCAGTTAAACAGAAAGTCTGCCGCATGAGGCCCGATATGTCTAAAAAGATTAAAGCAGAAGTTATGAAGAAGTTCAATGCTGGATTTCTCGCTGTTACTTCCTATCCACAATGGGTTGTTAACATTGTACCCGTGCCTAAGAAGGACGGCAAAGTGAGGATGTGCATGGATTACAAATACTTAAACAGGACCAGCCCTAAAGATGACTTTCCACTACCGCATATTGACATCTTGGTTGACAATACAGCTCAACACAAGGTATTTTATTTCATGGACGGATTCTCAGGCTATAACCAGATCAAAATGGCCCCTGAGGACATAGAGAAAACTACTTTTGTTACACAGTGGGGTACGTTCTGCTACAAAGTGATGCCATTCGGACTGAAGAATGTCGGGGCAACCTATCAGCGGGCCACGATGTCTTTGTTTCATGATATGATACATCATGAGATAGAGGTCTACGTAGACAACATGATAGCCCGTTCACAAACTGAAGAAGAACACCTCGACCATCTACAAAATCTGTTTGTCAAGTTGAAGGAGTACAAGCTCAGACTGAACCCTAACAAGTGCACTTTTGGAGTCAGGTCTGATAAACTCTTGGGTTTCATTGTCAGCAACAAAGGCATCGAGGTTGATCCTGCCAAAGTCAAAGATATACAAGAAATGTCTTCCCCTCGCACTGAGAAGGTGGTCAGAGGTTTCTTGGGACGCCTAAACTACATTGCAAGGTTCATTTCTCACCTAACATCTACCTGTGAACCAATCTTCAAGCTGTTGAAGAAAGATCAGGTGGTTAAATGGAATGATGACTGTCAAATTTCTTTCCATAAAATCAAGGAGTATTTGCTAGAACCTCCTATCTTGATGCCACCCGTCGAAGGAAGGCCGCTAATCATGTATCTAACTGTCCTAGAGAATTCAATGGGGTGCATACTGGGCCAACATGACGAGTTTGGCCGAAAAGAGCATGCCATTTATTACCTTAGCAATAAGTTTATCGACTGTGAGACCCGATACTCAATGCTCAAGAAAACTTGTTGCGCTTTGGTATGGGCTGCTCGCCGGCTAAGGCAGTATATGTTGACTCATACCACTTTGCTGATCTCTAAGATGGATCCGATCAAGTACATCTTTGAGAAGCCTTCTTTGTTTGGAAGAATCGCTAGATGGCATATGATCCTAATGGAATACGATATACAGTACATGACCCAAAAAACTATAAAGGGGAGTGTGCTAGCTGATCATCTGGCCCATCAAGCTATCGAAGATTACCAATCCATGAGGTTCGACTTCCCCGACAAGGATATCATGACATTGGACAACATTGAAGAGGACAGACCGTATGACTGACCTGAACAAGGATCCCGATGGACCCTGTACTTTGATGGTGCCTCCAATGCACTTGAAAATGGTATCGGCACGATACTCATCTCTCCAGAAGGTTACCATACACCTTTCACTTCCAGACTTTTCTTCAGCTGCACCAACAACATGGTCGAGTATGAAGCTTGTATCTTTGGTCTCAAGGCTGCAATAGACTTGGGAATCAAATCCTTGATTGTGTTTGGGGACTCAGCTTTGGTCATCAGTCAGATCAAATGAGAGTGGGATACTAAACATCCGAACCTCATCCCTTACAAAGAACACGTATTGACATTGTTACCACATTTCGAGCAGATTACCTTCAAGCACTTCCCGCGAGAAGAAAATCAGCTAGCAGATGCTCTAGCTACAATGTCATCCATGTTTAAACTTAACTGGGATAATGAGGCTCCCCAAATCACCATTGAACGGATGGACGAACCTACACATTGTCACGAGATTAATACCGAAGAAGTAGTGGACCGACCTTGGTTTCATGAAGTCAAAAGGTATCTCGAGGCTCAAGAATACCCTGAAGGGGCTTCAGTCAACGACAAAAAGTTCTTGAGGAGGTTCTCAGCTAAGTTCTTCCTGAGCAATGGAATCCTATACAAGCGCAATCATGATTGCATTCTACTCCGTTGTGTGGACAAGGTTGAAGCTGAGCAGATCATGGCTGAACTGCATAATGGTACCTTTGGCACTCACTCTAGTGGACATACGATGGCTAAGAAGATTCTAAGGGCAGACTATTACTGGTCTACCATGGAAGCTGACTGCTATCGAAATTCCTGAACATGCCACAAATGTCAAATTTATGCCTACAAGGTACATATACCTCCAGTTCCTCTCGATGTCTTAACAGCTCCTTGGCCATTCACAATGTGGGGAATCAACATGATTGGAGAGATCAAGCCTACAGCATCCAATGTACACCGTTTCATCCTGGTGGCCATTGATTACTTTATCAAGTGGGTCGAAGCAGCTTCCTTCGCATCCGTCACAAAGAATGTTGTTGCCCTCTTCATTAAGCAGAACCTCATTTGTCGGTACGACATCCCCGAAAGGATCATCACGGACAACGGTACAAACCTGAACAATACTATGATCACCGCTTTGTGCAAACAGTTCCAGATTCAACATCACAACTCATCTCCCTATCGGCCAAAGATGAACGGTGTTGTCGAAGCTGCGAACAAAAATATCAAGAAGATCATACAAAAGATGACAGTTACCTACAAGGACTGGCATGAGATGCTACCGTTTTCTCTTCACGGGTACCGTACCACGACACATACATCAACTGGGGCAACACCCTATTCTTTGGTATACAGCATGGAAGTTGTTTTACCTATCGAGGTTCATACTCCCTCCTTGAGAATCATGAAGGATGCTGGTTTGAGTGAAGACGATTGGATTCAGACTCGGCTTGATCAACTTAAGTTGATTGACGAAAATAGACTTATTGTTGTTTGTCATGGTCAGATGTACCAAAAACAGATGATCAAGGCATTCAACAAGAAAGTCAGGTGCCAAACATATCAAGTCGGGGATCTTGTAATCAAGCGGATTATCTTGCCGCAAAGTGATCCCAGGGGTAAATGGACTCCTACTTACGAAGGACCATTTGTGATCAAAACATCTTTTCTGGTGGGGCAATGATCTTAACCACCATGGACGTTGACGACCTGCCGCACCCTGCGAACACAGACATAGTCAAAAGATATTGCGCATAAATAACCCGGTAAGTTGAAAACCCGAAAGGGCGACTTGGGAAAAAAAGGGCATCCCGGTGAATCAAAAACCCGAAAGGGCGGTTAAGGAAAAAATTAGGGATGAATAAAAAAAATTTGTACACCCGGCAAGTTGAAAACCCGAAAGGGCGACTTGGGCAAAAAAGGGTTTCCCGGTGGACTGAAAACCCGAAAGGGAGGTCCAAGAAAAAGTTAGGGAATTAAAGCGTATGACTATGTCTCGTCGGATCACTTTAAGGACAATCTCTTCACAGATAAACTCCGGGCTTCTGATCAATTCAATCATCTTCGGACGAAGCAACGAATGGACAAGATATTCAGAGTTGCGAAGGCTATAGCAGGATGGGAACCCCATGGAATTTTTACACATAACCATCTTTCTTTGTATAAATTTTTCTCATTTTTTATGACAACATTATCTTACTAGGATGTCTTTCTAATTTGTACAAAATACTTACACAAAGTTAATACAAAGATACTTCAAAGTGCAGAAAACTATTTGCATTTTCTTCTTTTTTACACTTGTGTTTTATTTGAAAACTTCCAATGATTTATTTAATGAACATATGCATTTGAATATAATCATTGTTTACAAATAAACAAAATGTAAAAGAATAATTACTGACAGGTTGAAAGTATTGGAAAACGTCTTTAGACTGTCCCATCGAAATCCCCTGCAGTACATCATCTAGATCCCCAGCGAAACTAAAACCTTGAAATGCATATCTCCAACGGAGTTATATTTTCAAATCCTTAATTCCCATCAGAGTTAAAACTTCAAACTACAAATTCCCATCAGATTTAAAACTTCAAACTCCCAATCTCTAGCGGAGTAAAAACTTTGAACTACAGACCCTCGGCGGAGATGAAACCTTCTTCCCCAGTCAAGTCAAGTTTCCAATTTCCAATCCCCAGCGGGAACCATTCAGTTTTTCCCCAGATTCCCCAGCAAGTTATCTTAAAGTCTGAGAATCAACCAGATAACAGTTAACTTTTATCCACAACCTAGGATAATACCCCAGTAGATTGGCATACAACCCAAACTCCTGATCTCCCCAGCAGTATAGCTACTCCCCCAGAGTTTTCACTTACTCTCCAGCAGGAAGCCTTCTTCCCCACAAAGTTTTTTACTCCCCAACAGAATGAAGATTCTCATTCTTGATTCCCCAGTGAAGTTTCCAGAGTCTTCATTACTCCCAGCATGAGTTTGTCAGAATTTTTAATCCCCTGCAGATCAAAGATTTTCATTCTTGACTCCTCAGCATGAAGTCCCCAAGGATTCAAATTCCCCAGGAGATTCAAGATTTTCATTCTTAGTTCCCCGCAGAAGCCATCAGAGTCTTCCTTATTCTCCAACAGATCAAGGTTTTTCTTTTGTCTGATCCCCAGTAGAGATCGTCAGAGTTTTCCCTATTCCCTAGACGAGTAAGGATTCTAATTATTTTAATCCCCAGTAGAAGTATTCAAGGTTCTCTAGATCCCCAAGCAGGTTTCTCAAGCAGTTTGACATTACTTCCCCAAGCAGAATGTTTGTCATTACTCCAACTCCAAAGACTTGAAGGTTCCCTATATCCCCAGGAAAGTCATGAAGGATTCTCACATCCCCACAGAAGTTGTCAAAGTTTTTGGTAATCCCTGCGAGTTGCCAAGGATTTTCTATCCCCAACAGTAGTCAGCAAGGATTTCTCATCCTCAGCAATCAAAGATTTTGAATCTCCAGCAGCAGTCAAGGATTTATTTTCCCCGGCAACATTCAAGGATTTTATTATCTCCAGCTATCAAGGATTTATTTTCCTCTGCAAGACAGCGAATCAGCTTACATGCACATACATTACACTCATATATCATGAACATTGATAAAGCATATTTATTGCACCATACGTTTCATGCAACATAACTTTGTGTTTCAGCTAACATTTTACCCTTTTCAGGATAAGATTAACAACTATCTTTAACAAATATTCAAAGATTTCAGATACAGTACGAATACACTCCAGACACTGAAGTCATTATGTTACTCATTCAGATCTCTTATTCAGATACAGTATGGATACACCCCAGACATGGAGGTCATTCTATTACTCATTCAGAATTTCAAGTCAAGATACAGTACGGATACGCTCCAGACACGGATGCCATTTTGTCACTCATTCAGACTTCAACAATCAGATACAGATTAGATACGCTCTAGACACGGTTGCCATTATGTCACTTATTCTGGCTTTTTCCCCAGCCCAGAGATGCTCTAGACACGAATGTCATTCTATCGCTTATTTAAATTCCAGATTCAGATACAATACATATACACTCCAGACACGGAAGTCATTCTGTCATTCATTCGGATTCAAATACAATTACAGCTCGGATACGCTCCAGACACGGACGCCATTCCCTTGCTCATATAGATCCAATCTCCAGATACAACTCAGATACGTTCCAGATACGGATACCATTCTGATGTTCATTCTCCTGATTTACAACAAACAGTCTTGGATGACATCTACAAGCCCATCTCCAACAAGATTCTATCACATCTCCTAATGGCATCTTTAATCCCATTTCCTCAAACAACACTTTGACGAGTGCAAATTTACGAGCACTCTAGTGTCCAATCATCTTTTACCTTTGAGTCACGAACGGAAAACTCGCCAATCTAACTCTTCAGGTTCAAGAAGATTGAACAGGGGCAGCTGTTGTACCCCAAAATTTTCCCTTTCATATTATCAAGATTTTCCTCACAAGACTCTTTAGACTCCAGACAGGATTAGGGTTTGCTCAACTCAAGACACTTACTTGCACTATTGACCTGAAATTAGGGTTTGAGTTTGCACATGGATTTTTGGACTTTCAATGCCTCATATGACTTTCATACTTCATTTTAGACCCTTAAGATTGTTCATACCAAGTTTCAAGCCTTGAATCAAATTTTTGCCCAGTCAATTGGACAGATGGCCTAAAAATCAGCTGTATTGGGGAAAAAGTCAATTGTGGCCAATTTACAGTCAAACCTCATAATGTTTTATCCACGTCAACATTATAGACTCATATGAACCATTTGATCAAGTTTGGACCACAACTCCTCAAGAAATTTGATCAGATCATCAAAAGGGCAAAATGGTCAAAATTAGGATTTTGACTATAGAAGGGCAATTTCTGATTTTTCACCTAGCCAATGGCAAATTGGGTTCAATCATGGTTTCAGGGACTCAATGGCATCATCTTGACCCAATCATAAGGTTCAAAAGATCTCAAATGCATTGGATTGACAGATGAATTTTCCAGTCAACTGATCAAAAATCAACTGTACACTGAAAAGTCAAACTTTGACTTTTTGGTCAAAATCAAGTGCCAAGGGTCATTTTTCATCAAGATGTATCAAAACATGAAACTTGTTCACCAAGAAACCTAATTTTGGAAATTAGGGTTTAAAATGGAAATTTTTCATAACTTAGAAATTTTCTAAGTTATGATAATTTCTTATTTTTTCCCAACTTTTTCACCATGATGCAATTGGATTCAAACGAAACTTCCAACATGAAAGTTGTAGTCCTCCACAAAATCTACAACTTTGATTCACAAATTTTTCCCAAAGGATGCTTGGATATCAAGTTATTATTTTGTGAATAAAGGTCCATGAAACTTTTAACTTAGTGAAATTTTGCCCTAGTTTAGGCAGGATTTTGACCTATCTTCATGGAAACTTTTCACCTAGTTCCAAGTGGAATCTTGTGATACGGTGGGAGAACTGACTTGAGGTTTTGCGTTTGTTTTCGCAAATGTTTCGGTTGAGCAAGAGTCGCCACCGACTTTTTATTTTATCCTAAGGAAAGGTTAAAAAGCACAACAAAAAACCTTTTGAGATGTTTTCTTGGGTTCGGGGAGTAGATTATAGAAAGGGAAGGTATTAGCACCCTTTCTATCCATGGTTATCCATGGGCTCTTAGTTACTTGCTTAGATCACTTGCCTTTTGTTTTCAATTGTTTTAAATGGTGCTTGAGTGTGTGGGTTTGAAAATGTTTTGAAAAGAGGCCAATGTGGTGGCAACCTTTGTAATGATCCATGTGGGGATGTATACAAAGATGTACGTCTTTTGAAAAGGTTTTCATTTGTTTTTGAAAGTTGTTTTGAAAGTGTAGTGATGTGTGGTTTTTGAAATAGGCAAGTGTTTTAGTTTGCAAGATTGATTCAAGTAACTAAGAGGTTATCTACTCCTAAATTTCTCAAAAGATTATTGCTATGTTTTAACCCTTTGAACAAGTTTGTTCCACCATTGTATTTGGTGGACAATCTTATGTTTAGGATGTGAAAGGGACAGGCGTGGGTCATCGTTTAGACCATAATTGCAATGGTGTCAAGTATCTTTGGGCATTTTCTTTAAGGGACTTGATCATTTGTTTTTGTTTGTTTTGAAAAATGTTATCGAGGGACTATGATCATTCAATTTGTTTGTTTTGCCCAAAGAGACCTAACATGCAATATGGCCCAATTTTGAAAGGCAACAAGTGGAGTACCCTAGGGGGTGCAAGTGTGATTTGTGTGTCCATTTTCATGCTTGTTTATCTTGAGATTAGGTCATAACTATTTTTTTGTCGTTTTTCGCATACAAACCCTAATTCTAACATGTTATCATTAGAAAGCAATAAAGTGCGAAAATAAATTTACTAAGCTATTACAAAACCAAATATGGGAAGGGGGGTACAAATGTTCAAATGGGGATATTGACAAGTAGTGTAAACCTAAAACTATTACATCAATTTGAATTTATACAATTTAATTAATGTACAATAATTAAATTAAAAAAAATGGAATAAAAATGCAAGATGCAAAAATGTTTTGTATATGTATGAAAAAAAAAAGTGTTATTTATGTAAAAATAAAAAGATATTATTTTTGGAGTATTTTGAATTTAGGGCAAAACCCTAATTTTATTAAAGAAAATGTATTATTATTTAATTTAATACAAGTATTTATTTATTATGTACAAAAAATAAAAATAAAATGAAGTATATTATAAAAAAGTATTTTTTATATCAAATATTAATAAAATGAAAAAATTCAAATATTTTTATATTCTAACCTAAATATGTTAATAAACATATATATATATATATATATTAAGTTCTAAATATGCATTATATATAAAATAATATATATTTAATATTTAATAAAATAAATAAAAAAAGTATATTATTTTTTTTATGTGAAATATTTTCAGAAGATAAACAAAAATAAAAAAATGTATTTACACTATTTTTTCTATTTATTCTAAATAATAGTATATATAATATTTATGTACAAACAAAAGAAATAATCAAATAAATATGCAATAAATTCAAAAAATGATGGAAAAAATATTTTTATGTTTTTAATGTCATGAGAAAAAATAAACAAAGTCAATCAAAAAAGAAAAAGTCAAAAAAGTCAAAGAAATAAGCAAATGGGCTCAGGGGGTTCAAAAGCAATTGTGTGGTGTAAATAAGAAAATATTCCAGGCCCAGCCCAGAATCAGTCATCTTCAACCTCTGAACAACATCACCCACGCGTTTTCTATCTCTTGATTCCTGGACTTTCAAGCAAAACTCATAACATGAAAAGTGTAGAGCATTAAGAGACGATTCCAACCATGTAAAGAGCTTGACCTAACTCTCTAAGATGAGGGAGAATTTCTTCTCCCCCAATTTCTGACCTAACTTTTATGCCATGTTCAGACTCAAAATTCTTGCAGCACACGTAACATAAATGAAATCTAACTATATGGTCATGTTCAGGGCTATGATTGTGACATATTTTCTTCACAAACCTAAAGCTAACAATGCCTAATAAGAGAGATAGAACTTCATGAAGATACCTGTTCAGTTGGAATCGTGCTTTGCAATGGAGGATGTTTCAGAGTAAAATGATGATTTGTATAGCTTCCTTGAAGTGTAAGGATGCTATTCCAAGTTCTACTTTGCCTTGAAACTCCCTGAATCGTGCTGGTGAACTTCAACTGCAAAACAGAAAAGCAAAAATGGTGAAGTGGCTTGGAGGTGTTACAGGTCAGGTTTCAGGTCATGGTTAGCTTGCATAGATAGTATGGAAGGTATGTGAACTAGTTTTGGCAAGAATGCTTGAGAGAAACAGAAGTTGGCACTCAAACTGCAGAGGCAACTCTGTTTTTGCAGTTTGAGAGTGATTCTGAGATGGAGGGTGGATTGGAGGTCAAAGGCTCGTGCAAAAGCTTGGGTATGATGTCTGGAATGTGTTTGATAAGTTTGTTCTTGTGTTTGTAAGCTGAGATGGAAGTTGTTATGGCTTATGCCACTTTACTTCACACTTAAGCAAAACAAAGGCAAATTGTGCTTCTAGGCCTGTAGAGGAGCTCACACTATGCTGCATAATCCCTCCTTGATCAGTGTGATTAACACATAAACTTGTGTCAATCAGATTTGCAATGTACTTGTTGGATTCTCAATTGGACATAAAGTGATCTTTTGCAAAAATGGAAAGAATGCTTTATCTAGTTTGGGATTAATCTTGCATACAATGTTCAAACTCATAGAACAACACCTTAACACAATGAATATGCATTAAATTATTGAGTGCAACTTGGTTTAAGGACCTGTAATCTAACCTAAAGCATGCTGAGTTCAAATTGCAAAGTTATGAACATGAAAAATGGCCAATTCAAAAGTGAGTTTTTGCTATATTGTGAAATTCGATTCTCCCTAACCATGAGGTTGTTTGATGAGTTCTTGGACATTTTGGAAAGCTTGGAATGTGTACTACAATCCATCTTTGAAATGCAAATTGAAATTCCAAGTGGAAGTGTATGGAAAATGGCCTTGAAGTGGGGTAAAAACTTGTCAAAAATAGGTCAAATTTTCACTAAGTTAAGAATGGTTTAGTGCCCTTATTCAAAAATTTGTAACTTGAGATACAAGCTTCAAATGAGAAAACTTTGTGAATCAAAGTTGTAGATTATGTAGCAAGCTACAACTTTCATGTTTTGACTTTTGTTTGAATCCAAATGAATCATGGTGAAAAGGTGGGGCAAAGTTGGGAAAAAATTAGGGTTTTCCATAACTTAGAAAAATTCTAAGTTATGAAAAATTCCATTTTAAAACCCTAATTTGCATTTCTTGGTTTCTTGGTGAACAAGTTTCGTGATTTGGCATGTTTTGATGAAAAATGAATCTTGACTCTTGATTTTGACCAAAAAGTCAAAGTTTGACTTTTCAGTGTACAGTCAAAATTGATCAATTGACTGGGAAATTCAACTGTCAATCTTGTGTACTTGGGATCTTTTGAGCTTGATGAATGTGTCAATACCATTTCATTGAGTCCTTGAGTCCATATGTGAGCTTGGTTTGCCATTGGTTAGGTCAAACAGTCAAAAATTGCCTTTGTGCAGTCAAAACCCTAAAAATGACCATTTTGCCCTTTTGGTGATCTGATCAAATTTCTTGTGGAATTATGATCCAAACTTGATCAAATGGTTCATATGAGTTCATAATGTTGATGTGGGTCAATTTTCATGAGACTTGACTGTCAATTGGCCACAATTGACTTTTTCCCCAATACAGTTGATTTCTAGGTCATCTGTCCAATTGACTGGGCAAAACATGGAATCAAGACTTGAAACTTGGTATGGATAATCTTGTGAGTCAAACATGAAACATGAAAGCCATCTTAGGCATTTTAGGTCAAAACATCCTTGGGCAAACACAAACCCTAATTTGAGTCCACAGTGCAAGGAGAAGTCTTGAGCAGAGGAAACCCTAACTGGATCTTGATCTTCAAGGGTCTTGTAATGAAAAAATGTTGAGGAAATGGGAGGGCAAATTTTGGGGTACAACAGTTGCCCCTGTTCAATCTTCTTGAACCTGAAGAGTTAGATTGGCAAGTTTGCCTTTCGTGACTCGAGGGTAAAAGGAGATTGGACACTAGAGTGCCCGGAAATTTGCACTCGCATGTTGAGGTATCAGTAAATGTGATGTCGGGAATGGGCTTATAGATGCCATTTGGAGAGATGGTGGATAGGGAGATGGGCTTATAGATGCCATCTGGAGGTGTGACAAAACCTTGTCGGGAATGGGCTTATAGATGCCATTTGGAAGTGTTGATCGCACAAGAGATTCCTTAGCGAGAACTTGTGTATTTGGGAGAGGCTGATGTTTTCCTGGCTTGTTACAGGTGTTTGATCTTTAGATTTTTTTATGTAGATGTGCCCTGGCTAGATACAGGTATCGAATCTACCATCGGTTGCTCACAGATGTGCCCTGGCTGGATACAGGAGTCGGATCTGGAGATAGTCGTCAACAGATATGCCCTGGCTGGATACAGGAATCGAATCTTCGAACTCTTCAGACGTGCCCTGGCTAGATACAGGAATCGAGTTTGGAAATAGTTGTCAACAGATATGCCCTGGCTGGATACAGGAATCGAATCCGGAAATGTTGTAGTTGATAGATGTGCCCTGGCTGGATACAGGAGTCGAATCCGGAAATAGTTGTCAACAGATATGCCCTGGCTGGCTACAGGAATCGAATCTTCGAACTCTTCAGACGTGCCCTGGCTAGATACAGGAATCGAGTCTGGAAACTGATCACTCTCAGATGTGCCCTGGCTAGATACAGGTATCGAATCTGGAATTGTGACAGTTGAAGGTAGTTGTCTTTGGGATTGTCTTTTCCCTGAAAAGGCAACAACATAAGTTGTATGCAATGTCATGATGCATGATATGCATGATGTTCAACATGAGATAGTGTCGTATGCGCTTTATCATGTATGTAAGCAAGATGTATGAAAATGTGAAATGTTTATGAATGTAATTTTCGTCTTAGGAAAATAAATCCTTGACGACCGGCCGGGGAGTTGCTCTGTGGAAGAGATATTTGGCCGAAGTTTGATGAGAGGCCTGTTGAGGACTTTAATGATGGATTCCGCTGGGGATAATGATGATAAACTCCGCTGGGGAGCACCAAAGATAAACTCCGCCGGGGATTGAAGGAACTTTGCCGAGGGCGATCTTCCGTGGTTTTTAGCTGAGGATAACCCAGTTATAAGTCCTTGAGAGGAAATAACTCTGAATAAAACTCGGGAGAGACGCCCGTACCCTGCAGGGAACAAGCTTCCAGAATCTACTGGGGAGTGAGCTTTAAGACCCGCCGGGGGATGCTGAGACCTCACAGGATTGACGGGGAATCAACTTCGCTTGGGGAAAGTATTGTTGAATCTTGTCTTACTTTGCAGGACGTTGAGACGATTTGGCCACATTCTTCGGTCGAATCTACCTGGGTACCTTGGCGGACAAAGCAACCAGACGGCATCAGACAACTTCATATTGCCCCTGTTTCTGATGTCACCAGTAATCAATCTCTTGTGTCATACGTAAACATTTACGAATCAGCAATTTAATGTCAAATGCATATATCAAAAATGAACATTGGACGTTCTTCGCAAGACAAAACAGAAAAAGGGAAAACAATGGCAATTTGTATGGACAAGTGAATTTGTATTGATTTGAACTTTGCCTGTGAATAGGCGTTTTTGTACAAGAGGCTGACATCCTAGTAAGAGGACGCCGCCAAATAACATAGAGTTTACAATTTTTTTGAAAAAGGAAACAAAACAGCTATGTGAACAATCCCACTAGGTTCCAACTCTGCTATCGCCTTTATGTCTTCGAACGTCTCATCTCTTTGCTGCCTAGTTGAAGATGAAGTTGATTGGTCGATGCCTAAATCTGAGCCAGATAGTTGATGCCGAATTCGGGATGCGAAGTGATCCAATGAGACATAGTGTTACGCTTTATCCCTAACTTTTGCCTGGATCGCCCTTTCGGGTTTTCAGTCCACCGGGATACCCATTTTTGCCCAAGCCGCCTTTTCAGGTTTTCGACTTGCCGGGTGTACCAATTTTTATTCATTTCATCCCTTATTTTTGCCCGAACCCTTTTGGTTCGCCGGGAAGCCCTTATTTTTGCCTAGGTATATCAACCTAGCGGGTCTTTTATTTACGCGTAGTATTTTTTCACTATGTCTGCATTGGCGGGGTGAGGAAGGTCGTCACCATCCATGGTGGCTAGGATCATGGCTCCTCCTGAGAACACACGTTTAACCACAAATGGCCCTTCGTATGTAGGGGTCCATTTGCCCCGGGGATCACTTTGAGGAAGGATGATGCGTTTGATTACCAGGTCCCCAACTCGATACTCTTGCGGTCTAACTTTCTTGTTAAATGCCCTGATCATCTGCTTTTGATACGTTTGACCATGACAGATAGAAGTGAGCCTCTTTTCGTCAATCAGATTTAATTGATCAAGTCGAGTCTGGATCCAGTCATCTTCACTCAAGTCTGCATCCTTCATTATCCGGAGAGAGGGTATCTGGACTTCAATTGGCAAGACTGCCTCCATGCCATAGACCAAGGAGAAGGGAATTGCCCCGGTTGACGTCCTTGCTGAGGTACGGTACCCATGAAGAGCGAACGGTAACATCTCGTGCCAATCTTTATAGGTCAGTGTCATCTTCTGCACAATTTTCTTGATATTTTTATTAGCTGCCTCTACAGCCCCATTCATCTTCAGCCGGTAGGGAGAAGAATTGTGGTGCTGTATCTTGAATTGTTCACAGAGTTCAGTGATCATTTTGTTATTGAGATTGGTACCATTGTCCGTAATGATTCTTTCCGGGACGCCGTACCGACAGATCAGATTATGCCGGATGAAACGTGCCACGACGCTCCTGGTTACTGTGGCATAGGAAGCTGCCTCAACCCATTTCTTGAAATAATCGATCGCCACCAGGATGAATCGATGCCCATTGGATGCCGTCGGTCGGATCTCACCGATCATATCGATGCCCCACATTGCAAAAGTCCAAGGTGCCGTCAGGACGTTCAAAGGAACCGGAGGGATATGCACCTTGTCAGCATAGATCTGGCATTTATGACAAGTTCGAGAGTGTTGGTAACAATCGGCTTCCATTGTGGACCAGAAGTATCCTGCCCGAAGGATTTTCTTAGCCATGGTGTGTCCACTGGAATGTGTTCCAAATGTACCTTCATGCAGTTCTATCATGATCTTCTCTGCTTCGGCCTTATCCACACAACGTAGTAGAGTTGAATCATGATTCTGTTTGTAGAGAATGCCGTTGCTGAGGAAGAATTTTGCAGCAAACCTCCTCAGAGCTTTAGAACATTACACAAAGATTTAATCCAAAAATGGCAAAAAGATAACATTGTTACTTTGATAAAGTTCACTTTATGTAACTTTGTTTATCTTGAGCCACGGACCTAGCCTTTTGCTGCAAACAAAGTCCACTAATATCAGGCAAAGTTCACCAACTCTCAGCAGGCCTCAAGCTAGCTTGTACAACCTTGGCATTGTCAATTCCAACTTTTCTTCAAAAGCAAGCAATTATGCAAAAGTCCACATAACTTTGGTATCTGATAAAAACAAGTCTTGTGTTGATTTCAAACAACCTCAACACATTGTAGCAAGCATAATACACCAGTTACAAGCCTCTCAAACACCCAAATACACCAAGAACTCTATTTCTTCCCAAAACAGGGCAAGCCCTGCAGAACCATTTCCAAAAAAAAATCCACTTGTGCGTTTTGTCCCAAACCACTTCAGACACATTGCATACATCCCATCCAAGCTACCCAAGTCCCTGTCCAGCAACTGTAGCTTCATTTTCAAGCTTCACCATTTTTAATTTCTGAGTTTGCAGGTTGAGTTCTACAAAGATATTCAAGTCATTTCAAAGCAAGCAAAGCATTGGGAAAGGTCAAGGGAACTTCAAGCAAGCTCAAAAGACCTTCAGGCCTCACTCACAACTCCTACATTGCCATATTCGAACTTGACTGAAACAGGTAATTTTCAAACTTCTATCTCCTTATTTAGGAATCATTAGGCTTAGGTATCTTGGCAAAATCAATCAAAACAAAAGATCATAGTCCATCGATGATGCTATCTTGGTTGCCTATACAAAAATGATCTAGTCCCTCAAAAAACTTGCTAAGATACTTGGCAATATTGTTATCATGGTCATACGATGACCCATGCCCATCCCATTTAACATCTAAAGATATGGTCGTTTACCAAATGCAATGGTAAAACAACAATATCAAAGGAATAAAAATGTGTAGGAAAGATATTTGAGTAGGGTAGACAACTCCTAGTTACTTGATCAAACTTGCAAATCATCCTTGTTATTTTCAAACAAACACTCACACAATTTCAAAACAATTTCCAAACAAACTTTAAAATAATGAAACATTTTTCAAAAGACAAACACCTTTGTATACATTCAAACAAGAATCAGTACAAAGGTTGCCACAACAAAGGCCTCTTTTCAAAATACTTTCAAAACCACACACAAAAGCACCATTTCAAACAATTGAAAAGCAAAAGCAAGTGATCTAAAACAAGTAACTAAGAGCCCATGGAAAACCATGGATGAAAAGGGTGCTAGCACCTTCCCTTTTCATAATCTACCCCCCGAACCCAAAAACAATCTCAAAGGTATTTCTTGTGCTTCTTTACATTTCCTTTTGGATAAAATAAAAGTCGGTGGCGACTCTTGCTAAACCGAAACATTTACGAACACAAAACGCAAAAACTCAAGTCAGTTCTCCCACCGCGTCACACACATCCACTATGGATCCCATTGACAATGGTTCTTCTATTTCTCATTATGACTTTGAAAATCCAATCAACCAAGCTGAGGAAGATTATGAGGTACCAGGAGAGCTTGACCAGACTGTTACAATGGGAAAAAAGGCAATACATCATCATGAGGAGCCTGTTGAGATAGTGAACTTGGGTACTGAAGAGGGCAGAAAATAAGTAAAGATAGGTGATGATCTGGAGCCTAGTGTCAAACAATGGTTAATACATATGCTACATGACTGTGTTGAGGTTTTTTCTTGGTCATACGAAGACATGCCTGGACTTGACACCGATATTGTGGTTCATCGCCTACCTACAAAAGAGCACTGCCCTCTAGTGAAACAGAAGGTTCGTCGTATATGGCCGGATATGTCAGAAAAGATCAAGGCTGATGTCATGAAACAACTCAATGTCAATTTCGTAGTTGTCACGTCTTATCCATAATGGGTCGCCAATGTTGTTCCAGTACCTAAGAAGGATGGTAAGGTACGTATGTGTGTGGATTATAGAGACCTGAACAGGGCAAGCCCCAAGGGTGACTTTCCGCTTCCCCATATCGATGTTCTGGTTGACAACACCACACAACATAAGGTATTCTCCTTCATGGATGGCTTCTCCAAATACAATCAGATCAAAATGGCACCTGAGGATATGGAGAAGACGACCTTTGTCACGTAGTGGGGCACTTTCTGTTACAAAGTTATGCCATTTGGACTAAAGAACACTGGGGAAACCTATCAGCGCGCCATGGTAGCTTTGTTTCATGATATGATCTATCATGAGATAGAGGTCCACGTTGACGATATGATAGCCAGGTCTCCGACTGAAGAGGAGCACCTTGATCACCTGCAGAAACAGTTTGACAGGCTGAAGAAATACAAACTGAGGTTAAACCCGAATAAGTGCACTTTTGGGGTAACATTCGGTAAGCTCTTAGGCTTCATTATCAGCAGAAAAGGTATTGAGGTAGACCCTGCAAAGGTCAAAGCTATACAAGAAATTCCGACTCCTCACACTAAGAAGGAAGTTAGGGGATTCTTAGGACGCCTAAAATATATTTACAGATTCGTTTCACATGTGACCGCTACTTGTGAGCCAATCTTCAAATTACTGAAGAAAGATCAAGTAGTAAAGTGGAATGACGATTTCCAAAACGCCTTTGACAAAATCAAGGAATACCTTCAAGAGCCTTCAATTCAGATGCCTCTGGTTGAAGGGAGACCTTGGATAATTTACTTAACAGTATTAGATAATTTAATGGGTTGTGTGCTGGGGCAGCATGACAAGTCTGGTCGAAAAGAGCATGCAATATACTACCTTAGCAAAAAATTTACCGACTGTAAATAAGATACTCACTGCTCGAGAAAACTTGCTGCGCTTTGGCATGGGCTGCTCTCCGACTAAGACAGTATATGTTGACTTACACTACCTTGTTGATATCTAAAATGGATCATATCAAGTACATCTTTGAGAAGCATGCTCTCTCCGGAAGAATAGCAAGATGGAAAATGATCCTGACCGAATATGACATTTAGTACACAACCCAAAAAGCAATTAAGGGAAGTGCACTAGCTGATCATTTGGCTCATCAAGCTGTGGATGACTACCAATCCATGAATTTTGAGTTCATGGATGAGAACATCATGTTAGTAACTGATTATGAAGAACCTGGACTGGATGAAGGATCTGAAAAAGGATCTCAATGGACTATTTTTTACGGAGCTTCCAACGCTCTTGGAAACGACATCGGTGTTGTGATCATATCTCCTGAAGGCTATCATACCCCTTTCACTGCCAAAATATGTTTCAACTATACCAACAATATGGCTGAGTATGAAGCATGTATCATGGGACTCAAAGTTGCAATCGATTTAAGGATCAAGTTCTTAAGTGTGTTTGGAGACTCGGCCTTAGTAATCAGTCAAATCAAAGAAGAATGGGACACGAAGCATCCGAATCTCATCCCTTACAAAGAGCATGTGTTGACATTGATTCTGCATTTTGAAGAAATTACCTTTGAGCATTTTCCACGAGAGGAAAATCAACTAGTGGATGTGCTAGCTATGATGTCATCCATGTTCAAGGTTAGATGTGATAATGAGGCTCCCTAGATCACTATTAAGAGGATGGATGAACCAGCATACTCTCACAAGATTGGTACTGAAGAAGTAGTGGACAAACCTTGGTTCCATGAAATCAAAAGATATCTCAAACTCCAAGAGTATCCTAAGGGAGCTTCATTCAATGATAAGAACTCCTTAAGAAGGTTCTCTTCTAAGTTCTTTCTAAGTAACAGGATCCTTTACAGGCGCAACCACGACTCTACCTTGCTTCGGTGTGTATACAAGAGTGAGGCAGAAAGGATTATGGTTGACTTACACGAAGGTACATTTGGCACTCATTCTAGTGGACATTCAATGGCTAAAAAGATCCTACAGGTAGGATACTACTGGTCCACCATGGAAATCGATGGTTATCAGCCTTCGCGGACTTCTCACAAATGCCAGATCTATGCTGACAAGATACATGTGCCTCTAGTTCCTCTAAACGTCTTGACTTCTCCTTGGCCAGTCGTAATGTGGGGCATCAACATGATTGTAGAAATTAGACCGGCAACTTCTAATGGGCACCACTGTATCCTGGTTTCCATTGATTACTTCACGAAGTGGGTCGAGGCAGCTTCATTCGCTTCTGTTAACAAGAACATTGTGGCTCGATTCGTCAAACATAACATTATTTGTCGGTACATTATTTCAGAAAGAATCATTATAGATAATGGTACCAATCTCAACAACACTATGATCACCGAGGTTTGCACACAATTCAAGATTCAGCATCATAACTCTTCTCCCTACCGACCGAAGATGAATGGCATTGTAGAAGATGCTAACAAAAACATCTATATAATCATACAGAAGATGACGGTGACACATAAAGATTGGCATGAGATGTTACCATTTTCTCTTCATGGTTACTGCACCACAATGCGCACATCAACAGGGGCAACTCCTTTCTCCTTGGTATACGGTATGGAAAATGTCCTGCCTATTGAAGTCTAGATCCCTTCCCTGAGAATCATGAAGGATATAGGGCTGAGTTTAGTCGAATGGGTCCAGACTTGACTTCACCAGTTAAACTTGATTGATGAGAAGAGGCTCGCGGTTGTCTGCCATGGTCAGATGTACCAAAAACGTATGATAAAAGCTTTTTACAAGAAGGTCAGACGTCAGGTATATCAGGCTGGTGACTTGGTAATCAAACGCATCATACTGCCGCAAGGTGATCCCAGGGGAAAATGGACTCCCACATATGAAGGTCCATTTGTAATCAAGAACATATTTTCTGGTGGAGCCATGATCCTGACCACTATGGACGGTGACGACCTTCCACACCCGGTAAACAAACATAGTTAAAAGATACTACGTATAAACAAAGACCCACTAGGTCGACTGGGCTAGGAAAAAATTAAGGCATCCCAGCGAACCTAAAGGGTTCAGGCAAAAATTAGGTATATAAATAAAAAATCTATACACCCGACAATTCGAAAACCTGAAAAGGCGGCTTGGGAAAAAAAGGGTATCCCGATGGACTGAAAACCCGAAAAGGCGGTCCAGGAAAAAGTTAGGGATTTAAAGTGTATAAATATGTCCCTTTGGATCACCTTACATCCAATCTTCAGTATCAATTATCAAGATCAAGCGGTACTAATCAATCCAATCAGCTTCGGACAAGCAGCGAAAGGGATAAAACGCTCAAAGACATAAAGGCAATAGCAGAATGGGAACCCAATGGGATTATTAAATAGCTGTTTTTCTTTGTATACTATTTTTGTATTCTTATGATGGCATTATCTTACTAGGATGTTTGTCTCCTTGTACAAAAACGCTTACTCAAGTTAATACAAAACTATCCTGTTAAAAGTGTAAAACTTCTGTTTTTATTTTTCTGTTTTGTGTGCGAAAACATCCAGTGATTATTTTTGAACATATGCATTTGAATATGATTACTGCTTACAAATACACGCATAAAAACAAAAATACAATTGCTAATGATGGGATAATATCTAAGGGCCATCCATAAGATCCCCGCAGATGTATTCCCCGGCAGATACTTTCTCCAACAGGTACAGAGGCAGGGGCATTCTACTATAAGGTCACTGCCATATTCTTAGCATGTAGCCTATTGATGTCAGTTGTTCTCACATCCCCGGCAGAGCAAAAATATCGAATTACTGCTCCAAAATCCCCCAGTGAAGTCACCAAGCTTCTCAAGATTCCCCTACAGGATTTCAACAAAATCCCCAAGCAGTTTATGGTGTTCACCTTCCACAATAGAGTTTTATAAATCTCAATTAGTTTATAAAGCCTTATCCCCAGTAGAGTTTATTTCTCTAGCTACGGAAGTTCATCCACCAACGGAGTTTATTTCTCCAAATTGGTGAAATCTTCCAACAGAATTCTTCCCCTCGGCAAAATCATTCTCAAATAGAAGTCGAAGATATCCGGAAGAGAAAGGGGATCACCAACAAAACTATCTTCATTCATTATCCCCAACGGAAATTGAAGAATCACTTTCTTCACTCACCAACAATAGTCCGAGATTCAGCTTCCCGGTACTCTTCAATAGCAATCAGGGATTTATTTTTCCAGACAAAGATATTGCGCAATAGCATTACATGTTCATACATCATGGCGTGTGCATATGAATACATATATCACAATATCATTTATTTTTGGAGCATCATGCAATTCATACATCATGACATCGCATGAAACTGATTTTACCTTTTCAGGTTAAATTAGAAGGCAGACAAACACTATCAACTTTTATAGCAGGTCAAAGATTAATGCCTGAAACCAGACGGGGAAATTATCTGCACGACCAAGTGGTATGAATTCCTGAAACAAGACGGGTTTACCAACAAATATAGTAGGCCACAGATTAATGCCCGAAACCAGACGGGGGAACTATCAATGTGACCAGCAAAACAAGTTCCAGGTTAATACTTGTAACAAGTCAGGAGAATTATCTGTGGACGACCGACTGTGGATTAATACCTGTAACAAGCCAGGAGAACTATCTACATGAAGAGATTGAATATTAATACCTGTAACAAGCCAGGAAAACTATCTTTATTTCTCAGGTCAGTGATTAATACCTGTAACAAGCCAGGACAACTATCTCAATAACCAACAATTTTCAAGTTCCAGGTTAATACATGTAACTAGCCAGGAGAACTATTTGTGGACGACTGACTATGGATTAATACCTAAAACCAGCCAGGACAACTATCTTAACAACCGACAATTTTTGAATTCCAGATTAATATCTGAAAGCAGACAGGAAAACTATATGTGAATAAACTGATTGTAGATTAACACCTGAAACTAGACAGGAAAGCTATCTACATGACCAGACGAAGAAATCTTACACGGTTTTCTTCTCATGAAAACTAACATGGGCTCATCTTGAAGCAGCCCTACACAGGCTCTTTCTAATACATTTCCAGATAACGGTTAATTCCATTATCCCCAGCAAATTACTGGAAGCTTGGACTTCAACCAGAATACAGCAAACGGTCATCTCTCCAAAGATAACTCTTCAGTAGAGCCTTGGACAACTGAAGTTCCTAGAATCTATTCCCCACAGAGTTTTCCTCAAGTATGAGAACAATAAAAACCCACATTCCCCAACGGACTCCTCCTCAGACAGCAGGAACAGGAACCCCCAAAGGGACCATGTGTGAAATCAGCATCTATTTTGGATGGCATCTTTAAGTCCATCTCCGACAACTCTCTGTCATCTTCTCTAAATGGCATCCGTAAGCTCATTCCCGTTGTCATCACGAAATTTCTGGGCACTCTAGTGTTCAATCATCTTCCACCTTCACATCACGAAAGGCAAACAAGCCAATATAAATCCTCAGGTTTAAGAAGATTGAAAAGGGGCAACTATTGTACCCCAAAATTTGCACTCTCATGTTTTCCAAGATTCTTTCTTATATAGGTGGTCACAAGCACTTGATTAAAGAAAAATAAATTTTTTTGAAGATGAACAAGGTGCCTTTCGATTGGCATCTTAACGTGCTTCAATTGAGCACCTAATCTCCTCCAAGCTTGCTTCAAATTTCCAAGCTTCGATTAAAGCCTTGGCCTTTTGCTTGTTTACTGTACGCAAGCTTCGACTGGGCATGTGTTTCCTTTGAAACAGCCTCTTTCGATTCAAAAGGGAAGGGCCTCATGTTGGTGCTCCTTCGATTCAGAAGTTAGTAGCTTCTTACTGGCTTCTTTCAATTTAGAGGGTGTTGGCTTCTTACTGGTTTCTTTCGATTCAGAAGGTGTTGGAAATGGCCTCCTACAACTTTCCTTCAATTCAGAAGACATGTTCCTTCTCTACGCTTGCCTTCAATTCACAAAGGAAGGAACCTCCTTCATCCCACCAGGCACAAAGCAATGGCCTCCTGCATACGTCCTTCGATTGCATCATTGGCTTTACATGCTTGCTTTATTCACAATGTAATAGTTACCTGCATGTCTTCTTCGATTGAGCAAGGGCCTTTGCAGGCTTGTCTTGATGACTACTTGCATGCAAGCTTGATTCCTGCTTCGACTGGGCAGTATCTCCCTTGGAAAGTTTGATTTAACACGCATAGGATTTACTTTGTTGGCCCACTCGAAGGAATGGCAAGTGATACATACAAATGATGCATGTGGTCCCTTCAAAAGAGCACACACATTGGTTCAAAACGAAGGATACACAAATTGCTAGCCAAAACGAAAGAGAGATATGCAAAGATATTGGTTGGCCCAAAATCCCACATATTGCCATACTCATGTTTCCTGCATAAAGCATTCTGAAGGAAGCTTCGATTAGCCTGGAAAGAGTTTTTGGTTGGGGCTAGATGAGTAGCGGCTCAATCGAAGAGTCCCTAATGATGAGATTGAGTCATTCGAAGGACACACCTTGGTGGACCATTCGAAGAGGGAACAAAGCATACATGTGAAAGACACTCAAAAAGTCTATTCGATGGAGGAAACCAAAGGTCCATTCGAAGGGTACACTAAAGGTCCATTCAAAGGACCCATTTGAAAGAGGTACAAGTGGTCCAATCGAAGGGCAGGGACTGAAGGCATTCAAAAGCCATTGATGTCCATATTCATTCAAATTCAAAAAAAAATACAAGATTCCATGTCTTTGGCAAAGTTATAATATTTTGTTTATGGCTCTTAAAGAGCATGATCAAGGTTGTTTAAACCATTGCTTTCTTTTCCCCTCCATCCTCTCTATATAAAGAACACATTAGCAAGAATTGGCGAGGGGGAGATCCTAGAGGAACTCTACAGAAAATTTGCAAAAAAAAAAATCCAAAGTTATAAAACTCGAAATACAATTTCCAGTTCAAAATCCAAGTCATCCCAAGCTCAGAATGAAATACCTCAGTCGGTAAAATTTCCTTCTTATTATTCAATAATGTAAACTCGTTGGATTGCATAATCATGTTATTCTTGTTTGTGTGTGATTGATTTAACATGATATACGTAAGTTGCAGCGCCCAAATGTTAAGATGCCAGTGCTAGGGGCCTTCGATATAGATTGCTTTTGAAACTCAAGGTATAATCCGTCACAGATTGAAACAACCCCATATTTGAGCTCATGGGGGCTAGTTTGATGGGGATAGGTTCGATAAATTTTGGAAATAACAAATTTTGTAGGATCCAGTGGTAATTTCATTTAGTTCGAATGATTCAGAAACTTAGTTGGTAAGGGCGCGCGTGTAGAAGGGAAATGACCTGGGTTCAAATCCCAGGTCCAGCATTTTACCTTTTCCAACATATTTCATACAAATCTAGTACTCCTCAAGGCCATTTGCTCATCATACACCATCAGGTCCAAGCCATCAGAAGCATTCCTGATCCAAGTCAAAGCATCCAACGCACAAGCTCATCATGCACCCTCAAAGCTGCTCCTCACTGGATCCAGACGAAGTTTGGGCTCCCTTCAGCTGGGCCTAACCAATTTCAATTTCAAAACCCCCCATTTAATTTTACTATCCTGGTCCATTTAATTTCAATTCATTTGGTTTTTATTATTTATTTCTTTTACCTTTCTTTCATCAGCAAATAAATAACCAAAAACTCACAAAACAATTATTAGGCTTATACTTTTTAATTAAATAATTAATTTCTTTAATTAATTAATTAATTAAATATTAACTATTTTCTTAATATAAAATTATTTAGAATTTAGTATTTAATCTAATTTTAATTATTTTTTTAAATAGAAAAAAAGAACAATAAAAAGATTTTCTTATTTCATTTTTACTTACTAGGTTTTTAGACGTACTTTTAACTTTCGCGCGTTATTTATTTTCTTTCGTGTTTTTACATTATTGTACTTGTACACTAGATGTAATAGTCAATAGGATTTTATTCACTTTCTTTATTTTTCTTTCCCCAATTTTTGTACATTGTAAATCCCCTCCCCGAAGCCATGTAATAGTGTAGGTTTATACTTCCGCACTTTATATTTTGTACATATTTACTGCTAGTAACTAGGATTGCATAATAAGATTGAAAAAAAACAAAAACGCTAGCAAACCCTAAATGCACAAGATAAGTACTTGAACTAAACACAATTGCAGATATGCACCTCTAGGGTATGCCACTTCGGTCGCCTTCGGAAAACGGTCACAATTCTCGAAACATGAGAAGTTTTAGTGGTTATCCTCTAGTTTTAATGATCACAAGTTCCTCGATATTTCCTCGGTTAAAAGTGATCTTAGAACTTTAGGACAGTTACTAAAATTCCTTACCAAGTTGCCTTTGTGACCGTAAAGTCCCTTCGAATGTCCCTCAAACATCCAACGACAAGGCTACCTACTCACTAATAGTAGGATGGCATTGTCTAAAGGATAGGAGAAAAGAATAACCTTTTTCGAGTACAAAGTAGATAGTTGTTAGAAGTTTGCTCAAAACATTTTGCACTTACACAAATACTACTTTTCAAAAATATTTTTCAAAACACTTTGTATACTCTCTCCACTATCCCGAGAAACATTACAAAGTTCGTCATACTAAGGCATTTTCAAAAAATCTTCAAACACACAAAGCACAAAGGTATTTCAAAATGAGCAAACTTCTAAGAGCCCATAGAAAACTACGGATGGAAAGGGTGTTAACACCTTCCCTTTCCATAATCTACCCCCTTACTCCCAAAACTCTCAAAAAGGTATTTTTCTGTTATTTTCACCCTTTCCTTAATTTGGATGAAAGAAAAGTCGGTGGTGACTCTTGCTTACCGCAACATTTGCAAACACAAACACAAAACCAGTATTAAACAGTCGGTTATGCCACCGTATCAGACATATTATGACCATTTTCTCAAGGCAACAAGTGGAGTTAACCCTAGAGGTGCAAGTATGTAAGTGTTTTGTATTTCATGCTTGAATTTATCTTGGATTAGGGTTTTCTAGGCATTGGTTTTATCTTTCCATACAAACCCTAATTAACTAGGATTTATATAAAAGTGGTAAATTGCGACAAGTAAATATCCTACGCTATTACATCATTTAGGGATGGGGTATACATATTTACAAATGGGGATTGCAATAAATTAAAACATAATTATCTATTACAACCAAATTAAATTTGAGTAAATAAATGTACAAAAATATACAAGAATATAAATGGAGAAGGGAATGGATTTTGTTTTGGATTTTATTTGTTAAGAAAGATAGTTTTGACCTAATTAACTTAAAAGAAAAATAATTAGCTAGAATAAGAAAATTAAAGTTAACTTAATAAACAAAGAAATTAATTTAATTAAAGAAAACAAGTTTTTAGGGTTTTGTTTGTGAAAAGTTTTAATTAAATTAAACTAGTATAAAAATTAATTAATTAAAAGAAAACCTAGGTTATAAGTTAATTTTTAATAAAAGAAAGAAAACTTGGTTCTAATATTAATTTATTTGGAGGAAAAAGAAATTAATTTGTTTTAAGAAAATATTTTTAATGTGTGAAAATAATAATCAAAATCCTAAATTCTAATTAATTTACAAATTAATTATCAAATATAAAATAAAGGGTGATTAAAATAAATTTATTTTTATGTCAAAAATTAATTTAATTAAATAAATACCTAAATCTATTTTTCAATGATTTTTTATGATTTTTGGTATTAAGTAAAATAATTAAAAGGAAATAATGGTATAAAAAATTAAAAAAAAAGTATAAAAAAATAGAATGGGCCATGTGACAAAAGTGAGCAGGGGGTGGAAGGTCATTAAAAATAAAAAGCCCGTCAAAGGAGGCCCAGGCGCTGGCTAAAACAAACAAAAAATGAGAAAATATGTGAAAATTACAAAATGGCAGCGTTGGGGCTTGAACCCACGCCCTCTACATAATATGTGTGCTGCCTTACCACTGGGGTGGCTATACATCCGGTGTTTAATACCAAACCATTGTATTATATTTTAAAACACTTCCTGAAGACAACTTCATCTTCAACCTCACGCCTACCTGAACTCCTACATCTCATTCTTCTTTCAACCAAAATGAAAAATGTGAACATGAAACTTGTGGCAAATTCCATCACGATTCCAGAAATGTAAAGCACTAAAACTATGAATCCAAGACAAGCGTGAATTTTGAACAATATCAAATTTAACCTAAACTTTCTAGGAAGTTCAGGTCCAAAATTCTCTCTACTCAGGCCATATAAATGAAATCTATGGATATATGCAGTTTCAGGACAATGATATCTACATTTTGTCTTTGAAAATGCAAGCCTAACAATGCCTAAATAATGAGATGAAAAGTCAGAAAACTCACCTTGCAACTCGAGATCATGTTTTGAGTTAGAGCTTCTTTCAAAGTGTTTTGATGATTGGGTTAGCTTCCTTGAACCTCCAGGAAGCTATTGCAAAGCTTACTTTGTGCCGAGAGTTCTAGAATCAAGCTGGAGAAGTCAATATGCAATGCCCTGTTTTTGAAAATGGAGGATGGTACAAATGGTATTACAGTTTGAAAACAGGGGTTGGGGTAGCTTCTATATGTGTATTAGAAGCTTTGTGGATGGTTTTCCAAGAAACACACGAGGGGATTTGGAGATTGGATTTAAAAATCAGAAATGAAAAGTTTTTGTGCTTGTATGGAAATGTCTGGTTTTGGGGAGTTTGAGATATTGTAAAAATGTGTGTTAAGTTTCATAAGAGTTTCTTAACATATAGGAAAAGGTTTGGATACTTGTAGAAGTCAGAAGTACAAAATCACATGCTTGTAAATTTTGACTTGTTTTTGAAGCAACATGGACAAACATGGTTCTAAGGCAAGGTAGGGTGGTTGAGCACTTTAAAAATACTTCTTCTGAGATTAAAGACTTAGTGTGTGCAGAAGGAACAACTACAAAGCTCAAGGAGAGTGGACTTTGTGATTAAAGTCGCTTTTCCAAAATGAAAGTATGAACTTTCTTCTATTAATGGCAATTTGGTTTGGACAATGCTTGAATCAATTGGATAATGTCTCAACCAGTTATTTAAACCATTAATTATTGAGTGAAACACAATTTTAAGGCATGAAAAGCAAAGATTATGCAGCATGGGCTTGAGATTTGAGTTCTTGCATATCACAAAATAACCTATAGTTCAAGAATGAAACCCTAACTTCATATCTTTGATTCTCTTAGTTATTGTATGGTATCAATGAGTTATTGGACATTTTGGAAAGCTTTTAACATCCCCTATAACTTTCATGTCAGATATTTTTGAAAATTCAAGTTGGAACTAGGTGAAAAGTTGCCATGAAGTTAGGTCAAAAATCTGCCTAACTAGGGCAAAATTTCACGAAGTGTTTTTAGTTTCATGAACATGTCTTTATGAATTAATAACTTGAGATCCAATCATTTCTAGAAAACATCCTGCCCTACAATGTTTTATGTCTTGTTGAGATCTACAACTTTCATGTTGAAAGTTTTCCTTGAATCATCTTGCATCATGGTGAAAATTTTGCACAAAGTTATGAAAAAAAGTAAATTTTCCAACACTTAGAAAAAATTCTAAGTCTTGGAAATTTTTGACTTTTCAAAATGAAATTTGACTTTTTTTTTTATTTCTTGATGAAAAAACTTCATATTTTGACATGTCTTGATGAAATATGATTTTTGAAACTCGATTTTGATCAAAAAGTCAAAGGTTGACTTTTCACTGTATCAGTTGACTGAATTTCAACTATCAATCAATTGATCTTTGGAAGTGTTTTGAACCACACCATTAGGTTAAAATGATATACTTAAATCCTTGATATCATGTTTCAAACCAATAAGTCATGTACTTGGTCAACAGTAAAAAATTAAGCCTCTTCAGTCAAAACCCTAATTTTGACCATTTTGCCATTTTGGTGATCTGATTAAATTTCTTGAGGAATTGTGATCCAAACTTGACCAATTGACATATGTGAATTCAAAATGTTGATATGGGTTAAAAATTATGAAGTTTGACTATAAATTTCCCATAGTTGACTTTTTCCCCAATATTGTTGATTTTAGGTCAACTGATCAATTGACTGAGCAAAAATATGATCCAAAGCTTGAAACTTGACATGAGCAATCTTGGGAGTCCAAAATGATCCATGAAAGTCATATGAAGCATTAAAAGTCCAATTGTCCTTGTATAAACTCAAACCCTAATTTTGAGTCATCAATGTTTGAAGAGGTGTCTTGAGCTGATCAAACCTTGTGCAGTCTTGAATTAATAGAGATCCTGTGAGAGAATTATTGAGAAATTGAGAGGGAAAATTTTGGGGTACAACAGAGGGACATGACTACTTTTATCTGGGGCAACAAGTGTGGATTACCCTAGAGGTGCATGTGTACGAGTGTATTGATTTCATGATTTTTTGTCTTGAATTAGGGTTGTCTACTTGTTGATTTTAAATCTTGCCATACACACCATAATTACTAGAAATAATATTGAAAGCGACAGATTGCAAAATTTTAAAGTTCTACGTTATTACTTCTTTTTTTTTTGGATGGGGATACAAGTTTATGAATGGGGGATGAAAGCAATAAAGTTCTAATTATTCTATTACAACCATATTGAATATTGAATGACAATAAAAATATAAAGAAATATAAAGATAATGTAAAAAAAGGGGAAAAAATAGTTTAACATAACTTTTATGTAATGACACATGAGCTTATGCATTGATACGAAAATTTTATGTATTGACGCATGCATTGGCTCTACTGTTTTGTATTGGCTCATATTGTTTTCTTGCCCCTGGAAGTCAAAAACAACTCAGTATGAGTCGATGCATAAGGGTTTGTATTGACTCATACTGCTTTGTATCGACACATATGCTTTTTGTATCGACTCTTGCTCATTTCCAGCTCCTAGAAGTCAAAACAACTCAGTATGAGTTAACACATAAGGGTTTTGTATCGACTCATATTGCTTTGTATCGACACATGCACATTTTGTGTCAACTCATAACCTATTTTGTACATAATATGTGTCGACTCATAGTATTTTGTGTTGACTCATACTGCTATTTTTCTTGCTCTATCATTGGTCTGCTGCATATATGGTTAGCTCTCAACACAAGATTAGTGAAAATGAAAAAAAAAGTATATGGTTAGCTTTAAGGCAATGATATCTACATTTTATCTTCACAAATGAATTATTAATGATGCTTTAATTGAAGAGTTCGAAGTCAAGAAAACTTACCTTGAAGCTGAAATTTGTGTTTTGAGTTTGAACTGCTGTGTTGGCTATTTTTTAGCTTAGGAAATGGTAATAGTGATGTTATAGAAGTTGATTTTTTGTTTGAACAACTCCTATATTATGTATGTGGAGTGTTTGGATGGTTTGTTTCGACAAAACTTGCAAGGTGTGAGAGGTTCAAAGACTTGGACTTCAAAGCTCAAGAGTGGAGGTTATGTGGGCAGTTATGGCTTTTTGAGAGTATGATATTTTGAGGGCATGTCTACACAATAAAACTTCTGGCCCTTTATCTTGCAAATGGCCTCTCTATTTATAGAGAAGATTTGAGACTTGAAACAACTCAGATTTTGAAATCACATGTTATGGATATCTTGCTTGTTTTTGAAGCAAGCATGAAGAACATGTTTCCAATGTTTGTACCAAGCTATCTAGAGTGGTTGATCACTTTAAACATGTTTGTTATGACTTGTAAGAGTTGAGTGTGATCAGAATAACAAGTTATAGGCTCAAGAAATTAACTTTGTAATTAAAGTGAACTTTTCAAGAATGGATATGTTACTTTCTTCCAAAAATGGAATGATCAATTGGACAAAGGCTCAAACACTTGGATCATAGTTTAATCAGTTGTGTAAGCATTTAATTAAGGAGTTATATACAAGTTTGAGGCCTTTAAAGTTAAGATTATGCAGCATAGCTAGGGTTTTCGTTCATTATGCATCCCAAATCTACAAATCAAGTTTGAAATCCTAACTTCTTGCCTTTGATTCTCTTAGCTCAATATTGATCTTAATAAGTTCTTGGACATTTTGGAAAGCTTGTAACATCCTATAAAACCTTTATGTTTTCTATTTTTGAAGAATCCATTTTGAACTTGATGAAAATTGGCCAAGAAGTTGGGATAAAAACCAGACCAAACCTGCTGAAAATTTCTCTAAGTGTTTATACAAAAATGCCATAACTTCATGAATTTATAACTCAAAATACAAGCACTTATAGGACTTGATTAGCAAAGAAAAATTGTAGATATCATCAAGATATACAACTTTCATTTTGAAAGTTTTCTTTGAATCATCTTGTATCTTGGTGAAAGAATGGCATGAAGTAATGACATTATCATGTATAAAAAACACTTAGAAAAATTTCTAAGTCTTGAAAAGTTTGAATTTTCATATTGACTTTTGCCTTTCTTGATTTCTTGATGATCAAGCTTTGTATTTTGAATGTCCTAATGAATTGTGATCTTTGAAATCAAATTTTGACAAAAAAGTCAAAGTTTGACTTTTGGTGTATCAATTGACTTTTCATCAGTTGACCAAATTTCAACTATCAATCCAATGATCTTGGGAAATGATTTAAGCCATGAAATTGGGTCAACATGTTATATTTGAGTTTTGAGATTATGCTTGAATCCATCAAGTCATGTATTAGGTCAAAAGTCAATGATCAGTCGTTCTTAGTCAAAACCCTAGTTTGTAGTCTCAGTGTTTCAGAGGTGATTTTGTCTGATCAATTCCTTGAGAATCCTTGAGCATTCGAGGTCCTTTATGAAATGTCTTGAGAAAAAAGAGGGGAAATTTTGGGGTACAACACTCACCTCTTTAATTCTTGGTGTCTTATCACCCGACTTGGTTCCTTGCTTAGGATTTCTATTTGGTAATACCTTTTCTCTTTTCGCACTTTTTCGCTTTCCCTAAATTTTTCCAGGACAAGTTCCTTTTGAATTTGACTCTGAAGTCCGGCAGGATACTCTGACTTTTACCTAAGTAACTTCTTTTTCAATTTTTAACTTAGAGGTGCTTTTTGTCTCTTTCTTTCATCATTTCCTTTTATTTCCATTTGAGCAAGTCGTTGATCTTCATACCGTCTTCGATTTGTTGGAAGTGATTGTGATTGCCTGAGTCCTTGGTAGATGAGGGATAACCATTATGGTATCGTCATCTGTTGACCTTCTGATGTGCGAGAGATAACCATTATGGTATCATCCTTTTTTGATGCACACTGTTGATAGGTGAAGATTGACCATTGCGGTTTTGACTTTCCTTAACCTTTTGAAGGATGACCAGTGTTCTATCCTTAGATGCGCACTCTTGATGTGTTATGAACGCTCGATCAGATTAACTGAACACTACCCTGCCCTAGATTAAATGTGAGGGTTTTTTCTGAAAAGAAAAGAAACTCCTACTTCAAGGCTCAAAGGGGTTCACGAGGGTTTATCTCCCTTATATCTCTGGTGTTTGGGAATTTGAAACAAGTCCTATACATCGTCAACAGGGTTCTACTCAAAAGAATATCATTTAAAATCTTTGGTATATTTATCATCATTCTCCCTCCAGAGGTATTTTGCTTTATTTAACAAGGTTTAAGTATCAAAAGCAAAAAAGAGAAAGAAAATAAAAAACAATTAAGAATGAATACTAATAGATCAATTCAAGATAAACATATTGAATGCATTATGATTAATATTAAAAAAATAAGCAAGTTTTGCATACAAGAAAGTACTGAACCAAACAAGAAAGATTACGAATGAGAATGCAAATTTAATTTGAAATTTCCATGTTAAGGAGACTAGTCTCTATATGGACTTGTTACTTTAGACGATGCTCTGGTAGTCTTGACCTTCACTGAGTCAAAGGAGAACTCAAATATGACTGGCTGGTACGAAATTGATGACCTTTACACTAAGCAAGCCTTACACTTCATCTTTGAATGGTTTACAACCTTCAGTTGAATGGTCAGGTGCCCCAGCATGGTAATCATGAAGGATATCCCCTCAAAAGATGTGATGAATGCTTTATCAAGAGAACTTGCATAAACTGCATCACAAAGTATCTTCTACCATAGAGAAGAAATGCCAACCATCTTCTAATACATATAAGAGAAAATCAGCCGTTGAATTCTGAAGCATCTCCTACTACACAAAAGAAGCACCGTCTTCTACTACACATAAGCAAATATCCAGAAACTATAATAAAATCACCCATAACACAGAAGAAAATAAACTTCATCTCCTACTTCACAAAGAGAAGTTTTAGCAACTGAATTCTGGGGAATCTCCTTCTTCACAAAAGAATCTTTGTCTTCTACTACATAGAAGCAAAATCCTGCGACCATACCAAAGGATCTTCTACCACACAGAAGAAAAGTAAACTTCATATCCTACTTCACAAAATAGAAATTTTAGCAACTGAATTCCGGGGAATCTCTTTCTTCACAAAATAATCTATGTCTTCTACTACACAGAAGAAAAATCTAGCAACCATACCAAAGGATCTTATACTACACAAAATAAAAGTAAACTCTGAATGTAGAATTCGACCTTTGAGGTATTTTTCTTCTACACAACAGCAAATGTTCAAGAACTAGATATCTTATACTTCTTCATCACAGAAGCCTTACCCCATCTTCTACTACACAGAAGAAGAAATCAACTGAGAAGAAAGAGTCTGAAATGGTTTGCCAAACATGTACTAAGTCTTGTAAAGTAAGCCAGACAAGTTCCAGACTTCATAATTTAACCCCTTGCAGTCTTCAATATCATAACCAGGTGCCCCGGAATGGGAGACACCTCTAGAATTTGCATCGAGATCAGGAGAGAAATTTGTGGGAGAATAACCCAAAGCACAAAGCTTAATCAATTGAGCTTCCAACACATGAGGAAGTAATTGTATGCAAGGTATAAAGATTGTATCAACATGCTTCTCAGGTTTCTTCTGTCTTTGTTGATAAGCTTTGCCCCATGGGTTCACTTGGAGACCAGAAACTAGCTACTGACGAGAAAATATGGGAACACAAAGTTCTGGATGAGACCCACAAAGTATCTCATAATTTGAAAAAGGTCCCATAGGATGGGGATGAATGAAAATGTTTCCACAGTATATACAGGATCAATTTCCTTTGCTGAAATTGTCTTCAGAACTTTCATACCCGACTCAACTGAGTCTTCAACTGACAATTCCATCCCTTAAGGCCTGGAAAAATATCGGGCATGAATAAGAATTCCCACTTTGAGTACCTGTTATGGATGCATGAAGATGCGTGAGTTGAATGAGTGGATGCAATTCCATATTCAATCATTTTCAAGGAACCTGCATGCTTCTAATTTTGATTTTAATCCAGTAGGAAATGGACAAACACAACATAATGTTCACAAGCACGGTTCTTTGGAAATAGAAAAAACATGTGTGGTAACTTTTTTTCATGCATACATTTTTTACACATTTCTTTTTTTGTGAAAATAAATATGCTATGATGCAATTGCAATACCATAGGTTCAAAATTTCAACATAGCAATTGTACAATCCTTTGGATAACTACTATATAAATCTGCTGAATAATCTGAATATCACAGGATCAAAGGTTCGACGCCAATTTTAGAACACAATGAAACCAAGTGCCATGAATAATCGTTGTATAATCTCTGGACAAGTTGAATATATCAGGATCAAAGGTCTGGAACATAACCAAAGAACCATAGTCACCAACATAATAAAACGGTCACCATTAGAAACAATAGTCACCATCTATACCTGTAAAGATTATTACCTCCCCACTAACGGGTAAAGACTAGGTCAGGGTAAGCCAATGATAACTCAAAATCACAGGTCCGCCTGAAAGCACTACCATCAAGCCACATACGTGGATGACGATAACACCTCATTTGAACCTCATCTGAGCATAGATGAAATAACCGCACTGATAGGACCTTCGTCCAATATTCATCACGTTCCACTTTATTCCTAGGTTTCCTAGATAGTGCACTCTAGCCTAGGTATTGGGCCTTTTACCTCAATAGTGACACCCACCTAACATGGAAAGCCAGAAGCCAACACAACAGATAACCAATATGGAAAGCGATAAAATGCAATGCAAACATATACTCAGATATTCATGTACAAATGAATAATTTAAAGCATAAAAATAAACACCCAAAGAGAAAAAAACAAGAGCTAGGATCGACTCTGGGATGGACCAGCAGTTGGTCGATCTTTCCCCAGTAAAGTCGCCAGCTGAAATAACCGGCTGAAAAATCATCGAGATGAAATCAATGTAGTGGCCATCGAACGTTTTTATCCCACATGAAGGGAAAGGTAAAAATTGAGTAAACTTGTGAAGGGTGAAATCACGATCAAACAACCGAGAGATCCAGTATGGGAGTCTGTTACACGAGGGGAAGGTATTACCACCCTCGCACGCCCGTAGTACTCTACGGTATTCACTCATGTTGTTCTAATCAAAGGGTGTGTTTCAAATCTAAGCTTAAGAGCTAAAATAAAATGCAAAGAAGGAATGCAGGCAAAAGAAAAGAGAAAATAATGTAGGGAAAATAAAGTTGTGCTCGCTTGGTCCCTACCCAAATGCCTACATATCCTTTTTGAGGAATCAGAGTTATTGTAGTTTGGCTCACCTGTTTCAATTTGTTTTGTGTTTTTTAATGAATGGTATTAATTTCACCTTCTGTCATAGCTCTACCTTTGGAGACTCACGCGTCAGCATAGAATTAAATTAACATGTTTTTTTGAACAGTTTAAAAGAAGGGGAAAGGAAACCGAAGGCGAAAAAGAGTTTGCCTTGGTTGATATTTTTTACCTTGAAGAAGGAGTTGAAAATTGTTAGATGCTTTATGATTTGCCAATAAAAAAGAATTTTAGTCTTAATGCAAGGAAGCAAAAGAAAGAAAAACATTTAAGGGAGACTATCCTAAATCTATCACTAATGTTATCATACAATGATGGCCCTATCGTTGAGTTTTGAAAGGGAAATCTCTACCTTATGTTAGCATTCCTGGATCACAATCCTAACGTCTATCTTAAATCACCACCAAAGGATGAATCGAGAACTCTTATAGGAACATAAAAAAGGTTCACAACCTAAACCTACATCTATCTCGAATCACCACTAGGGTGAATCAAGAGTTCCTAAGGGAACATACCAAAGGTTTACAACCTAAAAAAAAACATGTACACAAGGATGGAAAACAAGTAATCCAAAATCTCAAGAGAGCACACACAACAGAAATCCCTACCTAAGTTAGCATACCTAAAACCTAAAGGCGAAGATAGCTATCCAATAGGAAACATGCAAAGATCAATGTCGGTTATCTAAATTCTAATTGAGTGACATCAATGATCATATTAACAAAGGAAAACAATAAAGTCCTAAGGGGAGCATGCAAAAATCGATGTTGTTATCTCAATTCTAATTGAATGACATCATCGATTATAAATAAAGGAAAATAAAAATCTTAAGGGAGCATGCAAAGATCGAATTCGTTTTCTCAACTGAGTGACATCATCGATTATCAACAAAAGAAAATGAAAATCCTAAGGAAGCATGCAAAGATCGAAGTCATTTTCTCAATTGTGTGACATAATCGATCGTCAACAAAGGAGGAAAACACAAGCACAAACACAAGTAGAAAATAAGTGTGAAATGCCTGATACAGGTCCTTAAATAGTGACTTCGAGCGCACGCTCTTTATTTCCTACTTCTCAAGATATATAGAAAATAATAAAGTACGGAAAGATGAACCAGAATCAGAATGATACCAAATGAACAAAGTTTTGTAGCATAATGTAATACGGTGGGAGAACTGACTTTTGGTTTTGCGTTTCATCCAAATGTTGCGAATATCAAGAGTCGCCACCGACTTTCCTTTTATCCAAAAAGGAAAGGGTGAAAAGAACGGGAAGACCTTTGAGAATTTTCTGAGTTCGGGGGGTAGGTTATGAAAAGGGAAGTGTTATCACCCTTTTCATCTGTAGTTATCTACGGACTCCTAATTGCTAAAATGCTTTGTGTGTATGTGATTTTGAAAATATTTTGAAAATTTCCTAAGTACGGAAACTTTGTAATGATTCTTGTATCAGTTAAGAATGCGTACAAAGTGTTTGTTTTTGAAAATATTTTAGAGAAAGTGTTTGTGAAAAAGATGTTTTGAAAATTTTTAGCAAGCGATTAACAGTATTCTACCCTTACTCAAGGTCCTTCATATTATTTTCCTCCTCCTTTAGATAGTGTTACCCTACCATTAGTTAGTAGGAAGTCCTATCGTTGGATGTGAAGGGACAGACGTGGGACATCGTATAGTCATAAAGGCAACTCGTAGGGGCGCTTTAGTAATGTATCATAAGGGACTAAGATTATTCACCAAAGGCAGCATTGAAGGGTCATCGAGGGACTAAGATCTTTTTAATCAAGGGTCTTTGCTAAAGCGTCCTACGTTCGAGGGACATGACTGTTTTCCGAAGAAACGAGTGAGGTTACCCTAGAGGTGCGTGTGTGAAAAGTGATTCAATTCAGTTCATTTATCTTGCATTTAGGGTTATCTAACGGTTGGTTTTAGATCTTTCCATACATGCCTAGTTATTATACAGTAATATAGCAATAATGAAAAGCAGTAAAGTGCGGGAAATAAAATTCTATGCTATTACAAGGCTTCGGTAGTGGGGGTACAAATAATAAAATTGGGGGAAAAAGTAAACCCTAATTAAACTATTACAAACTATTAGCAGATACATAATGATAAAAATAATGAAACACACGATAGTAAAATACACGAACCGGTAAAATAAAGAGAAACGGGAAAAGAAATTGTTTTGTGATTGTTTGACGAAAAAGTTTTTGATGTTTAACCTAAAACCTAATTAATTTTAGTTAATTAAAGAGAAAGGTTAGTTGATTAAGTTAAACAAAAAACTCTAAAATCTAAGTTGATTTTAATTAAGAGAACATAATTAACTAGTGAAAACATAAAAAAACTAAGTTAAATGAAAAAAAGTTAAACTAATTTAATCAAAAAAATGATTAATTAAGTTAATTAAAAACCTAACGTCTAAATTAATTTTATTTTTAAAAAAAGTAACCTAATCATGTTTTTTAAAAAGAACAATAATTAAAATAAAATAAGAAAAAAGTTGAGACTGAGCCTGTATTGAAGCAAACTGGGGATGTCAGGAAAGAAATTCGCTAGGTCCAAAACAACAAGCCTAGTATGCCTACATTGGATCTAGTGTAGCTTCCAGGGAGGGTTCACCATGGTTCAGCAAATCTAGGGCGTCTGATCTGAACTTGTGGAGATCTTATGGTGATGAAGGGAAGGATACACAATGGATGTATGAGGGTTTACCGCGCTGGATCTGCAAACATAAGAAAATATGAAAATTTTGGCAAAACCGGGGATCGAACCCGTGACCTGGGAGACCAATGCCTTATGACGCGCGCTGCTATTGCTGGGGAGGCTATACTTCCATTCATTTATATCAATCAAAATATATATAATACAAATAAGATGTCTGAACCGGAGAGGCGTCAGAGTCATAGCTCCGGTCATATTCTCCGGTTGCCTTATTTTAACAAACCTGCAAAATAGGCCGAGTTAGTAATCAAAAACCTCATACCCTCCTAATTCAAGGGTTGTGAATCCAATGGAAGTATTTTCGTGGGCTAAAACGACTCGGTTTAAGAGCTATGGTGCAAACAAGGAAGATCAGAGCAAACATGGTATCCTATGTTTTAGCATGCATGGGAGTTCCATGATGATCTAGACCTACATAGTTGAGTCTCATAAACACATATCAAGCATTAGTAAGTGTTAGAATGCAGTAAAACAAAAAAAAAATATTAAATTCAAGTGGGGATGGAATCGTGATGCCATGTGATGATATTTCATGTGTTTTGGACCATCAAACTTGATCCAATCTTACCCTGGGAATGAATGAAGTTGATTGAGATAGCCAATTTATGGTGAAAGGGTTTGTAACAAGGGTTTCAAGATTTATAGGGTTCTTGAAAAGTTTGATATTTTGACAAGTATTTAGGGGGCAAGGTTTTCGTGTCTTGTATGTATGAAAAGAATGAGATTATATAATGGAAATTAGGTCAAAGATTTGTGGACTTGGGCCTTGTGTAAGAAGATATGACTTTATCTTATTTATTTTGAATTATTAATGAATAAAACAAAACTAATTAAAATAATTAAAATAAAAATAGTTCAAGGGATGTATGAATGAATTTTGAGGTGTAAAAGGAGTATAAAGAATTTTTGGACTTTTAAACAATGGCCCAATAGTCCAAAATATCAAGTTTGCTCACTATGAACTTCATGCATTTGCTCAAAATTTCCCAACTTGCAATGGCCATAACTCTCTTAATTTTCATATTTTGAAGGTGATCTTGAACTTTTTGGAAATATCAAGATGTCATCTACAATCTCTATTTTGATCATTGTTACTTTTGAAGACTTTATCTTGATGTAAGTTGCCTTGACAAAAAGTATCTTTTTGTTGACTTTTGAAATGACCTATAATGTATTGGCTTATATCTCTCAAATGATGCACTTTTTGGACTTGAGCTTAGAGAGAAAAAGTTGTAGAGAATTGAATTCCCTACAAAATGAGCTTTGGTTAGGGAAAATCTGATGAAGCATGTGAAAGTTATGCTTGGTCAAAGTTCAGTTGACTTCTCTTGAGGAAACCCTAATTTGACAACCTTTGACTTTTGATGATTTGTGAGCTTTTCTTGAGGAATCATGATCAACATTTGATCAAATGATGAATATGACTTTAAAATCTTAATGTTGACCAAAAATCTTGAGGTTTGACTGCATGTTGACCATAATTGACTTTTTACCCAATATAGTTGATTTTCAGTCATCTGAGCAATTGATTGAGCAAACTTGTAGGGCAAGGCATGAAACTTGGTATGAGCATTCTTAGGGACATATGAAGAACCATGAAAACCATTTGAGACCTTGGAAAACCACTCTTCCTTTAGAAATACAAAAACCTAGTTGTGATTCCATTATTTAGGAGGAGAATTTGTCTGATCAATTCTTGAGCCACCTTGAGTATTTCAGAACACTAAGAGAATGTCTTAAAGATAATGAGAGGGAAAATTTTGGGGTACAACAGCTTCCCCTGTTCAATCTTCTTAAACCTGTAGAGTTAGATTGACATGTATGCCATTTGTGACTTAAGTGCCCAGAAATTTGCACTTGCATGTGCAAGAATAACGCTATTGGTTGATAATATTGCTAGAATGGTGTGATATGGTGGAAGAACCGACTGTTAATACTGGTTTTGTGTTTGTGTTTGCAAATGTTGCGGTAAGCAAGAGTCACCACCGACTTTTCTTTTATCCAACAAAGGAAAGGGTGAAAAGAGCAGAAAAAGACTTTTTCGAGAATTTTCTGAGTAAGGGGGGTAGATTAGGGAAAGGGAATATGTTATCACCCTTTCCATCTGTAGTTATCTACGGGCTCTTAGAGGTTTTCTCATTTTGAAAATACCTTTGTGCTTTGTGTGTTTTAAAAATGTTTGGAAAATGCCTTAGTGCGGCGATTTTCTTTGTGTTTAACTCTTGTATCAGTCCTCAAGAGTGTTAACAAAGAAGATGTTTTGAAAATTGCTTTTAAAAAGTAGTATTTGTGTAACTGCAAAATGTTTTTTGAGAAAACTTCTAACAGCTATCTACTTTTATACTCGAAAAGGGTCGTTCTTTTCCTCCTTTCCTTTAGACAATGCTATCCTACTATTAGTGAGTAGGTATCCTTGTCATTGGATGTTTTAAGGGACAATCGAAGGGACGTTACGATCACGAAGGCAACTTGGCAAGAAATTTTAGTAACTGTCCTAAAGTTCTAAGATCACTTTTAACCAAGGCAACATCGAGAGGGTCATCGAGGGACTTGTGATGTTTCAAACTAGAGGATGGTCACTAAAACTTGTCACGTCAATAATTGTGACCGTTTTGCAAAGGCAGCCAAAGTGGGATACCCTAGAGGTGTGCATGTGCAATTGATTTGGTTCATGTATTTATCTTGTGATATTAGGTTTGCTAAAGTTTGATTATTAATCTTTCCATACACGCCTAGTTACTAACAGTTGATATGTACAGAAAATAAAGTGCGGAAAGTATAAATCTAAACTATTACATAACTTTGGGGAGGGGAATTTACAATGTATAAAAATTGGGGGAATAAAATAAAGAAAGCGATGAAAAGGTCCTACTTAGTCTATTACATACCAGTATACAGTTGAATTATTATAAGCAATGTGAGAACAAAAATAATGCGCGCGAAATAAATATTACGTCTAAAAGAAAAACTAAGAAAATGCTAAGTGAAAATCTTTTTGATTTTTTTTGTTTGTTTAGGAAAATACTAAATTAAATTAAACCTATATTTAATTAATTAAAATAAAAGAAAGTTATTGATCAAAGTTAAATTCTAAACAAAAACCTAACATTTTTTTGTATTTGTTTTATTTAAGAAAATAATTAAACTATCCTAAAATTTAATTAGAAAAATAGATTTAATTAAGAAATATAGTCTAAGTTCTTTTTGGTTTTTATTATGAAAATAAAATGATTAAAAAATAAGTGAAATCCTAAATTCTAACTCATGTTTAAATTAAAGAAAAAATTAAAGTTGAATTAATAATTAATTTCAAAAATTAGTTTAATAAAAAAGAAACTAACCTATTATTTTTGTGATTTTTTATTATTTTTTTAATTAAATAAAGAAAATAAAAGAAATTAAAACAAAACAAAAAGAAATTCTAAATGGGCCTAGGTAACAAAAGACAAAGGGGGGTGTTATTGAAATTTTGTTGGGCCCAAGACTGGGAAGCCCAGATTGCTGTATGGATCCAGCGTGGACTGTTTCTTGGTGGCATATATTGGACTTTACATTTGGGCGCTCATATCTAGATCAATCATGATCTTATGGTCATGATTTGGGGCTTATACTGGTCTTTGCATTGTTAACGCACATTGGGTCTGCAATCAACAAATGTTAGAAAAACAAAATGCTGGACCTAGGACTCGAACTCGGGTCCTATCCCTCATATGCACGCGCCTTTACCAGTTGAGCCACCTATTCATTTATTACATAAAATAGAAT